>BMAU01001371.1:197500-1397500 GCA_019973935.1 Trichonephila clavipes | reverse complement strand
AACTGTTGGAAAAAGTCATCGAAAATTGGACGTCCAGATTGGACTACATCCGAGCCAGCCGTGGCAGTCATATGCCAGAAATCATTTTTAAATTTAATGCCACAAGATTATCTTTCGAATAAAAAAAATTCATGTCAATCGAATAATACATCGTTGTTTTATTGCAATTTAAAGTTCTATACCTCTAAAAAAACACCCTTTATTACTGAAGGAGATTAGAACTCGGCACCTTCGGCTGACGATTAAATTGAAAAAGACCGTAATTTGATGTAAATGCAAGTTTTTCAGATTCATTATCATCTAATTTAATGGGCCAATAACCACTACAGAGGTCGATCGCTGAGAAAAATTTTGCATGTGTTAATTTGTCTAAAACTGCATCTATTCGGGGAATTGATTCTGCATCTAATTTTGTGATAGCATTTAGCTTTCTGTAATCGATACATAATCGTGTACGAGCATTATCCTCTTTTTTAAGAGCCAATGTTATAGGGGCAGCGTAAGAACTATAAGATGGTTTGATTATTCCTGCTTTCAATAACGCATCTAATTGCTTTTTGATTTTCGTATCATCTTTAAAAGATGTCCTATATGGTCGATTTGCAATGGTTAATTCTGAGGTAAGTATTATTTTAGGAGAATTACATTTTAATTCGCGCACATTAATCTTACTTTTAGCAAAGACATGCTTATATTTATCAATAATCACATTAATAATATCATAATCACTGTTAGGAATTATTTCTATATTAAACACATTATCTCAGTTTTCTTAGTGATAATTTTATTATTATTTTCTAAATTTAAGAGTTTCATTTTCTTTAATACTTTTCTTAGAGAGATTCATAATTTTTTAAAAAAAATGTTTCCTCTTTGAAAAACTTTATAGTCATTAAAATTATACTTAATTCAAAAATACTCATTAAATATTTCAGTTCTACGTGTACTATGAGGAATTTAATATCTTTAATAATTTCTCCTATTTTCAATTGTAAAGTAGTTGCCTCACTCCCCTTAGTTTGTCCATTGATGGTGGCAATTTTTGTTTTAATATACTCCACATTGTGTTGTCCCTTGATTTGTGATATTATATTTTTTGAAATAATGTTGACACTTGATCCTGTATCCAAGAGGACTTCAACTTGTTTGTAGTTGATTCTTCCCTGGATGATCATAAGTTCTCACGTTCGATGAGGTTGGAATACTGTATTATTTTCTTGGGTTCTTCGACGGGGGTAGAAAGTTGGAGCATCCGGTCGCAAAATTGCTGGTCGTTGCGGCAATCGTTGGTTTCTCGGATACATGGTCGGCCGCTGAAGAGAAAAGGACGGGTGATGATAAGACGGCGATGGAAGCTGAGGAGAGTATACACTGTATCTTGAACCGGTTATGGTATCCGGGTGTTGAGATGGATCACTTCTCCAATTCCATCTTCCATACTGTTTTGAACATATTTCTAAACAAAAACTAAAAAAAATTAATATAAATATAAACAATAAGAAGCGAGTCGTTTTTAAAATGGTGTTTTTTCTAGTAAAATAGTAAAGTTTCTTTCAAAAGACTGGAATGGAAAAATTCTTTGTACTACTTTGGCAACAGAGATTTACTGATTGATATTCCGCATTCTCATGGTAGACTGTTCACTAAAATCAAATTAGAACAGCTGCCTTACTTTACAATGCAGCTACATATCTATTTGGTCTTAAAGATGATAGTTTCACCATGACACAAGCTGTTGATTTTCTCTCCCATAAGATACATGAAGAATTGTACCACGATACTGAGCACAAAGAAAACAACTTTTTGTGGCCAGCTTAAAATTCGAAGGACTGGGTACACCCATATATTCATTGCAATAGCCAGGTACAATATCCATATCATATAAATAAGTCCAAAAGCTGCAGCATATTTCAGTCCTTCTTGCCGAACTTGTGAGTGGTGTCCTTGTGTGTGTGTGAATTTCAAATATTTTGACTTTTAAAATACTTAAAAGTTCGTAAACATATATATATATATATATATATATATATATATATATATATATATATATATATATATATATATATATATATATTATTATTATTATTATTATTTTATTATTATTAAAATCCAACATATTAATTTTTCGTAAGATTTAAATGAATCTTGGTTTATTTTCTTCATAAACTAGTTAATTTTAAAGCCAATTTGCCACCTCCCCGGGCAGGGGCCCAACTTTCCCACCCCTAGCGCCGGCCAACTTACATTTTGCAAAACAGCTGCGTCTTTTCGACGTTATTTGCGTTAGATATATAGTATAATCGTTTTGCAAGTTGTGAATGACGGATGAAACAGTACTTCATCCAAAGTTATCCACATTTTTTGTATCTACCTTTGGGTAACATTAAATACAGAGACCAAGAAGGGTTTCTTCGTTTTTCTACGATCTTACAAGAAATTTGAAGAAAGACTGGTTTATTCACTTTTTCATAGCCAATTTTCTTTATCTGACGACAAATTGTCGATTGCGATACCTATAGTTTCTTTGCTGAAGTTCCTTCAGGCAGAGGATTTTCTACAGTGACAAGTCTTTTCAGCTTCTTTTTCTTAAGGAATTACTTTCGTCCACACATTTTTTTCCTGGAACTTTTAATTGCTAGCCAAGCATTATTTCTTTTCAAAGTTTAGATAGTAATCCATTAACAAAATGTCTTTTCTGGTTTTTAAATGCTTTATTTATAACAGAATTTGAGCAAACATCCTTCAAAATTTCGTTTCGGGTTTGAGGATCTAATTTCGGAACCATAAATTATTCCCACTAATAAAAATGGTTAGATTGGTAATTTAAATGTTTCATTTTTAAAAAATAACTGGCAACAAAGCGATAACAATTTAGCATTCATAGTTATGTGCTTTTAAAATTGGTCACACTAATTTTGAATCAACCGGTATTATTAATGAATTATTCATCCGGAAAAGGGAAAAAATGTATTTTTCGAGAGATTTTATTAGCTATTTATGATCAATTAATTTATAAAATATCTTTGAAATTGCTTATTTTTCACTTTAATGGTCTATCCTTAGTTATTTCATAGAATAACTAGGTAAAGTATGAAATTTTTTTATCTATTATATTTAAACTGACTTGTCTAGTTATTCTATGAAATAACTCTACACCTTAACCGTAATATATATATATATATATATATATATATATATATATAATTCATATTAATATTGAAGCAACGTGTGATGTTTTCCCTGCAGTGTTGCTCTCCTACCGAAAAATTAAGTTTTTCATGGGCTCGTTGAAGGAAACACGCTGTTTCACTGCTCCCCCCTCTCTCTTAAAGACTGCACGTCCCGAGAAGAGTCTTGTGTCGATCCATAGTATGGTGCGAGTCTGTCCACATGTATGACTTGGCTTTGCGCGGACGGCGATTTCTGTATACTAGATTATTTGTTTTCTTCATCACAACGTACGATTCTTCCCAGTTTTATTGAAGCTTTGGGCATAATCCGTCGTCGTCTTGGATTGATGAGCCACACCTTGAAGACACGTTTGTTGGCTTTAAAGTCGTATCAAGTCTTCATTTTCCCAGTGAGTGAATATTAACGTCGCACTGTTCAGCTACACGAGAGCTTTTGGCGATGGATCTCGTAGTTTTGAACCATGGTCAAGTGGTCTACACCTGAGCTGGCACCCCTCTCTCCAAACTACTACACCACACCAACGGGAGACTAAACGTGCATCTTGCCCCTACACGGCGGGTCTTCAGTGGTATTGGGCTCAAACACATGACAAGCCAGCCACGAGTCCGTTACCTTTATCACTTCATTTTCTCAGATGCACACAATGCGGGTACTTCCTCATACAAACAGATGAATTTTTTGCAACTGTGTCAGCAGAATTCTCCAATACAGCCATGGGCGTAAGTGTTTATTCACATCGCACTACAGCTATACGACGGTTATTGGCGACAGACCTAGTAATTTTGAGTCACAGTCAGGTGACGTGGACGACACCTGAGTTGCTACCACCTTCAGACTTCCGCACCACGCCAACGGAAAGACTTTGAGCCCCTCCACACGGCGGGTCTTTAGTGGCACTAGGTTTCAAATCCACGACTAGACAACACTGGCTGCGAGATCGCGATCATGATCCCCTGTGTGGTTTGGTATAAAATGCGAAAAGGTTCATTTCTTTTTTCCATTCCTACAAAAAGCTCGCTCTCTCCCTATATATATTGTTCAAATTTTAAATCGTTAATAAAATACTTTCCAATCATCCATTCAAGATCAAATACATTTTTTAAAACTTGTAGTGGATGACACTTGATGTCTATTTTTTTTCCAAATATTAATTAATTAATTAAATTAAAAAATGAATAAATAGTAACAAACAAAAATAGTTAAACAGCAAACATAGAAAGAAAAATCGTTCGTTATGTCCCTGTAGCGCATTAGGCTTATAATCCAAAGGTCGTGGTTTTGAATCCCACGTGGAAAGGCCTAATTCCCGAGAATGTGATTTATTTTTAATTAAATTGAATTAATGAATAAATAGAGGAACAAACAAAAATAGTCCAACACCTTATATAGAAAAGAAAATAGCTTTTTATTTCGCCACTTAATAGTGTAATTTAGTCCTATGTATATACATATTTATATTAATTGTAATTAAAAAAGTTCAATTTTTTTTCTTTGTTGACTTAAGTAGAAAATGACTTAAAAACTTCTTTTTTATATTATTTGTGTTATAAGATTTTGAGAAAATTTCTAATAGGACTACCATTTGAATGGGTACTCGGGCTTACAGAAGCTCTCTCCAACGACTCAGGGGTTGTTTTCCGGCCCTACATTGTACTGGGATTTTGTGTGTGTGTGTGTCTGTTTTATCAAAGCATAAGATGTATATTAATTTTTGATTAGTATAAAGCAGTTCTGTGTGTTACAATGGTAATAACTCAGTGGCGTAACGTACAACCCCGCACTGCGGGGGCAAGGCTTCCAGGAGGCCCAAAACTAGACTGACGTCATTAACGTAGAATTTCACAAAAAATATTAGCTTTACATTTTTTTTTAATCCAATTTTTAAGCGATTTTCAAATTGGCGATCTAACATCATTCAAAATCAAAACTTTGATCGCTTATTACATATCTTACATTCAATAACCAAATCAAAAACATTTTAATTTGCTGTAATCCCCGCGACGAAAGAGATACTTTTCTTTAGTGGGTTTTAGCGGTAGGGAGAAAAAAAAAGACGTTGCTTTTTACTGAAGTAGCAAAGTAACTTATTGGCGTCTTTAGCTTCCCCCAGATGTATTTCATTTTCATTTAGCGAACTCGTAAATAACGTACATCTGTTATGCTTTTTTCATGAAAAATGGTATTGCGATACTTATACGTGGAAATGTTGTCGGAGTACTTGTTTCCCGCAGGGAAACTTCACCTCCTATCTTTGGAACTGTGGGTGAGCTTTGCTTCGGCTTTACCTTAGCCCAGAACTGCATTAAAGTATTGAATATTGAAATTTAAAAGTATTTTTTTTTTTTCATTTGGAAGTGAAAGACACTTGTGGGGAGAGTTACTTGATGTGGGGGGAAGTATAGAGTATAAGTGGAAAGTTTGAAATTTAAATATAGATGGTAAGTTTATTTTGAGAAAGTGGGGAAAAAAGCCGGCACAGGCGATGCGGCGAGCCGCAACACCTGCGAGGGCCGTCTGGGAGCTGCGCGAAAAATCGGGGTTTTGGGAACATTAGGGTGAATTTGGCTCGGCCAATCAGGGAAGCAGCCACTCGGGGTGGGCGGGCTGTTCATTCCTAGGCACTCTCATCCAGTTCATCAACGATCATTTTTTTCTTCCATCTCCCCACTTTCCCATCTGAAATTATTCAGATCATTAAAAAGATTAAAATCAAAAGTGTCCGGGGAGAGATGGGATCACTAACAAAATGCTTAAAAAATTACCGCGCCTCACTATTTTCAAGATTACTAACATCATTAATAACATGCTAACTTTTAAGATACTTTCCTATGTCTTGAAGACTGCGGTTGTTATTCCGATCCTAAAACCAGATAAAAATTCGGCTTTGGCCGAATCCTACAGAACCAATAAGTCTACTTCCTGTCCTTAGTAAACTGGCTGAAAAAAGTGATTTTAGCCAGACTCAACGACCATCTCGAAAGAAAATATCCTGATTCGGAGCAGCACGGGTTCCGACCTCGTCTCTCCACCTCATCAACTTCTCAGAGTCGTTGAATTTATTAAGGAAGGAAACAACAAAGATGAATGCACGGCCGCGGTCTTCCTTGATATTCAAAAGCCTTTGATAGAGTATGGCATACTGGCCTACTCTTTAAATTAATCACCTATAAAATCCCGCCCCTCTTATTTACCTGTTAAATTCTTATATCTCTGATCGCTCCTTCACTGTAAAAATTAATCATTACCTTCTCGCAAACTTAAAAAGATTAACGCTGGGGTGGCCCAAGGGGTCAATTCTGGCACCAACTCTCTTTAACCTCTACGTTAATGATATTATTAAAAATTCTAATACCATAATATGCATGTATGCAGATGATACAGCCATACTCAGCAGACACAGAAACCTCGACACACTAGTCGAAAATATCAATGAACACCTAGCTCACCTGGAGACCTGGTTCTCCGTGTGGAAAATTGCTTTAAACTCTTCCAAAACGGAAGCGGTTTTCTTTTCAAAAAGGAAACCTCCACCTGAAATTATTCTACAAAATCAAAGAATACCCTGGTCTCAACACACCAAGTATCTTGGTGTAATCGTTGATAAAAACCTCACTTTCCGACAACACATAACATATATTAGAGATAAATTTAAAAATACTACGCGTAAACTTTACTCCTTATCTGCAGAAAGTCTAAATTGAATAGACATAACAAACTGCTTATCTACACTCTGATCATGAAACCATTTACCCTATGCCCTCCCCCAGTTTGGGGACATGCAGCAAAAACTAATATAAATTTACTCAGAAACTGCTCAAAATTTAATAATAAGACAAATTTGCAATGCTCATTGGTATATGCGAAATAAAGATCTAAGAATAGCTTGCAATATACCAACTATTCGACCAGACCATACGAAAACTTGCTATCAACTTTTTTCAATAATATAGACGAATCAGATAATGCTTCTATTAATGATATCTCCCCCTACTTCTCTCACTTTTCTGTAAAAAGACCAAGAGACATCTTGGTCAATCCAGACTTCAATTAATTTATTTAATTTATTTATTTTATGCTTTTTATTTTATTCTTTAATTTTTCTTTTTTCTTTCTCACTGCAGTCCAAATTCGTTGAACTGCAGATGCTCTCTGATTGGCTATTCCCTATATATCACATTAGCCGAACTCTTTGCTCGGCCAATCAGATCACCTCCTCTTTTATTTTCTGACTTGGATCAAAAACCAAGATCACTTTCCCGCGCTTTCTGGTAGTCAGTTTTTGCTGCACTCGGATTGGCTAGGATAACTCCGCCCTCTTTTCTCGCATTTTTCAATGATTTTTTCACTGTTTTTAAAGTTAAATTTTTAATAGTTATTTTAATCTCACATCCAAGTAATTTATATTTTTAAAATCTACGGAACTTTCTTATTACTAAACTGATTTATTCCTAAAACTGGGCAATGGTAGAACTCGTCAAAGGCATATCAAAAATTACCTGATAGGAGGTTGAGGCCGACAGGCCTAGGCACTCCATCCAGTTCATCAACGATTCTTCCATCTCATGATATTTTTCCCGCACTTTTCTGATCATGGTTCTTCGCTGCAACCCGATTGGCCAACTCTGCTCCGCCCACTTTGGGCTCTCATTGGCTCAGATCTACTAGCTCTTAAAAGAGCTATTTGTCTTATTTTTCTTGTACAATTTTAATTTAAAAGTCATACACAATTTTTAATTCTAAATTTATATTAATAATCTTTTTAAAATGGGCATTGGTAAATTGTTACAGTCACTTACATTCCAGGACAGGAGGTTAGAGTCCGGAAGGACTAAGTACTCCAACAAAAACGTGCAACGAACATACGGGACTTTGAAGTGAAAAACTGCTATGAGAGCAGCGGTCGGGGTTATATTGCGATACTTGAAAACGCATAGAGAGCATTTAAAATGATTATATGGTCTAGATTTATGATTTAGAAACCCATATGCCCACAGAAATTTCCGTGGATTTATGAGTATTCAATCGAATAAAGCATAATGAGAAATGTTTCACAAAATTGTTTTCAGAACATATATATTTTTATATTCAATGCACTTCAATATAGGGAGTGTTCCTTCCCTGTTAAAACATTTTGATCTCACTTCTCTCTTGTAATATTAGAACTATTTTTTGTAAAAACAGAATTAATTATTCTGGTTCTTATACTGTTATTTTGTTAATAAGACAAGAAGAGAAATGCGGCCCTAAAATGAGTGGAGTTTAAAAAACTTTGAGAGGTTCTCAAAAACGAAAAATTCGAAAGGAAAATGAGTATATTATTAATAGCAAATATGCAAAATTGGATAACTTTTTAATATCCGCAAGTTCATCATCTTGTGCAAGTGCTAATAGTAGTAATGCGAGAGAGAACTTGATGAACAAATCATGGAAGTGAAAATTAATCCACAAGAAAAAAACACAGTTTCGGACACTTGAATAAGCACTTGAATAAGCAAATATCTAAAGCAAAGGAGTCGTTAAAATGAAAACGAAGAAACAAAATTGATTAGAAATGATTTTGCGCATTATGTAGTTACACCCATAGATGCAGATTTAAGGGAACAAATTTTAAATTTGGGCCCATACCAACCAGAAGGTAATTTCCAAAAAGATGCCAAGGGAAGGAGCTTTTCATCATCTTATTATAGTTTCATATCCAAGGCAGGACAAAAGATCGAATGGCTGTGCTATTCAACACGACTTCATGTTGCTTATTGTCAGGTATGTTGGCTTTTCGCTGATAGAACAAATCTGTATTTTAAAGAAGCCTGGTGTAAAGGTGTGAATGACTGGCAAGGAATATAAAAAAAATTAAACAGCATGAAAATTCTATAATTCATATACAAGCATGTCGCACATATGACATCTGGAGACAAAATAAAAGGGTGGATTCATTATTGAAATGCAATTTTAAAGAAATTAATGAGGTTAGCCAAATCTTACGAAGAATCATAGACGTTACAAGGACTCTAGCGATGTGCAATCTTCCTTTTCGGGGACATCGAGATTCGACTCAAAGGGGAAATTTTTTTAATATTATAGACCTGTTGGCTAAATATGACCCTCTTCTCAATGTTCATTTGTCAGAAAAAAAATTCAAAAATATCGTGGCCCAAAAATTTACAATGAACTTATTGCTATTGTAGGCTCTAGAATAAAAGAAAATATTGTGTTAAAAATATAAGGAAATGTTCTTTATTCTCTATTATTCTGGACACAACACAGGATATTTAAAAAAAAAAGGACCAATTAAGTATTAATAAGGTATGTAACAACTGATGTTAATGATAATAATGAGCCAGATAATATCAGAATTAACGAAACCAAATCAGACTGCAAAAAGTTTGGAAAGTGATGTGTTAAATTTTCTATACACTGGACATTAATTTGGCGAAGTGTCGAGGACAAGGATATGATGGGGCAGCCAACATGAGTGGAGCGTATGGGGGATTACAGAAATTAATTAAGGACAAACCAAGAGCAAATTACGTTCACTGTTCAACACACAACCTCAATCTTGTTCTAAATGATGCATGTAATAACGTGCCTCATGTAAGAGAATTTTATGACTTTTGTCAAAAAATTTACTCATTTTTTGGGCTCAGCATTAAAAGGTGGAGTGATCTGAAAATTGTGCAGAATAACGAGAACATTCAACAGACGATTAAATCATTATGCACGACAAGGTGGTCATTTCGATTTGACTTTGTAATATCAATTCGCTACAATTACATTTCGATTTTAAAAGTACTTTCAAATATTTTACTAACCAGTACTAAGCAAGACGAGAAACAGGAAGCTTTAGCGATTAAAAAACACATGGAAAAGTTTCAATTTGTTTTTTTGCTAATTTTCCAATATCAAATTTTACAAAGCATAAATTTGACTTCAAAAGCATTACAATCACCAAAAATAGAATTGGAAAACGCTAAGACCATGTTAAATTCTAGCTTAACGTCTATCGAGAATCTTCGTAACAATTTTGGGTAGGGTAGTAACAATAAAGGGTGTTTTTTTTTAGAGGTATAGAACATTAAATTGCAATAAAACAACGATGTATTATTCGATTGACATGAATTTTTTTTTATTCGAAAGATAATCTTGTGGCATTACATTTTAAATATGATTTCTGGCATAGGACTGCCACGGCTGGCTCGGATGTAGTCCAATCTGGACGTCCAATTTTCAATGACTTTTTCCAACATTTGTGGCCGTATATCGGCAATAACACGGCGAATGTTGTCTTCCAAATGGTCAAGCGTTTGTGGCTTATCCGCATAGACCAATGACTTTACATAGCCCCACAGAAAATAGTCTAGCGGTGTTAAATCACAAGATCTTGGAAGCCAATTCACAGGTCCAAAACGTGAAATTAGGCGGTCACCAAACGTGTCTTTCAATAAATCGATTGTGGCACGAGCTGTGTGACATGTTGCGCCGTCTTGTTGGAACCACAGCTCCTGGACATCATGATTGTTCAATTCAGGAATGAAAAAGTTAGTAATCATGGCTCTATACCGATCACCATTGACTGTAACGTTGTGGCCTGCATCGTTTTTGAAGGATTCCACCAGCCCATAAAGCGCACCAAACAGTCAGTTTTTCTGGATGTAACGGTGTTTCGACATACACTTGTGAATTAGCTTCACTCCAAATGCGGCAGTTTTGTTTGTTGACGTAGCCATTCCACCAGAAGTGCGCTTCATCGCTAAACAAAATTCGCTTATGAAAATCGACCATTTTTTTCGAAATAAAATTGCACAATTTGAAAGCGTTGTTCAGGTGTGAGTCTATTCATGATGAATTGCCAAACCAAACTGAGAATAAATCACTTGACAGCTGTTAAATCGGTCGCCATCTTGGAAAGTAATGCCAACTTAAATTTCTATACCTGGAAAGAAAACACTCTGTATAAAGGAAGAAGCTATTGGTGTGGCTGAAAAATGGGGTATCAATCACCCCGGAGTTTGAAAAAAAAAAGAGACATAGAAAAGTTAGTTTTTCGATGATTTCAATGCCAATGAAAAGCTGCAAGACAGAGAACGATTGTTTGAGGTGGATGTTTTTAAGGCCAATGTTGATGTTATTATTACTCAATTAAAAAATCGCTTTAAGAGTATGAATGGCATTTACAAATCATTCAGTTTTTTTCCCCAAAAAATATTTTAAGCACTACAAATTATCTCTTATATAATGAAGCCAGTAATCTTCAAAAAATATATAGCCTCGACCTATGTAGTGAATTTCCAAATCAAATTATGTCTCTAAAAGCTGTTTTTAGTGAAGATTTAATTAAGCTAAATTCGATAAAAGATTTAGGTAATTTTTTGATGATTCAAAATAAGTTTGCTGCGCCAAGTTTACTAGATGTATGTATTGCAGTTTTATTGTTTTTGACTCCTCTTCCAGTTACTTCTGCAATGGCGGAAAGGTCATTTTCTAAATTAAAATTAATAAAAAATATCTACGTTGTACGATGTCTGAAGAGAGGCTCTCCTATTTGTCTTTGATAAGTATTGAACAAGAAAAATTGAATTGCATGAATTAATAACCGACTTTCCTAAGAAAAATGTGAGACGTCAATCGCTTTTTTTGTGATTTACTTCTAGAGTGTAGTGCTGTATATTAGCTAGTAGTGTGTGTCGCGAACAACCCAACGAACTAGTTACTTTTGTAGTTCAACCTGAGTGGTACTGCGAGCGCATTCTTTTTTGTTTCCATGCTTTCTTATTAGTTACAGTAGTTGTCTTTGACAATTTCTGCAAGAATTTTATCGAACTTAAGGTCAATCTCGTCCCGAGATTCATAAACGAAGAATTTGGTAAGTGATACCTTTTTTCTATCATAAGGATCTGAAATCGAAAATATTATTTTACAGTGTTTGTGTTTTTCTTAGTGTATCGTTTTTATTTAAGTTACCATTCGACTGCTGTTCGATTTTCCATTTTTTTAAATACTCTCTAATGTTAAACGTTATTTACTCAGACACAGGTTGATTTTATATTCAGTTAAAAGTTTAATATTAGAATATTTTTACATGTGTAAAGGCACATTATGTTATGGTTTTGCAATTATTTGTATATATATATATCCGGCTTGGGGCCCAATTATTTTCCGTTACGCCACTGTAATAACTAGTAATGAAATTATAGCAAAATATTAAAAACGTTGAATCGCAAAGGGAGTCTACTTTTCTTGTTTACATACTATCGTGATGAAGTGACTTGAGCCCAGTCACAGCTTATGAGATAAAACCACTAACTTGAAAGGTTTAGTGTTCGAAAAGCAGTTGTATCAAATAATAATGCATGGCTTTACTAAGAAAAGGCATATTCTCACAATTTTAGAATTCTTCATTCAAACATATTTCGCTATTTTAAAACTAATTTAATCTGTGTATATATTTTATTTTGAAATACATATAAGCCGTTTTTCTTTGAAAGTGTTTAAGTCCATTTTATACATATTACATGGAGATATTTACCACTTTCATATTTGCAATTTCTTTAATTACGTAAATTTATATTGAAAAAATGATGAAAGTTTTGGGGAACTGTTCATAGGTAAAAAGCTCATAGCAGATTGCATTCAATGTTATAATTAACTGACTTGTCAAAAATGGATTTACATCACCTTCAAAGAAAATGGCTCATATGTAGATCATACATTTTTGATGTGGTCTGTCCAATAGGACAGACATCCTTTATTATCAGAATTAATGAATTACACTAGGACAGCAATTTTCAAATTGTGGTTCGCAGACCCTCGGGGGTCCTCAATGCTTTTCTAGTGGTCAACAAAAGCATCATTTAATGTTAAGATTTTCCTCTTTTACAGACTCTGAAAGGTATTGAGGAAAGTTTGAAAGATATGCCATCCAGACTAAATCAATAAATTGTCCTCAATGAAAAAAACTACTATATAGAACATGTATATAACCATATAATCATTACTACAATTAATATTTTCAAAAAATACTAGAAACACATGTGCAAAGATTAAAAGTTGAATTCATATAGCATGCCAATACAATAATAAATGCATCTGTCTCGATTTCCCAATTGAAGTACTTTAAGTTCATTGTTTATTTGGAATTTTTTTTTTGTAATATTTTTAATTAGATGTTTACTATTTTCTCAAAGGGAAAAAAAGGGAGCATGAAAAAAGTCTGTATAAGTAGCAGAGACAATTTTAGGATTATAGAGGAACCTTTAAATCTCTCAGCCATGTGTTGGGAGATAGGGAGGGGTGTTCAAAATCTTAGGGGCCCACAATGTCAGGCTGATACAGAAACGAGACCCACGGTAATTGAAAGTTTAAGAATTGCTGCACTAGGACATATTTTTTATAAGGTTTTGGGACTAGCCATATTTTTAAAGGAATCTGCATAAGTAAAAATTAAGTAAATATTTTCTTTTATAGATCGTAATTTTGAGTGATGACTTTTTATGAAATTATTTATTTATTTATCTTATAAAATAATTCAAAGCAATAGCGAATAGTTAACATTAATAGTTAGAATAGGTAAAAATCAAGACTTTCAGAATTATAAACTTTATTCTTGTGCATATACGACACAAAAGATGTATTAGACTACATAGCATGATAAATTCAAAAACAGCACAACAATTATTTCCTATGATGTCTACATTTTATGTTTCTGATATTATGTCCAATGGCATATATATATATATATAGTTGAAGAAATTCCATTAAAATACATTTTATTTTCTATTCAAACAAAAATTTTGTTTTGAAAGGAAATAAAAAAATAATTTTTTTAGCGCTCCATAGATTGATTGCCTTAAGGAATATCTTTAAAGCCTTTTTATAGTATTCAAAGTTCTGTTTGAGGACAAACACTAACAATGAAATCTAAACTTCAAAAGAAGAAAATGTGGAGTAATAAAGAAAAAACAAATATCACAAACTAATTATTGAGAAAAGCATATTAAAAATAAAGACTCAAAGTATAAATTTTAATATTATATGCATGAATTATTATATGTGTAGATAATAAGTTCATATGGATTGATGGCCTAGAAAAAGATCTAGTTTTGAGAACTAAGAATTAGAGAACACTAGTAAGAGGGCTTCTTGTGAAGGCCAAGGCCCACCTTGGGCTGTCAAGCAACTGAGGAAGGAATAAGTTCATGCTGTATTAAAAATTAAATGAATTGTACACAAAGTGACTGTAACTAATTTCAAAATTCTGAAAAAAAAAAGCCACTGGTCAGAATGACTTCAAATTTGAACTGAATATACTTGAAAAGGGGGAAATAGTACGGCAAAAGCATAAAGTTCCTAACTATATTGATAGTAAGTGGCATAATGAAAGCAGATTCGGCTACCAGTGGCATTTTGAATTGAATTCTGAAGGCTTTGGCATGAATTGCATGTTAAACCAACTGTACAGCTCAAATAGTTTGATTGTTTTGGTTTTCTGAAAGAAAAATGACTTCCAAGTTATTGTACTATTAGTGAAAAGTCCATCCCCTATGGCAAGGTTGTATCAGATTGGATAGGAAAGAATAGATTTTTAACTGTTCTTGGGCCAAAAACCGCATAAAAAGCAACAATGAACTTATTTTCTTATACCATACTGTTTCCTACTTCTTGAAAATTATACAGTTCAAATCTGAAGTCATTCTTAAAACATCATAATTGTGAGCAAGGTTGAGGTTGTTAGAAATTATATCCCATTCTTGAGACTTAATATTTAGTAAAAATGTGTTTCAAATCTTTGATACACACCATGTCAATGACCTACAATCATGTGTGAGTAATCATAAGCTCCATTTCAAAATGAGGTAGATTAATAAGGGTGGTGCATTTAAAAATCTAAGACCATAAAAGGTTGCTGTGTTTTAACCGAGCATTTACATTTTTCTCTTTTGTGACATTTGCATTTCCATGTCATGAATACTTTCTGTTACCAACAACATCAAGCATATAGCTGAACTTAAGGCTAAAGATTATATGTTTAAAAAAAAGTTTGATGAAAATACAATTTGTCTAAAAGCCATTTAAGTTAAGTCCAAATAATATGTAATTAAATGTACATTTGATAAATCAGAATAAAAGAAAAATATAATCACCATTTTTGTTATTGTAAAAGATATATAATTATGGATAATTGTATATGGAGCTGAAAAATATGATAAAAAAATTACTATAAACTAGCCCCCCCTCTTTCATATATTATACTAACCAGCAATAATTTAGAAAATTAACTAATAAATCACTACTAGAAACTTAAATAATTAGCAGAGCCAAAAGTAATTAACCCTGTCATAGTGCTAAATTTCACACACACATAAAGATATATATAATATATATACACACGCACATAAACATTTTATTGAACACATATAAACATATTTACAAAACATTTGGGTTATCCATACTATTTACAAAACTAAAAAAAGTAATCCCAATTAATAAAAGCAAGTTTTTCAAAAAGGCGAGCTTATTTTTATAATCAGAATCTTTGAGAAGCATATGGATGCTACAACTTAAATTTGAAATTTTATGAAGTCTGGCATTTTTTGGAACCAGCCAAAATAAAATATTTCTTGAAAACAAACCAACAAAAAATGGAATTATTAATAACTGAAATGTTATTATAACATTAGAAAATTAGAAATGTTATTGTAACATTAGAAAAGTTATTGTAATGTTAAACATAAGAAAATTTCTTTTTCTATTATAATATTCAATAACACACAGTTTTCATAAACACAAAATATTGACAATACAAATGTAGATATGAAAAACTTATTATTAGTGATTATATTAAAAATGTCATAGATACAATATCAGTAAATTATAACAAAAAAAAAACTAACCAAAATATATATGTTCATATAAAAAGCAGATATTAATATCAATCCATTGCATGTGCATCACAATATACATATGTATACATATAAATCCATTATGTAACATTCATAGTATGAAATTAAGCAATATTAATATGAAATACTCCATGGTCAGAACTACAAAATAAATACATTTATCAGAAATAAATATTTTTCAATGCGTATTCCTTTTTATGTCAATTATTTACTAAAATATTGCTAAAAAAATCAGTATATTCTCCGAGTATAAGCATTTCATAAATATGTAATGTGTACTATATATTTTAATTATGTCCTATCAATAAGCCATTCACCATTTAGAAAGAAAGTAACATATACCAAATACATATATCAAAACAAGTTTTTCATATTTTACTCAACAGTTAAATGAATTTTTAGTCTTCTACAAATGTTATATAAAGAAAATCACCAACTAGCTCACCAATCGCAGGGTTTATTACAATCCCTTAAGACATTTTTTTATTACCATTCATTTTTTGTTAATTTAAATTATTTCCTGTATTTTTTGTGCCTGGGTGAAAAAGACAATTATTTAAAAGAAATTCATAATTTATGAGTTGCTATTTCATACAACAAAATGATCAAATTTTGTATTGTAACTGCCTTGAGTCTGAAAAATGCACTCTTGGCTTCAAAAAACGGTGGGTTTGGTTAGGAGTTTACTCAGTTTATATAGATAAGCATATGCAATTCTTTTTTTCTAATTTAAAACTACTAAATATTTTTTATCATGATTTTTTTTTAAAAAAAAACAATACATATATATTCCTGCTTTTAAAAATTAATAAGATTTTTTTTTGTCCAAATATATTTTACAAGTATCATTAAAAAAAATAGCAAATATTTTTCAAATTTCATAAAAAATAAATAAATTCCTTAGAGGAATAACAGGATTTTTTAAAAATTCATTTTGCAGAAATTAAAGTTTTCAAAACTAGATAGTCTCACAAAAGGATTAAATATATGTATCACAACATGACTAATTTAACATAAAAATTACAAAATCAAGTTATAGGATTATTCATCCCAACTGGTTTTAATATTGGTTTGAGTTCTATTCGTAAATTGTTTTCTCTTGAATGGATTTGCTTTTGTACAATTCCTCTTCTCATGACCAAAACAGCCACATGATAGACATTCTACATCTTTGACATACAGGCCAGTTAAATTACTTGGAGAAAAGTAATAACTCTGAAAAAAAAATCAACTTATTAAAGAAATAAAAAAAGAGTCAAATAAATTTATAAATCTTCAGGTCATTAATCTTAGTTGCACACTTTGATGCAATGCAAGGTAGAGTCAAAAAGTTCATACGTAATATCAAAAAATAAAGTAAAAACTAGTGCAATTTTAATTAAACATTAAAATAATAAATGCAATTTTAACTTCTTTTAAATCTTTCTATGTTAAAAGTGAGCAAATTGCAAAATAATTTTTTAGCTTAGCTTCTAGCAATAACCCTTAAAAAATAGTACAGTTATATTAGTTAAAAAGTTGAAAGGTAAGGATTTTTAACAAACCAAACATGAGAACATATCAATGCATACATATTAAAAAGCCATAAAATATTATACAATTTGATATTAATCTAATTTTAAATCAATATGGTTTTTTTTAAAAAGTTATATTTCTAAAATTATAATTATAAAAAATCTATTTTAATGCAAGGTTGGTATTTAATAACATTTAGTACTCATGGAATTCATGTGCCAAACATAAAATTAAAAATATCATTAAAATTGCACAACATTTATAAAAAATAACTACACATACAGAAGCTAACTTTAAAAAATATAGGGAGAAAAAAAATGACTTCTTTGTTCCAGAGCTTCGCTCACTATTTTAAGCATTCAAGGAAAATTAATTTGATGAAACATTTAATACTGTTAAATACATCTGATACAATTTTCATTGGGTCTGCTATCTGAAAGTAGCTTGACCATTAATTAGAATTTATTCATAATACAATTCCACAAAATAACATGAAAATTAAGGATGGTATCAAAACAATTCTTTTTTCCTTATTATTATCAATAAGCTTTGTAGCCAACAAGGTCATTTACCTCTTTAAATTTTCTTTAATATGTCACAATTTACATTAATTAGTTCTTTACTACAAATATCTTCAGAACACCCTAATGACTTTAGCTAAATTTGCCTCACTCTATGTAATAAAAGATTTCAAAACTGTAAAACTTTGCTTTTATTGACAAATTGGCTCTTATTGTGCATACTTTGAAAGCTTTGCAGAGTCCCCCCCTCTCTCTCTTTTTTTTAGTACACTTCAGTTAAGACAACCCATTTTTGTTAAAAAAAAATCTCTAGGAATACTAAATTTCTAACTCACAAAAATTGTTTTAAAATATCTGCTGTAGTACCATGTTTTGTACCCTGATGAATCAGAATAAGCCAAAAAGCACTCATTTAGGTAAAGAATGAAAATCTCCTATTCAGTAGATGAATCCATATTTCAATAAAACAAATCAAATAGCCTGTAGAGTATGCAGGTTATCTGACCCAATAGTCTTCAGTGCAGACTAATTGGGTAATGTATATGTTAATAACTTTCACATCTTAATAGTAAATATGTAAAAGTTAGCTCAAAAAAGTTGAAAAAAAAACAAACATATAAAATACATCAGGTTTAACAAAGCAGAAATAAATAATTTTTATTTTATTATAATAATTATGAAATCTTTCAATACATTCTTAGATCTTCAAGATTATATTTCAAAAATATAATTCATATTAACCTGAAGATTTTCTTTGCTTTCATATGGACAATCCTTTCCAAATAGCATTCTTGCTCGCTGTAAAACCCTTCTACTTGTTACAGCCTCTAAAAAGTAAAATAAAATTACACCTTTGGCTGCAAACATGATTTTTAAAGAACAGAATTTTTTACATTACAAAAGCTTAAATTATAAAAAATCAGATAAAAACATCAAAAACAAAACATAAAAGAGAAAGGATATTCCCTCACTTCAAATTGAACCCTCATATAACTTTTACAATTTACTTCACTAAGGCATAAAAATATATATTTGTTTTCTTAACCCCTTTGGGACGAACGTCCCATATCAGCGCCAGCATGAAACACCTACAGCTCCCGAACGACTCGCACCTGAGCTGACGTGTTTCCTCCTCCACAGGTCGAATGGCTAACATATGCACCATGCACCTGGAACATTTTGTTAGCTCAGTTTTTTGACAATAGATGGCATTCTATGTCCATAAGCTTTGAGATACATATAGATCTAACCTTCTACTCGAAATGAGAGAAATATTACTCACATGCATAAGGTATTTGTTTTATAAATATAATGGGAAGGGAATGCTTTATGACTGCTCTTGAAATGAACATGTGGTTTTTGTTTACAGTGAAGATGAGTTTTATTTTTGCTAAAGCATTTGATTTGGGTTTGCAATCTAAATTTAATTGATAATTAGATCTAGTAGACAAAATTTGTCTTTATTTTCTTACTTTTTACAAGGTCAACTTTTACAAATACTGACAAAAAGTTTAAAAACTTGTACTTAAACATAAAGAGACTGAATTAAAAGTATATTAATACGAAATATATAAAACATATGCCATACGTATAACATAAAGAACAATATTGAACAACATGCTTTATGGGTTTAAGGCTTAACTACACAAAACCCTCCAGCCTGTGAGTAACACTCGTGACAGAAACCTCAGGCCCTGGTGGTATGTACGCATTTGCGTCCTTCATCTGAAAGGGTTAAAAGAGTGAAATTTTGCAGTCGGTTCATCATTCTATAAATATATTGTAACGAATTTTGTGTAAATAATTTGTATTTGGATGTGTAAAGCATTTATATTACTCTGTTATATTTATTTTATGTTAAAATTGTAATATTCATAAGCAAATGCCGTCCCTTACGCTATAGTGGCGATTCAATGAGAACTTGGCGATAGAGTCAGGTTGGCCGCCAATTTGGCGCCATTCATGAGTTTGGGACCCTCTGGATTCTTCTAGAAAGTAGTGGATCTCGCCACTAATTTCACGATCTATGATGCATGCAAATTTTTCCTGGAAGTTTCGGTCAGGTTTATAAATAGAGCAGTGGCAGCCACAAGCAGTCAGTCTGATTTCAACTAGCGAATAGTGAGCATTATTTTGACTTAAGATTAGCTTGGATGTGCTTGTGAATAATCTTTTACATACGTGTATTTTTAAACACTGACAATTGTGTTAGAGTGCTTTTGAAGGTGTGAAGACCTTCAGAGGTTTAGTCTGTGAATATTGCTGCAGAATCCTGTATTTAAAGGATTGGTTTTTTGATAATAAATTCTCATCACTCTTAAAGGACTGTTTATTTTCTTTGTGATTGTTTTGCATAAAATCCTTGAACCCGGATCTACATAACAATATGCAGTTGAATAAATTAATTGCATATTGTTAAATATAATTTAATTCCAATAAAATAAAGCTTACAATTAAATATACTTTCATAATTTAAATAAAATTTTATAACAAATTGCAACATTAAGGAAATGTAAAATATAAAGTGCTATTTGACAATACAATAAGAAAAAAAAGAGAAATTAATAACAAAAAATACATGATCCATCCTTAATTTTAGTTTTTTTCATTGATAATACATAGAAAAAAACATATTATAAGCACAGAACTGATCTTTTATAGGAGACAAAATTAATGCAAAATAAAAATGAACACATAGTACTATAATTTTGATGAAAATGTACTAACATTTTCAAATGGCTTCAAAATTAGCAAAAAATTTCAGGTTATATGATTTTATGAACTAAAATATATTTGCTAACTTATATTGAATTAATAAATACCTGTACAAAATTAAGAAATGTACAGAGTAGCAAATCAAGTTTTTCTCAGTAGAACAATTCTGAAGGAATATTTTTTCTTAAATCTAGTAATATACACATACATTTATTTCTTACTAGTTTACTAGTTTTTTTTTAGTATCTCAAAATTAAAATTTTAAACATGAGAACAGAAAAGTAAATAGCAAAAATACAAAATTTATATTTTTAAAAATATGAAGTACATTTGATTTTAATGCATTATGTTCATCTTTCTTTGCAACTACACTCTGACTTCAAAAATAAACAGCTAACAGAAAAATGGTAGTAAAATGAAGATAATTTATTGAAATGCAATGAATTTTTTCCCAGGTTGCTGAACAGAAAAAGAGGCAATGCCAGGCAAAATAACAAAAGAAAACAGCAATAGCTTTCAAATAAGTAATATAAAGTATTAATGTCTCTAACCTGTGTGGAAACATTTAAGTTTGTTGTGGAAGCTGCAAACGCTTACCAATAAAGCACATGACCTCCCCTACTGGAAATGCAGGCTCAACAAGGAATAATACCTGTAAGCAGGTTGTCAATCATTTTTTGTGGGACCTGCACCTATTCTCAAAGATGACATATAGACAAGCCATTAAGGTTTGGGGAGGATTGTACAGGATAGAAGGGAATCTCTTGAGTATGTCCCAGACATGTTCTATTTTGTTGAAATCAGGCGAACATGCTGGCCATTCCATTTGAAGCAGTGTTTCATGTTCCATGTATTGATTAAAAACGTGAATTTTATGTACTCTTGAATAATTGTCTATATATGTGGCATCAAGACTCAGATGTCGTACATCTGCCAGATATAGATGAACTATAAGACGAGGATTCCCTCCCGATAAATAACTGCTGTCACTGAACTGAGGCGAAAGACGTGGAGATCAGTTCAGCTGTCAACTGATATCCTTGCCCAAACCATTTCACCAGCACAAATGTAGCTGTGTTTTTCAGTGATATTATGAGCTTGAAGTTGAGTTCCTGGGATTCTCCAGATCCATATTTGTCAGGAATCATCGTTTATTCAGAATTGGGGCTTATCAATGAGCAATATATTGGTGGATTTGATATAATGTGGATATGAATCAGAGCTCACAGTAACTGAGCTCTTTTGTAAATTAACATTAAGGGGGTTCACCCATGAGATTGGTTCAAAAAATCAAAATTTGTTTTTTTTTCTTCATAAATTGCTTCCTTAACATGTCTAGACTATGGCAGTTAAGTGATTTTTTAAAATTCAAAGTCATTATAAAGAAGCAGGTGTTTAGAAGAGCAGCTGTTCAGCTCACTAAGTTAAGATTTCCATTGTTTTAACCAGACTTGAAACTTTAAACGCATTTTTCTCAAAGCTGTGTTTTTCAAACTTTCCTCCATTGTATCTCAAGAACGGTTTGACCCAATGACTTCAAATTTATAGGGTAGACTCAGCACAAATATGCGCACCAAATGGACTATTATCATTACTAAACTCAAAATGTATCTATTTTTTTATAACAAAAACATAACAAAATAACCCATAAAATTCGAAATTTTTTTTTAAAAAGGTCTACCAAAAATCCAATTTTTGATATTTTCAATTGAGTATAGTTAATTCAGTGCATTTAAGCTTATAGATTAAAATGCTGTGTTAATTTTTTAAATTTCAGGTAAGCCAATCAGCCAGAACTATGGAGGAAGCGAGCCTCCATTTTTTCAAGGGGTGTGTGTTCAGAGCCCTATAGCTCATGTTCTATTGGATATTTTTGGCTAAAAATTTATATACATACTCTTAAGATACATATAAATAAATCGTTAGAAGATATTTCCTAAAAATGCTCAAAAAACAGGTGTTCATACGG
The DNA here is from genome assembly GCA_019973935.1 of Trichonephila clavipes. Classification (NCBI taxonomy): domain Eukaryota; kingdom Metazoa; phylum Arthropoda; class Arachnida; order Araneae; family Nephilidae; genus Trichonephila; species Trichonephila clavipes. The sequence goes on along the minus strand of BMAU01001371.1, from coordinate 1,374,692 downwards.
GTGAACCCCCTTAATGGCACTTTAATTTGTGGTTGTCTGGAATATAGATGATTTCCATACAGTTGTTTACAAACAATTTGTTGAGGTTTCATTATTTCTGACATTGCAATGCTCGAAGAAAGTTAATGGGTTGATGTCATCTGATAACGTTAAACGGAGACACAGATAACAGTCCTCACAGGTGGTTGTAATCCTAGAATGCCCACTATCAGGTCTCCTGACATTTTATTTCATTTTAATAGTGATTCCACATGTGAATAATGATCGATTGGTTGACACTTAAGGCTTGAGCAACCTGGGATGATTCCCACAATGTATCTGGTTGCATATCAGAGAGCATGTTTTTACTCAAATGCCGTCAACTACTCATTTTGAGGAATTTGGAACATAGACACAAAGAAAGGAGCACCGAATAAATGAAACATCCAACTCAATGGTAGAAAAAGCAACTGCTGAAATGAACCTATTTCTGTATCTAGTACATTACACAGTACTATGTGTAATTATGCAAATATTTTACCACAGAGCAACTTTCACTGCAAGGTACATATGCAAATTTTGTTGCTGTGTCCTTTTTTCTTCTTGAATTATGGCAATGGTATGTTAGTTGCTTATTTTTAGAGACAGTGTATTAAAGATTAATAAGCAAAATGTATTTAGAATACATTTAAAGGATACATTTTCTCGAACTCTTATTTCTCTATGAAAAAAAATTCTACTTAATACCAATTATTCAATTGTGGAATTTTGTCATTGTTTAGAAATATAAGCGTTAAAAAATATCTAACATTTCTTTAAGATGAGCATTTTGAGGAAGAAAAATAAAATCTCATAGATTTGGTCTTATTACATCTAAATTTTTATTTTCTTTACACAACTTTTAAATATAAAACCTTTTGATAAAATCTAAATCTTAATGCAAAGAAATTATTAAGAAACATGCAAGAAACAATTTCATTTATAATACATAAGTATTATTTTTGGAAAAAGTTTTTCTTTATATTTGCATCACCGTAAAAATAAAATGTGCCACAAAAACTAATACTTCAAATAATCCCTTTAATTTAATATACATAAATCAAGAAAAATATCTAAACGCAATTACAAGGAAATATAAATAGCTCTAGAAAGAATATACCCTCAAGGCTTCATTATATATATAAGCACCTTTTTACATTTTTCTTAATAAAATTTTCTAAGTTTTTTAAAATAAATTTTTAAAAAAATTTAACAGTAAGAACCCCTTTCAACATTTCAAATAGAAAAAAAAATACATACTATTTTCAGAAACAATACATCCTAAGTTTCTCTTTGACAAGAATGGATCTGAAATATATATTAAAAAGATATTTAAAATACTTATAATATATCACTTTCACAGATTTTCGTTAGTAACACAAACAAATTAAATAGCAACCCTCACCCCAAATTCCACGGATATTCATATAGAAATATATTTAAGGTACAAATGTTTAAGCAGCAATTCAAATTTATAGAATTGGGAGGGGGAAAAAAATGCCTAGTTAAAATCAGATTGAAATATTTAACAATTGTAAACGATTCTTTATTTTTCACGCCAATTTTGATAATTACAAATAATAGAAAACTCATAGACACAATGCAATTGCTCAATTTTTGACTTGAGCCTAACATAAATATCAATACATAATAAAACAGCTAGATATAACAAGGTTATGATCATATTAAAAATTATTTGATAATGAAATGTTGGTGAATAATTTACTAACTACAAACAACATCCATAAACTTTTAACACTTATGAGGCAAACACTCTTCTCTAATGCCTCACACATTTTTATTCATCATTTGCTGATGTTTATTAGTGACATAATTCAATATCATGAAGTACATATTACACACTTATGAGCTCTAATGTTATTTCTCTATTTTGAAGATTACAAATTAAATTTAATTTGTGTTATTATTTCAAGTTTTTTAAAAAAATTATAAAAACAATGATTGTTTGCACAATATATAAATAACTTTATTTTAAGCAGTTTAAGTCAGATTACCTACCTTCTACATTTATGAATCGGGCAGATTTCATCAAAGTTGATGTAAGAACTGGTTCATTTTCAGTTATCGTGACAGCTTTATCAAAATCAAATTTTAAGTAATACTCCAAAAGACCCAACCATAACTCACCCACTGAGGATGTATTTGTTTCACTTAACCTGTACCTCTTTTTCTTAAATAAAAAAAAGTAGATACATCAATTAACAATATAACTAAAATATTTTTGTTTAAAAATATTTTGATAAAAACAATTTATTAATAAAAAATAAATACAAGAAATGCACACACGTTTTTTTAGTTTGACTTAAAATTCTTTGACCATTCTAAATAAGTCCATTCCAATTCCAAAATAAGTTTTGTGTACGTTAAAATCTAATTCCTTTTGGGTTTTTTTAAGCTGATCTAAAAAGTCTTTTTTGTGTCCTCATAGTCTTCTTTTTCCATAAACTGGGTAGGTCGTTTTTTAAGCCAGAAACATAATACGACAATTTTAATGAATTAATCACAGCATTCAGGAAATTTCACAGAACACAAGAAAGGTTCATGATATGAGAGCTCAACTTTTGAAACTTGGAAAAGTTATCAGATTCCAATATATTCTAATTAAACTATTATTGTTACAAAATGAAAACTCTCTTGAACAAATTTCTAAAAATGAACAAAATTTTTCATTAAAACTGGACCATTAGTTTTCTAATATTTTTCTAACGTTTCATAAGGTTGCACAGATGCTGTGTTTCTTCCTGCACATATACTTTATAATGAATTCAGAACTTGCACTAATTTTGGTAAAGGAGTAAAAGTAGCTAATTAATAAAATGCACTTGTCAGAATTGTCCTTTTCTCCACATAAACCACATTAATTGTGCTAGCACATCTACTTTATTAATAAAAATAAAACTTACAAATTTAATTCAACTTCACAGAAGGGAAGAATGTGAACAATTTTTTTATCTGTAGTAATGAGAAGAAAAAATTTTTGAATTGAATTTTGTTGATTAAAAATATACCAACCAGTTCGGTAACAGTTTCAAAACACCAGTGATTGCGACCCTTAAGCGCTAGGGGCACATCTATTCTTTTTTCAAACGCCTGTAAGGAAAAAAAATTTCTTATTTTTTTTCAGAATAGAAAAAAAAAAAGATACATTGATTTGATTATTTCTAAATATATTTCTTTTGAAGCTTAGTGGCTGTGTGGTAGTGTATTGAGCTTCCAGGCCACAGGTCTGGAATTCGAACCGTGGGCTCGGCAAGGTTGACTCAGCATTTCATTCCTACAGTGGGTCGATAAATGAGTACCAAGCTTGCTTGGAAACTAAACACTGAGGGTTTCATATCAGATTGGAACAACTGAACATGCACCTCAGCGCCCAAGGTCACGTATACTGAGATGAGCACAGTAGGCCTTGGCCCTCATGGGCTGTTGCACCTACTGAGTTTAGTTTATCTTTATTTTAGACACTATAAAACTAGCTCAATCGTTATAAAGAATTCATCATGGCTTATATGGTGTAATACTCCAAATGGTCAGGTTTATTGGTATTAATGCTGCAAAAGACAAGTACTTCTTTGTTATATAAGTTCACAAGTATTCACAAAGATAAATTTAAGAAAATATCCAGCTTCAACAAACATTGACATTAAACACATTCATGTTTTATGATTTGTTAAAGAGCAAATGACAGGAGGTTGAATAATGTAGAAGTTTGTGTAGTAACTTGTCACAATTTTATATATTTTTATAGATTAAGTTTTTTGACTAATTCAGATTAAAATAAAACAGAGTAGCAAAATTTAATTTTGTTTTAATACTAAAAGGTCAAAATTTCATTATCATATTCTTTCATAATGCTTCAGCATTTTTGTTAATCTGGTGTGCTTCATTTGAAAAATAGGTTGAATAAACTGAGCTTTATTTTATAGTTTTTTGCTGTTAATATTGTGTATATACATTACTCTTTTTTAGATTTATGACAATTTAGCATATAATTAATTTTATATACCATATTTACTAGAATCTAAGCTGCATTTTTTTAGTGTTAACGCAGCTGAAAATCGGATGCTGCTTAGAATCAAAGGGGGAAAAATTCGTTAAAAGGGGCAATTAGTGTAATTACTGGTTCATGTATGTATTTAACAGTTTATAACACTGGTAAAATAACTAATTATTCACTCTGTATTAGTTTTCATTTTAAATTTATTTTAATTTCATAAAATTGGATATCAATAAGAAATTTTACTCTTTTTTTCATTTTCAACAAAAATTTGTTGAGAATTCGTAGTGCAGTTTAGATTTGAATAACTATGGTATATCACCAAAATTCTTCATACTTGAAGGAGGAGAAAGCTTCTTATATTCTTAATATATGACCTTTCTAGCATCCAGTTTTAAAATTTTGAATTGAATAATGTGATTCAATAATACAAAATATGATGTACATGCTCATAGTTATATAAATTACAATTTAAAATATTAGAAGAATGATATTTTAACTATACATCTTATCTAATAAGTTTGGTATTTATAGGTTACAGTGACCCCATGAAGCCAAACATGGCAACATGTGAAAAAGTGCTAAATTCTATTCTGTCATTGTTTGCAGTGAATGCATCTTATTGGTTCCAATGTTCCATCCAATGTTCATGTTGAATAACAGCTTGGAAAAGCACTCACCAATACATAGTCTTTATGTCAAATAATTACTATATAGTAAAAGAAAATAGTTTGGAAACAATAAAATTCCTTCCAAATATTATGTTATTCTATCAAAAAACTTGGATCTGCTTTACTTCTTTAAAGTAATTTTTAAAACTTAATTTTAAAAATGTGGATATTCTAAGTATGCAAGTTTTCTGTCATACTTTAAAAATAAATTTAAAAATTAGTTTTTTGTTGAGATTTTAGGGTTTGCTCAAATATACAAATATAGAACTAAACAGAAGGAGAAAACAGATAATTAAAGCAGCTTCTTTTAATGTAATGAAAAAGCAATAAATTTCTCTTCAATTTTATGACAAACAATAACAACCCACCATAACAATTATCTTAAAAAACATCTAAGTAGAAAAAAGTATTTTTAATAGAATTTTATCAGAAATCATTTGGAATTGATGGATTAGATGCAGAAAACAAATTTCCACATCAGGTACAAACAAAGAAAAAAAAATAAGATTTGTAAGCACTGACATATTATATATATATATATATATATAATATATATATATATATATATATATATATATATATATATATATATATATATATATATATATATATATATATATATATATATATCAGCATTTGCACTTTCATAGCAATCTGCTAGATTAAGAAATTACACATGAATAATTTTAAAAGTTTTAATACATACACATTAATTTTGTTTTTTTAAATCATGTGCAATTTCTTACACAAGCAGAATGCTATGTGAAATCAACAACTTAAATTTCAATTAAAACTAAATTTTCTTTTTTTCAAATTTGTTTTTACACTATATGCATAAAAGATAACCATTACCTCTTTATCAAACACAGGCATAACAGGTAAAACAGGAGGATTTACTTGCTGAAGATAATGAATCGCCATTAATATATAAGAATATGATGATAATGTTCTCGAAGCACCATCTGCAATATTGGCTTTCTGTTGAGGGGGAAAAATGTTTAGTACATACACATGTAGTGGACAGATAAACTCAACACCAGATTTACCAGACTTTTCAAAGTAACTGGTTTTTACATTTGTTTAAAACAATAATCAAATTTATCAATTCATTTTAGTCATACCTCTATTTTAGACATGCATATACTTGTACTAACTGTCTTTTAGAATTATATTTTGTATTTCCTGGAAATCTTGCAATGAATTTTTTAGGAACGGATAGATTGAAAACTAAATAAATAGAAGTAATTTGTGTAATTTTCATGATTTTTTAAAATTTATGAGACATAAGATGTGATGGTCTTGAGGATTGGAATCTCCTTATTTAATCTTTACAAAAGATTGGAATAAAAAAGAATTACAGGTAGATTACTAAAATCACTATTTGCAAAAATGCAAAAGAAAAGCATATAAGTAAAATTTAAATACAGAATTTTTTTAGTTTGCCTAATAATTTATCCTTGTTTAAAGTAGTGATATTTTTAAAGTGTTTATAATTGCACAGTATGGAAAAAAATATCAAATACAAGAAGCTTATTGGAAATGATAACTAATACAAATAAGATATGCTTTAATCCAGAATTGGATAAAAGTTTCCAATAATTATACTTTGAAGATGAGAATGTTGACTGATACCATTGATGAAAGAGAGTATTATCAACATTCCTAGAGTGTGAGAAAACAAATTCTTTCACATTCTAATGAAGATTATAAATGCACCTCCCCCCTCTATAGCTGTAGATGGAACCATAAGGTCACAACTACAATAAAAGCATGATGACAGGAAGATAACTACTTCAAAATATTTTTATGGAAAAACTCAAGGATGAAATATTGAATATTATGGTTGTTCATGTTCACTGCTTATTTTCATCAAATTTTAATTTATTCATTTTATTTTCTATTTATGAATATAAATGTACACATTAGTGATTTTTCAATTTAAATATTGTGAATAGCATAATTATATTTGTAAAAAAATCATTAGGATTTCAAATTAATATTTATTTACCTTTGCAAGAAGTTTCAAACAGCAACCCAGAATTTTGCAACGTTCATCCATTAGAGAATATTTGTGAAGCAAAAGAGAATTATGAACAGCCTAGTAAAAATAAACACAATTTATTCAGCAACAACTTATTTTATTACTGTTATTGTTATATGATACTGTACAGAAATTTGTATTGTTTTTATGTATTAGCAAACAGCATTTGACTTATGAATCAATTAAATGTAAAGACCAACAAGTCGCATCAAATTTAAAAAAAAAAAGATTTTTCAAAATTAATTAAAAAATTGTATGATTTTTTTTCTTCAAAAACAAACAAACATAGGATTATTGTAATCCTCTGTTAAAATTTAACTTCAGAACCTAGTTCATTTTTTGCTCAGTTTCACTAATCTGCCAAAAATCCTTAGAATCTTTTTTAAATAAAGAAAATGCACTTTCCCCCTCTACTTTATACTATAATCAAAAATAATTCCATTTCTTTGTAATAAATGTTTATAAAAGCATAAAAAGTAAAAGACATTCTGTAACATTTTGTTTTTAAAATCATTAAATATTAATATTTTACAGAAAGGTTTTTATATATAAGTAATTTTTTTAAACAATTCAACTTCCATGTTCGACAAAAGCTTCCTGTATCAAAAAATCTTAGAATAAATGGGTTTCCATTTAGACTGGAGGATGATTTTTTAAAGAAACAGCCAAAAATGTACTTAAATATTTTGGATTTTAATAAAAATTTGATTATACTTTTGATTTTTCATTTCATTATTTGTTGATCACAAGTATTTTACAACATATCTGTTACAAAATAAAACGTCTTTTAAACAGTCTTACAGGCTGATTTCAATTTACTCAAATTTCTATTGATTTCTTATAGAATAAGTAATTGGAACAAAAATGTTTTTTATTTTCTACACAAAAAGCAATAAAAGTGTTTCATTCTAATTTTATGCAAATGTTCAAATGCATATCAGCAATGTTTGAAAATGATAAAGTGTAAAATAATACAAGAACAATTTTTTAAAAAGTAATGCAAAAGAAAAGTTTACAATTCTTATAAGAAATTATTCATAAAAAACTATTCCTTTGTATCACAAATTATTTATAAAAACTCATACACTAAGGTAAATTTAAGGGTATGCATATAAAAACATACAAAAAAAAGTAATGACTTAACAATATATATGGCTTTACAAAAAATAAAATGAAATTACTAAACTTATAGAGTATATTTCATAAAAAAATTCTCATACATATAGAAATTTAATTTAAAAAATATAGGTAGCAATAAAACTTCCAAAAAATGGCTGCAATAATCTTGACACTTAAAACAAGAAATTAATTATGTTGTAATAAAAAAAAATTTTTAATCAATTTTCTTTAACCCATTCAGGACCATGATCACATATATATATGATCACTTCAGGGAACATGGTATCATATTTGCGATTGCGTTTTTCACGTTTTGAGCCCAGTGATCACACCGGTGTGATCTTTATTTGGAACTTATGGAATGATTATAAACCATAAATTTTTGCACATTTTATTACTGTTATGATTTTATATGAATTTTTAAATGAAGTTAGGCTTAACAGGAAAAAAAAAAATCGCCAGGTCCTGAATGAGTTAATAAACATTTTAAGGACACAATGATCACATTACTAATAACTAATACATATTTAAATATTTTCAACTAAATACAAAATTTTTAATATGTACATGCTTAGATTTAATTAATTTTATAAACAATAGTAAACACTATTTATTAAATAGTCATTAATTACCAAATACTGAACACAATATTAAATAACAAACTTACCAGCACATTATAAAAACTAAGATCACAATTCCAGTTTTTAGCAATATAGTGAAATTTAATAATTGGAACTTGAGCTGAATATAGAGGTACAACATTTTTATAAGATTTGTTTTTACGCAATTGCTTCAAAACTTTTCTTAAAACTGTCAGTGCATAAATGTCCTGAAATATGTAAAGAAACATAGTTAATTTCCAGAAAGAGGGGGAGAGGGATTCTAGTACAGAATAAATTTAACAAAGTATATGATATGATACTTAAAAATTAGACATTTTTCTCTTTTTAAAAAAGAATAAATTTTACCGTTTTGTCTTTAGCTTTGAAAGTCATACAAATGTCTAAATCACTATTCTTAAATCCAAATCCATTCACTGATGAACCAAATAAAGCCAGTTCCACATCTATGAAATATACATAGTTAATATGTAAGCATTAAAACAATTCATCTCAAATTAATTTAACCGTTTGAGTGCTGAAGAGTTTTCTTATATATATGCTAAAAAAAAAACGGAATGAAATGCATAGTAATTTTTTTTGGAGAACAATATATAGAAATGGTTATAATTAACACCAATTATTATGTAACAAGTAATTTTTACCAACAAAAATATTTTTTATTCTCATTTATTACAAGAATGTTTTGCTGCACAAATTCAATACACATCAATATGAATAGCATCATCCATGAATTCCTTTTTTACATATAGTGCAAATTAAGTTGGATCGTTTAATTCCATTACCATTTTTATTGCTGCATACATCACATTGTCGCAAGTTTTGCCCAGGCAATTTTTCTAAAGAAAACTTTGTACTTATTGGTAGTCTTCCTGAGGCATTTTTGCTTGCTAACTATTCCTCCTGTATAGCATCAATAATGTTCAAAGTAAATTGCAGTCTAGTTAATTTTTTACCCAGACAATTTTACGAATAAATAAAACACGCTCATTTTGTCTAACGTCCCATAGCAGCTCTACTGCATTACTACTTACCACTGTATTTTATTTTAATTCTTATATTATTAAAAATCACAATTGAGTAAAATGAATAAAAACTGTGATTGATAGGAATTCAACTGCTCTCAACAGATGCGAAAATTATACTACCCAACAGCAGCATCTCTGCATTTTTGGTATAAAACAAGAGAAGCGCGATAGCGCTTCGCCACACTCAAGCGGTTCAAGAGCTTTCCAAAACAATTTGTACATAAACACTTTTAAATTAATTACATGCAACAAATACATATTTTTAAAGTTCACTATCACAAAATAGTAGCCAGCTGCCCATCTGGTATAGTGGTTAGTGACACTGACTGCTGTACCAAAGGGTCTGGGTTCAAATCCCGGAGAAGGCACAGAAGTTTGTGAATATATAATGCTTTTGTGGCATGGGGGCACTCTAAATATTCTTGAGCCACAAGTCCATTTGTGTAGTTGGTGAAAGGGGAAGAGAGATGGAAGGTCCCTGGCTACTTTCCAGGGTGTACTCCCTAAAAATTGGAAGGAGAACTGAGCCAAAATGTGCTGTCGCCTGCATGGTGTTCAAAGATACACCTAAAGACATGTGAACAACTGGCCTCTTGCCATGATGAATTTCATGGGCCTTGATCTGACACTGTTGATCAGGTGGCAGAAGCAACAGAAATACTAGCCAATTTAGATTTTTCAAGATTGTGATAATTGATCAAAAATAAACAATGACAATACAAGTTAAGAACATACTTTTTGCCTCATTGTGGATTAAATAATAGTTTATTAACATATTTGCCAGCCTAGTGGATGAGTGGTTACTGCATTGCGCTTCCACACCACAGGTCCGAGGTTCAAACCCCAGGCTAGGCAAGGTTCACTCAGCCTTTCATCACTACAGTGTGTCGATAAATGAGTACAAAGCTTGCTTGAGAACTTAATACTGGTGGGGGGTGTCAGGCTGACTGAAACATTTGTTCATGGACTTCAGGGCCCAAGGTCATGTATACTGAGTTTGGCACAGTTGGCCTTGGCCCTCATGGGCTGTTGTGCCACTGAGTTAAGTTATTAACTTATTTCAGAACAATAGTAGTTACTTGTGATGGCTCTCACAATTCTGAATTCAAAAGTGACAAAAATGATGCACTATAATCCAAACTTCCACATTATGCCAAAGTGACAAATTTGGGAGGCATTCGAGGGCAGGCTTTTTCTGAAATGTTGATTTAATATGTGCCACAGCATTAATTTAATTTTTATTATGGTGTTTCAAATAATGATAATATTGATTAAAAAACCAAAACATATTTTGCTTTTTTTTCCTATTTTATGTATTAAAAGAACTTACCAGGATATAACTTTTTCAATTCCTTTTCTAATTCTCTAACAAAAGCTTTACGTTCATTTACTTTATAATCGGGTATTTTAAACTCCCCTAAAAAAATCCTTATTTTTAGTATAAAAAGGACAATGATAATAAAAAACACACACACAGATATATACAAATTATTTTTTAAAAAGTCAAATAAAGTTGAATTCATTAAAAAAATTGATCCCAAGTAAACATCAAAGTTCTTCATTTAAAGAAATATTGAAATTTTGTTTTGAAACAATCAAATTGCATACATTTAAAACAATTTGAACTACTATTGATTTCATTGAAGAAAATTATTTTTATTCCAATGAGTTTTTCTACATTGCTATGTCGATTCAAAAGATACATTTGTTTCTATCCATAATAAAAAAATGAAAAGATCTTTGACTCTTGAAACAAAATTTCTTAGATTCTTCTCAAGGAAATTTAAAACAAAAATAACTAACTATAAAAAGAAGATTAATTCAACAGAAGACAGCCAAAAAATGGAGGAATATTAGCAATACTACACCTTGTACTAACTACATAAAAAACAATAACATTTTCATATAAAATCTGATTTTTCAAGTATCTATCCAAATTTTTGTCAAAATCTGCTCTCGTAGCATTATTGCATGTTAAGGAGATTTTTTTTAAACTGCTCCTTCCTAATGCTTTTTAATTATTTTTTTATTGTCTTTAATAATTTTTCTGATGTAAGGCACATTTACATGATTACTTAAAAAGATATATGAAATCATTGTATAACATTTTTAAATATGTACTTCCCATTTGATTTTTTAATACTACATTTATTCAAAAATAACATTCATGTTTGACAAATAGAAGTAAATAATCTGATTATGGGTGGCACAGTTACATTCAGGTATGCTTAAGCAAATATTTAATGAGTTAACTTGTCTAACAATTGATTCAATTTTTTTTTCTATTTTTATAAAAATCTGCAAAAATTGCTTACATTTCTTAAAATAAAAACTTAATTCTAAATTATATATTAAATTCTTTTTCTGTTCAATTCTTTTTAAAAGTAATCAACAATAATCTGCTTATTTTCACTTTACAAATGTTATTGTTTGCAAATATGAAATACATTTGAAAATGCATCAATATTTTTAATTTTCAATTCAAGGAAGTAAATACATTCATATTTATTAAAAAAAAATTGCATTTAAAATAATTTGAAGAAAATATCCTTAATAAAATTAATATCATTCTGTCAAAGATTATATGACTGTAAAAGAAACAAGTCAAAATTTAAGTTAAAACTTTAATATATCTTATATAAAAAAAGTACTTACTATATGCTTCAATCAACACATGATTTACACAACTCATAGAGAATTCACTTATTTTTTTCAATGGTTCCAAAACTATTCGCTGATGTTCCTGGCAATTCTAAGAAAATGTGTGTGGAATTTAAGTTTCAATAAATATTGTCTTTTTAAAATTTTTGGTCAATTTTTATTTAGAAAATTATTTTAAAATACACATAAGCAGTCATTCTTTCATAACTTTCATAGAAGCATCCACAGCTGTTAAGATATTTAAAAAAATCTGATTTTGTAAATGGATAATTAAAACATTTTTTGGAGCGCAAAGGAACTATAAACAATTTAAAACACTGCAATGCATTAAAAACTGTTTTCAAAATTCCATAAAACATTATTAATACTATTTAAGACATAAAAACTAATAAAATATTAGTAAGAATACATAATAAAAAAATAAGTAAATATTACCTCATATTCAGAATCATCATCACAATCTGAATCAAATACAGGTGGCTAGAGAAGTAATAAAATTGTTTATTATTAACAATGAACTCATTTCTTTTCTTCTTTTTTTTGCAAATAGAAGCAAACAGATTTATATCAAGAATAGTTTGAGTGCAATAACTTCATACGTCAGTATTAAAAAAACTATTTACTAATTAAATTTTATTGTCTTTAAAATTTATTATGAGTTTCACAAACCCAACAACAACACACCTCTTGTAATTTTAAACTTAATTTGAATACCTCTTAAAAATGCACCTCCTTCCATAATTTTTGATTCTACATCAAATATCAACTCAGTATTTTATTCATATGTCTATTTATACCACATAATCTTAATGTTCTATTAATACCTTGCCTGTCAAGGAGAAATTACCAATTCACACCCCAGTGCCACAGTTTTTCCACACAGGTGTGCATCAAGAAAAGTCAATAAGTAAAGCATTAGCAAATACTGTCCAGGTAATTTTATTGTATTCCAAAGCATTGAGAATAGTTTAACAGTTAACTGCACAATGCAAAGGATCACACTTCATAAAGACATATAGGTATGATCTCGGCATTTAAGAAGTTGAAAGATAGACTTTTAACATGTTATAGAAATAATTTACAAAAATTTATTTGCTTTCTATCATAGTTACATGAACCTGCCTATATTTCAGTGTTTACCAGTTATAGAAGGTGTTTACTATCGAATAATATGATATCATATTTAACTGGTAGTAAAGTAATTCTTATTTGCAAAATGTAAGAGAATATAAAAATTTAAAATCTCCTGTTTGCTAACATATCCACCTCATACTATTCAAAGAAAAACAGGTAGAGTTCCATTATTGCATATATTACATGCTTCTCAAATCTTCCATTCCTTGATCTAAATGTAAAGAATGATTTTGTACTATGCTAATAGGCATGTTCCATGTATCACATTTACATTAGAAATTTTCAAATTGGTTAATGAACTGCAACTGCCAGCAACTTATGATGTAAAAAACCCTGAGGATATTCTGACCTGTTGCGGAATATCTCTTAAATCAACTACTTTTGTGAAAGAGTCGATGCAGATGCAATTTTTGAACATAGAGATTTAAGCTTTATTTTAAAATACAAAAATGGATAAGAAATAGGAAGCATCTTTAGAAGATGGATTGTATTATTATTGAAATAAATAGGTCACTGTGCCATTTATTTGATTCTATCAAACTGAAAAATGTTTTCAACAAAGCCATCTGATATTTTTCAAATAAGTTGAGACATTTTCTAAAATTTGAATCAAAAGGAAGTAATGGTTTCTATTGTAACAAAACAATATTAAAAAGTTCCAACAATTCATTTCGATATTGGAAAAAATTAAATAACAAAGAGTCATAAGATTATCGAAAATTTCTTTATTCAAAATGTTTTGGATAAAGAAAAACATAGTCAATGCATGCAAAACCCATTTAGAAAAAAATTCACTCATTGTTTCTTCACATATAGGAAAATTGAAGCAACCAGCAAATGGAATTGAAGATTAAATTAAGCTCACTGCTTTCTTTCCAACTTCTCCTTTTAAAAAATGCCAAGAAAACTGAATTTTAAAATTAGTTATCAATAGTTTAATTGAAACTTTTTAAGAAGGTTATGGGATCATAGGACTTAACATAGGGAAATATAATTCAGTGCTGTAGTAAAAAATGACATTAAAAGTTATACGATACATTTAAAAGTACAAAACCAGTCACTTAACAAATAAAAAATCGATGCAAAATATTTTATTATACTCTTCATTTACATACAAAATAAAAATATAAACAAAAATAATAGTAATTGTACATTTTGAAATAGGTTTCTTACATTGTACTTTAGAAAGGGCAAAGGGGGGATCTAAATTGCAATTCTCAACCATTTGAGTTCCAGGGGGTATCAAAACAACACTGTCAAACAGCACGACCGTGCTTTCCCAGAATGAGTATGAAAAGACCCAAACAGTGCAATAGCACTTGTTTTATTTTATGTTGAGAAATACAAAGCAGTGCAATTGCACTTTGTTCATTTTACACCAATGAATCCCAATCGCAGCTATAGTATTGTTTTACCTATCATAAAACATTAAAAAGAGCTGTGTAGTGTACTTGCTTCAGTAAATCTGAGCGTGCGACTTCAACAAATGGTAATGTACCATCAGTTGTCCATAATGTTCGAAATGCACTGGGTTTTCTTGACATAAAATCTCAACAGCGTGATTGCGCTGCTTGGAACGATTAAAGGACAAAGTCAATGAGAAACTTTTGTTTACTTTTAATATGTGCACATACATTTGAAAAAAAATTAAGATTGCTTTAATCAAATATTACCAACACATTCTTTTTCAAAGTTTATTTTCATAAAATTGGTTTAATTTCTTATTAAAAACACAGATTATTGTAAGAAAAACTTAAAACTATTTCAGTTATCTGTCTTGAATTAGAAGATATCTATATATCATGTTTGGAAAGTATAGTTGCTAAGATGTAGAAGTTTGAAAATCATTGTCTTTTAAAAAGATATTTCTTGTAAAAATTTCATTTAACTTAAAAAGGCATCTAATCTAAACTGCATATACAGTGGTGGCCAAAATTGTGGACACTTTTTAAAATCGATGTGTTTTTTAAGTTTGTATGCTTATAGAAACTTTTATGTTGCACAAAATGCAAAGTATTTCATATCATTTAAAAGGGAATTCAATACAAAAATTAAAATAAAAATATTTGCAACACAAAAAAAGTTATGCTGCAATAACTGTTGATATACATTAGATACTGATGATAGCAGTGAGTCATCAGAGCTGAGTGAGGTTGCCTTTATTCTTTATTATAGCTTCACATAGATGCTTCATTGAGCTCATAATAGTTTTAAGCTCTTCCTTCATTATTGCACGATGCCAGGAAACAATTATATCCTCAATTAGCTCCTTTTTAATTTATGGGTACCTCATTCGGGCCGAAGTTTTTAAACGGTGCCATAAATTTTCAATAAGATTGAGGTCAGGACTTCTAGAATGCGTCAATGTGTTCAATGACATTCAGTGTCCCATCGATGATATGAAGGCGACCAATACCATTTGCTGATATGCATGACTAAATAATAAAACTATGTGGGTACTTCACAGTTGTCTGGATGCAGTCAGGATGTAGCATTTCTGCTATTCTAAGTCTTACATATTTTACACTATCACTACCGAAAAGCAATATTTTTTCATCCCTCCATATAACTTGTGAAAAATAATTATTTGTCCGATTAATGTGTTCTATTGCCCACTATAGTTCCTTTTAGCACTGCTGTAAATTGAGATACAGCTTTTTTCGTGGAATTCTACCTTTTAGTCTTACATCTGCTAATCTACTTCTGGGTGGTTTTTCAACTGACAGAAAAACCAGCATCAACCAGATCACTTCTGATGGCTGTCCATGAAATTCTTTTACCTCTGATTTTGTTATTCTGTCATTAACAGATGTGGTGTACCTTTTTCAGCCTTTTCCTGCATTTTTTAAAAAATTAAATTTGTGTCTTGACATCTTCAACAAAACTTTCAGTCCCTAGATGTAGTCACCTTATTACCCACCTGTTGTATAATTTTAACATAGGATATACTACTTTCTCGTCACATATGTGTCCAATCTACTCTTTTATTGCTTTTTGACTAAATATTATTGTTATTATGGCTTGGAAACAGTCATGACCTTAATCCTATCGAAAACTTATGGCACTGTTTGAAAACTCTTGTCCAATGAGGGTATCCATGCAATAAAAAGAAACTAATTGAGGATATAATTGTTTCCTGGCATCATATAATAATGAAAGAAGAGCTTAAAACTATTTTTAGCTCAATGAATCTTCAATGTAAAGCTGTTATAAAGAATAAAGGCAGCCTTACTAAGCTCTGATAACTCACTGCTATCATCAGCATCCAATGTATATTGACAGTTATTGCAGCATAACTTTTTTTTTGCATCGCAAATATTTTAATTTTAATTTTTGTATTGAATTCAGTATTAAATTCCCTTTTAAATGATATAAAATACTTTGCATTTTGTTCTACATAAATTTTTCTACAGGCATGCAAACTTAAAAAACATAGCAATATAAAAAAAAGTGTCCACAATTTTAACCACCACTCTGTATTTACCCTCTTCATTATAAATTACAAAACACTACAGTGCAAAAATATAGCTTGGTTGCAAGAGTCTGTTTATAATAAGAAAGATAACATACAAAAGAGATGCATATGATCAACTCAGCATGAATATAACATACATAATAAAAATCATAGGCTAAGATTAGAACCTCATGAGAGATTTTAAGTTTGAATTCTTAAATTTTCTACAAGAGACTCCTTAAAATTTAATAATTTCTCTAAAATATTAGAAAAAAATAAAATTTATAGGTGAGCAAAAACAGACAACATTTACTAACAAATACAACCTAAATTTTCAAAGAAATACATCTGATTCTTCAGTAATTACTGTAACAAATTGAGCTAGGTCGAAAAGTTTTAATAAATTAACATAACATAAATAACTTAATGCGCATCAATGTACGCTGATTTATTTTACTTTTTATGTGTATTTTTATAATTTTTTATATATGCTGCTGATTAATTTATTATCAAATTTGAGCTAATATTTCATATAAAATATTGAGCTAATATTTCAAACCTAAAGAATTTTCTCTGTTCCACTTAAAATCACATTAAAAAAATCGTGTGAAGGTGAATTTTTTAATATGTTAACCTAAATATTCTAATTATTTTTCTCAATTATTCTAAATAAAGCTATATCATTTCTTTTTTCAATATCAAATTTAAGGAACTATTTACTTAAAATTTTATATATCAATTGCACAAAAAATAAGTATGCCGCAAAAAATGGCATAAAGAAAATGCTACACAGCAGTTAAACCAGATGTAAATACTTATTCAGACAAATAGTTTCCAAGAAATCAAAATAATTTCATTATCTCATTAGATAACAACTGAAGGTCTTGAGATATTTTAAAATATACCACACAAAAAATATAACAACTCAAATATACATTTACATCTATTTTAAGCAATATTTTCATGCATATGAATTTCCCCTTAATATGGTCCAGCCGGTGTGGGCCACCTGCGACCTGCAAGTGGCCCGGCAATGGTCCATTGCGTTAAGAAATTCAATTTTTGGAGAACAATGTACTAAAAATTTAGCAGGATATTCTATCAATAAGTAATTAAATTTAACAATTTGCATTTTTTTGATAGTAGAATGTGAACGAAAGGCTTGGTCATGGATGAAAAAAACTGAAACTATCCTGAAACTCAGTAAAAAAGAATAAATATTTTTTTGTGTGTTGTTGAAAGAAAGGTTAATATAGTATTAGAATAAAAGCCAAAAATGAGTTCAAATATTTTAATCAGTTTTGTTTTGTCCAATGTTGCTTTGGTCTTATAGTATGTTTTTTCCATTACCCTCATGAAAAAAAAATACTGGGTGGGAAAAAAGTCCGTATAAACTTTAAAAGTTTATAAAACCCAGAAAATTAAACAAAATAAAAAACGGTTTGCAGGTTTAGTATTGATAAGTCGCAGAATTTTTTTTAAGATAAGGGAAAAAACTGCCAACAGATGGTGCTGGTACAAATGATTGAGTTGGAAATATGCAAAAGAGACAGGCTATTACAAATACTGATGCTCTTGATCCTGATCTAATTTTCTGTTACATGCCAATTAAGTGAACAAGGATGCTAAGTGGTAAAGACAAAGCTTTGTTGGTGAAGTTGGTTCAGAGACAGTTGCACTTCGTAAATTCTGACTGTAGAAAAATGTGAAGACTGGGAAAGAGGGCATTCAACAGTGATATGCCTCATAATGCTTGTTCAGCAATTTGAGGAAACTGGATTGCTCGAGGTCATGTAAGATCAGGATGACCAAGTCTAAGAATCATTAGCAAACTTTGCAAGTTTACATGACCTCCACGATCTTCAGATCTGACTCTAGTAGACTTTTGGCTGTGGGGATATTAAAATTCCCGAGTGCATTAATCCCCACCATCCAATCTGCTGGAATTGAAAGATGCAATCCACTGAGAGCTGTCATGTATACAGGTGGACATTCTGCACTCTGCCGTTGCTGGATTTGTGACATGCTTGGAATGTGTCATCCCTTGTGATGGTGGATATGTCGAACACATGCTGCTGTAATAGATGATTTGGTAACATTATTTCTGAGTCTTTTCTTTCACTTATGTGTATGCCACACCCCCTATCAGTGTTTAAAATTTTTTCTCTCTTTTTGTTATCAAAAAAAAAAAAAAAAAAAAATCCTGTGACTGTGTGATGCTAAACCTACAAACTGTTTTTTATTTCGTTCAATTTTTGGGGTTTTATAAATTTTTATGGACTTTTTGCCTACCCGGTACCTGTCATGCGTGTGTGGCCCGGCAGGAAAAAAGGTTGAGTACCTCTGATATAGATCTCGTCATACATTAAAGATTATATGAAACACATAAGCTAATTTTATTAAACATCTAGTATATCTTACAATTAACTTATTTTATCATAAGGTTGAATACCTTTGGTAATTTTTTTTAAAAAGTTGATTACAGATCTTCTTTTATAATTAATCAGCTTTTTGAAAGAGGTAGTTTTTCATTGAAATTACATTAGCAAACTTCTAATGAAAAATTCCTTTTGTTTTGATTTTAAGTTCCTAATTTTTCAATTTTAAAAACATATATATTCTCAGCATTTTAAAGTACCAATTAATATTTCAAAAATAAATTTGTACAGACAACACTGCCTATGGTCAAAATATTTCAAAGAGCCCATTATTAAGATTTAATTTGTGGATAATTTTTGATTATAATAAAAATAAACACACACACACATCTTTTTGACATCAAATACTTATTAATCAATAAATTCAAGAAATAGCTTTATAAATGACAAAAAATGAATTTTATAAAACTACATAAGAGATAAAATGCATACCAAAGCACATTCAAAAAAGGAATATTTCTCAGAATTTTGGGAGCCTATATACAAAAGAGAAAGAAATACATTGTTTAAATATTGAAATTTTATATTCTTACTTATTTACACATTAATTTTTTTTTTAAAAAGTAAAGTTTAAGTGCTCTTAAAGTATGAAAACATATTCTAAGCAAAGTAAAAAATTAACTGTACACTTCATACCCAAATAGAAGCACAAACTCCACAGTAAACAAATGAAAGATATCCAAGCTTCATAGCAAGTTAGTAAGAGTTTTAATTGCAATTATTTACAATATTCATACATAATAATGGGGTTGTAGAAAACAAATCAAACAGAGCCTTGCTCATATGGTGTGATGCAAATACCCCCCCTTCATTGACAGTGGTTTAAAATGAAAAGGTGTGTCACTAACAGTTTATATTTCATAGCTCTAGCAATACATTTGAAAGGAAAAAAATATCAAATTGCAATTGAAGCATTTATTAGCTGTAATAAGCACAGTTTGTGTCACCGTGGCACTAACTGAGATACAGCAAGTCTTTAAAAATGAATGCATTTCACTATGCAAAATATGACCAGAAATACCTTGTTATTGCTTCCTTGGGGTTTTTTGTATGCAATTTTTGTGTTAGTGTACCCTCAACTAACTTTTAAGCTGGAAAAATATTTAAATTAATAAAAAACGAATTAAAATTTTATTCTTAATTTAAATGAATCTTAAATATTTGTAAAATATTGATAAATAAATTGGTTTTGAATTAAAATTTATAAAATCAGACGATGTTCTTGAATCCTAAATTTCACAAAAAGTAACATGCCACCAAAACAGCCATCAATAATTGAACAGAATCAACACACAAATTCTTTGAAATGATACTATACAAGGTAGTTGAAATATTATGAGTTTTCAGTTAATACATATGAAAATAGGAATGTTTTAATATTTTAGATACTTACCAGCTTCGCCAGATTCTGAACCAGAATCAGAATCACTGAGAGGAGACAGAAAATAGTCATAAGTTGATTTAAAAGATGAAATTATGATTTCTGCTCTATCAGATGTAATTATAGAATCCGCAACATTCTTTTTACTAATTGGATCTTAAAAAAAAAAAAAGAGAGAAAAAAAACTTTTCAAAATAATTTTGAGTATAATATGCGCGAGTAGCATGATTATTCAAAAATACTTTAAAAATTATTCATTATAAGACAATTTCAGACAGAACTGATTTTAGATGGGCATTGCTTAAATTCTAGTGCAATGCCAACTTTTAGTTTGCGTTTTTCAAGGCTTTATATATTTTTTTAGATTAATCCAAAATTGATGCATAAAAAATCAAACACTGTCCAAAAATTTAACTATACACACACATTATTTAATTATGTTTAAAATATCAAAATAACATCAATCAAAAATTGTAACACAAAACAAAATTAAATATGAAACATACTGCATTTCTAACACTTTTTGAAAAAACTCACATAACTAATTACCTTTATATATAAACTACTGGATTAATAATCTATATTTATCCAGGATGTATAATTGTAATATATAGGAAACACATTTAATAGCAAAGGAATAAATATCTTATCCAATTTTAAAATTGGAAATTTATTTTGGAATCTTGAATAAGGAAATTTTTTAAAATTTCATTTAATTTTACTTATTATTGATGCTTACTTAGAATTAATGACATAAAAAAGAATATTTTTACAGCAATGCAGAATACAAAAGCAAAAAGATGGAAGAAAATTTATGTTAAGAAACATTACAAGAATTTCTTTAAAAACACACCTAATATATAAAACCTAATTGAAAACTTGCACACCATGTATTGCAAAGGACTATGAACACTTGATCGAATAATACATTTAAAAGGATTATTTGAATTTTCAGAGAACACAAGTGTAAACAGAAAGAATTATGTTAAAAACAAGAAAAAAGTGGAACACTTCAGGAGTAATAATCTTGTCAAACTTCAAGTTTTTAACTTGATAAACACATTTTAAAAATTTTAGAATACTTACAGATAAGTACAATATGTAATGCTATTATGACTACTACTCCAGAGACTGTAATATAATATAGTTGTTTAAATATGCACATGGTTTTTTTTAAAAATGTGGTAGAGAAAGATTAACTATGATTATGTAAATCTATTAATAACAAAACTAGAATATTTTAATAAGGTCAATAATTTTTTTCATGAGTAAAAAAACTAAAATATAAAATCAGTAAAAAAATTCTTATTCAAGAACTAGTAAAAGAATTATTCGAGATATAAAGCTTATTTCTATTAATATTTTCTTAACATTAAACACACTAATGTAACTGAATTTTAAAAAACTAAATGAAGTTCTTAAAAATGTATACCTTCAATTGCAATCCAAGACACATCCCAGAATTTTTTGCTTTTGGGGACAGTTTTTTCATCAGTAACTGAAACAACATTTTCTGTCCAGTTAAATGTACAGCTATAGTATTTAACGAAATCTAGCCATAATTCACCAACTGAAGCATTATTTTTTAATGGAAGATCATGTAAACCCTGTAAAATTCAAGAACATAAAATTTTTTGTAATTTTTCAAAAAAAGTACTAAATTTTAAGTTATATTTTTTTCAAACATATTAATTGAAAATGGACAAGGGGGGCATTAAATATGCAACATTTAATGGAACTGTAAATGAAAAAGATTTATTATGCTGCTTAGGAACATTATTTGTTGACAGCAACACATAAAATTACGATTCTCATAAGTATAAAATGGCACATGACAAAAACAAACTCAATATAAACTAATAGAGATACTAAAGTGGTCAAGGAGCAATATTTATTATGGGCCAAAGTTCACTTAATAGTAAAAATATATCTCCATCACACCTTTTTGTGCCAAAATAGTACACTACATTTAGGCAAAAAAACTTGCAACAAATACCGTATTTTCCTGTATATAATCCGCGGATTATGTGTTAAAAAAGTTTCAAATTTCGTTGTTCGGATTATACACCACCGCGGATTATCTGAGAAAAAACATTCTCCATCAGAAAAGTTAACAAAGTTTTGAAAGAAATGCTGTTTATGTTTTATAAAATAAATAATAGATGGCGCTTTCACGACTCGGCTGACGTATTACGGCCATAATTAAGTTTTTGACCAATTACTTTCAAGAACGAATTCGGTTAATCGGAAGGAAATAGCAGTTACAAGTCGCTGGCGTCATTTACAACTTTTTGTCTTGACTAGAGGTGTTGCATCCTTTGAAAGTTTTTATCATGATGAAGCGTAAGCGTGTTAGCTATACTGCAGACTTCAAATTAAACGCTGTAGAGAAGGCTAACAAAGTCGGAAATCGAGAAGCTGCAAGATTTTTCAACGTTGACGAATCGAATATTCGTTTGTGGAGAAGGAACAAGACTAACTTCGAAAATTGCGATAGACGTAAAAGGACCGATCGTCGTGGAAAACCTCACTGGCCAGAATTAGAGGCAGAAATACATAAATGGATTTTAAAAGAAAAAGACGATGGGAAAGCTGTTTCGACAGTTAGCATCAGAATGAAAGCTTGAGTTATTGTACGCGAAATGAATATTGTTAATTTCTCTGGTGGGCCCACGTGGCGTTACCGGTTTATGAAGAGAAACAATTTAGTCGTTCGTAGTCGTTCAACGGTCGGACAGAAATTACCTGATGACTGGGAAAAACAATCTGACGACTTTTTGCAAGCAAATTATTGTTGAAAATAAGTTTACAGAAGATTTGATTTTTAATATGGACGAAGTTCCATTATTATTTGATATTCCACCTACCAGGACCGTCGACATTCAAGGAGCAAGTAGTATTCCTATAAATACTACTGGAAATGAAAGAACGTCATTTACTGTAGTTTTATGCTGTGCTGCAAATGGTTTGAAATTGCCGCCGATGTTAATTTTTAAAAGAAAAATGCTCCCAAAAGAAAACTTTCCTAAATGTGTGGAAATTCGTGCGAATGAAAATGGCTGGATGAATGAGCAAATCATGTTGTCATGGCTGGAGACTATCTGGAGAAAACGCAAAAATTCTTTTTTTCGTCCAAAGGCATTTTTAATTATGGACTCTTTGAAATCACATGTGAGTGAAAATGTTAAAAATGCTCTCAAGTCCGTGTCGGCAAAAATTGCCATAATACCTGGAGGACTGACAAAAAAATTGCAGCTTTTAGATGTCGGTATTAATAGATCGTTCAAATCCAAAGTTAGAAAGTTATGGGAACAGTGGATGTCCGATGGAGAAAAAAACTATACAAAAACGGGAAAATTGAAGCGGGCACCATATGAAAATGTCTCCCGCTGGGTCCTGAAAGCATGGAATGACGTCGCTGAAACTACAGTACAGAACGCTTTCCGAAAATGTAATATTATTGTCAAAAATGACTCTGACGATGAAGAGTCTTTACTATCGAGTGACTCGGATGTGTTACGCGAAGATTTGATAAATTTATTCATTTCCGAATCTGATGAATCAGATTTTGAAGGCTTTTTTAACTGTTAATAAATTTTTTCATTATTCAAGATATTTTTATTTTGAAAGTGTATATAAGTGTAAAAGGAGGATCTTAATTTTTAAAAAAATTTTCCGCGTGCAATGTTTTGCTTAACTTAAAACATAGATGGCAGTAGCAGAGAATTTTTTTGTTTTATTGAGATTATCGTACAAAATATATTATGAAATATATTATTTAAATAGATGTGTTTTATTATAAATGTTGTCCTCTGAACAATTTCTTCTATTTTTAATTATATTTTTTATTTTATGTGTCTCCTTATCGGCAATTTATATTTTTTGGATTATTCGCCGCCAAAACTGCCGCGGATTACACGATGTTTGTTTTTTTTTACTCGAAAAAAAAGGGCTCTGTGGATAATACGCCGCTGCGGATTATATACAGGAAAATACGGTATTTAGAAAAATTCCAAACTAATTCTACAAAAGAGAAATCTAAATCATTTAGTAAATAAACAATTCTTATTAAAAAGTAAATAAAATTTAGAATTTATACTAAAGCTGTTTTTGCCATATGTACAAGAGCGTGACCTTAGCACAGAGCACATTTTTGGACAGAAAAAATGCTTCAATTTTTATAAAAATTTGTGCATTGTAATTCATGCGTTTGTCTATAGTATAGTGTTTTTATAATTTCAAAATATTTCATAAATAATTAGTTTTTCCATTTAACATGTAAAGGGATAGCTCATTTAGCATTACAGTATAGAAGAAAAAATGCAAAACACATTTTATAAAAGAAAAAATGAGTAGTATGATGAAATAAGTGATTTTCTACAGAATAGTGAAGCCAGAATATAATATTAATGTTTCAGTACTTTTATATATGAAAAAATATTCATCATTTGAGTCCTATTCTTTAACATTAGCAGAAAACAGCCTTAATAATTTTAACTTCAATAATTCATACATAATTTTACATTTCATAATAATACAATTCACAGCCAAATTTTAGGTATTATTATCTGAGCTCATATGTAATGAATAAATCAAATAATATAAACATGAAGAGTTTTTGGTGTTAAAAATTATTTTAGGAAGAGAGAAATGTTCTTCCACGTTCAATGTGCTGCTGAATACAAATAAAAAAAATCCATTAATAGGACTACGTATCCAAAATTGATTATGTATATATATAACACAATTCAGACAGCTTCTCAAATGGCATCTCGATGAATGGTCTGGAATTTAGTTGTTCACAAATAAAAAGGCAGTCGCTAATTGAAATTTGTTTTTTATGCTCAATTGAATCCAACAAATCTTTTAAGTACTCCAAGCCATAACTAAAGAGCTCCAAAGTGCACATATCATATGCAGTAGAGAGTCAAGTAGAAGTGAGTGCACAAACATAAAAAAAGAGCTCCAACTAATGGCAGTTATTGCTATGCAAGAAAGTTGGTTGAGATATATTTGGTTCGGTGTTAACAAAACTGACTAATAAGGTGATGGATGCATCTTCATAACATGCACACCACACAGAAATATATATGTGCATGTAAAAAAAATGATTACTGATTTACATTTTAACCATAGATAATTTTGGTTAATACATTTTGGTTCTGAACCCCCTCCCCCAAGATGCAATTGCCAGACTTAATTTTTTTTATTTAATAACTTTATGGGAATGAAGTCTTAAATGTGTTGAGTTCTTAAATCAGCTACCAAATTTAACAGACTTCAAGCTAAGATTAAAAAAATCATGCGATTTTAGAAAATTCTAAGAATTTTGATTAAAATAAGCTGAAAGCTTTTGAATTGCTTTCATCCATCATAAGTTTTGCTCACACATTTTTGTGTTTTCTGCTGCATTTATGTTTTGCAAATGTCTTCTAGTGGTAATATGTCTTCCCTAAACAATCATTGCAAATAAATGTAATCAGCGTGCTAGACTGAATGTCTCTGTCAGCCACAATTACATCTAGAATTACATCAGAAAAAAGAACTCACAACAATTTATATGTATATAAACTTGTTAATTTAATATGAATTCACTCAGCTTTTATAAATAGTAAGTAAATAAGGAAACAATTGTACAGTTGTAAATTTAACTTATACTTCTCTTTAACATTTGTTTTCCCCCTCCATGTATACCTTTTTTTAAAAACGAATATTCTATGGTTTTCATTTGAAGTTAACTATCTAATGAATATGCATTAAAAAAATATTGATGAGACAGAAAATATGATTTAAAATAAACCTTACATAAACATTAAAACAGTATGACTCATGAATGAAACCTCAAATACATAGGTCATTTGTGGTGTTAAGCAAATGCATACATAAAAAAAGTTATACCTCATCAATAATTATACAAAAAGTCTGCATTTTACAAAAAATTCAACAGCAATTAATTATTCAAAGCAAATTAATATTAATACATAAAAAATTATCATAATTTCACAATAAATTAATTCTGAAGCTATTACAATAAATAAATATCAATTTAACAATAGAAATGTAGCTAACTGCTGGAAATACAAATGTACAAAATCTTTCATATCATTAAATTATTTTTTCTTATTTTTATAATGCACAGAGTATAATCGTACAACTATATTTCAATATTTACAGAAATATGTTTAACCCCCTCAAGTTAAAAATTTACACAGTATCTTTTCAATGTATATTTAAAATATTCTATTTAAACAGAAACAAAAGAAAAGAAATTACCCAATTTTCAGATGACAAATTGATTAATGGTAACACAGGTTTCTCCATTTGTTGAAGAAAATGAATAACCAATAATGTAAATCCAATAGGATGCAGCATTCCTTTTTCAGGATCTTGAATTTCACAGTCCTAAAATATCTTTGTATTAGAAAAAAGTATTTTTCCCTTAAATATTTACATCTTATTTCAAAATTAAAGTAATCCACTTTATGTGTAATTCTTTGAAAAGTAACATTTTTAAAAATCCAAATGAATTTATGACTCTTCAATGCAAGTGACACATAATGGTGCAAGCTATCAGTTTCATTCATTATTTTTTTACTATGACAACAACTCAACACATAATACAATATGTTTCAAAAGAATGATTTCTGTTAGTTTATGAATATAAGAAAAAGAATTTTTGACAAAATATACTCAAAGAACCAATTTTATTAATTTTTATCACCATAAATATTTTTTTCAAAATATTATTATATAAAAAGCTGAAGAGGTCTAAGTGTGAAGCTTTTTATAATGTTGCACTATAAGGCAACACAAAGGCTATTGGCGACAGACTTCATAATTTTCAAACCCTAGTCAAATGACAAGGACAACACACAAATTGGCAACCCCTTTCTCAAACACCACCACCTCACCAACATGTGGAGTTTCAGCTTTCACAAATTTAATGTGCCTCTATAAATTGTAGTCTTTCATAAGCAACAGGGTTCCATCTCATGACATGCCATCCATGAGTTAGTGACCATGATCACTAGGCCTACTTCAGAGAAATCTGGGAATATTAATTTCAAACTAAATCTAAATAAGGCTAAAATTTTTTTAAAATTTATCCAAACATACAAGACAAGAAAGTTGAGTAACTCAAAGTTTCTAAATCCTCAGATTTTACAAGCATTTTAAATTAATAAAAAGGCAAAAGTTTTTTTTCTCTCTCAGAAATTATTCTGAACAAAAAGAATGGTTTCAGTTTCCATACTTTTTCTTATAAGCAACTTTCTACAGTGAAAGCTTATAACATGCCTTACACAATTAAATATTTTCATTTAGCGTCATTTCAAATGATGAAAATTTATTCTTTTGATCACTTTAAAACTCAGAATAAAATTAAATGAAATAACAGATATGAAATTGAGATAAAATAACTACCAAAAACATGGCCTATGTGAAAATAGAATTTCAGAAAGAGTACCTATTTTTTTAAAATTATCTTTGATCATTTTAGTTTAGTTTGGCAATGTGCCAGGAATTTTTAAGAGACAAAGAGTAGTATTCAAGGATTTTGCCCAGAGTATTCTTGCTGTTTGAATCTGCCTTTTGAAACCATACACTCCACCTTACCTTCTGAAGTCAAGTAATCGAAACATGCATTTTTCTGCACATTTCCTAAATTATAACTTCCAGAGTATAAAGGAACCTCATCAAAGGAGCTAAGTTGCCTGACTTAAGTTTTCTAGATAGATATATCAATTTTTATTGTTTTTTAACAACGCTGAAGCTGGCCATTTAATCAATGTTTTGTATGCTATGAAGATGAGAAGAAATAGTACTAAAAACAGATAGTTTTTCTTTGGAAATTTCCTATTCTCTTTTTCAAAATGACATGCTAAAGTGTATACTTTGTCTAAACATAAAAAACCATGAGGACACAACTTTGTACTCCCTCTGTGTTCAACACATCCAATCCCAAAGAAATATGTAATATATAATTCTGCTTCTATCAGGGCAATAAAGAATCAGATTAGGTTAAATGCAACTCCCCCACCCTTTTACAACTGACATCAACTCTTAGGGCTATTCTTAAAATATGCATACTATATTAGCATAGTTTAAATTGAAAAAATCGTTAACATATTGTTGTAATAGTAAACTTAAAACATAACTTGTGATGAGCTTTTATATTACATGAAAAATTAAAAGTGTAATTAGAATGCATGTATAATTAATTCCTTTATTTTTGTAGAGTATGGACAGTAGTATCACAAATTATTTTATTCAACTTTCATTAAACCATCTATTAATTGCTATTTTGCAGTCAGTATTAATTTTGACATGCAGTTTGAATTTTATACTAAGTGAGAGAGTGTATATTGAGGTAGTATCATAAAGTGGCACAAGGGCTATTGGTAATGGACCACGTAATTTTAAACCGTGGTAAAGTGACAAAGACAACACCTGAGCTAGCATACCCTCCAACAGTGGGAGGGCGTTTGAGCCTCGACAAATTTAACATGCATCAGCCCCCTCAGCATGGTAGGTCTTCAGCAGTACTAGGCTCAAACTCATGACATGCCTGACACAAATTCAATACCTTTACCATTTGGCTACGATGACCATTGAATTTTAAAAGAATAAATAAAGTAATATTAAAAATTTTAAAATTGTAATCTAAATAAAACTCTACATTTTCTTTCTCGTAAAAAAAAAGATAATTTAAATATTTTACTTTCTACATAATTTTAAACCAATAAAAAGTCTTAAAATTAATAAAAATTCTTTGTAAAATAAGAATACATAATAGTACACTACAATAAGATATTAAAGATATAAAAAGGTATTTGCGTATTATCACAATGACCTAATTATGACATTGATGGGAACAGCTAAAATTAAGAAATATCTCAAATTCTGATAAAATAATGCCACTCCTTTCATAACAATGATGCATATAATTTCCAGTTCTGTTTCGACAAGCACCACTGTCATTTTTGTGTATGTTTCCATATTTCCTTTCAACTATTCTTTTCCCAATCGAAATTTTTTAAAATTAGGTTGTGGGGTTAGCCAACAATGAAAGAAAATTTGGTAAAATTGCTCCCCAAGTAAAACATTTTTTATCGAAGCGAAAATATTAAAATTCAGATTCTGATATGCTATTTTAGGAAAACAAGCCCTTTAGAAATACAATGTTTCAAACTGTAATCAACACATTTGAATTAGATTCAAAAACAATTGTCTTTCTTTTACAACAATTGTATGGTTTATGTAAAGTATTTAAGCTATTTTTTAATCTATTCAAACATTTCACCCTCCTCCCAAATAAATCATAGATACCAATTAAAATCTTTCAATTTTTTAAAAGTAAATGAAAAAAGAGATCTGTATAAACATGCATGCATATAATAAACAACTTTATACTCAGTTAATCATTTTTCTATAGCGAAAAACTCGTCAAACTTCATTAATATGGTTGTAATAATAAATACGCATAATAAAGGGTATTGGATTTACTGATGTTATGTACATTTTAATTGTGAATTAAAATTGTTTGGTATCCTTATCATATGAAGGGTTAAAGGAGTACAGACAATTTTCTTCAAACTATTAAATCTCTCCATCAATGACTCAATTTAAAATAATCGATTTATTGTTAAGAGTTATATTTCAGATTTGTTTTATAATTCTGTGCAAATGTTGCTTTCCATAATTCTGAAGATGTTAGTTTAATAAGCTCCACTTCAAAACTATCAATTTCCCTCCACACAAAAATTGTACAGCATACAAACTGCCACTGATATCAGGCCAAACTGCCTAATTTGCCCCGTGCCATGGAATGCTGACACCTGATACATATCTTACCATAAATAAATAACAAAAATATAAGAATTTAAAATTAAAAAGTGAGAGAAATTATTTATTCCCAATATATCAAAAATGTTTTAACACACAATTAAACATGAAACAAATCACAAACAAAAATGACAAAACTGTTAAAATGCAACTGGAAATTACGTGCATGGTTGTCATGAAGTAATGATCCTACATGATCAGAATTTGGCACACTTGTTGTTTACAGATTTCTATTAACATGTATTATTTTAACTAACTTTCAAGTACCTTTATTTCTTGAGTGCCATATTATATAATGTACAATTTTATATTCTTTTTAAAAATTTTATATAATTCTTAATGATTTAAAAATTAAAGCAAATAATTATGAAAATATATTACCTCAGCCCAACGTCTTGTAGCACTACAAAGGATTTTCACTCTTTTATCATATTTACACACAGTTCGTAAAATATTACTCAATTTTAAATATTGAGAAACAGTGTCTCCCAAATAAATTATTTCACAATAAATCCCCAACTGATTTTGGGAAAAATATATTTTTGATCTTCTAGCATTTTGTTCTTCTTCAAATGGATAAACTTGATAATTAGTCAGATCTAGAAGATATTATAGTTACTTTCCAAAATACTTCATGGAAATATTGCATGCAATAAAATAACCATGATTAAAGTTTTAGAGTCATAATGCATTTTTCATTTAATAAATATTTTAAATATATATAAGTAACAAATAAAGAATAATAGTGTTTTTTTTTGGGTGTCATGCATAAGAAGGAGGAGGTATCATGCATAAGAATTTTTTTCCAACATTTCTTTTGACTTAAAAAAATAAATAAAATGAACTTCACAGTTTTTTCATATATATATATATATATATATATATATATATATATATATATATATATATATATATATATATATAATTTTATACACAAAATATCTTCAATAAGTTGCATTTTCAGTTTGAATTTATAAGCTTTTGCTTTTTTTAACATAAAAAAGTTTTAATTTTCTTTATGAATAAATGATCATCAACTTCACAAGATGTAGCTTTCATTTCTGCCTTTTCATTAATGAAGAAAAAGCACACAAGATATTAATCACTGTTAAAAATGTACAAAACCAAATATACCTTATTTTTCAATAACATTATGGATAAATGCTTAGGCATCATAAAAATAAGAGTAAATGTATAATCAACTATTTTAAAAGATAGCAATTTAGAGATACTTTCTTACATGATAATATACATCTCAATTTACATGGTAATTTTAATTAAAAAAACTATGCCTTTATTGAATTATTTTTCTTTTAAAAAAACCATTTGATAAAAAATATTGTAAGTTTCAAAATTTTAGTAATTATTAATAAAAATTACATGTTTAAAATACATTAAAAATTTCAAAGTTATTACAATTGAAGATGAATACGAGAAAAAATGTATGTAAATTCATGGAGCTTACCTTTTGATAACACTTTTTGTAAAAGAAGTAAAAAATTATTTTTTACAGGTTGATCCGTTTTCAAAGCAAGGTTCAGATTAGACGTTGTAACAGCTGTACCAATTCTATAAGATCCATATGCATACACCTTATTTCCTACAAATCAGATTTTTGTCAATATAAGAATCAATAAAACATTTATATAAAATTAGAATAAATTCACAATAGTTCAGTCCAAATTTTGAACATAAAATTAGTTTTTTTAGAATGATGAAAATAAAATAAGGGTACATATAAGTACAAAATAATAATTCAAATAAAAACTAATATTTAATTAACTAGTTGCACAGCCCAGCACTGCATGAGCTTTTAAAAATATATAACACTTTTCCCTCTCTTACCAAAGGGAAAAAAATATATATATATATTTCCCTTTCCCTTCTCGATGTCAGCACTTTCTTGTAATTTTTATAATTGTGTCAATATAATTATCTTTTACTTTTTCCTCTTTAGATGGGTTTGTATACCAACTGTTATATTTTTAGACTAAAACTTTGCTAGGAACTTCAAACGAAAGTGAATGTATAATTTGCAAAAGTATGAAATTTAGTTTTTTCTCTCTTTTTTAGGGCTTAATTTTGAAGTTTAAAGCTTTAAAATTTCATAAATCGATATCAAACATCAGTAATAACAAGATGAAGAATATAAAGAGAAAATTGCATAAGTAAAACCTTGAAAAAAGACATAAGAGGAAATACACAATTCTCTTTAAAAATCTGCAATTTTTAAGTAAATTTTTTAATCTGCGGTCAAAACATGGATAATACAGTTTGACCAAAGGGAAAACGGTTTTGTTCAATTATTTTCAAGAATTGCAAAATTATTAAATGTTTAAGTCAAAGTTTGAGTAATTTTCAAAAAATAAGTACATAAAAAAAATTTGAATGCCATTTTTTAAAAATTACTTGGATTAAGAGAGAAAAGTATGCGCCTTTTCAGAACACACGCTTCATTGATCACAATGTTGGGAAAGAGATAGAGCAATTGAAACATTCTGTCCATGAAAACACATTCAAATCGACTCAATTTAGAAAGAAAAAAAAATCACGAATATTGTTATCTTGTAAAAGGCATTATACAAAACAAATATTCAGTCCAATTCTAGACTTTTTTTTCTAAATTTGGAAATTTAAAGCTCAAGACAACTTTTGTAAAATTTTAATACACATGTAATCTTTTCATCTCATGGTATTTTTTAAATATTATTTTATGTTATATGGTTCAAGAATTGGATAAAACCTTTGCACTACATAGAAAATAAAGAAATTTGAAGTAGAATATTCCATCTAAAATTATAGAAAAATTTCATTTAAAACTACAGAGCAAATCATAATTCACTTTAAATTCTACATTTGAGTATGTATATGTCTCATTAGACTTTAATTCAGACTTCAATTTGTTTTGCACAGAATGAAAAACTTTAGATTCAGCATTTGTAAAACATTCTATACTCTTCTGTGGGCGATAATAGCTCAAATGACTGCAGTAATATATCTCCATAAATGCTCTTTGTGAACACCACCACCCAGTGCCTAACGAAGACATTTCCGGCCATAGATTACTACGCAAATCTGAATCCTTGTAATGTCTCCAGCCTACCCTTAATGTTTGTCCCAATGATCCTGGGACACCCTGTACATATATTTTCTGTAATTTTAAAAATGTCTAGACTATTTCTTACATTTTAACTCTTTAATTTGATATGTATAAGTACTTTATGTTTTCAGCAAAAGTTTCTTATCCAAGTAATATAATTTCATACTACTGAAGGGTTTACAACATTTTCAGCACATCTAGAAGGATATCATTACTGCAAAACAATAAGTAAGATAATGGCAAGATAGTATAGGACAAAGTATAACCACATTAATATAATAAATTCTTGGGCTTCGGAATATGATTGCAGGGTTAAATACAGATTCAAGATGCCAACTTCTCTCCTTTATTTGCACATATTATTGGACAGAGATAAAATTCAAAGAGAAAATACACTTAAAAAATTTTCAATACTAAGATTAATTAGCATCAAATTTAGAACTTTATCAATCATATACAGAATCTGACATTGTTGACATCATGGACGAAAACCACACCACTAAAAAGTCTTCAATGCCCAACTAATTGGCACACAAAGAAAGGGCAGACCAAATCTTAGATCGATTGATGGCCAAGAAAAAGATCTCCTAGTTTTGAGAACTAAGAATTGGAGAACACTAGCAAGAAAAAGGATGGCCTGGAAAAGGCTTCTTGAGAAGGCCAAGGCCCACCCTGGGCCGTAAAGCCATTGAGGAAGGAAGGAAGATTAATTAGCAAAAAATCTAAATCCTTATAATCCTGCAGTATTAAAAAAAAAACTTATTCAGATACATGAAAGAAAATTTAAAAGTACTAAATTAGTGAAAATTTAAATCACTAGCAACCAAAAGTAGCATACAAACTTTTCAATACAGATCTAAAGTAAAGTAGTGAATTAAATTATATTTAAGAAAATAATTGTTTAAGAATATTTTTCAAAGAAAAAACATGTTTTACTCAAAAAACATGAAAATGATGCACAAAATCAAATTTTTTTTGAAGGAAAAAAAACACCATAAAAACTAAAATTAATGAACTGCAATTATAATTTTACATGTGTGCATATATATATTATTTATGTATCTATATATATAAAGGAGAAAAGCAACTCACTCATTCATTCACTCACTCATCATGATATCTCTGGAACTATTAAACCTACAGACTTGAAATTTGGTATGCATGTTCCTTTCATAGAGTAGAGATCTGCTAAGAATGGATTTTGTGAAAATCGAGCCCCAAGAAGCATTATGAGGACTAAGGGGC
The DNA here is from genome assembly GCA_019973935.1 of Trichonephila clavipes. Lineage (NCBI taxonomy): Eukaryota > Metazoa > Arthropoda > Arachnida > Araneae > Nephilidae > Trichonephila > Trichonephila clavipes. The sequence continues at coordinate 1,339,924 of BMAU01001371.1, read as the reverse complement.
ATTATAAATAATTATTCCCATTTTTAAACTATTGAATGTATAGTCTTGAAACATGGTAGGCAGATTCCTTTCATGGAGTAGAGATCGGCCACAAAAGGGTTTTGTGAAAATCAACCCGTGTCATTGCAGTTGCTTAAGGGGCGTTATAGGTAATCAGTTCCATTTTCAAGCCATTAGATGCATAGTTTTGAAATTTGGCAAGCAGATTCCTTTTATAGAGAAGATATATGCCACAAAATGTTTTTTTTTTAAATCAACCCCAAGGGGCATTGCAGTGACTTAAGGGGTGTTACAGATAATTATTTCCTTTTTTAAACTCTTAGAAAGTCTTGAATTTTGGTATGCAGATTCTTTTTATGGAGTAGAGATCCATTACAAAATGGTTTTTATAAAAATAGATCCCCCCAAGTGGCGTAGCAGGGGCTTGAGGGGTGTTACAGATAATTATTTCTATTTTTGAACTATTAGACATACAGTCTTGAAATTTAGTATGCAGATTCCTTTTATTCCTTTCTCCTTCATCTGCTACAAATGATTTTTACGAAAATAGACCCCCAAGTGGCATTGTGGGTGCTTAAGTTGCGTTACAGATAATTATTTTGTATTTTAAAGTATTAGATGTCGAAATTTGGTAAGCAGATTCCTTTCATGGAGTAGACATCCACTACAAAATGAGTCTTGTGAAAATCAACCTTTAAGTGGCGTTGTGGAGGCTTAAGATGTGTTATAAATATTTCCATTTTTAAACTATTAGACCTTCCTGCTTGAAAATTGGTAAGCATGTTCCTTTCACATAATAGAGTTCCTCTAACAGTTTTGAGAAAATCGACCTCAAGGGGGGTTCAAGGGTCATGGATTTATAGAAAAAAAATTACTGTTTTTGGATGGCTAGACCCACATATTTGAAATTTGAAAAGCATGTTTCTTTTGTTGAATAGAAATCTGCTAAGAACGGTTCTTTTGGAAATCAACTCTCAACGAAGTTGTGAGGCTTATTGACAAAAAAAATTCTGTTCTTGTTCTATTAGATTTAGACTTGAAATTTGGCATGCATGTTTTTTTCCACTAAAATTGATTTTGCAGAAATCCACCTTGTGATTGGATTACAAGAGTGCAAAATATCATTCTGCTTCAATTTTAGAGATTATTAGAAATTACGAACTTGAAGTTCTGTCCTTTTTATATCACGAGGCAAGAGTATATTTTTAAGTATACTCTTTATAAGTATATTTTTCAATACAATTGAATTCTTTAGGCCGGGACTTAAATATCAATATATAAGCAGTATATATTTATACAACTACATGAATTACCCATTGAAGCAGGCAAGTAATGGCTAGTTATATATATATATATATCTGTATATATACATAAATTAAAACTATTGAAAAAATAAATTTCAAAACAAATTAGCTGATAGTGACATTTATGATAAGTAAAATAATTATACAATACTGAGATAAAAATTATTAAGATTCTATTACAAACTTATTACAAATATAAGTATTTTCTTTTTCCTCTCTCATTAAAGATTTATTTGGTTCTGGATGTTATATACTTAGTTTTGATTGATTGATTGAATATTAACGTCGCACTGTTCAGCTACACGAGGGCTTTTGGCGACGGACCTCATAATTTTGAACCATGGTCAAGTGACGTGGACGACACCTGAGCTGGCACCCCCTCTCCTAACTACCACACCACACCAACGGGAGGACATTTCAGCTCTCGACAGATTAAACGTGCATCGCTGCCCTACACGGCGGGTCTTTAGTGGTACTGGGCTCGAACCCGTGACAAAGCAAGCCACGGTCCGATACCTATACCACTCAGCTACCGCGGCCACATTATATACTTAGAGTAAAATAAAAGGGGGGGGGGATTTGACAAGTCTCACACTTTTTTTGTATGATATGAATTTATATTAAGATATTTTACATTAAATATTCTATAGCCCTCCCCCAACAAATCTTCTTTTTAATGAAAGAAATAAAGGAAGGTTAAATACATGTTTGGAATTTCAAATGGTGGATAAATTTAAAAAATTTGGCATCTCACATAACTCTTAAATTTTGTAATTATATATATATATATTCTAATTCTCTACAAACAAGAGAAACATTCACATCAATCACATTAAAAAAAACAGTAAGAGACAGTAAAGAGAACATACAATGTATATATATAGCTACATATATATATAGAACATATATATATATAGAACATATTTATATATATATATATATAGCTACTTTATACATTTTGAAACTCTAAGACAGTTCAATTTCAAAATTAAGACATTAAAACGAAAAAATTTGCTACTGAAACAGGATTTTCAAATAAAAAAAAATCGTTGCAAAATGAAGTTTTATTCCAAAAATATTTACATTAATTATGACTCCCTGTTCTAGATCATGGGTATCAACTTACCTTTGCTTCTTGGAAAACCCTTCACCAACAAGCTAAAGAATTTATTTCCTTTATGCATAAAGCATTTCAAGAAATAAGATTTTTTTTTAAAAAAAAAGATTACCACAAAAAATATAATTAAGTACATTAAAGGACCAATACAGTAGATAACATTAAAAAGGACTGTAGGGTATTAATTACCATTTCTTAGCAAGTGATCTTAAAAACTTTGAGTAATGATATATGCCATTTATAGGTGAACTTATTTATAACATCAAGAAGACATTCATAGTTTTTAATACCTATACCTTTCATACGATAAGAAAGAACTTTGTTTACATCCTTAACAACACGATCAGCAATATCAGAGGCCATAGATTTTTCATGTACTATATTTTCAAGGAATTTGGTAATTTCATCAATTTGCTTATCATCCAGATCATGAGCAGCTGTTTTAATGTCCACTGCATCTTTAAGATCCTGTAAAAAATTTAATTTTTCACAATTTTAAAGTATAAATAATTAAATATAACCATATACAACAAATAATTATTTAAAATTTATTAGTATATACATTTGCAAATAGAATTATTTAATTCATATATTTTGAAAAAAGAAAAAAAATATTGAGAGATATAACAAAATGTTATTTCACATTAATAATCTTGATGAAACTAAAAACGAAGAAAATTTTGATTAAATTAATTAGAAAGAATGAAACTGATATTTATGATTCCTATTTCTGAAACAAATCATACATTCATCACTAACAAATAAAAAAAAATTGTTAAAAGAAAACACTAAAAGATGCGAAGAAAAAATAAGTATCTTCTTAACCATAACATAGCAAAGAAAATGTTTTATTTTCTGAAATAAAACCAAGAAAATCTAAAATTAGAAAATGGATGTAAATGGAAAAAAATGATTAGAAAATTATTAAAAGTATAATTACATTTCCTTAAAAATACCTAATACTTTCTTGCCACAATAGCTTTAGGGAATATAGGTACAAAAAGACCACATTTATTCCCAAATTAACATTGACTTCTGATAGTTCAAATTTGAATTTGCAGCTGTGACAAATTGGCAATATTTAATATATAAATGCATATAAAAAAGTGTGTATCATTATATCTTTTAATAATAGTGCACATCTATTCATATACTTAATTAAAAGACACAATTGCAACAGAAAGCAAATTGACTCAAACAAACCCATAATATACAGATGTATGTCGGTGCTCAAAGAACTCAGATATACAAGATTAATTTACAATTAGAAGAACTAGAAAGCTGACAGGAATTTTACTGAGAACTATTTATGGTATCAGAATGGGGTTTCTTTATTCCTATAATATGCTATATATGTGAGTAATATAAGATACATAGTTCTATAAATAATCTTCAGGTCCAAAGTCCCATGTAAAAAATATAAATTGATCACAAAAGGAATTTAAACTGTATATACATCATTTATATCCAACATATCAACTGTATTATTTTTAGTAAGCACGGAACAGAGCATTTGTTTAATTGAATGTCATATTTCTCAACTAAGACAGTATTTCTCCCTTTATTAATAAAACCATAAAAATAAAAAATAAAATGAAAATTCAATTCATAAATCCAACACATAAAAATGATTTTACATTACTTTTATAATTGTTCATTGCATTAATTCGTTTTCTTTTCCTCTCTCAAAATATCCAGAACCTGTGTAATATTTAATTCACATTTATGGGTTTACTAGATTTAAACGAAAATTCAGCAATCACTCACTGTGACTGTTAACTTTATTCTTAGTATAACTCTTGGTATTGAGTAATGAGAGTGGTCAAATCACATGGAAAGTGTAAATTTTGTTGGACATTGTGAGCACCATATCGGTGACAGTACCATTTAGCTCATTTCCACTTCAATTTAGAGGGAGAACACCCAGGGGGTGATCAGAGGCCTTCCACCCCTTTTCTCCTTCCATCAACCTCACAAGAGGACTTGCGGCTCAACGGTTATTTAGAGCAGGGGTGTGCAACACAAATGACCTTGTGGGCCACTTCGGAAAAACTTTATAATCTCGCAGGCCGCACATAAAAATGCGTACCTTTATATCAGATTTGGAAACAAAAAACATTTATTGGAGCAAAAGATTAAAACAAAATGAATTATTATTGTTTTCATTATTTTTCATGCATTCAGACATAGATAATATAACAATGTTTACATAATATAAAATGAAATGATCAAATGTTTAAAATATTACAGTTGCCATTTTCTTGAAAATAACAGTGTTCCTTTTGAATTGATTTTTCATTACTCATTGTTGAAATTTGATTGTGCTGTCATTCGCAAACATTTAAGTATACATTGCCCTTTATCTTAACTATCCTGAATGGTTTTTTAAACTTTAAAAAACATCTCTGACTGCATCTTGCTTTTTGAGCACTCCAAACAGAAAAGGAGGAGGAGAAAGGAAAGTCGAACACACAGAGAATCATGTACATAGAGTAAAGGATATGCATAATGCAATTCAGAATTTATTAAAAAAGAAATTCCTTTTTTAGTAAAATCAAATGTAACTGTATGATAAAATATAAATCTATTTCAATCTGAAGGACATTTATATTATCAAAAAGGATTTATTTTAAAACAGGTAACAGGCAAATACCATTGTAGATTTATATATATATATATAAACTTCCCCTCAAATAAATTTAATAATGAAAAAACTTTAAAAACCTGATATTTAAAATTTTTTTAAAAAGAGTTGGTGGGCCACATGCAGCCGGCGTGTTGGAAACCCCTGATTTAGAGTACCCCTATGCTGCAAAGAAACTATACATTTACAAACATTCATGCCTTCTATGGAATTTGAACCCAGGCCCTATGGCACAGCAGTCGGCATCACTAACCACTATACCAGATGGGCAACTCAATCAGGATCTGAATAAGTTTAACATAAATATAACTTTGATAGCCTTTAAAAATTATTCTCCCCGAATGTTTGCTTCACACTACTCGGCAAAGAAATTCAAGGAGTAGAGCACATAACAGTATAAAAAAATAAACTTATTTAAAATTTTTTTTTTAAAAAAAATCAAAATTAATGTTTAAACATAAAGGAAATAACACACATAGCAAATACCAGAAAAAAAATTTTACAATTCAAAAAAAAAAGACTGAAGATTAATAAACACTAATTCAACGAGAATTACACATTTATACTATGTTAAAGGTTTTAATTATACATAACTTGGAAAATTTTCATAAAAAGTATTACTGAAAGTATTAAAAAAAAGTAATTGACAGAGCTATGGCAAAGAAACAGATTGAAATGGTATTGCCTACGAAATTAATAAACTTAATAATAATAGAAAAATAATAGAAAGATAAATTACTTTATTAGTGAACAAAAATCATGTCATTCAGTTTTTGAATAAGAAAAACAAAACATGATAAAATATAAAAACTTTACTTTCAGTTAGTTACAAAGATAAAATAGTAATCAGATATTAATCAAAATTTAAAACAATTAAAGAAAGTTTAATTGAAATATTCAAAATAAATATTGAATTCAGTTAAAAAGATTGAATTACAGTGATAGAACTATAATAAATGATAAATAATCAAGTTATCAATAAAATACTTTTAAAATAGATCACATGTTAAATAGGCAGTATTCCATTGGTTGGTGAATGGCAGAATCAAGTAATAATTGGATAATCTTTGTTAATTGACAAGTGATTTGAATTCAGTTACCTATCAAACTGATAGATATTGGTTTTTGCACAGATGTCTGTATTTCAATAAATGACCATTGATCGATTTTCCATTTTTACCCAGCAAATTTTCCAATAAGGCATTCACACTCTTAAACTGCTATTGTTATATGTACTAAAAAGTCGACAATTAAAAAAAAAAAAACAAATTTATTCCAAAGGGTTGATTTGCCTTTGTCCATTAAATATGAATGTCTGAATAAAAAGTCAAGATATCTCAGTTAGGTAAGACAAATAATTAAATAGATGCTACATTTATTCAAGACAAGTGGAGTTACTCAATATGCTAATCATATTATATTTATAAAATTGTATTACAAAAGATTTAAACATAACTGGTATAAAAAAGTAAGTATCAAATGATGAATAATTATTCTATTTAAGAAACCAATGTTGAATACCAAGGCAAAAATGAGGGGTGCTCTTCAGCTACTATTGTATCTATTTACAATAATCTTGCCAATATTAGATATATTTAATAATAATATTTATCCATGCATTAATCTGTAAGTGATCAAAGGAGACAGTCTATATCAGAGGTCGGCAACCTTATAGCTAAGGTGTGTCAAGATAATCTACCACTATAATTTAGAGTGGCATGCAGTAAGTGATGTTTGAAACAGTTCGATTCCCATGGCAAAGCATGCAGAGTTAAGGAGCAGAGGTCAAGAATAAAATTTAGTTTTATTATACATAAATTTTGCATCATTTTGTACAAATATTATGCATCTCTTAAATATATTTATTACAATATGAAATAAATACATATGAGTATATATTCAGTACCATTAAATAAAATTTAAATGTGAATTTTATCCCTATAAAGTTCTACTTAATATCGCAGTATCAGTGGTATATTTCAATTTTACACATGATTTTGAATGTTCAGTTGTTAAACAATTTCTTTGTGAACTAAAAAAATATATTTCACATGAGAAAAAATTTGTTTTCATAGATATGTAGAACCAAAAGCTGCAAAGCAGAGCACATGTGATTTTCTTCAAACAATTAAATTATTCAGGCAATGACATACAGCAATTTAAAATAGCTGTAGATTTATTGACAAGAGTTATCTTCCAGATCTTTTCATAATTCCATAAATTTTGCTTAAAAAAAACATTGAAGTTTTTTTTTCACCATGCAGCAATGAGTGATATTTCATTTTACATGTATTAGGCAATCATTTTTATTTGAATTGAATATTTAATGCTGAGTCATGTTTAAACAAGAGGATGTTGTTTAACTTTTATACATAAATTGTATGAGCAATATGCAAGCAAATTAACCAGAAACATTTCATGACAAAGGATTGAAAGTAAGAAATAGCCTAATGCCTGAGGCAGAGAGGAGAGTGTTTTATTCCATAACTTTTGTAGAATGGTGTAGAGGGCCACTGAGAATTGCTCCATATGCCACAGGTTGCTGACCCCTGGTCTATATCTAAAAACTTGTAATTGGCAATAAAAATTGTTTTTTTTTTCAAAAGAAATTGATTAACATGATTTTTAGAAAAAAAAAAGTATAATAATGCATAAATATCACCTACCGATTCCTTAGAAGAAACACTTCTGTTTAAGAAGTCAATACTTCTACAAGCACTGTTTTCAGTTGAAAGACATGGAAAAGCAGATGAGTTTAACAGTGTTTCACCTGTCACTTCAGAAGGGTATATTACTGTATTTGTAACTGGTTTTGGTTGAGGAGGAGGTATAAAACTTTCATGATCATTATCAGATACTGATGCAGCTAAATCTGTTATTTTACACTTATATAAACTAGCACAGAAATCAGTAGAATCATTCAAGTCTGTTGATGATTCTAAATAAGATTGAACAGTTGAAATTTCAAGCAAATTATTTTTCAAATCATTAGTAACAGCATGCAAAGATGAATTTTGTTTAATTTCATCATTAACACAGTTTAATTTACTTATAAGACAGAAAGCCTCATTTGAATTATCATTTACAGTTTCATATTCAGTATCTAGAGGAACATTGACAATTTCAGATATATAATTATTATCATTCTTGAAAGTAATGCAGATATTTTGTTTTCCACCACTTGATTTAAATGTGCGATCTGTAGAATTTTTTATACGATATTCATCAAATGGCCATTTTATTTTAGGGTCTTCAACTTCATTTAATTTTTTTCTTAAATCACAATCATCATTATTATTAGTAGTAATAATAGGTAAAGAATGATCAATTACTTCAGAAAACTCTTCCTGCATACATTTTATGAAATCTTTTTCAAGTATTATCTTTGGGTCATTTCCAAATCTATTGTCCCCCTTACTTGAAGTTCCATCAAATGTAGAAAACTTTCTACAACTAGAAATTTTTGTATGGCTCTTATGCTTTTCAGGATCTACAACAGAATTTAATTGATTTTTATGTTTATTACCCAATTTTGAATCTTGTTCACATGAAGAGTTATTTGATAGCACAGATTTACGACGTTTATCAAAAGCACCAATATTAGGTCTGTAATAAGCAATTTCTTTACTCTTTTTTGATGGGCCTTTTTCATGAGATGAGCTTTTTTCAGGAAGAAGTGCAGCCATATTTATCAAACTAGATTTTAAAGTTCTACAAGATTGACTGTTAAGTTGTTTTAGTGATGTTTTATTAACATCCTGATATGAATTCAAATTGTAGTCATTTGTTGTTGAAATCAATGATTGAAGCATGCCCTATCATTTTCTAAAAAGTAAAAATAACTAATTAAAACATGAAAATATTAAATGAAATGAACATGAAAGCTATGATAAAGAGAAAATTAAAATATTAAACCCAAATTCTGAAAATATATAAATACTTTGATCTAGAAAAAGTTAAGGCACAACTAGAATTTTTTGTGTTTAATTTAAAAAGAATTGAACATAAAAAAACCCATGAAATTTAAAAGAATTATAATTAAAAGTTATTTGTTGAATTTTATAGAATTCTAACTTTAAACCTAATTTACAAATAATGAAATAATTCTTTGCTTGATAAAAATATATATAAATCCCATTTACTTAAAAAAATTAAATAAAATTTAATAAAATATGTTTGTCTCCACTAGTAACTGATAGAAATGCAAACTGGTCACCGAAATGCAGTTTCATTGATTGTCACATATTATACATTCTGTGTAAATTTTCATTGTGAGCTCTGCAAAAGAAAGCAGCAGTAACAATGTAAAAAAAGTTATTTTTTAAAAAAATTCATAAAAAAAAATGACTTATCTGTCTGAGAAAATGCATACAGAAATACAATGCTGAATCGTCTACAAGGTTCATGCTGATTTTGAAGAACCATTTTAACGCAGCACATTTAAAGTTTGATGCACAAGTGCCATTCTGTTTCAGGATTTTTGGAGAAAAACTTTTCAAGCGACTTTTTATCTCAATCAAAGAGTGGAAGTTTTTCCATTGAAAATTTTTTTATATTGATTAAAATAGGTGGAAATCTGAAGAAACAAGGTCTGGTGAGTATGGCAGAATAGTGGTGTTCAAACTGTTTGTTGCAACTTTCAGAAAAATAATATAATGTTTTCTACTAGCTCTCTTTAGTCTTTGAAGTTTAAATAAGAATACAAATTTTAGATCATAAGATGGATTTTGAAAAATAAACCCTAACTGTAATTTTTAAATATATATTTCTCCACCTTTGGAGTAATGTAAAACACAGTTTTATTAAGTACAATTCTATACTTGTTTTGAATTTTTTTTTTCAGTAAGCTACAATATTTGTATGTTATGAGGAGCGTTCAACATCATAACATACAAATATAGTAGTTGAGATATTTGCTTGCCTTGATTACCATGAGTAAATTTTCATGACAGCATTGTATTTTTTTTTATTTTAAGAATAACAGGTTCACCTGGTATGAGATATTTTCTTTTATAATTCTCTTTAATCTTTGTTTGAATAAGTCACAATGAAACAATATTCAAATCATGTGATCCTACACTGCATTTTTATCACATGGTAGACATATGTGCCTATGCAAATACAAATTTTTTTTGTGTGTGTATTTATAACTTTAGTTTTAATATCTTTATAAATAGATAAATTGATTTTTTTCTTCCCCCTCTAATGAATTTTTAGACTGAAAGAGGGACTTCAAAGAAGTGTGAGTACCTTAATTGCTAATGCATGAAGTTTTAAATTTGTTAATGGTACAGTTTATGTTAAAGCTTCCAAATTCCACACATTAATAAAAAAATGCAGTAATTTTTAAATACAAAATGGAAGGAAAAAATTGCATGAATAAATAAATCCTTGAAATCCCTCCTCACAACAAGACAAAACATACACACATACAAACATTTTCAAATCTGCAATTTTTATGTATATTTTTGATCTCAGGTCAAAATACAGGTAATAAAGTTTGACACACAGGAAATGTTTTGTGCAATTATTTTTAAAAATTTCAAAGTTTAGTAAAATTTCAAATAATTTTCAAAAAACCATAAAACTAACACAAAAAATATTGAAGGAATTTGATTTTAAAATTACCAAATCTAAGAAGGCAAAGTGTGCATTTATTTCAAGTCATAAGCTCGATTGATCACAACTATTGTAAGCTCGATTGATCACAACTATTGTAAGCACGATTAATCACAATTATGAGAAAGAGATACAAAGCGATTGGAACATCTGATTATGAAAAACAACGATATCCAACAGGACAATGGCATATTCAAAGATGTTTGGGGGCTCAGACCGGTCTCGTAGGTCAACAAATTTTTAAGCATGAAGATTACGTCACAGTACTTTTGTCTACGTTTTTTGAAGTAGTCTGAGAACACCACAGAAATAGATGAAACAGGGAATGAACCATTGAAATAAATAAAATGGGAGGATAAATAAACATCCAGATATGAAAATGAAAATAATTTGCTTTATGAGTAATTTATCCCATAATTTATCTTTTTTTTTTTTTTTTGCTGCATTTGAGTAAAAATTATCCTAAGAAATTGGATTGACAAATGACAAAGACCAACAGCAGAGTCAAATTTAAACACTCAAAAAAGGAACACCCTTAGTTACTTTTACATTTTCCAGCATAGTTAGATAAAATTGAAAACAATATTAATGGTTCAAAATTGAATAACAATGTTCACATATTAATGTAACTAACTTCACATACATATTTTCCGCTACAGAATTAGATTTTTTTATTTATTTGCTTTGGCATTTTAAAATTAATTTAAATTCTAATAGAAAATTTCAGAAACATTGCAAGTTTATAAATCAGTTTTCTATTAATAATACACAAATACATTGCAAGAATATATTAACATGTGTTCCATATTTTTCACATTTATACATCCATTTTTTGCTCCTTTGCTTAAGAAATATTTGAAATGATTCAAATTAATTTAATAAATTTTCTATATTCTGTTTCACCCTAATTTGGTAGCACTGGGAAAGGTAGAAAATGTACTAATCTACTCAAAAAATAGCTCCATCTTGTTTTGAAGTTTAAACTAAAGATAAATGCATTGAAATTTGTAAAAAATGCCATACATTATAAGAATTGTGATTTCAAGGATATATTTCAAGTTAATCACTTGTTAAAAGCATTTATTTTTTAATGATATAAATTCAGTGACAAAGTCAAGATTCAAAGACAAAACTGTAAAATTTTAATACCAAACTTTTGAATTACTCATCACAAATAGGACTTTAGAGAATACTCTCACCAGACCCAGGACATGCCTCCTGAGAGGGATAAAGATCCACAAAGATGGAGCAAGAACATACCTGCAATGTAAGAACTGCCCCCCCAATCACCTGTTCACTTATCTTGGCAACCTTGCAGCAAATTAGTGACTGTCTTCAGGCCATTCTACATTCGGATAACTGTCTGGATATTGCCAATGTGGTATTTAGGACTTATATGAAAATAACTTTCGATTTCCATAAACATGACAACCAACCAACCATTTATTTTTTAATCAAAAATAATGAATACAATGAAAACAGTGACGTGATGAAATTCCAATTTAGATAAAAACCTGTTTTGGGGGTAACACTTCTGGTGAGCTAACTAACTATATGTGCCAATTATATTTAATTTGCTGTGCGTCTTTGCAATCATTCATACCTACAATTCTGATCTTTCAGGCTCTTCATTTCTATTTGACATTCTAAGCATGGCCATAATACCGAAATACATTATCACAGCAAGGAAAATTAATTGGAAATGGAGCCCAGAGAATGGAATGGAATGTACTGGATGTTTAGTCTCAACTTCAAGAATAATCTATCAATCAAACTTCAAAAAAGTTCTCTTAACTGATTGGTGTTTCATAAAGTTTCTTTTTTTTTTGTTTGAAAAAACACAATACATGGGATTTTCATATGAAAAAGATGGGTTGTGCTTCTTGAAAAATGAACAATGATAAGAAAATGAAATAGCATGAAAATTTTTAGATAAACATAGAAAAATTACATTAAAAAAAATTAACTTATAAAAATTCAATTATCCTGTAAAAATGGCATCTTTTAATTTAACTTTCAATAATAAATATAAGGTGGCTTAATTTTAAAATAAAGAATAATAATCACATTAAATAATTTTGAATCAATTATTTTTCTATTGAAGATATACTTATTTAACTGAATATATCTTGTGTATTTGGTATATGTCAATGTGGCGGTTGTGGATTGCTGCCGTCGGTAGGGGAGAGGAACCAACGGAGCACCGAGGGAAGAAGTGAAGAGAGATTGAGGTGCATGAGGTGAAGTAAGTGGTTAAAAGGAGAAGCCAGCACTTCATCATTACTCTTCGTCGAGAGAGGTGCAACTGTAAACATCTCCACTATTCAGACTGTTATCGCAAGCAAGCAGAAATGAAATCAATTCTTACATTTAAACTTTTGTAAATACTTTTAGATGTGTTCTATTCGTAAATACTTTTAATGTGTTCAATTTTAAATAGTAATTAAATTGATGTGGCTGAATTGGGGATTATTATTTCCTTAACACGTGTATACACCAAAGTCAATAACATAATTTTTTTTTAAAAAAAAGGGAATTTTTTTGTTTTTATTAAGTGATTCAATTTTTTAAAGATCATACATTGAGATATTTTTTCGAGTGAAGTATAAATTTTGTAAAAGATAATAAATTTTGATATTGGTTAATTTTTCAAATTAGTCTCAACATTCTATATTTTATGCTTCTTTATATCTTATAATAACATACATAAATGATATTTACATGTATTGCAAATAATCCTTTATATTATAAATTAATTTCAAAAATAATACTATAACAAAGAAAAAGTGACTGAGATTTTAATAAAAAGGATAGAATTTTTTGTTTTACTAGCACCTTTAACTACCAATTAAGTATTACACGATTCATTCTTCACATAGGCGCATTTAACACTAGAACATCCAGGATTTTGATTACCCTTAAACGTCTGCCGATGTCATTTTGACACTGCAATATAAAATAATTGTGATCACTAAATAATTGCTGGACGACTGTTCAGTAGGGTTTAGTTTTAAGACTTTTTAATATAATTTCATGTAATTATCATATATTATAACACTTTATTTTGTTACAGTTTTTTATGATACAAAATACTTAATCTTGTAAAATGGAATAAAACAATATAATATTCATAAATATTAGTATAATAAGCACAATCATAATTTTTGTGTTTTTTCACCATTATTTATCATTTTTGTTAGAAAATTAAATCTTTTCTCATGTCTACTATCTATTCAATTAAATACGTGAGTCGCGTAATGTTTCTTTATTTGCATATTCATTGCAACAGACTGATGAATATGCAAATTCGTTTGCACTGCCGATGACGTCATCGTGTGACCTGTTTGTGAATGACGTCATTGCATTGCTGATTGGTCACCATACACGTTGTACTTGTATATATTCCAATTCATTGTGTGTCTGTGTGATTCCTGTTTGTACTATGTCCTGTCGATAGTTTTAAATAAAAGTATTTTAAAAACAACGAAGTCTCATGAATGCTGAAACTGCTCTCTGCTAATTTCATTTACAATAAAGAATAACAATTTTTATGCATAATGTTTAGTACATACCTTATTTGCACTCAATACATACTTATTTTTAATTATATTCAATTTTTCTTGTACATTTTCTGTACACCATTTTCATGCGAGACATTTTTTTTAGTTGTATTTCCTTTGCACTCTTTAATTTAACCTTTATACTTTTAATTTAACTCTTTTTGCGTTTTAGTGAATTTGTGTAATTCCTTTAAATCTAATATTTACTCGATTTTTCAAACTTTTTGCACTAACATAATTTGAACGTAATAGCAGATAAGCAAATGCTATGTAACGAAACCCTTAGACAACGATTTTAATATAACTGGCTCATTTCTGCTGTGAACCCAATAACATTGAATTCAAGGTCAAATAAATGTGCAATATTACTTCTGGAAGTTTGTTTTACTAATGGTATCTATTTAATGAACTATCTTCTGCTAAACAACGGCTTTTTTTTTAATGATAAATTGCCTTGGTGTTGAAATGACAACAGTGGACATTCTAGAAATATTTAGTTGTAAAATCTCTCCTAATTAACCTACAACTACTAAATTCTTTCTGTCTAATCACTATGGAAAATGATTAGAAGTCACGAAAAATTTACAAAATCCCTACAAAAATGCAGAAAGGAGAACAAACTAAACAGGCTTCAGTGTCCAATTGATACTGATAGATGTTCTAGTGTTAAGCAGAGTATTGGGGGTGGGGAGGAAAGAAAAGGGCTAAATAAGCAAATCCTTCACAAACACTGGCAAAAAAAGTCATTCTATTGCATTCCATCACCTTTAGAATAGTTTTACATATAGAAAAGAATCATATTTCGGAAAGATGTGAAAGCCAGGGACAATTAACGCTGGGCGAGACGTATATATAAGAGGGCGGTAGTTAAGAGGTGTAATAAATGAGCTAATAGAATTAAAAAATACTCTTACTTGAATACATACTTTTTTTAAACAAATTGTTCACATGTATTTATCCTCCTTTGCTAAATTAATCAAATTCTTTTGGTTATAGTCACCCTCTTCTCACAGTTTTTCCTGAGTTTCTAACAAGTGTCTTGCACTTCAAAAGCACAAGCATCTAGACCAGTGATACTCAACCTACAGCCCGCTGGCCTTTTCTGAGTGGCCCAGTCATGGCCCATTTCACTGAGAAATTGAACTATTTAAGAGCAATGTACTAAAATTTAGCAAGAAAATCTATCAATTTGCTTTTTTCTTGATAGAATGTAAACAAGAAACTTGGTCATGGAAGAAAAGACCCCATAACTCAGTGGAAGATGCATGGAAGTAAATATTTTTTGTGTTTGTTAGAAAGGTTAATACAGTATTAAAGTAAAAATAAAAAAAGATTAGTTTTAATATTTTGATTAATTACTTTGGTCTTATAGTCTCTCCCCCCATTATCCTGATGATAATGTATCCTAAAATAAAGCAACTAAGTCTGAAAGGGAAGTAAAAACTACATCACAAACTTAAATATTTTGAAGCATTTGATGGTCGAGATTTCATTGCAATTGTTCAGAATATCAATGCGAAACTGTTGAACTTTGTGGGATCTGAAACACCCAGTCTCAACTCGCTTATGGTTCAATAATTTTTAACAAAAAATAACATCTGAAAGTTAAATCATCACTATATGTATGATTTAGCTACCATAGGGGATCTTTCTGTATTCCTAAAAAAAGAACTTTTTTGAAAATTTTAAAAAAATGTTATTTTGATATTTTACCAAGTAAACACTCCGAACTAGAGCTTTGGAAGCAATTTCACTAAGTGAACTAGAACAGACAGTCAAATTATTATTAAACCCATGTAACAAATATATTCAAGCTAGAGATGCCTATTGTTCTATAAAAGTGATTTTCAAAATGTTTCAATTTGTGGAACCCTTAGAATCAAAGTGTTCAGGGGGAGCTCCATTCCATGCACTTTATCTCTTTATATATATATATATATATATATATATATATATATATATATATATATATATATAAGAAAAATATAAATACTTAAAGTAGATCAACATGTTATAGGTACTTTATGTAAAAACTATTTAAATAAGGAATTGTATTTATTAAAATTTGCTTACATAATGTCAATATAATTAGCATAATAATCAGTGGCGTAACTAGCCCTTAGTTGGCCCTGTATCAAAAATTTCTTGGGGGCCCTCTTTGAGTCCCCTTAATATTTTACGATTGTTTTCTTACACATGTTGGGGCCCCTTTAGCTTGGGGGCCCCATATCATTGATACGGTGGTAGCTACGTCCTTGATAATAATATTAATTTGTACTACAAGTGTCAATTACACATACATAATAATTAGTAACTGGGATATGGGCTTGCATTTTTTTATACAAACTGTTATACCTATTGAAAGACTGAAGAAATCTGAGGATATCCCAGAAAATTTTTTAACCAAAAATCCAAAATCTTTTTGCTCATATCTGTGTTTTAACGTAGAATCTGTCACTAGCTCAGTCACTTGTTCTTGTTCTGTCAGTAATGTCTTGGTTTTTATTGAAATGAATTTTTAATACAGTCCATAAAAAATATTAATCTAATTTGCACACACGTTTATGAGGGGTGATAAAAAAAAAAGTTACACGTCAAATAAAGAAATATTTACTAACAATAGACAAAGTACAAAAGGGAATCAGGAGGCATATGTGCCTATCACTTTTCGACATAATCACCAAGTCTATTTATGCAATCATCAGAATGCAGAACTAACTAGTTTAACCTGTCTGAGTAGAAATCAGGTCCCTGTCCATTGAATCTGGTATAGTGGATGTTTTCACAGCACTGTCTGAAGAGAACTGTCAGCCAGAATAAGAGTGCTCCTTCAACCTTGGAAACAGGAAATAGTCGCTGGGTGCCAAATATGGGCTGCATGGGGGTGACTCCAAATTTCTCACCTGAACTGTCACAACAATTCCTGCATTGCTTAAACAGTATGGGACGTGGCATCATCAAGCAGGAGAATGACACCTTCACTCAATATGCCCAGCCGTGTGCGTGGGATGGCTTCTTGTAATCTTATCAAATGGCACAATAACAATCTGTGTTGGTGGTGTGTCCATGCTCCAGGTAATTGATCAGGATAACACCACATGAATCCTAAAATATGGTTGCCCCAGCTTTGTGACCTTTGTAAAGCAGAGGTTGTAATCTTAAATTTTTTTGTCGTTGGCAATTCAAGGTGTTTCCACTTCATAGTTGCTTTTTTTGCTTGTGGGAACGAAATGGTGAAGCCAATTTTCATCCCTAGTAACGATGTGATCGATGAAGTACTGGCTGACAGAATGGTAATACTGAAGAAATGTGACACTGCACATCCTTCGTGTGGATTTGTGCTCTTTGGATAAGACACATGGAACCCAGTGTGCACACACCTTGGAATATTGCAGCACATCAGAAATGATAAATTGCACGCTACCATAGATCAGTCCCAGCTCTGATTAGATTTCATGCAGTTGATTTCTGTTGTTGAAGAACTTGGCCGGCTGCTCCCTGCCACATTGCAGTTTTTGACATTCTGTCTGCCTGATTGAAAAGAGCAACACCATTTTGCTGCATGTTGTCTGCTCATTGCTTCTTCACCATAAGCTTCCATGATTTGACTGTAAATGTTAGATATGGACACATTCTTTGCCCATAAAAATTGAGTCACTGCTCGCACTTCCAAACGAAACCAATTTTCTAAGCCTCTTGCCATTTCAATCGTCCTGAACCGTTTGGGAACTTTCGCTACTTACCCACACACCAGCTGTATGGCAAGTAGTGCCATTGGTCTTCCCTATAGAGAAACAAAATTTCTCCACAATATGTAGTTTTCAAATGCCACAGCTTGTAACCTTTTTTTTCTGATCATCCCTTGCATAATTTTTTGTTTTGACTTTTTTAATTCATGAAGCCCCTAAGTATGTTTTGTGGAACTCTAGAGCAGTGGTCTTTAAGACTGTGTTCCATGGAACCTTAGGGTTTCATGAAGCATATTTAGGGATTCCCCCGAGTCAAAAAAAATTTGAAAAGAAAACTATATATCTGTTGTGGCGAATGTTCCGAGGAAGTGGGGGAGAAGGGTTTACTAGAATCCCGTTCCCCTACTTTCCGGATAGACTCGTCTGGAAAGGACATGCGGAGGACCGGTTTTGAGGGTCCCGGCTGGAGGAGACGGCATAAGCGTGCTCTGTATGCAAGTTGGCTTTTAAAAATGTTCTGTAAATAAATTGTACATATTTATATCTCTAGCCTGGCTGTGAGTTTTCGTACTCAATACGTCACAGTCTATAAAGTGGAGGCACCGACGAGATAAATAATTACTCAAATGTAATTTTTGGCTAGATATAATCGATGAATTAAGATTGAGTATGACAGAAAATTCACACCATCTTAGAAGAGATCAACGAGCCGTCCCGGCACGCAAGAAGTTCTGCTCATAGAAGAAGTATATAGACCACCCTGGTCTTGAAACAAGTGCCACCCCAAGAAATGACATTTCCTGTCATAAGAAAAAGTATTTAGACTGCCCTGGTCTTGAAACGAGTGCCACCCCGGCCAACGACAATTCCTGTCATAAGAAAAAGTATTTAGACCATCCCGGTCTTAAAAGAAACACTGTCTCGTCTACAAAGAATTCCTAAAATAGGAAAAAGAGATAAGATCAACCCCTGGTCTTGGAAGTGCCGTAGTACATAGTGTGGATCAACAAAAATATATTTCAGGTACGATTTCCTTCTCTATCTGGCCAAATGAATTAAATCATATATTGTGCATATTTTTGTGTTTTGAAGTATTAAAATTTGGTGACTAAACTGAATTACATATATTGAGAATAGATTATTTTAATGCTGTTGTAATTGGTTCTGTATTTATAATCATATAATTTAGGGAAGCAAATTTTGTATTTGAATATAGATATATATATTTAAATTTGTGCGAGTCACATACTGTGATAGTGGAAATTGTTTTGTTAAGTACATATATTTCTCTGTGTGCGAATAGCATGATTACGTAATACTGCGTATTTTATTCATTGCATTTCCGTGTGTTTTTTAGAATTGCGTAAGTTACTGGTAGAAAGGTTTCATAAAAATCTTAATAATTCTTCTTCAAAAAAATAAATGAATATTAAATATTTATTTTAAGCTATTTTGTATGAAAAATATTTAGAAGGTTTTGTTGCTTTTGATACTTTGCAATTTGTTGTTCTTTATGAATATTAGTTTATCATATACGTATTGTAGTTTTGCTATTAATGATTACCAATTTTGAATTTTACTATTTTATTATTATTTTACTAAGAAACAGTGTATAAGTGATACTGCATTCATTTTAACTGTGAGGTTTGAAATATTTTTATTGTAAAAACTTTTTAGCTAAAAATGGCTTATTTAGGAAAAGGTCGAATAGCAGAACTAAGATATATTGCAAAACAATTAGATGAAAAAGTAAACGACGATCTAAAAATTATAGACCTTAAAAATCTTATTGTTAATAGCCCAAATTATGAAGAATTCGTTAGAGAAATGTTAAATATGATAATTGAGAAAAGGTTAAATCCTATATATAGCACGTCGCGTGTCAGCAAATATTTTGATTTAAATGAAAGACATATTTTAAGCTCTACTGAATTAGAAACACTTCTTAAATTAAAGAAACATAACTCCGGTAATATAAATAAAGTAAATAGTAAGTCCGAAAACGTTTCACTGGATCCATGTACTATTAGAAGTAAGGAGAATGGGGTTGTGGTGCCTGTCCTTAGAGAAACAGTAGCCTCATTAGGTATAGGTTTTGAAAAATGTGCTGCACCAGAAATGTTTACAGATGAGCAAGGGTTGGTGAAACATATTCATGATGATACTATGACTTGTCTGCAACCAGCAGAAAGAAAAATTGAGCGTGAGCCAGTACACGTGGTCTCAAAGCCAATTGTTAGTCCGGGACATTTGAATGAGAGAAAATATTTTTTGGAGGATCAAATAATTGAACTCCTGGAACTGGATTTAGAACAGAATGGTCTACCAAGACCGGAAACAGGGAATGATACTCAAGACTCGCAGACAACGAAAAAAAGAAGCAGAAAAGAGCACACGCCTAGAAAATGAGAATGATCAATTTAGATTGAGAGAATGTGTAGTTGAAAACGGGGAGGATTTTGTGCCTTCATTTACAGGGGAGGGCACGGACAATGGGAATTTGGTTAAACTTAGCGCTTGTGAGATTAATGAAGCTCAGCTGAGGAGTGAAGAATCAGCCCATTTGATTCAGGGGACAGAGAATGGCACGAGTGATGAGGCAAGTGATCAGGAGGGAGCCTCTATGCAATTGATTCCTGTAAGACAAAGTTTCTACTGAGTTATATGTTGACAGAGTAGGACCCCTTCCTGTTATACCAGGACATAAACATATTTTATCTGACTTGAGTATGTCGCCTAGGTACCATGAGTCAGTACCAATGATCAGTATCAGTCATACCATGAGTCAGTACCAATGATCAGTATCAATCAGTCTGATATAGCATCCACACCCCTTGTGGAAGCATTGTTGCAGACTTTTATAAGAAGAGAGGCTTTCCTAAAGAAATCCAAATGGACAAAAAATTAGGAACTTACTATTCTTTACGAATGCCCTTTACATTAAAAAATGTGTGTGTGTGCTTTCAATTATTTCAGCAGGGTAATGCCTGAACTACCCCGAGAGTACAAAAAGTTTGATTTATCATATTTACACAATGTGGGTGTCTTTTCAGAGGGCTGGGACTTTCCTATAGACCAGGAAGGAGGAGGACCTATGGAGCGGAACCTGCGTTTAGCGGTCAGGCCAGCAGAATTTGAACTCGCTCAGGAGGGCGTTGAATATTGTGGTTATGTTGTGGGGTTGGGAAAGCAGTCCCCAGCTCAATTAAAGGTTAGGGCAATAATAGATTTTTCAATATCACGGTATAAAATTCAGGTTAAAGTTTTGGGATATGATCCACAATATATCCCTATGTTTTCTCGGTTAATTACTCTGGTAACAGAAACGTTAAAAAGAAAATCAAAGAAAGGGGATATTAAATGGACTTCTGAATGTTCAGAGTTCTTTAGACAATTGGAGGGAAATTTGTCGACTAATTCAGTTTTATACGCCCCTGATTTCACAAAACGATTTATTTTTCAACCCGAAAAAATTTTATTTATTTTGTGTATGCAGATCATAAACTTTAACTTAAATTCGGTTTCTAAAAAAAATGCATGATATTCAATCGCCTGAAAAAAAATCTAGTTCCATTAATATGTGTCATAAGGTTTGACCAGGGATACATAAATGTTATGTATGCATTTTTTATGCTAAAATTTTATAAGTGAGTGATATTGATATATTAAATAATATATGTAATTTTTCACACATCCAAGTGTGCAAAATAAAGTGTAATATACTATTAAGGTTGTGAATCAGGTTGTAATTGATAATAATATTCATTGTCAAGGATTAATTAGTCATAAGTGAAATCGTAAACGTAGCTTTTATTAAAGCAATATGTGCAACTTAGATGCTGCTAAACTGGATTTGTTTCTGATCCAGATTTCTCTTTTAAAATAAAACCTTATCAATCTATGTGTATGAATGTGCTGAGAAAGTTTTGTGAGGGAAAAAAAATCTTCACATTTTAATGTGTTCAAAGTATTTTCTCTGATTGAAAGCTAGAATGTTTATGTAGTTTAAAAAAACCATTTTGTGAAAAATATTGCTTATTAGGTATACTATTTTCTTATACAATCGAAATGATATTCATATCTTTTTAAACATGCATATACTATAGGCATGACCAATTTTTGAATATAAGCATTTTTTTATGAGTAGTGATTTATTATGATAATAATACTGAATGTTGTGCATATATCTCAATATTTAATACAGTTGTGTGATTCTTGAAACATTTCTGATTCAAAAAAAAAATTGTTCTTATTTTTAAAAATTATATATTTCTAATACGGTGATATAATCATTTTATTAGTATGATTCTAGAGTAGACTGTAAGACATGTAAAGTGTTTGATGTTTCTTCAGTTCATGAATAGGATTTTGAGTAAATATGATTGAGTTATTAAAAAGATAAAGTGTAATTTGTATATATCTAATAGATAAAATGTAATTTTCTCATTTATTTTGAATTTTTATATGTTAATTGTATTGTAGTATGTAATTCTGGCCAGAAGGAATCGTACACTGTTAAAAAGGTAGTGTTATCTAGAACTTTTTAAGTGATATCTCCTAAGTGATTTTAGCGGACCTTCAAAGAACAGAACTTTTCCTTCATCAGAAAAAGTTCTCTCTAGAGGAAGGAAGAGTTGTGGCGAATGTTCCGAGGAAGTGGGGGAGAAAGGTTTACTAGAATCCCGTTCCCCTACTTTCCGGATAGACTCGTCTGGAAAGGACATGCGGAGGACCGGTTTTGAGGGTCCCGGCTGGAGGAGACGGCATAAGCGTGCTCTGTATGTAAGTTGGTTTTTAAAAATGTTCTGTAAATAAATTGTACATATTTATATCTCTAGCCTGGCTGTGAGTTTTTGTACTCAATACGTCACACTGTATACAAAATAGATTCACCTTCTCTATGGAGTTCATATGAGCACAAGTATCTAAAGCTATGTTTTCCAATGCCAATCCCAGAAGGAAAAATAATTTTGGTTCTTTTATTATAATATAATAACAGTAAAAGAACATTAAAACATTTTTTTTTCTTATGTACTACCTAGATTATGAATATTACTAGTTGTGTGCATGGCCCGGCTTTGCACGGGCTTTCTCTTTCCATCATGATGCCAGCAATTATGTGTGTGTGTATGCGTGCAATGTGAGTTATTTCTAAAATTATTCGATTAAATTTCCCTTTTTCGAAATTTGTTCCACATATTTTCGATTTAAGACAGGTTCCCCCCTCCCTCTAGTCCAGCATAACATAGGTTTTTTTTAGTGTAAAATTATTGTTCCCTCTTCCTCTCCCCCTCACAGATAAAATATAGCCTCAAATTTCGATGTATGACTTTTAAAAAACAATATTGCTTTAATTAAAAAATTATTAATGTGAAGCAATAAAAAGAAAACGATTCTAATGCTAAGAGTAAAACAAAAAACTATCATTTTTTTAATAATAGTTAGTTTCTAAGAAACTAAAATAACATAATAAATTTAAGATTTTCATGAATCAATCAATTGTTACGTATAGTTAGCTTAAAAATGTCTCTGAAATGTATTTTCATCCAAAATAATAGACAATGTACTTTTTAATGAACAAATAATTAATGTAATAATGAAATAATACACTCATGTCCATAAATGAAGGATAATTTAGAATCACACAAAAATTGAACTCTAAAATAAAAATTTCACCTGTAGAATTATCACACACATCTTGAAGAATATGCAAATTACAGGAAACCACCAGATGGCGCGGATAATACGTCACAAAGACGAGAGTGTAAGAGAGGGGTATATAAGGAATGGTGGCAAAGAAGTAAAATTGTTCACAAGCGCTTTAAAAGCCTTTCAATGTAATAACCGCATAGTTATGACACAAAGGAAGCATTTGGAAGATTTTTTATGTTGTAGAATTATTGGACGACTGGAATGTGGACGTACCCAGCTGGAAGTATCCGAGGAACTTGGAATTGCCCAGAGTGTCATCTCCAGGCTTTGGCAACAATTCCAAGATGATGGTAATGTGAGTAGATGTTAAAGCACAGGTCTCCTCCGAGTTACAACGCCGAATGAGGTCCGGTATATATATCTGGCAGTTACTGCCAAAAGAAACAGACGGAGCACGTCAGCTCTCTTCGGGTACCAGTACCATAGTTTCAAGGCAGACTGTGTACAGACGCTTAGGGCACATTGGTCTATATGCTCGTAGGCCTGTCAGATGTGTTCCACTTACCGCAACTCACTGTCGCCTGTGATTAACCTGGAGTAGAGAGCATGCATTGTGGACACCACAACAGTGGTCTTGTGTGATGTTTTTCGACGAGTCCAGGTTTAGTTTTCAGTCTGATTTTCGCTGAACTTTAATATGGAGAGCACAAGGTACGAGTTACCACCATTGAACGATACCGTTACGGTGGTGCAGGATGGCTCGTTTGGGGAGGAATTATTCTTGGTTCCAAAACTGACCTGCATGTTCAGAGTATAACGATGACAGGCCACATCTATGGGGATGTCATTCTGGAACAACATGTACGTTTGTTTCGGGGCACCATTGGTGCTGAATTTCTGTTTATGGATGACAATGCCCATCCTCACTGTGCAAATATTGTAGACGAATGCCTTCAATCAGAGGATATCACCCGTATGGATTGGCCAGCATACTCACCGGACTTGAATCCAATAGAGCATGTGTGGGATATGCTTGGCTGATGAATTGCAGCCTGTCAACCCCCTCCTACCTGTCTACCGGGCATTGCTTGATGAGTGGTGTAATATTCCCCCAAGATCAGGTTGATAATTTGATACTCAGCATGCCTAGGCCTTGTAAGGCCTGTATTGCATCATCCGGGAGACATACTCTGTATTAACCATCATACTAACCATGTTATACTGTTTTTTGTAAATAGGTTCCTTTTTGAAATTTGCTCCAAGGAGTAAAAATCGCAATTTTTATTAATTCTGTCAAACATATAACAAACTCTTTACCTTTTGTTTAATAAATAGACTTTACAAATAATTCAAATTAGTTTTGCTTCTGTCTCTTTCTTTGCCTGAACTTCATTATCCTTAATTTATGGACATGAGTGTAGAAATAATTCTTTTAAAAAACATATATATTAGAATCTATTTTCTATAAGTAATAAATAAAAGAAAAATTTACAGATAGCTATTAAAACGATTGCTTTTTTTAATGCTTGAATAAACATATATATATATATCTAAGTTATAAAAATACAGTATGGGGGAAAGCGTAGATATATATTTACATGTACTGAAAGAAAAACATTCAAAAAGAAGAAAAAAAAACTGATAAAAACATTTTGATATTTTATTTTAATTTCATAGCTTTTCCTTCCACTGTCATTGTTACAAATTTTGTGTAATGAACGCTTAAAATAGTGTAAATAATTTATATCAGGAAGTGTAATACATTAATATTACTTTTTGTTGCATTTATTTTATGTTAAATTCTTGTCACCACCTCTCCCTTCGAAATCTAGTTTATTATGAAACAAACAAAATAGTGATTACACTGATGAACAGAAGAAATTAAAAGTGAGAGCACACTGAGGCATGTCGTAGACAAAACAAAAGGGATAAAAAAGATAGATGAATGCTGTCACAGGCTTTCCTACTTTCTTGATAATTGTCGTTATATTTTGAAAACTTCACACAATATCTTTATAAATTATAACCTATGTGTTATTTTGATTTATAAGCTATATTATTGTAAAGTTTCATTAAAATCCATTCAGTTGTTTTTGCGTGAAAGACAGCCAAACATCCTCACACACTTTCGCGTTTATAATATAGATTAGGATGTTGTGTTTATGATCCTGGTTCCGAAAAATGGTTTTATACTAGCTAGTGCAATCTTTTGCAAAACTAAGAGAAATTAAATGAATTAGATGTGAACAACAGTGTTAAAAAATATACAATAAAGCACAGTTTTCTTTTCTTAAAACAGGCTTACAAGAAAACGTTTTGTTTTTTTAAAAAAAAAACACCTAACACTTGTAAAATAATATTTCTCAGTGAGCAAGTGAGAGAATATTAACATTGCACGAGTCAGCTACTCAAGAGCTTTTGGCGACAGACCTCATAATTTTGAACCATGGTCAAGTGAAAAGGACAAACCCGAGCTGGCAACCTCCCTCCCCTTCTCCTTACTACCATACCACACCAATAGGAGGACGTTTGAGTCTCGACATATTTAACGTGCATCGAACCCCTCAAGATGGCGGGTCTTCAGCCATACTAGGCTTGAACTCATGAGATGCTGGCTACAAGTTCATTACCTTGACCACTAGGCTACTGCGGCTACATAATATTTCCCAGAGGAGAAAACCAAGCATGAATGGATAAATCAGAAGGACTGCCAGTGAAGAAGAAAGAACTACAAATGTTAAAACCTTAATTTAACCATGATCAGCTGCTAAATTTTGGGTTGCAAATTTGCAGAAGTTTCTTTCGCACAGTTATAAACATTTTAATGCTAGTCTGAACAATGTAATTGAGTTAAAAATATTTCTCAATGTGTATGGCAACAAAACAAAATATAGAAGCAAAAAAAAAAAACATACAACGTGACTGCAATAACTTCAACAGAATAGTTTGTGTGAAAAAATGCAGACACATATCCAAATTATTAAATGTAATGGAATGATAGATGACACTTGGAGTAATAATTAATGCTATCAATGATTAAATTAATATTGCATTAAAAATGTTAATAAAAAAATGTAGTATTTTTTTAACTGTCTCTACTTAAAGTACCTGTAATATGTTGATCTACTTTAAATATTATTTTAAGATACATTCTTCTTTTAGATGGGGTCCCCAGGAAAACCTTCCAGTTTTAAGGGTTCCATGAATAGAAAAAGTTTGAAGACTATTGTTCTAGAGCAATATCTCTGGACAAATTATATATATATATATATATATATATATATATATATATATATATATATATATATATATATATATTAACAGACTCCATATTCACACACTGCCACCTACATGGCATAGTTGAAAATGTGAATTGTAAGAACACAAGACCATTTTCTAGTCCTCTATAATTCAATCTTTATGCTCTTTTGCAAATTGAAGATGTCTGTTCTTGTTCAAGGCAAGCAATAGAGGCTTTCAATCAGGTCATCAGCTACCATAGCCTATACAGTGTAATGTGAAATGAAAAGTTTGTTCAGAGTTGTTCCCTGGTTAAGATTCTCCACACTTTGAAGTATGATTACTCTTTTGTTGGACCAAACAGTTTTTGCAGTTTACTTTTCCAAGTAAACATTCAGTAGCCTGTGACGACCAAAAGCCTGATGTTCAGAATCAATTTTTGCTTAGGAATCCACTCTCTGTAAACATTAATAACTACTGCTGCCTTCAAACACTTCACAAGTGCAGTTATTTTGCTGATACTGGTTCGTACGCATCAAGCACCTAAAATCAATCTGCGTTCAAACTTACATAAATCACATTGTTTCCATTTTTTCCCAAACAACACACTATAATTGGAGCTTATTGAAAAATTATCCTATTTTAGTTTTATTATTAATAAATTTAAATATTTCTTTAAGAAAAACTTCCTTTGTTTTATTTAAAACTTTTAAGATTAATCTAAAAATTAACCTAAACTTCATGTATAAATTATGCAATGGGCTCCAAAATTAAGTATATTCTTTAATTTTAAAGTATTTGTAGCAAAACAAGCTAAAATTTACTTTAAAAAAAATTAAATTTTCCTCGGTCAGCAAGCCCTTTTGCCCATCTTTTATGGCTGTGGAAAGTGGGGAAAATTTTTCCTCACCCTCCTTAAAGTGAGAGAGCTCAAACTTTATTGAAAAACAAAACCAAAAAATTGAGCATATATTTAATAAATTTGTCTGAGTTTAATGACTACTGTTTTAAACTTACTCTTTGGCTTTTTTTAAAAAAATTATTATGCCTGAAGAATTTTAACAAAAGAACTGTATTTTATTAATTACTTTTAAATGAAACAGAATGACTATTTTTCATAAAAAATTTAGATCTCAAAGCTAAAATTATTTTTGAATACTATTTGATTCTCCAGTGAGAGTAAATTTAAAATGTACAGGAGTAACAGATGGCTAAGTATGTGTCCATGTTTGGATCTACATCACAACAGGAGAAGAGTTAATTTTATAGATGGCAATATGGACAGACTGTTTAATCTTGAAATTTTAGAGAATTATTGCAAAAAAGTGCCAGTAAAATAAGACTATATCAAACTTTGAGTTCAAATAAGACAATAACCTAAAATGTAAGAGGAGGGGATAATAACCTCCTTGTAGCTCCATATCCCACAAAACCTATACTGAAACTGTAATGCAGGAGGAAGATAGTCAAGTTATACAATTTTCATTACTAATTGGAAGGGGATGAATTAAGAGTATCAACATAAAAAACATGTTTTTATTAAATCAATATGTTTGTTGTGTAAAACTTTGAATGGTTATGTGTAATGTCTATTTTTATATTCAACACATATATGGGAACAGGTCACCAATAAAGCAAGTCCACTTGAAGCGGATCTTTAGTTTTTGTCTTATGGGAAGACGAACCAGTGAAACAAGGAAAGAAAGAATCATTATTGTGCATGAAATCAAATACATACTAAAGATAAAATAAGGTTATGAGTTTAATTTCCTTTATTTTAGCATCACAAAATTAAAAGGAAACAAATTTCTTATAAATGAAAAATGGACGTGGCGAATAAAGTTTGCTGAGTTCTTTAAGTTTCAAACAAGAAAAAAAATTACTATTTCAGATTTTGAGTTAAATTACGACATCCTTAACTTTTCAATATTTTAATAAATATACTAAACTTTAGAAGTTCAGTATGTTTTTAGAAAAAGGAAAAAAGTTTACATACCTGAAAAACTTAGATAGGTACTTTGCTACAAATCTTGAATAAAAGTTCTATTCGATGAAGTATCTGTAACAGGTTCAGGTAAATGATTATTTTGCTGAACCAAATATTCCATATAAAAAAAGAGTATGATTTTCTGATCAATCCATGATATCATAACAAAAGAAAGAAATTCCTATATCAACAAAAAAATAGTAAGTTATAAAATTATGTAATTATGTTTGATAAATAAAATAATTTTACCAAAAATTTCCAGAGAAGCACCATTAATGTCATTATGCATATATCTGAATGACAGTAACATATTGGTAAATATAATGTATTGTAGATTTAAAATCCACAATCAGATTTAATTCATAATAAAGAAAACCACAGTCAGAATCATAACATTTAAATACAAAAATAACAAAAGCTATGAAAAGATCATGTCAGCTAGGTGGCTTGCAGATAGCATGCCTGCTTCGTAAGCCCTAAATTACAGGTTCGATCTTGGGTTGGAATTAAGATTTTCTGGATGCGAAAAATATAGGCACACATATGATTATGTGGCATGTAAAAGATCCCTGAAGTATCAATTTGACTCTGGAACTCTCAGAAAAATTTAATCATGGCGATATTTAGCATCCATTGAGAGTTTGAATAAAAATCAATTCAAGTGTCGAAATTCGGGCTGCCACTAGATTGTGCCAACATGAAAATGACTCTCACATTTGGGGGCTTGCCATGTTTGTACAGGTTAAGTAGTCAATATGCACCACAAATGAAAAGATTATTGCAAGGATAAAAAAAAAATCATAATAAAGAGAAACGTAACAGAACAAAAATTTAACATGTAATTTGAGAATTCAATGACAAATATGAGTGTTAACTGTGTGTAATACTGTTAACAAGAATAATGATAGTACATAAGATTATATCAAGTTATCAATTTGGCTTATTAAGAAATAAATTTTTAGTATTAATCATTAGTTTGAAATTATCAAATGTGATTCATGAAATTTTAAAAGATAGTTTAAATACCAAAAAAGAAATAAAAAGTATGTTAATCACATCTGCAAAGTTTCAATATAAAACTGTTACAATCTTTTTTTTCATCAATGGGATTTCTCAACAGTTTACCAAATAGATAATCCTGACTTCAAATACAGGACAGAACATATTACATATTTATTACTAGTGATTGTGATTAAATGTGCTTAGTATAATTATTTAACTTAAAACCTATTTGACTGCAATTTAAACAGTCTTATGGTTGACTAGTATGTATTTAAATAATAAAATTTAGCAAATGGACCTAAATATTACACAATACCTAATCTAGAAGCAAGGCCACGGTAGCCTAGATGTCAAGGTATCGGATTGTGGCTGGCTTGTCACGAGTTCGAGCCCAGTACCACTAAAGACGCGCTGGGAAGCAATGCACATTAAATCTGTCAAGAGCTCAAACATCCTCCCGTTGGTGTGGTAGTTAGGAGAGGGGATGCCAGCTCAGGTGTCATCCTCATCACTTGACCATGTTTCAGAATTACGAGTTCCTTGCCAAAAGCCCTCATGTAGTTGAACAGTGCGATGTTAATATTCACTCACTAATCTAGAATCATTACTTCACGAGATATAAGATGTAGAATTATAAGAGATGACACACACAACTCTGAAGACTGAAATCAACCCATATTTGCAATGACATTTGATTATCTCAAATTATACATCAATTGCGGTAATGCTTTCTAAGCAAACTCAGATCTTATTTGTCCATAAGACTTAACTAGACAGCATTGTATAATACACCTTTAATAGCATTTAAAGGCATCTAATAAGGATAACCCTATAATACATTTGTCCACCTCCAAGCAAGAAATATAAGAACGAAAACTTTTTTTCTATAATTCACTGCTGATTTGTAATTTAGATACATTTTACCCAAAATATCCATCTAAAATTAATTATGGTAAAAGGTTGCAGTTGTAGCTAATTAATTTGAAAGTACAGAACTTTCACTTAAAATGCACTATAATGAATTGGCATATATATTCTACACTAAGTAACCCTGCTTGGTTTTACTTCTTTCTTGGCAATAATTGTGTCAATTCTTTTATTAACTTAGGAATCTTACTAAAAAACAGTACTTGCATATTATCGCAACCTATTGATATTACATGAAATGAAGCCCATGCTTACCAATTCAGAGCATACAACACGTGTGAAATTGGGGTTGCCAACTTGGTGAGTTATCTTGAATATTGCCGATTGTTGCAATAATATGCAAGTACCAAAAAAAAATGTGGGGGGGGGGGAGATACTGAACTAAATGTGTTACAAAAGGAATCTATCAAATACACCAATCTAATTTAGAAATTGTATGTTAAGTTCAATGGAAAACTATTACAAATTCAAAAAAATTATTTTCATTAAATTTATTTTGTGAATTCTGAATATTTAATCAGTTTATTATTTTTTATTGTTACATTACAAAAAAAAAAGTACTAGTCATAGTGCTAGACAACACTCTTTGCACATAAATGAAACTCGACACTCTTTATAAAAGTCTCAGTTCCCATCTTAAAATTTTGGAAAACCTGATTTGTGGACTTTTTTACTCTGTTTTTTATATCACCAGAGCAGTAGTTTCAAGCTTCACTCATCTTATTGATTGTCGTTGCTTAACTGAAAAGACATGATTTTGGTCAGAAAAAAAAAACTTCTCATCTTGTGAAATTCTTAAAAGTTTTAGAACGAGAGAGAGACATCCATAGTTATAGCAAATTCTTTTTAAACCTGGATGAAATTAGTATCACAAAAGATATTGGGTAAAATCCTAAGAGAGCCCACACCCTTAGCGACAAACTGAAAAACGCGCCAAGCCAGAACGAGATGGCGCCAAGCGAAAATGACAAAGGCGACAAGTGAATATAGTGGGTCAAGGTGGATGCGTAATGAAAATATATGTAAACAATACAGAAATTAACCAAACATATTTAAGATAAAAAACAGCACTTATTTTCTCCAGCACTCCATTCAAATTCATCCAAAACAAAACTCTTTTGCTTATATATTCCCATTCAATCATTAAATTTAGGACATTAATAATTTGAAGAAATCAACCCTTCCTTCAAACACCATTCTCTCTCTCTCAATCACTTCTTTCTTACCTTTTGCATTCAACAAAGTAAAAAATTCTAAGGTATACTCACTTACATAGGCAGCCAAACTTCCAGCACGGCGCCCAACGACAAAATTCCCACTGACAAAACGGCAAAATGAGAAAATTTCAGAAACAGTTAGGTTTACCATATCTAGTGTATCAAAGTAGGGTTACCAAGATGGTGCAACCAAATAATTCGTCAACCAAAATAATTCATGCCAAGGGTGTGGGCCCTGCTAGGAATCAACCAAGATATTGGTTATAACATTGTTGTTAAACCAGTAGGTAACTGCTAAGTGCAAAAAGTAAAACTTGGAGATTTGAAATTTTTTGACAATATTCTGGCTGACACCCCCATAATATATTTCTTTTTTTTATTCAGTAGCCACAGGTTACAGTATAATACTATAAGTTTTAAACTAAAGCTATTAGCTCAAAAATAAAATATACTTTGCTCATAATAACTATTTTAATATTACATATCAAAAGAATTTTGATCTTCCAAAAATCCTAAATCAAATTAATTAATTTTTTTATGTGATAACTATCCTTGTATTAATGAAGGCTTCTTTTTTCTAGAGACCAATAGATTTATCTATTTATTAGGTGGATAAATCAGTACCAAGGTTGATTGGGAACTAAACACTGGGGGTTTCCTGTCAGACTGACCACCTGCTCATGGACCTCAGTGCCCAAGGTTACGAAAACTGAGACGGGCACAGTAGACCTTGGCCCTCTAAGGGCTGTTATGCCACTGAGTTTAGTTTTTAGAGCCTAATAGTATAGGCAAGTTACAGGTCATGGTTGACTGGCCTGGAGAAAATGTTTAAACCTGCAATTTTAAATCTTAAGGCTAAGAGTTTGCTAATGTATTACTGAGGCTATCTTGTTTCTGACCTATACTGTCTGGTAATACTATTTTTGCTTGGTTTCTTTAAATTTACAGCAATTTAGTATATTATTGATTATATTATATATATATATATATATATATATAATATATATATATATATTTAAAAAATTAAATGTTTCCTCAAGATCCAAGTTTTCTAGAAGTGATATGCAACTTGCAAAAAATAGTTTCATACCCTAAATACAAAATGAATAATTTTGAATGTAAGTAAAAAGAATTAAAAAAAAATAGATGCAGCCAGAAACACAGCTTAAAATTTACAAATAATTCATCACAGAGCAATACACTTTTGACAGAGAGAAGTTTCACTGAAGATTAATGATCAATGGACACAACAGATCACATGAAAGATATGTTTATGATTTCAACATAATCAATTACTTTTACAAGAAATATATGTCAAACAATCAAGCATTCTGCGATTCACATTCGGATATTTCCTCCCCTTTAAGAAATTCTTGTATTTTATTATTGTATTCTTATAATTTTATTCCATTCCATTACTTATATTCTTATATTTTCACAAAGCATATTTTTGACATGGTTACACTTGTTTAACAACGGTTAGTTTTAACAAGCAATTTGACAGTAATAACTAAAAAATAATAAATAAATAAAATAAATAACTTACATCAAAAATAAAGATCAGGCATGCATAAATTTTACTCAATGTCTTTCAGAAAATCACTGCAAAACACAAAAAGTTATTATAAACAGTAAGTGGCACAGATTTAAAAGACTGAAGACTTTTACAAATTTAAATACTAGTTCTGTGCTCTTTTAAGTTTGGAAGAGCTATATTTGTTAAATGTTTCAGAATTTAAATATATACTGGTATCAAATTAAGAAATTTTAAATGTAACAAAGATACGGTAATTCATAGCAGGATTCTAAGTATCAAAATATTTTATGCCTCCCTTATCAGGCTTTCTTTATCCTTGCTACAATACTGATCTTTGTTTCATAACTGAGGTTTTGATTAAAATAAAGTATTTATTTATAAAATGATATTCCTATGAATTTCCAACAAAAAACTGTTGAACTGATAAGACAGCCATTGATGGTCGTTTATTTAATGCAAATAAATATTCAGATTTACATTTCACGCATAGTGTGTTGATTACCCCTTGAATAAAATAAAAAATTAGTATTTCATTTGCACATTTTGAATGCATTCCGGCACCAATTTTTTTGTACAATAAAAGTCATAACAGAAGGTTTCTTTGACACACAAGAATTTAATATGCATAAATTTTTAATTTAAAATTTAAAGAAATATTGATTAGCATGTTTTGCAGTCTTTTCATTATTCTTTCAAAAACAAAGTTCAGACAAAATAAAAAATAAATAAAATAGCATTACACTATTAAACCATATATAAAAAGAAAAGTAGAACCACAGTATTCCCTAAAATTTAATGATATCCTTATGTAGAAAAATGTTTGATTAAAGATATTTTTACTATCACTAACGAAATCTAAAGATAACACGATAAAGAGTACTCTGCCGCGACGCTATCTACAAGCATTTAATATTTCTAATAATGACAAATTCAAGTTGAAATTAAAAGACTTAAGATTACTTTTGTTTTATGTAACAAAATTAATTAATAAAAGAATGAAAATAATCGTATATTTTAAAAATACTTACAACTTGAAATAAATACCTAAACAAAACATACAACCACCATAACATGTGGAAAAGATGGTGTTAGTTCAGTTCAGTTCAGTTCAGTTCAGTGCAAGCACTGAAAAAGTGGAGACCTGGCTAACGCCTTATGCTCCGATAAAATTTTGATCAGTTTCTAATCCAAGATATAACACACAGTTCGTGATTGCAGTCTATCTGTAATTGGAATTATCGAGTTGTGCTTCAACTGAGATTGAAGAAAGTAGAGTATAGAGTAACTGGAATTTTAGAATCTATTGGATGATGTCAGAAATTTTTCAACTTTTTGAACATGCTCTATTGATTTACACTTCGCTATTGAGGAATAAGACCATTCGCCGTGGTTGGAGATAAAATTTTTCAAAATTTCACGCTGTGATTTGTATTTGGTACAGTTTAATATAAAATGTTCACTAGTTTCGGGTACTTTACAATCTGCACACAAAGGAGAATCTGTTAGTTTAAAAAGGAAATATATATCATTTAACGGTAACTTTTTAACTCGCAACTTATTGATTAAAACTTCTGTATTTCTATTTTTTGCTGCCTGTCTGTTCCATTTTTTTCAAGATGAGAAATATAAAAAAAAATTTGTATGTCTCTTGCTCTTTTTCCATATTTCTTCACTTTTGATTTTGTGTTGTTTTTTAAAATAGGTATGTAGATCTTCATAAGTTATCCAAGAAATAATATTCCACGGCTCTGGAGAGGCTTTAGCTAATTTGTCAACTTCTTCATTAATCTCTATTCCCTTGTGAGCTGGTACCCAAATGAATGTAATTGATTGAGCTATTTGGAGGCACTGATGTAAAGTTGAACTTAAATTTAATATTATCGTATTGGATTTTCTATTAATATTTTGGATGCTTTTTAAGACTGATAAGCTGTCCGTCAAGATGATATAGTTTTCTGTTTCAGAAACCCAATTTTTTAATGCAGTCCATATGGCTATAGCTTCAGCTGTGAATATTGAAATCATGTCTTTCAGTATGAAATTTTGTCGAATTTTTTCTTAGGGATTAAAATTCCTATTGATGTTTGATTAGTATTTTTTGAACCATCGGTTGCTATTATGATATTGTTATTAAATTTTGGCTGAATGTAATCATTAAACATATTTTGTACTATATCATCTGGAAGATCTTTGTTTTGAAATGGTAGTTCATGAGTATATATATTTATTTTGCGATTATCGTAGATTGGGGGAGGAGGGATCCATTGAAGAATATCTACTTTAGAGATGCATAATTCTTGGAGAAGGTTGATCGTCTTTTGAAAAATACTGATCTCTTTTTCTCTATATTTATAAAAATTACTATCTATATTCCAAAATAACCTAGCGTTCGGTGACCAGTCTTTTAATGCTATTTGCTTGGTTATAAATTTTTGGCAAAGAAAATTATGGCGAGAATTAATATTTCCATTCATAGACTCTGCTCTTAATAAATCCAACGGGGTATTTCTTGGGAGACCTAGGGCTAACCGTAAGGCAGCATTATAAATCGGTTCTAGTTTTTGTCTGTTGCTATTGCTAGAAAAGGAAAATAGTTGACTTCCATAGTCAAAGATAGAACGGATTGTGGCATTAATAATATTTAAAAGATGATCAGATCTTGTTCCTATTTTCGGGGAAGATAAGGCTTTTATTGCATTTAAATATTTGAATCCTTTTTGACGTAGGTAATTAATATGATTTTTCCAGGTGGTATTGGGGTCGAAGATGATACCCAGGATTTTCAGACTCTTCACTTCGGGAATAGGTTTGTCGCATATTTTAAGTAATGGAGGTATTGTGCTTCTTTTTCTGGAAAAGTTGAGTAGACTGCTTTTTTCTGGAGAGGTGGATAATTTCCATTTTTTACACCAGACTGAAATTTTATTTAAAGATTCTTGCATTTCGCCTATTGTTTTATTCCAATTCGTACCACTATTATATAAAAATATGTCATCAGCATAAACCAGAAGATGGCTGTCGTGTTGAATTTCAAAAATATCTGACATATAAATCATAAAAAGGAAAGGACTTAAGATAGACCCTTGGGGTACACCATAATTGTTTGTAACGATTTTTGAAAAAATGTTTCTCCATTTGATTTGAATTGTTCTTTGATGTAAGAAGTTTTGAATCCATCGTAGTAATCTACCAGAGTATCCAACTTTGTTTAGTTTAGAAATAAGGCCATTTGGCCACACTGAGTCATATGCTGCTTTAATATCCAACGCTACCAAAATAAAATATTCTTTGCGTTCTCTAGCCAGTATGATGTCATGTTGTAATTGAAGTAATGTATTAATGCTGCTTCTGTGAGGGTAAAAACCATGATGATTAACATGAAAAATTTTGTTTTGAAAACTGAAATCCAACATTCTATGTAGAATCATTCTTTCTAATAATTTGGCAATTACTGAGGTAAGAGAAATAGGACGGTATGACGAAACTTCCTTGGGATTTTTGTGAGGTTTTATGAAAGGTAGGATAAGTGCGTGAGTCCAGTCTTTAGGAATTTGACTTGAAAACCAACTGTCATTAAATGATTTTAGAAGGAGATATATTGCTTTGATGGGGAGATGGTTTATTGATTGGAGAGAAATCTTATCATGCCCTGGACTACTGTTCTTTTGATGAGATATTGCTATTTCTAATTCTTTTAAAGAAAAAGGTTTATTAATATCCTGGCTATTGTCCGGAATAGAAATATTTGGAATACTATCGTTGTTTCGTTTTGCGTAATATTGTAAAAAACAGTTTGCTTGGGATTGTTCGTTTGTTAATATGGTTCCGTTATTTTCAATAATATTAAAGGATGAATAGTTAGAATTTGTTCTATTTTTAATTATTCGGATGATTTTAAAAAGAACTTTAGGAGAAGATATTTTTTCGCAGGTCTTGTGCCAAAAATTTTCTTTACAGGCTTTGATTGTTCGCTTAAGTTTTGCGCTTACTGCTTTATATTTTATCCAGTCTTCTTCTTTAAAGTTTTTCCTTGCTTTATTAAGGAGTTTTCTCTTTTTGGCTCTTAAATACCCGCATGCTGCTGTCCACCATGGAGCTCTGGAACTGATCAGGTTTTTTTCGGTTCCTTGAGATAAGATTTGAGCTTTTTTAATTTCTTTTATAATATCTATATTTATGTTTTCATTTAAATTTATATTTTGTTGAATAATATTGATAAATTTGTTCCAATTTGTGTTTTGTTTACAATTAGTAGTTACTGACCTGTTTGCTCTTTTGTAATTAATTATTATAGGGAAGTGGTCACTTCCAAAATTATCAGTATTCGTGGACCAGGATAAATCATAATTTAAATCTATAGATGCTAAAGAAAGATCTATAGATGTAAAAATTCCCGATGAATGGAGATAAGTTGGACTTTTATCGTTTAATAATATTAAGTCCTTTTCAATGATCCAGTCAAAAATCTTTTTCCAGAAGCACTAGAGTTTTTTGATCCCCATATCTCATGAGACGCGTTGAAATCTCCCAATATCAAATTGTGATTATCAATATATGATGCTATTTTAGATAAATTGCTGTCTTGAAAGTTACCCGGTGGGATGTATATATTAAAAATTGTGATAGGATTTAAATCTATTTGAACTCTGACTATTAAAATTTCTAAATCTTCACTAATTTCTGAGAATATTTTTATTGCGCTAATATCTTTATTTAAAACTATCATTAATCCTCCTCCTCTTTTTGATTTCTCTATCAATTCTGAATATATTCTTATTGGGAATTGTGAAAATATCATTTGGATGTAACCAGGTTTCTTGAATTATTAAAATACTTGCTTTTTGAAAGATTGGAGCGAAAAGAATATCAGGCCTCTTGTTTTTAATTCCACGTGCATTCCATTGGATTATGTTCATGATTTAAAACGGGAAAAAAAAGGTTCGATACTACGAATTAGTTGAAAAATTCGAAAAAAAAAAGTAGATTAATAGTGAGTTTTTAGCGAGAAAATATAAGAAAATGTGATTATTTATTTAAGTTCCTTTATTTTTTTCTACTACACGATCTAATGAGTTTCCTCTCTGTTCTGATATTTTCTTGAATCTTTTTGCCTTTTCATTCTGTTTTCTACTTATGATACAATCATCATCTTTTTGAATTGTTATATTGGATGCAACTTTTTTTAGGGTGGATTCCATGGTATTCATTAGGGAAGAAAATCGTAAATTTATTTGTGCGACCACGGTATTCAGTTCTGACGTGAAGAGTTGTACTATTTGTTCTAATTTCTTTTCGAATATGTTATTGGTTTCTTCAAATTTCATTTCTAGTTTCGCTAACTTTTTTCAAGATTTTCTATCTTCTCTGTTTGATCATTATATGTTTTGGCCGAGTATGATGTTTTTTTTTTTCCCTTTGGAATTTTTCAACTGCTTCGTTTCTCGAGATTTGTTGTTGTACTTTAATTTTTAATATTTCAATTTCTTCTTTATATCTTTTGCAATCTGTATCATTAGCTTCATGTCCCTCTCCACAAGAGCTGCATTTTTTATTTGTATTTCTTTGCATTCGTTTACAGAATGGTTCAGTGAACAAATTCGGCATTTTATTGCGCTTCTACAAAATTTTTGAAGGTGTCCAAATTTCCAGCAGTTTGTGCATTGTCTAGGTTTTTCATAGTAAAGAGTAGTTTTAATCATTTCAAATCCAATAGGAACTCTTTCGGGAATACTGCATCCAATTTGGGTAACTTTAACTGTTTTGATCGGTTTAAATCCAGACTCCGTTTTTTTGGTAAAGCGTTGGATATCAAAAATTGCGTAATTGTAATTTTCTAATTCCGATTTAATGTCGTCTATTGTATATTCTGTGTCTATTCCGTGCAATATATAACTAGTGGTTAGGCCAGTAAAGGATAATCTTGTACTTATTTTTACTCTATTAATTTCTTTAATTTTTAAAGCTTCTTTGGCGGTCTCGCAATTATTGGTTTTAATTATGATCTCACTGTTTCTTGTTTTGCTTATACTTAGAATATTTTTTTTAATTGTGAACTCTTTCATTATATTTTCTTTTAGTTTAAGAGGATTACCATTCTGAAAGCCATTTTCCGATTTTAAGAAAATTGTAATATTTGGCAACGTGCTTAAGTTTTGTCTTTCCGCAAACTTGGTCAATAATTCTATATCTGTGAGATTACACCTATATTTATTGAATGAAAAAGTTGAATTTTCGTGTTCCACTTCCATATTATTATTTGGGTGAGGGTAGTCACCCATTTTGTCTTCTCTATTCCAATACTCAAAATTGTATAAATACACTATCTTGTGTAAATAATTAAATTAAAAGCTCTCTTATCCGAAAATAGAAGAAAAATTATATGAACTAAATTTCAATACAAAATAAAAATTCAAAACGATCTCACCCGCTCGAATCCGCTTGAAAAGTCAAAAGTATTTAATATTATTAGCACACTTTCACTCCAAAACCAGAAACTTTTCAGATGGTGTTATGATTGGTGAATTTGACATATGATTACGGTCAAAGACAGGCTACCAGATACATGAGAAATGACGACATTCGGAAAGCCTTTAAAATCAATAGTTTTAAATTCTACATTCAAAAAATCGCAAAAAACTTCTTTAACTCTCTGCAATTTACCAATAATAGTAATATGATAAATTTAAATAGCTATAATCCTCAAGATTCAACTAAAAGACCGAGAAGAATTCTTCTCGACTCTTACAACCCACCTTAAACTTTATTTTTAGTGCAATTTTTATTGCACAACTTTTGCTAAAATTTTTTCTTTTATTTTTATATATCACTTCTTAATTTTTGTCGTATTCCCATCATCTGGGCTGGAAACGGAACTGAAATTAGATTTGACGGGTGCCAGCGAAATGAATCGCTTATACCCAAATTCGCGGAGAGAAAGTATCAAGGAGGATAAATATCTGAATACACTCCCCCGCAAGGGGGAGGATGGAGGAAGAAGCGGCCTAACGAAAACGAAACAAAAGTACGTCACGAGGGCAGGAATGGAGGAGCGCAAGGAAGGGGGGCTTAACAGCCCCAAAAACGCATTCGAGGAGCACCAAAAACGCAGTCGGAATGAAGAAATGCTGCGGGATTTTTTTTTTCCAGCTGGGATGAAAAAATGGATGGAGACTGCAAGGCAAAACTTGCAGCCGGAACAGTTGGTTTCGAAGCAGGAGTCAGCTTATTCACTGATCCCATTTCTGATGTAGGCAAATGCATTTAAATGTTGTTCAAGTGTAGCAATTATTTTGTCGTATTCCCATCATCTGGGCTTGCCCCTCCCCTTAGTCTTAAATTTCTTTCTGAGAGATTTGAGCAGCCAATGAGAGTCACTATCCTCACCCGCCATGCACCAATCAGAGAGCACTTTTTCAGCTCTCTGTCAACACCGCAGATTTCCGAATTAATCGTACCTTCTCGCAACTTAAAAAGATTAACGCTGGGGTGGCCCAAGGGTCAATTCTGGCACCAACTCTCTTTAACCTCTACGTTAATGATATTATTAAAAATTCTAATACCATAATATGCATGTATGCAGATGATACAGCCATACTCAGCAGACACAGAAACCTCGACACACTAGTCGAAAATATCAATGAACACCTAGCTCACCTGGAGACCTGGTTTTCCGTGTGGAAGATTGCTTTAAACTCTTCCAAAACGGAAGCGGTTTTCTTTTCAAAAAGGAAACCTCCCCCTGAAATTACTCTACAAAATCAAAGAATACCCTGGTCTCAACACACCAAGTATCTTGGTGTAATCGTTGATAAAAACCTCACTTTCCGACAACACATAACATATATTACAGATAAATTTAAAAATACTACGCGTAAACTTTACTCCCTTATCTGCAGAAAGTCTAAATTGAATAGACATAACAAACTGCTTATCTACACTCTGATCATGAAACCATTACTTACCTATGCCTCCCCTGTATGGGGACATGCAGCAAAAACTAATATAAATTTACTTGAAACTGCTCAAAATTTAATAATAAGACAAATTTGCAATGCTCATTGGTATATGCGAAATAAAGATCTAAGAATAGCTTGCAATATACCAACTATTCGACAGACCATGCGAAAACTTGCTATCAACTTTTTTAATAATATAGACGACTCAGATAATGCTTCTATTAATGAAATCTCCCCCTACTTCTCCCTCTTTTCTGTAAAAAGACCAAGAAACATCTTGGTCAATCCAGATTTCAATTAATTTATTTACTTTATTTATTTTTCCCCAAGATCACTTTCCCGCCTTTTCTGATGGTCAGTTTTTGCTGCACTCGGATTGGCTAGGATAACTCCGCCCACTTTTCTCGCATTTTTCAATGATTTTTTCACTGTTTTTAAAGTTAAATTTTTAATAGTTATTTTAATCTCACATCCAAGTAGCTTAAATTTTTAAAATCTACGGAACTTTCTCATTATTAAACTGATTTATTCCTAAAACTGGGCAATGGTAGAACTCGTCAAAGGCATCTCAAAATTACCTGATAGGAGGTTAGAGGCCGACAGGCCTAGGCACTCCATCCAGTTCATCAACGATACTATAGATTTCCGAATGACCCAGGAAATTACAACAACGATTGGCTCGTCCAATCAGCTGCCTGCTACACGCTAGCATGATACCAGAATACAGTCGTTCCACATCTACTTTCCGGATATGGGATGGAGGCTCGCTTCGCGAGCTATAGGTGTTGAAGGTTTGATGGAGCGCCCGATTCCTGAAGGAATCTAAATCTCCTGTCAGTCAGAGTTGGGGAGTGACTTTAGATCGATAATTTGCCTTTTTTAAGTGTAAATCATTTAAGAAATTAAGAAAATTGCAATGGAAAAATGAAGAATTGCCAGTAAGAAACGAGGGGAAGTGAGTCTGATGCCCAGTATTACCACCGAAGGCACCGA
The DNA here is from genome assembly GCA_019973935.1 of Trichonephila clavipes. Lineage (NCBI taxonomy): Eukaryota > Metazoa > Arthropoda > Arachnida > Araneae > Nephilidae > Trichonephila > Trichonephila clavipes. The sequence continues at coordinate 1,297,481 of BMAU01001371.1, read as the reverse complement.
CGTAACGGTACAGTTAAAGAATAATAGAAAAGAAGGAAGCAACGATTGGAAATTTAGCATTGATTTTGTTAAGTGGCATCAAATGATAAAAGATATATATATATATATATACACTTGGTTCTTTTTTTATGCGGTAGATGCGTTCCAGGGAAATCCGCATAAAAAAAATCGCACAAAAAAAGACATAAATTTATATGCAAAATGATGGATACGTTCCATTTATTCAAAAAATCGCATAAAACCCAAATAATGTTTTAAAATGCACCAGAAATCGCATAAAAAATTTATAAATAATAAGATTTATTTTTTTCCATCATATTTTAATAAATGGCACATATGTATGTTAAAAACAAAAACAAAACTTAATATGTAACAAAAAACAAAACTTCATTTAAAATCATATTAAGAATGTTTTCATCATTATTCGCTGTCTGATAATGTGCGAACCCGTTTGTGGATTGGTGCAAGATCACTTTCATCACTTGAAGATAAAATTACGTCATCAGATCTACATGGTAATGCTTCTTCAGGAACTTCAGTGATTTTTTTTTCTTTGACAAGGTAGTCAGTAATCAAACTCTGTGATGACACTAGTTCTTTGTAGAGTTCTCTGTAGCCAGACATACAAAATTTCAGATCACGTTGGAATTTTAAGGCGCGTTCTACATCATTATCATTTTAAATAAAAAAATTTGCCAATTTACCGGAAAGTTGAAGGCCTTCCCGAAGTAATTTTTCGTCCAGTGGAGTAACATCTTCTTCCGGTTCGCTATCTACTGTTTCCAAATCTTTAGTAATATCTACCATACTTTCCAAAATATCATCATCATTTAGGGCTTCGTCCACAAGCAATTCTTCTATATCATGCTCGCCAAAATCATCAAAACCTTCCCCACCTATTTCCTTAGCAATTGAAATAATTTCTGATGTTACTATTGCTCTATTTGATTCGTTTCCTTTTGATACGCATTCAGGCCAAGCAGCTTTCCAACATGCATTTAAAGTTTGTGATTTTATTTCGGCAATTGCTAATGCAACATGATTTACACAGTTCAAGATATTAAATTGTTTCCAAGCTTCAGTAACTGTTATTGTTTCGGATTCCAGTTTATCGAAAATGAATTGGAAAGTGAATTTTACATAATATTTTTAAATGTTGAAATAATTCCCTGATCTAATGGTTGAATTAGGCTCGTTGTGTTTGGAGGGAAAAAAGCTACCTTTATATTTGGATGTTCTAAGATTGGATGACCTGGCGCATTGTCAAGAATTAATAAGATCTTAAATTCGAGACCCATCTCATTCATATAATTTTCAACTTCGGGTACGAAGCATTTATTGAACCATTCAGTGAAAATAGCCGTTGTTACCCAGGCCTTCTTGTTAGCCATCCAATGTACGGGCAGTGTATTTAAGTCTTTTCCTTTTAATGCACGTGGTTTTAAAGATCGATTTACAAGCAGCGGTTTTAACATTCGATCGCCAGATGCATTGCTGCACAGCAATAAAGTAACTCGATCTTTAGCAGCTTTAAAACCACTGGCAGTTTTTTCGGACTTTGCAATGTAAGTACGGGTTGGCATTTTTTTCCAAAACAATCCTGTTTCATCAGCATTGAAGACTTGATGAGCGCAATATTCTCCATCTTTAATAATTTTAGCTAACTTTTCAGGATATTTTCTAGCAGCTTCTTCATCTGCAGAAGCCACCTCACCTTTTATTTTTAGATTATGAAAAGAATGTCTTTTATAAAACCAGTTAACCACCCTGTGCTGGCAGAGAATTGTGGATTACTTTCACGTGAAGATGTAGATGGCTCTGATTCTTTTAACTCCTTGTAAAATTTAAGGGCTTTCATCTTGATTAAATGTCCATCTAACGGAATTCTTTTTTGAGTTAAATCTTCAATCCAAATTACGAGAGCCTTTTCAGTCTTTTCTATTAAAGTGTCTCTTGAATATGATGAAATTTTAGAACTCAAATTTGTACCAGATCTGACTGATTTTCTTATTGCCGCTTCATTTTTTTTTATTGCTCTTATAGTAGATTCGCCTAAATGAAAACGTTTACCTACTGCTGTTGATCTTTCTCCTTTCGCCAAGCAATCGAGAATTTTAATTTTGGTTTCTAGCGAAATTGCACTTATTTTTTGTTTTTTAATATTGTCACACATTTTCTTTAAGAGGACTAAAAAATTATAGAGAAAACTTAATGTACAATTACGCACTAAAAAAATCAAAAAAAAACTTACAATTCACTTGAGTAAATTTATCTTCCGGTTTTCGGTAGTAACCTTTTTCACAAAGTTTTGTTTTCTAATAAAGGAGAAATTCTTTCGTTGTATTGATTGCGTAATAGTAGAGTTGTAGTTGTTATTCTTATTCGTTTTCAGAAAAAGTGAATCACCAAAAAGAATTAAATATGAATAAAAAATTTTTGTATTGATTGCGTAATAGTAGAGTTGTAGTTGTTATTCTTATTCGTTTTCAGAAAAAGTGAATCACCAAAAAGAATTAAATATGAATAAAATTTTTTTTTCTTGCCATAAAAAAACCGCATAACTCTAAAATCGCATAAAAAAAACTGCATAAAAAGAGAACCAAGTGTATATATATATATATTTGTGCTGAGGTACAACATTTCGCTGTTTATGAATTGATTGTTTATTAACATCGTCCTTTGAAGCAACATGATGGCTTTTAGCAATGAACCACGTAATAATTACATACAAAAACGACATTTACATGTATTGTAAATAATTATTTATATTATAATCTTATTTAAAATAATTCTAACGGTGTCAAAATGATTCAGATTTTTACAAATATTCTAGAAATTTTTGTTTTATGAATGGATGTAGTAAATGAACGTATAGAATAAAAGATAACAAAAATAAATTTTTCACGCGCATTTTTTTTACTCGCCAAATTTGGTGATTTTTATTTGTTATAGTCAACTTCTTACTCCAGTGTGACGCAGTAGGGGGATGTGATTTGGACAGCAAGTTAAAGTGAAATGGAGTGTAAGTCATTACTCGCGAAAAAGTCATTTGGCTCGAAAACCGGTTTTCAACTCTAATGACACCAATAAACAAAGCGACAATAAGCGCAGTTTGCGATTTTTTTTTTAAGTTTTATTTTTTTAGGGTTTAATTTTTAAGTTATACTTTCCAAATTTCACACATCGATAACAAACAACGGTAATTTTTTACACAAAAAAGACAACAAAAAAAATTGGCTTAAATGAATTTTTGTAAAAAGGGTAATAGACGAAAAACAAAAACTTTTCCAAAATCCGTAATTTTTAAGCAATCTTTTCAACCTTTAGGCAAAACACGGATAATAACGTTTCACAGACGGAAAAAAGTTTTGTGTGATTATTTTGATAAATGACGAAGTTATTAAGTATTTAATTAAAATTTGGAGCATTTTTTGAAAAATCGTAGAAAAAGGTTTTTGGTATTGGGGTCACTGGTTCTAAAAGGCCAAAGTATGAACTTTTTTAGAACAAAATTTCAATTCATTACAATGATAAGAAATCCGTACAGAAAGACTAAAAAGTTTTTTTCTTTAAAACGTATCGATATTGACTCATTCCTGAAAAAATCGTAAAAAAATACAAAATATCGTTATTTTATAGAAAAATTATATTGTATCGTGGCGAAATAAATGATCTCTCCGATTCTGTAATTTTCTTTTGTCTGATTTCAGTAAGAGAAGAATCGTAATTTTAAAAACGACAAAAAGTAGGAACTCTTCCCTGCTTCCTTCCGGCAGCATCTTGGCGCATGCGCAAAACACAGCGTGATGCTTTTGTTAACGCGTGTACAAAAATTTCGCTTCTCATAAAATTTCCATACCGGGGGCTTTATATGAAAATTGATTCCTTAGGAGTAAACTCCAAAAATATCTGTAGTTAGAAATTACTTTTTATTCAACGGCTAAAAATACTATTAGCGAATTATTACGCACCAGTTAACTGGAATTTTTAAAATACTGATTAATAGATGTTTGACAACCTTTTTGAATCCAGACTCAAAAGAGTTCTTTTTCAACTTTTATGCCGAGAAGAAAATATTGTGTCATCATTCACGTCTTGCTACATAAAGTATGTTTTCATATTTTTGAAACAATGTAAAGCATTTAAAAATGTAACAGCTTTGTGATAGGAGTTTCATTATCAATTTCTACATCAGAATCGCTATTTATTGGCATAAATCAACAGTTTCCTCAACTTCAATGGCACAAATAGGCAGTCCGTCATCAAATGTAACATAATCGTCAAAACCTTAAAATATCCTTAAAATAAATAAAAAAGCGTTGTGGAGATGGATGAGATAAGAAATAAATTAATGTCCTATCCAAAGCTCACACAATAAGTTACACTCATGATACATCTGCACCAGTAGCACACATAGGAATTTTTCAAATGGGGGGACCAGGTCGAAAGTCCACCATTTTTGTATCATACTCCGTTAGATTTTGTCGATTTTTAGGAACAAAAAACAGTAAAAATAAACTATTGAATAAATAATTAGCATTAATTAATAACAAATATTTAATTTAATTTTTCCGCACTATATACTTAGAATTATAATCAATCGGAAAAAAAATTAAGGGTTGGGGGGAGGACCCCAAGGACACCCCCCCTTGTGTGCGCCACTGGTCTGCACCCTTTCCTGTCGAAATTTGCTGCTTACAAGAAAAGTCTTTTCCTGTTCCGGGCAAAAAGGGTACGACTTTTGAAAAGATATCCATTTTTTTAAAAAAATATAAACCAATAAAAAAAAATTTTGGCTGTTGAAATAATTTGTTAATTCGGAGTTTATTATTCATTAAATAGAGGTTTTTTCCTTCCTCTTAATTGGGAAAAGGTCAAAAATTCTTTAAATCGCGAAATTCGGAGGGGTTCATTAAATCGGGGTCCGACTGTACATAGGAATGTACTACTACCATGCAAACTGCATCTAAAGATTATTAAAAACGACATCTTAGCTACAAAGTAACAATAATATGTTACTCAAATAATTGTAAATGAACACTGTTTATGCAGATAAACACACACATTATGCGATTTAAATTGTTACAATAAACACTGCATGCTTAAAATGACTAAAATTGACTGTATAATTAAAGTATTTCTAAATAAGAATTGTAACATTCAAATGGATAAAAATAAGCGTTGTGTAATTCAAACAATTTACGAATAGAAAACACGCAGCTTAAATAGTAAATGAACGCAGTAGTTCAAATAGTGGCAAACAAGCACTTTATTAAATTCTCAATGGCCAAGGTTCCAGTCCACAACTATTACATAAGGGAAGGTCAAATGTTAAGCGGATGTTCAGACACTTCAACTTAGCTTTATACAGCTCAAATAAAAAATATATAATTCAAATTTATACAAATGTCATTTTACTGTTTAAAATGGTTGTAAATTAATATTATATAATCTTAGTTTATTGTATATATCTTTTTCTATATTTTTTTATGCAGATGACTAAATAAATTTTCTTAAAATGTTTTGAAATCTTTTTAATTTATATCTAGAAATCTATTCATATATATATATACATAAACAAAATTAAATCTCGATTTTTTATTAAAAAAATGTGTCATTGACAATTTTAAAGGATTGAAGCAACATTACAAAACTAATTCATTTAATTATATGTGAACTACTGGTACTCTTCAGCAGTACCAGAGAGCAGGTTCATTGACACTACTCAGACTGCTGCTTCCCACAATATCACCTCCCAAACTAATTACTTTTCATTAACTTAGCCTCTCTTGTAGGAATGCTGACTCAACAAAATTATATACAAATTCGAATTATAACAATATACAGGAATGAATTCAATTTTTTAGAGCCTAAGGTAAAATTTTAAAAAATTTCTAGCAAAACATATTGCCATGAATTTTGTGTAAATAATTTGTATTTGGATGTGTAATGCATTTATATTATTCTGTTATATTTATTTTATGTTAAAATTGTAATATTCACAAGAAATGCTGCCCCTTACCCCCAGCGTCTCTCAAACTGTGGGGAGCGCCCCCCTAGGGGTGGGCGTGATAACTCTGCGAGAAGGGCGCGAGCATATTGAAAAGTCGAAAACAAAAGATTATTTAAAAACAAGTTTTAATTTACTGGAAGTAAACAAATAAAATACAGTGTGACATAATAAAAAGTTAATTACAAATTTACACTAATATAATACACTTATAAATGTATCAGTACTGCACAATGTATTTTTTAATTAGTTTAACAATACAAAGTCGAGAACAAGTTTGATAATTACCAGTGTCCCCATGGCTTTGTATTAACACTTATCTTGATAATTTGTACGGTTCTCAATTAATCCCTTAACTGCCGATTAAAAGTTACGTGATTCGCTCTCCAATGCCACCATTTTCCACGTAGACGCGCGAATGTGTTGTCGTTTTTGGGGAAGAGGGGGAGAAAATCCTCTGAAATAATTAAATCTTTTGCAAACATTGTCGAGATCCTTTTATTGCATTCCAAAGCCCTCGGAATATTTTTTATGGATAGCATTGCACAGAAAAGATCGTATTTCGGAAAGACGTATATGTACGTCCAGAAAATTAATGCTTTGGCTCAACGAGACGTTTATATACACAGGTGACACTTACGAGGTTTAAGTCGCAGTGTAGCTTTAGCGGGAAAGAATAGTATTATTGAATTTAATACACTGTTATTGTATGGAGGGGGGAAGGGCGCGATGAAAATTATGATTGAATATTGGGTCACGAATATTGAAAAATTGAGAAGCACTGCCTTACGCTATAATGGCGATTCAATGAGAACTTGGCGAAATCTTGGCGACCGATTTGGTGCCCAATTATGTGACAGAAAAAAAAATTTAAACGTTTTTCTTGAATTTTCTTGTGCAATTAGTACTCTCTAAAAGTGGATCATTTATAAAAATGTGTAGGTTGAAAAAATATGAAAATGCAATTATTTTAAAGAAAAACGTATAACTAATATCTTAAAGAGGTATTTTAAGTTTAATTAAGCTTATAATAATTATTTTTTCAGAATTATAAACTTTAAAGTGGTTTTTCTCAATTTGTGACAATTATTTACCTTCGACAATTATTTACCAATCACTTCCATTTTTTTCCTGCGTGTTAAAAATAAAGCATGTAATAAAATTAGGGATCCGTTTTGCTATAAACTGAATACTTTAAAAAAAAAAAAAAATGTAAGACATGTTGGCTTTTTCGTTGATTTTTAGCCTGTATATCAACATTTTATTTTTTTTCTCGAAAACGAATAAAGTTATTGTAAAATCAATCCTTAAAGTTGTTAAGAACATCCATAAAAATATTATAAAAAAATTTCAGGTCAAAAAATTAATTTTTACAAAAGGAGTAGAATTTTAAAATTTTCCCAATTTTCTTCAAAAAATTTAATTTTTAAAATTGTGTGAATAATATATGAAAATTTTCATCTGGTAACATTTTCTTGAATAGAAACATTGTATAAAATGTTAAAATATAATTTTTAAATACGTAAATAAAGAAGTTTGCTCAAAGGGTGCCAAGTCCCCTTAATCAGTGTCCCGTAGAACACTGGTGCTCTAAAAATTAAAAAGTCGATGTTTTCAGTGTGCAATATTTTTATTTACTCTATTTCATTTTACTATTATATTTCTAAAAAATCCTTTAAAATGTATTTTTCCTGATTGTGAAAAGGTTTAAAAGCATTAGTATGTATATTTAAGACAAAATTCTAGTAATAACAGGTTCCAATCTATAGCAATATTTAAAATCTTTAGAAAAGGCAACAATAAGAATGTCAAAATTATGACAGGAGTTTCTGATAAAAACAACAGGAAAGGATTTAATTAAAGTTTTAGTGTTATAGAACAATAATTAATGTGGAAGAATATAGGTACTATTTCTTTTTGTTGTGTGTTCTTAGTATAAAACTATTTAATTAAAGTGGAAGCAAAATGTACATTACAGAAATAAAAATATGATAAAGTAAAAAATTATGAAGTAGATAAATGTTTTCAAACAAAGTTCGTTGAGAAAGCCGACAAGATGCATTAACACCACTAAGGTATCAAGTAGGAGGGATATAGGATGCTTTACTTGCTGTTTGCAATATAATTCAAAGATTGACAACTTTATAAGAGTTGAGGCTTCTGGACTATTAAGTTATGCTAAGAAATTTAAAATCTTATGCTGCATTGTAATTTGGTACAAAATCTTAAATTGTATCAATCCTATAAGTAAGCTCTTGCAGACAGAAGACAATGATTTACCATCTGCTATGGAGTTCTTGAAAAATCGTAAAGATTTTTTCAAGCATCTTAGATTGGACACAGCCTTAAATGAAATGCTTTACGACGCTCGAGAATTCACTGACGAAATTGACATACCGGTTAATTTTGAGCTCACCCAGCCACGTCATAGAGTTCGAAGAGAAGGAATGTTAATTACGACCATGAGACACGAGAAGAGCCGATAGAAGATCCTACTTTGAAATATAAGACCGAGTTTTATTTTTTCACATTAGATAAAGCTATCAATGCCCTTGAATCCAGGTTTGATTTGATCAGTACCCACCGCCACTATTTCCAATTTTTATACAGTATTTGTGATTTAAAAGATACTCCTCAAAACGACGAAGTAAAGTATTGTAAAAATATAGAAACAGTGTTAAATAAAGGGAATTCATCGTATATAAACGCGCTGGACCTGGCAGACGAGATAGTAGCGGTTTAAGCTTTGCAAAATAAAAATGAAAGTCCAATCGAGATTTCAAAATTCATATCGAACCTAGATTTTGCTCGAAATCTCGGTATAGTCTTAAGGATATAGCTTACTCTCCCAATAAGTGTGGAAAAAGGAGAAAGGAGTTTCTCCAAATTAAAATTAATTAAAAAATTTTTACGCTCCACAACTACCGAGGATCGGCTAAACGGCTTGACAACAATAGCCATTGAAGAAAAACTGGCTGACGAAATTAGTGTTAAAGAAATTATAAAAGAAATTCTCAGAATTAAAAGTGAAAAAGAAACACTTTTAAGTTTAACTCTTGGTTTAAGTGTATTCTTAATATGTAATTAAGTTTTAATACTTAGTGGTTCTATAATTTGTTTTAGTAATTTTTTAACATCTGTATTTTATAATTATACACTAGAAATGACTTTTTTTTGTGTGCAACCCTAATTTTAATTTAGTGCCAAAAACATAAATTAATAAATTAGTATTTTTTGCTAACCAAAACTTCAACATTATTGATAGCAATTTTTTTGCTCTCGTTTTATTTTACCACTAAGAGTGGAAAGGGTTTAGATTATCTCTTTTAACTTTTGTTATAAAAGGGCGGCATTTTACCTCTTTGCCCGGGGCGGCGAAACTGCTAGCGCCTGCCCTGCTCTAAATGAACCAAAAGAATTAACAAGGTATTTTAGAAGAGATACTGAAATAAATAGTGTAAAATCTTGAATCTGAAATTTAAGGACCAGTTTCTATTTATATAGTGTAAAAAAAAGTTTCTAAGACTTGCAAGTTTGAAAAATTCAGTTGAATTTCGATGTTTTCCCATAGATTAAGCATTATACCGGAAATTGGTTGGTTTCGGCTCAATGCTGTTTTTTGCAAAGTAGAACTTGTCCATAGAAGATAAAAAATCTCAATAATTCATCTTTAAAAGATGAATAATTTAAAATACAAAATCTGTATAAAAAAATACAAAACAAGAATGTTATGTAATTCTTGTTCAAGTCTTCGTTGCCATCATAATATATAAACATTACAATTTCCTTGTCCAGTATCTTTTTCTGTAAGACATTACGAAGAATATACTTTTTATATTTGTTGCCGAAATACAGGAATAAAATATCTACTTTATAAATAAAAGTTTATTGAGAATAAATTTTTGTTGAAAATTAGTAAAATAAGCTTGCTAATTCATGTTAAAAATTAATATTTCATGTTTCATTATTCGTCATGTTTCTGAAATTAATATATCAACTCTACAGCGAAGCCTCACAAAAGCATCCACAATGAAATCGAAATCGCAGTACTACAGAGTTTTGGCTTTCCTGTTAATTATTATTCTGCTATCTTGAGAAGCGGACGTGTAGAAAGTTCCGGAGTCTAGGTTTCATTGTTCCGAAGTTGCTGTGTAGTTATATTCAGAGTTAGATTATACTTTAATAAATATTAATTATGTCTGAAGATCATTTTGACGAATATGAACATTTTAATTATGAACAGGACAAGTTTATGAATACGAGTAGCGGAAAACAAAGGTCTAAGAAAGAAGCAGCAGAACACACGAACAGACATGATCCTTGTGGTCATGTGCGGAAATTAGTTACGAAGATGCAAAATACTGAAGCAAATCGAAAAGAAACGCCCGTGAATGCATCTAAACCGTCGTAATGGACCAAGTAAGGATCTTTAATTTCATTAGATATTTGTATTTGGATATTTTTAAATGGAGAAGTAAATTTCTTTTCGGTATAAGCATTTTAAATGTTAAAATTTCGCAATAGTAAAATATGAATCGCAAGAAGTGAAGCATTTAATACAAATAGCATTCCAAGATAATATTAATTTAAAACTTCTCTCGCAAGTAAAATTTTGTAGCTATGAACTATGAAAACTTTCAAATTAGATTTTAAGAATATATTGTAACAAATCAAGGTAACAGTTTATATCACTGCATTTAAGGACTGTAGTGGACCAGATATGTATTTTTTTGAGGAAATTTTTGTTGCATTGTTAATTTTTTTAATTACCGATATTTGTATAAACATTCATTCATTTTAAAACAAACTGATCTAAATTTGGTTGAGTAATAAGAAAAATAATTCGTAGTTATTTTCATAACATAGAGGTGATTTACTTAAATTATGCCTTTCATATTACTTGAATTTTCAACAATGATTTCAAAACGTAGAAAGCATTTTCAAATATTCTTAAAATAGGAAATATAATATTCTTAAAATAGGAAATATAATAAAGAAAATACAAAATCTTTGAATTGATTTTAAGGTGCTTTTTCTTTGCCTGTGTACCTGTAAACAACAGAGCTACAAAGTTTTTGAAATGTAATAAATTATTTTACTTGATTAGTGTAATATTTCATTAATAATTAATAAAGTACTTTATTATAAATTGGGCTGAGGTGTAGAAAAGATTGGCAATGTTTATCTTGAGGCCAGAATAAATTTTGCTTTTCATTACTTTGGCTTCGCTTCATTACTCTCGAAACACCTATCGCTGCATATAGGTGACTGATTCTGAATGCCAAAAATTGGCTTCGCCTAGGGTTTCCCTGTTCTACACTTAAACCAATAAAAAGATTCTTGCTTTTGTCAGTGTTAAAATATGAGAATTCTGATTCTTAAGCTTAATTACAAATATTTCATTGTAGGATAGTTTTAAAAATGAAAAAAAAAAATATTTGGATTTTTCTACTTAACTATAAAATATTTTACTGTAGGATAAATAGATTGACGCTAACAGAAATCAGTAATGTATTAAAATATGCTGTACTTTACACATTAGTAAAAAACAGATTGCATTTATATTATAATTATACAGAGTTTGTCTTATATAATCTTGAAAAATTGTTAAATTTGTTCAGATTTTTTTTCAATCTCCTTATTTTTTGTTGTAACATCCAAACTCAAATTCATTCCTCCTAATAACAACATGCCACTGAGAAATCACTAATTGTTTTATAATTAATGGTAATTATACTGATGGAAAGACAAGTTGTAAAAAAAAGTATATTTGATGTTTTAAAGATAATTGTGACCTTAGTGGTCAACATTATTTCTGTTAAGTTGTGGTATGTAAAGACTTATACAGAGGAGGGTGTTAAAGTTTATTAAATCTATTGAGGGTCACATACAGTTTTCGCATTGATGTGCTGGGAGAGTGGGATGGCATCTCTAATGTCATTCACATCACTTGACTGAAACTGAAAATCATGAAGTCTGTCATAAAACTCTAGTATAGTTTCAAGGTACAACTTAAACAATCAATCCTGAAGTAAATTTTCTGGGTCAGTGATTAGTTAGAAAATTTCAACAGACATTTATTGAAACTTGCTGAAGATCTCTAATGGAGAGATTACAGCTATATGAAGGTGTCATCAAAACCTACGTACTTATGTATGAGTATCTCTGCAGTCAAATTTTGTATCATATGAATCAGGCCATGATATCATAACAGCAAAAGAAAACCATAAAAAAAGGTTACTAAATGTTAAACACTAAATGTACGAATGTGTAAATTATTACCAACCTACATGTTTGATATCATGGTTCAATCCTCAAAGTGCATATTTGGATATGGTGACGTTTATATACATGTGCAGTAGTTATTTATAAGAATTCGGGATATGTTAATCAAAATTATGATCTTGAATCCAACAGTGTTAATAGCCATTATTGTTTTAGAATTTTTAATTATTGGTATACTGACAGGCTGTATGAAAATGGGAATTTTTTTTAAAAAAATCTAAATTAAAACTATTGTTTTAAATTTTTAAAAAATATCTGTACTTGCATATTATTGAAACCTTTCAGTGACATTTTTTTAAATGAAGCACATGATTGCCAATTCAGCGCATATGACACATGCAAAATTGCTGTTGACGATTGTTACGGTGATACGCAAGTACCAAAATATCTTTTTTGATATACTAAGAATATAATAAAAGTATTGAAGTAAACATCAATTAAAAAAAATTATTAAAAGATTTTGTAGCTGAAAAGATGTTAAATATTTTGCAGAAATAATCTAATATAAATATTCTTTTAACACTATAACATAGTTTTTAAACAGTTACGTATGATACTAATGTTTTGGTACCTAAGTATTCTGTTGATTACAAATATTGGTGAAATTACTAATATCCATCTTACAAAAGCTAATAATTTCATTTGCCAACAATATCTTAAGATGTTCAAAAGTTAAAATCAACACTTTATTCTGTTAAGTCATACCATCTGTCAAAAATATTTGATTGGACCAGTACATAAATAAAAAAATTTCTTAGTTAAGATAACTGCATAAGCTATTAAAGGTGTACACTCGCATAATTTATCATGCAGTTGAGATACACTATTTATTTTCAAGGAATACACCTCTAATTATTGTTTTGGTATTTTAATATGTTGATTTATGGATACAGAATTATTAATAAGTCTTAACTTTTATATTTTCAATTTAATAAAAAATGAAATTTTTCTTTAAATTTCTCCATAGTAAGTGCATGTTTATTTTTCATTTTATGTCCAATCTTAATAAATTTTAACTATTTTTTTTTATACCTCTTTGAAATCATCTTATAGTGTGTCTTTTTTTTTCTTTCTTTTTTTTGCTGAATTTATCTATAATCAATCTTTGGGTTATTGCCTAAATTTAGAGGGTTAACAGCAACAGACATTTTATATGGTAGAGAAAAATGCATATATACATCCATTGTATGTTCACCTTCTCCTTATTTTATTGAAACCATATTTTAATATTTTGAATGCCAAAAACAATTTTTACAATTGACTTCTTTTGAAGTTGTGTGAAAACTATAACATAATGGTTATGTTTTTATTTTTGCAAAATACTATGTAATGAATTTGATGTATGAAACCATCTTATTTTTTCATTCTTAGAATAAAAACAAAATGTTTTTTTTAATCTTATATTTTTCATTGTTTTTACTGAATTATATTTTTTTTCTCCCTAGCTGTTGTTTTAAAGTTGTTGGATTGATTTTGATCTCTGAGTTCCGATTGAATCTGGAATGGGCAAAATGCATACATTCAAGAAAAAAAGGATGGCCAAGATCCTTTTTTAAAACCATTAATGTGGTTGAACTGACCATGAATTTTCTGTTTTACAAGACCATTTTGATTACTATGTTTGTGTTCTATGCTTTAGGTTAAACAAAGGTTGTAATGTAAAGCCTACCTATTAAATATTTTTTACCAGTTTTCAAATTTTACTGTGTGATTTGATTTATTATAAATTAAAGAGCAATAATGTTTGTGTATTGTGCTGTGCTACAAGAAATTTTAAATATTAACTAATGAGGTTATATTCACAACTTGCTGAATAATTGCACTCAATAACTTCTAATATTTGTTTAAGATTAGTCATTTATCTGCTTTTTAAGAAATTTGCAAAATCTTTACTTACACAAACTTTTTTTTTCATAAAAAATTTATTTTTCTAGTTTATTTTGTTTGAATGTTCAACTTAGCATGCAAGAGATAAATTATCGGTTGAAAAGTGATTTGAAATTTCTCAGAATTTTGAGCTTTGATCTGAATAGTTTGTAAATATTATAAAATGAGACATTTTTACGTCCTTCATAATATTTTTTTAAATAGTAATTGCATCAAGTAAATTAAGTTCATTCGAGCTATGCATCTTGTATATTTTAATAAATTAATTTTAATTTACATATTTATCAGATCTGGCAAGATAGTCAACATCTGTTGAAATGAAGCTTCATAAAATGCAGTTGTAACTTAGAAGGGTGACTGACTGAGCTTTTTCAGTGGACTTTCTTTTCTTGTTTTTCTCTAAGTAAACTTTAAGCTTATTTTGTCCGATAATCAAATTGATTATGCTATGTTTTCTGCATATCAAATTGATTATGCTATGTTTTCTGCAAGGTAAATAAACTTATCTAATTTGATCATGAATTTTTTCCTTTCATCCTAACGTAGTCATCTTACTGCATCTCATTCAAACAGTAGAAACTTTGTACATGAAACTAGTTAATACCATTTTATTTCTGTAATCTAGTAAAGAAATGAATCATCAAAATTTATCTTCACTTTAAATGCATTTAAATTTTAATCTTTAATTTTAATTCTAATTTTTTTTTATGATTAATTACTTTTGGGTAAACAGATTATCATTCTCTCTAACAAGCTGTTATTAAAAATGTAAGTCTATGGGAGTTTAAATTCCTTTGAAATCTTCAGGAAAGCTTATGTCTTTGAAAAGAAATATGAGAATCTAGATTGTAATTGTTTGATTTCTAAAAACATCCGTAAATCTCGCAAATAAGTTTTAAGAAAATTAGTAAATGGAATTTTATTTCCTCAGTTATAAAGTACTTGCTGTACATCGGGAAATTCTTCAATGTTTTTATTCAAAATATATTTCACACAATTTAGTTTCTCTCAAGATATTGAGTTATCACTTTTGTGCATTGTACCTCTGTGAGGATGGAAGATGTAAATCTGTCTTATTTTTCCAATTGATGGTGACAGAAATTCACATCTTTGACATATGTGAATCATTACAGAATATATAAACCTATTTTGCAAAGTAATTTAAAATATTTTTCAAAATGGAACAATGTGGGAGCTTAGGCTTTATACTTTCAATCTCAATTTTTTAAAAATATTAAAAACATTCAGTTGGGGAAAGGGGAAAACACACATTTTATGTGTCCTTAACTCAGTGGTGCAACAGCCCATGAGGGCCAAGGCCTACTGTGCCCAACTCAGTATATGTGACCTTGGTGCATGAGCAAATGTTCTGATAAGGTGGTCAGTCTGATGTGAAACCCCCCAGAGTTAAGTCCCCAAGCAAGCTTGGTACTCCTTTATCAACCCACTGAAGGGATGAAAGGTCAACCTTGCCCAACCAGGGCTATCTTAAAGGGCCAGGCAGCGACAGAGTTTTGATGAGGTCACGAAAGGAGGGAATCCTTTGCTACTCGCAGTGGCTGTCAGGAGTATAAAGCTTACGGCATTTATTTCTTTTCAGGTCTTAGACTAATATTTCCACATTTATATGGATTATTTTTATAATTCTCATTTAGAATATTTTCAGATGAAAGTTATGTATTAAGACATTAGAAGGATGTCTAATATTTTCCAGGAAAACTCGTGAAAGGCTCATAACAATGCAAGAAACGTTTAAGTAAAAACTAACTCAATATAAAATATTTTCAATTAGATAAAATAACAAAAGAACCATTTACTAGCAAAGAAAATATGAAAAGTAAAGCATTATAGGCATATCAATAAAAAAAAAACACGTGAATTTAGCAACATTTTGCTGTAATCGATGAATCATAATAAAGGTTAAATGTATGTCAAAATATATACAAATGCAAACTTCATGCAAAAATATATAGAAATGACACAAACAGTTTTGGATACCACAGTAATAATACATCAAAAATAGATTCTAGATTATGTGTTAAAAAAGATGTACATTTTAGAAAAGAATACTTTTTACATATAAAACTGACAAAAAAAAAAACTTCATGGAATATATCATTAATGAGGCAATGTGTATTGATTACACTTTCAAGTTCTGAATCATTTGGATTTGTATTGATATTATTCAAACCAATCTTTACATTATTTTTTATGCATTAAAAATAAAAATTATGCCTAGGTAAAAATATTTAAAAATCAAAACAATTTTTTTTAAATTAAAAAAATAGTATTTTAATTTAACATACTTCCAATGCAATCTTCATGAAAATGATTTAAACGAATAGTGTAAATAAATAGGACTTTTGTTTAAGTAATAGTTAAATATATGTGAACTATTTTAAACATGTGCATAAAATCTATTTTGAATAAAAAAAGTGAAGTATAAGGAAGTACATGTATATTGAATAATATACCAATCGATAATTGAATATTTAAATAAAACAGTGAAATATAAAAAGCAACATTGATCTAATTGGCCTTAAATTTACTTATTTTTCGATTATCCTTCACTGTTAAAATTTCTACATTGCTCTTTTTTGAATAATTATTTAAGCATATATTCCCAAGTGGGTTAAAGTGTAGTATAGGGGGGTTCTTGGCGCAGTCATTTTTTTGGCGACTAAAAGGGGTCACCAAGGTACTTCTTTCGGAATTATTTATTTTAGAATGAATTCGTGACACCATGACATTTAGATAAAAATTGCCAAATCAAAAAGTGCCCCCTATACTACACTTGAGCCTCCCGCATGTATTTATTTTTTTAAAAAATATGAAAATGCAGGTGTTACA
Source organism: Trichonephila clavipes (assembly GCA_019973935.1). Taxonomy (NCBI): domain Eukaryota; kingdom Metazoa; phylum Arthropoda; class Arachnida; order Araneae; family Nephilidae; genus Trichonephila; species Trichonephila clavipes. The sequence continues at coordinate 1,280,449 of BMAU01001371.1, read as the reverse complement.
CTTTACACAAGATGAATGAAACGAATGCGAGACATTCCACAACTCATTCCAAATATGCTTCTGTTGTCAATTAACTTTAAGAAATCTTGATTAGAATTTTTTCGATATTAACAAATTAAAAATGAAATATTGCGTTGAAATGACTTTCATAGCAATATATTTGTGGGCATTTTTAAATCTCTTATATCCAGAAGTCTCAAATGTTTTGTCCTGCATTTTCTGAATCGAAATTGATCTCTTCATTTGAAACAAATATAAATTTGCAATCGGAGCATCCGAATTTTATATTATGCACGCGCATAACCCGTAATGTACATTAAAATTTTATACTCTTCTATTGAGATATCCTCTTAATTTATTTGAAATGTTTAATATACTTCGTTGTGTGTGTGTGAAATCCTTAATATCTACTTTAACATTAAATATCTCTCCTGGATAATTTGAAATTAAATTTTTCATTGAAATAGTACTATATTTATCCGAGTGCAAAGATAGCGCGCTTTAAACGCGCAATTATTTTTCAGCTTACAAATTTTTTCCTGTATTACAAATTTCAACACACTTTTCTTAAGATTGAATAGCCACACACATAACATGAACAGAATTAATAAAGCAGATTTCTACAAAAACATTAACCGTATCAAGAATATTTAGCAATTCATTGAAAAATGTTAATCAATATGTTATCTCATTCAAATAGGATGGACAGCCGGGAAAATGTAAGGATATGTATTTTATTTGATGAACAGTTGGGTACACATAACAATAACGAGGCATTATTATAAAATGTGTGGAGTTCTAGGTTATGTTATTAATAAAACTTTTAATATTTTTAAGATACGGATTTGACAGATTAAAAAAACATATAAATTTAAACACTCTAATTTCTCATATAGAAGAACATATCATTAATTTACAAATAATTAGTGATGTTGGCATAAATGCATCAGTTTATTATACTCAGTTATCTTCAAAACTAAAAATAAATTCAAGAATGACTCAAGAATATAAATATCCTACCTTTCTTTAAATCCAATGGTATCGCTGATGTTATGTGTACACTATACATTTCATATATAAAAACACGTGGTAAGGTTTAAACACGTGGTGGTCCACTTTATCACAAACTTTAATGGAAGACTGGTGAAGCGATGATCGAACCCGGGGAGAACCGTCCCTCCTTTGGTCAGGTGACTTGTTTTTGGAAAAGGGAGGGTTCGCTGTCGCTGCGTGAGAATCTAGATAGCCTTGACCAATGGCGGCGCGAGACCTGAACTTAATGTGGGGAAGATACATTTCACGAGGCTCTCTGTTGGCATAAGAAGGGGGTTCATAAAATAAAAAATCAATTTTTATTCCTAAAGACAAAAAACTCAAACTTTTTACTCATAATACTTTGGCACATTAAACACAATAAAAGAAAAATTAAAGAAACAGAAATTTTCTACTTTAAGTTTTGATGAAGTCCTGTGACGGGCTCACGCGTCTTTTCATTAACATGTCCTTTGGGGCCAGAATTAATGGCAACTCTTTTCCAACCAAACCCAAGAAGTGAAGCGTGAAGGAAAGATGTAAGTTGGGAAGCTTTTAAATATCAGAAGTTAGAGTAGGCGGGGTGGCAATTTGGGGAATGTTACGATAATCCGTGATTCAAGTGTGAAGAGGTTTTGAGAGAGAGAAAGGTAAAGAAACAGCCAACAGAAGTTATCCGTGACAGAGAGCCCTTAGGTCAAGGTGCATACCATTGCACTCCTGTGAACCGCAACTTCAACTAGGATTAGATTGATCGCTACTTCATTCGACATTAAGGTAGGAGTGACTATTTAATTTTCGGTTCTGTGATAGTATTGAAATTGAGCTTAGGCGAGTTAGTTATCGATAGTGGTCCGTGTTACGTCATTTCGGTATCATATATATTGTGTGTTTAGCTACTGTAGATTCTCTCTCTCTCATATATTATTATTATCTAATTTGTCAGAGGTTTAAGTTTGAGATCTTAATAAAGTCATATTAAGATCATGACAGCTTCTAGTTCTTTATTTATTCCTACACCTCTAGCTCACGCTGATAATCAAGTAGAAGGGCGTCCGAGGGGGGCGTCCTTACTTCTTAATGATTGGTTCGTAACTTATCTTAGATGCAATATCTGCTTCAAAAGATACAACTGCCAAAGATGAAAGTCTTTCCTGACCCATTGTATTTCTTACATAATTTTTTATTAGCTTTGATTTTGAAAAGTTCTTCTCAGCTGAGCGGTACTTAAAGGTATTGTTAACAAAATTCAAAAGACAATGTGAATATTTGGGGAAATTTCTTTCAAATCATTCTCTGTGACATTTTGGAGAGCAGGTGTTTCCCGTCTGTAATGATGTTGAGTAAATTTGGGATATTTTGTAATTCTTTATATAATTCATAAGGTTAGAAGTCACTGCTCTCACCTACTTGTGGGATTGTGTAACTCTTGAAAGTTTTTCAGTATTTGCTCTTTTAGAATATTTTTTGCCTTACTTAAATCATATAGAAAACCAAAAATTTCAAAATATTGATTTAAAGACATAAATCTTGAATCCATATTGTTTATCACAGAATCAATCATGTTACTAAAAAAGTCTGTTTCATACCGGCTTTTTGATAGACTCTGTAGGTTAATCGCCGCCTTCATAATCAAACATTTCTTTTCTTTTTGACTACCCTTTTGTTTTTAAAATCTTTTGGCAAATCATAACTACTTGACTTGCGAACGTCAGACAAGCATTTTCCGAATCTAATTTGTCGATACTCTTTGATCCACTTACAAAATGTATGCAAATGTTCCAAGGGTAATGCATAAGTGGGCTTGAACAGATTGCCATAATTTGCTAATGGTATTATAATTTGCTTTTGGCGTTAATAACTCATGCCATACATGTAATGATACGATACATTCCAAACTGAACATTTCATTTAAAACGGAATCTCAACAACTGAGTGTGTTGCATTGTTGCGTTTGGTTTTTTAAAGTTTTCTATGCATTCAACAAATTGTAATAATGCAGCTTTCACCGTCTCGATTCTGCTTTCCCGCCTTGTGTCTGATAAAGGCTTAATAGTTAGCTTTAATGTTTTTGTTGCCACTGACGAATTCGCTGCGACTACCGCTAGCAGATTCCAGCTATGACAACCGCAAGGTGGGGAAATGCCCTGGGATTTATTTTTAATATTCGAATTTTAACTCCACTATTTATGTGCCTACCATATTTGCTCCATTGTCGTACCCTTGTCCTCGACAGTTCTGAATATTTAAGCCATTTTTTTCTAGCTCTCACCGGTTTGCATTGGTCAGATATTCTCCAATAATTTCAGTGACAGCAAGAAAAATCCGCGCGCGCGCGATCAAGTTTTCTTCTATACTTCCAGTTGATGTACTACAATATCTTAAGATGACCGGCATATTTTTTAAATTCTACTACAGTCTGTAGTGCAGTCGAGTAAAAAAAGGATAATACTTTGCTTTTTTTATCATACCAATCACTTCACTGGTAACCGTGTTTGACATGATTGTGATCAATTCATTTTGAATATCGTGGCTTAGATAATAGTTTGTAAGTTGTTTATTATCAATGTGATTTATGTGGTTTCGTAAAGTAGGATCATGTTTAGATATCAATCTAAATAAGTCTAGTTGTTAAATTTCACTTCAAACTTGGAAAAACCGCTACTGAAACTTATAATTTACTGAAATAAGTGTACGGCAGAGTGAATGTTTATCCCGTGCACGAGTTTTTGAATGGTTCAAACGTTTTAAAGATGGCCGACAAGACGTTGAAGATGATTCGCGGCCAGGTCGCCCTTCAACGTCAAAAACGGATGAAAATGTCGAAAAAGTTGCTAGTTTGATTCGGTCTGATCGTCGATTGAGTATTCGTGCAATAGCTGAAACTGTAAACATTGATAAAGAATGTGTACGGCAAATTTTACATGACAATTTGAACATGCAAAAAGTGTGCGCCAAAATGGTGCCAAAAATTCTCACGTTTGAACAACAAGCAACTCGCAAAAATGTGTGTACTGACATTTTGGATGCCATTAAAAATGACCCAAATTTATTGGAAAAGGTAATAACATGTGATGAATCCTGGGTTTTTACGTATGATCTGGAAACAAAGCGCCAATCCATGCATTGGAATCCTCCAACTTCACCAAGAGCAAAAAAAAGCAAGAATGAGCAAGTCAAAATTTAAAGCAATGATGATTGTTTTTTTCGATATTCATGGGATTGTGTACCTTCACTGGGTTCCTGAAGGTCAAACAATCAATCAACATTACTACCTTGAGGTACTTGGCAATCTGCGAGAAAGAATAAGAAAAAAACGACCCGAAATGTGGAAGGAAAAATCATGGATTTTCTCCAAGACAATGCGCCAGCTCATTCCGCGTTATCTGTCAAGAGATTCCTGGCCAAACACAGCATCCCAGTGTTAGAGCATCCACCTTACTCGCCAGACCTGGCACCATGTGACTTCTATCTGTTCCCTAAGGTGAAATCTGCATTAAAAGGAACAAGATTTGAGTCCGTGGAAGCTGTTAAAGAGAAAGCGGCAAGAATACTGAAGGAGTTGACAAAAGATGACTTCCAGCACTGTTTCCAACAATGGAAAATTCACATGGAGCGTTGCAGGGATAGAGAAGGGGTGTACATTGAAGGCGATAATAAATAATTATGTATAAAATAAGAATAAAACTTTTTACAACGACAGTCTCATTATTTAATAGCCACACCTCGTATATATATATATTATATATATATATATATATATATATATATATATATATATATATATATATATATATATATATATATATATATATATATATAAAAGTTTCGAGCATAAATTAATGAAATGTATTAGTTTTTCTATGTGTTTGCATTCCTTATGCTTTATATTGCTGAAAGCTTGGCCGGCTCTAGCAGTTTTGCCACCTAGGACAAAAATGGAAAATGCCACCCCTCTCTCTAAAACAAAAAATTATAATTTAAAAAGATGAATTGTTCACATAGATACACACCTATAAAACTTGAATAATTTTTGTGAAGAAAGAGGCAACATAGCAGTTTTCAGAAGCGTAGCTACCGCCGTATCGATGATACGGGGCCCCCAAGCTACAGGGAGCCCAACATGTGTAACTACAGCCGCACTAACAGGGCTCCCATATCTAAAAATGGGCCCCGAAGGAATTTTGATACAGGGCCCCCTCAAAACTAGCTACGCTAGTGTGGCAGTAATATATTATTTTAAATCTTAAAAACTACAAAATAATTCGAAATTATGAACAGAATTATCTGTCATTATTTGAAACGAGTAAAATGTAAGAGAAGGAATCGTCTGTTTCAGCAGGCCAATTTCTTCGAAAAAGAGATCACAAGTGTTTGTCTTAACTTATAGTAACTACACTCGAGACTAAAATAAAACACCTCATGAGGCTCTCTATCTACCAAAAACTCGAATCCTTGTCCCCTTTTGGGTGGCTGAAACCGAACATCGTGCGGGTGAAAAGAATGTCCGTTGTGACCCCACTCCGGACTGAGTAGAAATTTACTATTAAAAGATATGTAAACCTATCAAATTTCAGGATTTAACATGTACTCCCGCCTCGAACCCTTTAAGTCTGAATATAAAAGAAAACTGACATTATAAAACATGCAGAGTACAAAATAAGGAAATAAGATACATTAAATGAAATACCAAATTCCCACCCAATAATATTTCAGAAAATATATAAATTTTTTTGTAACAAAGAAAAAATATTTCTCTCAAATTCGATCCAAATGCCACCCTTAAAATTTTCCGCCCCGGACAGGGGTCTGGTTTGTCCGGCCCTAGAGCCGACACTGCTGAACGATTTATTTTTGTTGGTTATGTTTACCAAAAAGCAAAATATACTGTTACGTAGATCCGGGGTTCGAGGATTTTATGTAGATCAGTCGCAAAGAACAAGACAGTTCTTTAAGAGCGATGAGAATTTATTGTAGAAAATCTCTAATTCTTTAAATACTGGATTCAGCACCAATATTCACCAAATAAATCTCAGAAGGTCTTCACACCTTCAATAGCCCTCAGACACAATTATTGGTGTCTAAAATACACGTATATAAAAGATTATTCATAAGCAATCACTCATTCAACAGCCGAAGTAATCAATAATCGCTTCAACAATCAGAGCAATACTAACTGATCGCTAGTCAAAACCAGACTGACTGACTTTCGGGGAAAATTTCTCTATTTATATCCTTCGCGGATAATTCGAGAAAGACCCATTTGCGTCACAGATCTTAAAATTAGCGGATCTCTCCACTAATTTCTAGAAGAATCCAGAAGGTTCCGAACTCGCCAACATGATTACCAAGTCACCAAAATGGTCACCAAAGTTGCCAAGTCACCAACTTGGTCACCAAAATGATGCCAACTTGGCTCTATCGCCAAGATTTTGCTAAGTTCCCATTGAATCCCCATTATAACGTAAGGAACGGCGTTTGCTTGTGAATATTACAATTTTAATATAAATTAAATTTGTATTGGAGGAGGGTGAGAAATGGAATAAATTAGCAAATACTCTGAAATAAGTACATCCTTCGTAAACACTGTCAATATTCTTTTATTGTATTCCAAAGCGTTAAGAATAATTTTATGGGTAGCAATGCACAGAAAAGATTGCACTTTGGAAAGACGTATATGTACGTCCTGGGGAAATAACGCTTTGGCTGAGTGAGGCGTTTATATAAGCCGGTGGCACTTAAGACGTACAAGTCGTACTGTAGCTTTAGCATCAAAGTATAGTATTATTGAGTTGAATATTTTGTTATCTCGTATGGGGTAGGGGGGCACGATGAAAATTAAAAGTGAAGCCCCTTCCGGAGTCTTATTTCCTCAAACCCTATTTTTGTAGCCGTGGTTGCCTAGAGGTCAAGGTCATGAACTCGTGGTTGGTATGTCATGAGTTCGAACCGAGTACCGCTGAAGACGCGCAGTGTAGAGGAAGCCACTACACGTTAAATCTCTCGAGGTTCAAACGTTCTCCCTTTGATGTGGAAATTAGGAGAGGGTGATGCCAGCGCAGGTATCGTCCTCGTCATTTGACCAGGGTTCAGGATTACGAGATCCGTCGCCAATAGCTCTCGTGCAGCTTTATAGTGCGATGTTAGTATAACTCTCATTAAAACCGCATTTTTTAGCGAATTTCTTATTTGCAGAAGAAACATGCTTGCCAAATTCCAAGTCTGTAGGTCTAAAACGTGATTTTTTTTATCTTTTACACCTCCGCTAACCCTCTTGGAAATCGATTGTTGTGAAACCCGTTTTTAGAGCATCTTTACTCAACAAAAAGAACATGCCCGCCAAATTTCAAGTCAGTTCCTAAGATCTCGTGATTAGTAAGTCGCTTTTCGTACGATGATATGCATCCAAAAGAATAAACAACAATAAAGGGGAAATAACATTTTTTCCTTTTTTGTCTATAAATTACCGTAAAATCCAGCGTAGAACGCGCACCTACATTCTAAAGCTGCAATGTTTAGTTCTATTCGTCGTATAACGCGCACCCTCTTTTTTTACCTGAAATGTACGAATCTCTTATGTTTTGAAGTCATTTATTCGAGGTATTATTCTAAGGTTTAGGGAAAAAATAGTATGCTTCTAGAGCCCTTTAAGTTCACAAGAAATGTCATTTCTTTTAAACAGCATTTCGATTTCTATTGAAGTCTAATTTTTCCTATGTTCATCTTTTTAAAGCTTTCATTTTTATATCCGACGTATAACACGCACTTATGAATTCCTATCTTATTTGTTGGGTTAAAAGTGCGCGCTATACGCCGGATTGTACGGTATAGGTTTATGGATTATAAAATCTTCAGAAAATGTTTTCGAAAATCACAGAGGAGAAATTTAATTCTACATAAGCCGTACTTATTTTTTGCTTTAATAAGCGTTTAGGGTTGTTTATTTCTGCCCTATTTAAATATTCTCAAACGATAGCCAATTCGTTTTGCAATTTTGAACCGCGATCAGATGACGCGTGCGATATCTGAGCTGAAGTTTCACTCTCTGTGTGACACCTTAGAGCCTTAACAATTTTAACGTGCATTACTCCTTTTACGCATAAGTGTTTATTAATGACACACTATCAAGCAACACGAGCAGGGACGTAGCTACCGCCGTATCAATGATACGGGGCCCCCAAGCTACAGGAGGCCTAACATGTGTAGCTACAGTCCCATTAACAGGGCTCTCATATTTAAAAAAGGGCCCCGAATAAATTTTATACAGGGCCCCCTCAGAGCTAGCTATGCCAGTGAACACGAGGGCTGTTTTTCGACGGACTTAGTAATTTTGTGAACACCGGTCAAATGAAGCGGATGACACATGATCGGATACCCCCTTCTCCCAACTACCATACCACGTCAATGGGAAGATTAGCTCGTGGGTAGCCTAGTGGTTTGAGCATCGGACTCCAGACCGGAAGGCCTGGGTTCGATGCCCAATGCCACCAAATACCCTCCGAATACACACGGAGTACGTGCTCGTTAAATCAGTGGGTCCGAAAGTCTTGTGGGCTGAAATCATGAGTGCAAGGGACTGGAGAATATTTTCCTCCCCTTCAGTTCCACGCCTAAAATGTGGAGGTGGAGATCGGTGGTGTCGCCATCTATCGCCCCTTCGGGAATTTCACCGAGCTAAATCGTACTGTCACCTGTATGGTGCTCAAGCCCAAGGCTAACGACAGGCATACATCCAGCTCCTTGCCACGATGAATTTCGTAGGCCTCGATCTGACTACGTCAGACAGGTGTCATGAGAAACAACACAACAACAACATGGGAAGACTTCGAGCCACGAGAGATTTAATGTGAATCATTTCCTCAACACGGCGGGTCCTCAGTGGCACCAGGGCTCAAACTCACGACGAGCTCGTGACCATATCCACTAAGCTACCACTTCTTGGGGCCGTGGGCCCCTACACAACTATTGCCCCCACCTATGACCCATAAAAGAAGACAGTGCATATCATACGTCCTCAACCCCGAAGCAAAAAAATGTGTATAACTGGCAATCGCACAAACTGACCCAACCGACTACCGCCGTTTGACTGAATGAGCCTAGGCCTATACATGGACGACGGTCATCACATGTAACCATACCCAGTTTTTCAGAGAATACAACCGGAAATAACATTTGACCGTTGAAATTATTCGAATCATGATCTTATTAAGTCTGAGTCTAGAACGAGACGAGGGCCCCCTGTGGTCAAGCCATGAGCCTAGTTGACCCATATCTTAAGGCGTCACTGACTATTACTCTCTTTTTAAAAAAAAAATTATAAAATCCCTTCAATTAAAGAAAAATCTGTGTAATTTTTTTAGGTAAAAAATACAACTGGACTAATAAAAAAAGCAATATACAGCCTTGTTGTTCATTGGGAATAAAAATTAACAAACGAAAGGTTACTTAAAAGACGCTGGATAAACATCCGGTCCAGTGGTTGGTGATACTGACTTCATTGTCGTAGGGGATGGATTCAAAAAGTAGAAAAGGCATGGATGTTAGTAAATGTGTGTGTGTACCGGTTGATTCATAGTGTGACCAAATTCAGAGGATCATAAATTTTTCTGAATAAAGTCATTTGCATGGAGTTTTCAATGGGGTTTCCTCTAGCACAGTACACTTTTCTTAAGCGTTTTGGCTAAGCTAAAAGAGTTTTCTCCATCACTTATGAGGTATTTTTCCAACTCTACCTTAAATTGCTTTTTGAAGCCCTTGAAATGCTCTTACTTTACATCTATTTATTTGTTGTTGTTTTTAAGTATCCCCATAAAAAATAATCGTAAGGAACGCAGACAGGGAATAGTGTGTGATAGTCATTTATCACAGGAGGCAGAAAATTTATTTTTTAAACTTTTAGCCATTTTATAGTATGGCTCAGTGCAGAATCTTGGTAAAAAACTAAGATTTCTTGAGGGTAAACACGTTTACTTTTTTTGATAAAGTGTTTCGAACTTTATTCTGATAGTATTCGGCATCAATTTTAAAGTTTGGTTCTACAACAAATGGTTTTGTTTAGCCTTGAGAGGACATTCCCACCCACCTGATGGCCAACTTGCATTTTTCATAACAGCAACGTTTTTTGCTTGAAATATATTGAATCTTCGTTTTACAACTTTATGAATGACAGATGAAACTGTGTTTCATCATAAGTTATCCATGCTTTTTATCTACCTTTGTGTAACATTAAATACAGCGGTCAAGAACGTTTTCTACGGTCTTAACAGACGTTTGATGACAATCTGGAAAATTTACTTTTTATAGCCAATTTTCTTTATCTGACGATAAATTGTCGATTGCTATATCTATAATTTCTTTGCCATAGGTTTTTGAGGCAAATAATTTTCTACAGCGATAATTCTTTTCAACTTCTTTTTTTTCTTTTTCATTAAGGACTTCCTTTCGCTCACATTTTTTCCCTTTAGCTTTTGACTGTGGGCAAAATTTTATTTTTTTAAAGTTTAGATAGTAATACAATAGAAAAATGTCTTTTTTCTTTTTTAAATGATTTATTATTTACAGAATTTGAACAACCATCCTTCAAAAACTGTAAAATTTCGTTCCGGGTTTCAGGATTCAATTTCAGTACGGTAATTTACTCCCACTAATAAAAATGGTTAGATTGGTAATTTAAATGTTTCATTTTTCAAATAAAACCAGAAGTAAAACGATAGAAATTCACCATAAATACTCATATACTTCTAAAATTGGTCACACATATTTTGAATCAACCGGTATAGTGCCTTTGCGGCATGGGGGGAGGGGGTACTCATAGCCGTCGAGCCGCAAGTCCTCTCTTGAGGTTGGTGGTAGAAGAAGAGAGTTGGGAGGCCCCTGATCACCTCTAGGGTGTTCTGCCTCAAAATTGAGGAGATACCGAGCCAAATTGTGCTGTTACCTGTATGGTGCTCAAAGCTACAGCTAACAACAGGCGTACAATTAGTCCCTTGCCACGATGAATTTCGGGGGCCTTGATCTGATATTACTGTCGATCAGGTGGCATAAGTAACAACAACAAAAATTTTGACCCATTTTTTTCCCCCGTGAAAGTACTATTAATGCAATTTATTTGAATATGCTACAGATGCGGTTGTTGCCAAAGTTAGAAGAAAAATCTTGTGATTTCATTCATCAGCATAATTGTGTGCCCTCCACTCCACTTAAAACTTAGCTGCTCGTGGGTATTTAAATGTTAATTGAAACACCCGTAGGTTAGTCAGCGAGCACCCCAGAACCTTTGCTCTTCGTCAATGTCCTTTTCTCTGTTTTGATACCTCTTTTCGTGCTATTTTTTTTATTCTTTCATTTTTGGAGCTATATCAAACATCAGGTGTTTGTTCCACGTTACCAGCTGACGTTGACGAACTTGAAACACGCATATCTGTAACCTTTCAAAGTTTCACATCATACATAAATATTAGAATGTGGGAGGAGTTATTGAGCCATCACGATATCGTTCATGTTTCAGGGGGGGATTCTCACTTTAAATACTCGTAACTATTGAATTTATGAATTGTTATTTATTTTTATTTCCGATGAACAAGGTTGTACTTTGTTGTCTTTTGTTTTAATAGTTGGGAATTTATGTACACTCGGTTTTTTTTATGAAATAATAATAATAAAAAAATCGAAAACAAGCATTTTTCGCTTTTTAACATTGGACGAAAAATTTCACAAAAGGTTTTATTAAAAAGTTAAATATTTATTTACGAATTTTTTTCCTCTCTTTTTCGGATAAATGTTATTAAACTAAAAGTACACAATAGCAAGAATTTACGAGAAAATTTTTTTAAAACCTTTTTAGATGTAAAGAACAAAAAAAAAAGTTCAGAATCATTATCTTAAAAAAGCGATGAATATAATTTTTTTCCCGTCTCAAATATTGGAAATATTCATTTAACATTGTTAGAGCGACAATTTGTATTTATTATAATTTTTTTCGGGAATTTTAGAAATTTTTAAGCAGAAAATTTTAGGAAATTTGAAGCTAATGCCAAATTCTAAAAATTTAGTCGTTTTGATTAATTGATCCATTCCTCTTCTTCATGAGCTCAACAGCCTTTTGCAGACCAAGGCTGACTCGCTGATCCTCCTAAAGTTGACTCTATCAGTCAGTATGACCTTCCATCTGTTGATGTGGCCGCGGTAGCCGAGTGGTATAGGTATCGGATCGTGGCTTGCCTGGTCACGAGTTCGATCCCAGTACCACTAAAGACCCGCCGTGTAGGGCAGCGATGCACGTTAAATCTGTCGAGAGCTGAAATGTCCTCCCGTTGGTGTGGTGTGGTAGTTAGGAGAGGGGGGTGCCAGCTCAGGTGTCGTCCACGTCACTTGACCATGGTTCAAAATTACGTGGTCCGTCGCCAAAAGCCCTCGTGTAGCTGAACAGTGCGACGTTAAAATTAAATCAATCAATCAATCCATCTGTTGATTCCCATTAGTTGAGGTCCTTTTCAACATCGTCTGACCATCGTGTATGTGGTCGTCCTCTACGTCTAGTCCCTTCAGTTTCCGAAAAAGCTACTTTTTCGGCAGGATAAGTATCGGCATATCTGTACAGATGGCCCAGTCACCTAATGCTGATGCTTTTATAGTTCTCACAATTTTAGTCTCCCCATATTTGTCATATTTCCTGCAGAATTTCATTATTATAAAGAATTCTTCACTCGTTGTTCTCTTGAATAGGTCCAAAGATGTTACTTAAGATTTTTCTTTCAAAAATGAGCAACTTTTCCTCCTCTGCTTTATTGAGGGTTCAACATTCACTTCCATTCAGAGGATTAGGCCTGATTATATTTTTATATATGCTCAGTTTGGTGTTTAGAGAAATAAACTTATACTTGGATCGAAAACTTCTATTAGCCAAATAAATTCTGTTGCTTATTTCAATATTCAGATCATTGCTACATGAGATCAGAGTTTCCAAATAAGTAAACTGTTTTACAGTTTCAAAAGTGTAGTTACCAATCTTCAAAGGAGACAAATCTGGAGATTTACTATATAGTTGAAATCAATAACTTTGTTTTATCCGCATTAATAACAAGTCCCATCGCCTTTACCGCCTTCTAAAGTGCTACAAAAGCGTTAATGACAGAGCGTTTTGATCTTCCATTGATATCTATATGATCGGCAAAGGCAAGAAGTTGGACAGTTCTTTTCAAAATAATACCAAAGGGAGTCTCCCGGTCGAAGGTCTTTATCAGTACAAAATGCTACTGAGAGATTTGACAAAATTTTTATTCTGCAAGAAACTTTTTAGAGAATTAGTCTCTTAACTTACAATTAATTTTTTTATGAGCCGTTTATTAAGATTTTAATTTTGTCGACCTATAAAACGAATTATAAAAATTATGAAAGGGTAGCATTTATTTTTCGTTTGATGACTGTTATTCAAAAGTCTTTTAAAAAAGAAAAACGTCTAAGTTAAATTCCTTCAAAAAAAGCCGCGTGTTAACAAGATCTCGTAGATTCCGTATCCATTTATAACGCTCAGTTTCGTAGTTAGTCATAACTCATTAGTGCCGCTTTAATAATCAGTTAGTTTCCATTCCTTTATTTGTGGCCTCGGTAACCGAGGGGTCATGGTCACGAAGTGGCCAGCGAATTGTGGGCTTGATTCCTTGTGCCACGGAAGACCCGCCGTGTAGATGGTTTGATGTACGTTCTAGCTGCCGTGGCCCAGAGTCTTCCTGTTTGGGTGGTGTGGTAGTTTGAAGAGAGGGGCAGGGTCGTTTATAACATACCAGGCTCACTAGCCACTTTAAATTGTTACACCTCCTCCCTATTTTCAGAGAAACCCTCCTTCAGCTCTTTTCTTGCTAGGATTTCCCCTTACAGTAGAATGTCGTTTATCCGAATTAATTGGGACCGGGCACCGTTCGGATACTACACGATTGTTCGGATAACCGAAACCTAACGCGATCCATGCAGTATATGAAACCAAACACACTAAACACACTATACGAATATTGAAAATCATCACATGCGGGAAGCGTGCGCGTGCTTGAAGAAAAGAAAAATAAATAGATGCAAAATGTCGCTATTTTGCCTTTATTGTGGAAAAATAATCACTGATTTTCATTGTACCATTCTACACCTTCTTTTTTCCACTGCAAGGTCTCTGATTGTCTTGAGCAGCAGTAGTTGAGTAGCACAGCACTCTGATTGTTGTCTGTATCACTCCATAGCAGAATTGTGGGCAGAATTCTTATCACCAGACAATGATTCGTCTTCAATCTGCAGTTCCCGTATCCCGTGGCGTGATTTAAAGATCTTTAACCAACCAGTGCCAGCTTTGAGAAATCAGCCGAACCGCTTAATTTCTCGTTAAGTTCCAGAGTTTTTTTTTTTTTTTTTTTTTGCACAACAGAGGTCCCGATATCGGGTCCCCTTTGCTCCTTTGTGAAAACCTCACCTCAAGTAGAGTGCACGATCAAGAACAACATCGTTTGTTTCCCTCGTGATTTTCCTTTTCTTCGAGCCATCTTCTGAATCTGTTTGGAAACAAACTCACCTAATAATCCGCGCAGATGTTTACCAAATCACTCAACTGAAATTCCCCAAATATCCCTGACCTTGGGTCTTCCCGTCACTTTTGGCCTCACGCGAAACAACTGTTGAACATTGCACTGTTCGAAAACGTATTCATATACAGTAGATGTAGTTGACAAAAAAAAACAACAACCGGGCCTGGATATTTGACGCTCCGGATAATAAACGTTCGGATAAACGAAGCTCTACTGTAATTCTCTTACTCTTTTCCCTTTCTTTGTTTTTGCTCTTTGAAGACTTTCTATTATCCGCCCTCTATGGACCCGTCGTGTCCTGGACGGGCAGTCGAAAGGAAAGTATAATGGCATGGTTTGGCCACCCTTGTTCATTTTTAACCCTACACCATCACGGAACATCCACATACCCTTTTATCTCAATTAGACAATATCTTAATGAAATCGTTTGCAATTACAGTATAGTAGTGCTTCGCAAATTTTCAACATTTGCGACCCAGTTTTCAATCATAATTTTCATCGCCCCCCCTCCATACAATTACTATGTATTGAATTCAATAACGTACTTTGACGTAAAGCTATATGAATTTAATTATAAACCGTACAAATTTATCAAGATAAGTATTAAATTTTGTAAATAATTTTGTATATGACTGTCTTATGAGAGAGAGAGTTACTAGTAATTATTAAACTTGTTATTAACTTAGTACCGATAAATTAATTATCAAATACAATGAGCAGTACTGATGCATTTATGAGTATATTATAGTAAATGTGGATTTTATTTTTTCATTACACTAGAATGTATTTTGTGTATCAATTCCATTCAATAAAAATTATAGTTTTTTTTTAAAAATAATCTTTTATTTTTGACTTTTCGGTGTACGCGCCCCCACATAGGTTTATTACGCCCCCCCCCCCCAATGGGGGCGCTCCCCACAGTTTGAGAAAAGCTGCAGTACAAAGTACCATTGTTATATACACTGTTTTCAACTCGTTAATTATCATCTTTTTCAACGTTTATCGCTTTACTAGCTTTTACTTTTAGACATCTTTATTCTTTGTTGAGTCATTGTCATTGAATTTTGTACAACAAATGTTTTCTTCGAATTTTGATCATTGCAAAGCCATTAAGGACATCATTTTATAATCATTTTCTATAGTAATATTATTTTGAGGGCATAGCAACATCATACTGTGAAGCTTTCATGTTACTGTGAAGCTTTCAAGTCTACTTATGTTATTTTGAGTGCATAGCAACATCATTCTGTGAAGCTTTCATGTTACTGTGAAGCTTTCAAGTCTACTCATGTTATTTTGAGGTCATAGCAACATCATACTGTGAAGCTTTCATGTTTTCATAGTAAATCTCAATTCAGTCTTTACTCTCTTACAAATAAAGGGAGCTGCGGTAGCCCAGTGGTCAAGGTATCGGATCATGGCAGGCATGTCATGAGTTCTAGCACAGAAAGACCCGCAGTGTAGGGCAGCGATGCACGTTTAATCTGTCGAGAGCTGAAACGTCCTCCCGTTGGTGTGGTGTGGTAGTTAGGAGAGGGGGGCAGCTCAGGTGTCGTCCACGTCACTTGCCCATGGTTCAAAATTACGTGATCGTCGCCAAAAGCCCTCGTGTAGCTGAACAGTGCGACGTTAATATTCACTCATTCACATTCTTACATATAAAAATGCTTCTTCAGGACTTGGTAGGCCGTGGTTTTTATTTTCTCTCTTTTTTCACCCTTCAATTTTTTGTGCCCCCAAATCTTTTGCACCCTAGGCATGTGCCTAGCGTGCCTAAGCTCCCTGGAGAGAGGTGCCAGCTCAGGTGCAGTATTTGTCTCTTAACCGTGGTTCAAAATGACGAGATCCGTCGCCAATCACCCTCGCGCTGCTTTATTGCGCGACTTATATAAATACTCACTCTCTCTCACTGATACCTTATATCACTGACAACCAGGGATGATCCTATCAGGTGTGCAACGCGTGTACCGCAAGTGGGCGACCATTCTATCATTCAAGAAATATTTTTTACGAATTTCTCAAAAATAAAAAACCAGTCCAGTATATATGCTGAATTTTAAATAGTTATTGAAAAATCAAAATAAATCCTGATTTTCCAAATGGTCCATAGCCCATTCAAGTCTACTCTTTATACATATCCTTCATTTGGTAACAAAATTTGTGGCAGAAAAGTTGTTTCGTTTGTTTTGTTTTTGTTTAGCACGGGTACTGGCGGCACACTGTGGATCAATGCTTAACAAAGGAGTAAAAAAAAGTGAAGGTTGCTTTACGAAAATATTTAATGTGGTTAATATAACTTAACCCCTGAAGTGCCACGGACGACTTCTCTCGTCATCCTTCCCTTACCCTCCGTGTAGGGAAAGGATGCACATTAAATCTGTCGAGAGCTCAAACGTCCTCCCGTTGGGGTGGTGTGGTAGTTAGGAGAGGGAGGAGCAGCTCAGGTGTCGTCCACGTCACTTGACCATGGTTCAAAATTAAGTGGTCCGTCGCCAAAAGCCCTCGTGTGGTTGAACAGTGTGACGTTAATATTCACTCACTCACTCACGCCGCGGACGTCCTACTGAACTGGTGTCTTTTGGTGTCCCGGACGTATATACTCGTCCTACCAAAGCAGGGCATTTTGTACTGTTTTAAACTAGTCCAACGGCTTTGGATATATAGTAACATGACATTGACAGTGCTTCTAGATAATTTACTAAAGAATTTACTTATTTCGGAGAAGATTTGGGGGAAGAATTTGAAAGGGTGCATCTCAGGAACGATGAAAGCTTTGGGGTGTAATCCCGGGGATCACCTGCCTTGACCCCCCTCCCCCAAAGTCCTTGATTTTTTTCCGATTGATTGTAATCCTATTTATATAGAACGTAACATTTAATTAGTAAGTATTTGTTTTTAATATTCAATTTTATTAATTAATGCTAATTATTCATTCAATAATTAATTTTTTAATGTTTTTTTGTTTCCGACAAAAGAATCGACAAAATTAAAAGAATATGTTGGGCGGCGTATTGGAGCAAGATACGAGAATAGTGGACTTTTAATCCTGGACCCCCCTTCCCCCTCTTTGAAAAATTTCTCTGTTTGCGTTCTGCCACTGTATAATCTTTCCAAAGAAATTTTATTGATATAATGAATACTCATCTGAAAAAAAATTCCAGATTTACTTCACCCATTAACTGCACTCTCCCCCCCCCCTTTTTTGAAATTTTTAGTCGAATAAACTATATATACTCAAGAAGTTGTGTAACTTTATAATTATTAATAAATTATGGGTTTTTTTTTTTTTTTTGATAATGATTGATATTTTTTATAAAAATGTTTATTTTTTATTGTATTTATATATTATAACGAGGGTTGTATACGTGAAATTCCAAAATTCCCGGATGAGGATCGTGGCAGCTAATGGGTTAATCAGTACACATGCAACTAAATTCATGCAACTATGTTCATGCAAGCATAAAGCTATTTTAGCTGTTTTTCTATTAAAATCGCTTACTTCCGTTGGCGATCATTCGCCAAGAAATTTAAATTCATCATTCACGTATCCTTCCAAGCGTATCGTCACTTGCGACTAGATGGCTCCTTCCATAAAATACTCTGTGTCTGGTTACGACAGAGAGAGAAAACAATAAAAAAACCAATTCATTTCACTCATACCATTGCGCACATGTATCAATACAGGACCTAGCAACAGTTCCCGGATTCAGAACTGGTTCAGCGTCTTTCTGAGTGAAGGGGGGGATGCATACTTCCGAAACGAAAGTGCTTTTCTTTGCTTGCGCGTTTGAGTGCTGTCTTCTTGGAATAACTTATCGCTTAGGTTGAGTACTGTGCTCGACAGTGCGCAGGAAACGAGCCCCGCCTTCTGTGCGTAAAAATAAAACTGTGACACGATTCCTTCTCTGAGTGAAAACTAAAACGTTTCAGCACGCGAAACGAACAATTCCAACACACTTATCTTCAGTTTTGAAGCGTGACTTCCAGCGTCTGGGTTTCGGTGACGTATCTTTTCTTTATGGGACTCGTAGATATTTTGTTGGTCTGAACAGAAATTATGATGTAGATATCTCCTGAGTATCATTGATTAGATTAAATCATCCTGCATTTGTTTTTTCAGGGGTGTCTTGGATAAAATCTGAGAAACAAAAGAAATGATTTGGTTTCTTTTTCATCGGGGGGTGATTTTAAAAATTTTGAGAAATAACTTTTTTTTTTGTGATACAAAATTTGAAAAGAATTTCGAAACTAAAAGCTTTTTTCTTCTAGACTAAGTGACGGAAATAACAATTTTATTTTATTTTATATACACTCACGGACAAAAAAATTAGCGCACCAAGAAATAATTGCGGGATCGTAACGAAACTTGGCATGAAGGTACATGTCGGGGAGATACGCAAATGATAAGAAATGTAGCATGATTGCGCATTACGTATAGTCGGTAGAGGGCGTTTAACGTCGGTCTCCGTGGAGTATAAAACAGGTAACCAAAGCTTGTTTGAGTGTGCTGAATAGTTTACAAAGGAAGAGCTGAGGTAGATATGCCATTACGCCGTTTTCGAAGTCAATATGAGCAGCTGTCGCAGTTTGAGAGGGGGAGAATCATCGGCATGATGGAAGCTGGGTGGCTAGCTAAGAGAGTAGATCGTCAATTAAGCCGCTCTGATTGTGTTGTGAGGTGTTGGGACCAGTGAATTCAAGAGATGTCATTTACGCGAAGACCAGGCTCAGGACGCCCTCGACAGACCAGTCGTCGAGAAGACCTCCACATCGTATGAAATGCACGTGTACAGCCAGCTGCTTCATCGGCCGCCATCCAGGCACAGGTAGTAACTTCATTAGAGGCCCCTGTGTCTTCCCGAACCATATGAAAGTGCCTGGCTGAAAGACATTTGGGATCGCGGCGTCCATTACGTGTGCTGCCCCTGACCCCCACCAATCGATGCCTCCGTTTGGAGTGGTGCCGCACACGAGGAAACTGGACTGCAGCGGAATGGAACCAGGTCGTCTTTAGCGACGAATCCAGATTCAATCTCAGCAGTGATGACAATCGTGTTCGTGTGTGAAGACCCCGTGGTGAAAGCCTCAATCCTGCCTTTGCTTTGCAGCGACACACCGCTCCCTTTATTTGGTGTGATGGTATGTGGTGTCATTGCCTACAATACACGGTCACCCCTAGTATTGATCCGTGGCACCATGACAGCCCAGTGGTATGTCCATAACATCCTGAAACCACATGTGTTGCCACTCAAGCAACGGCTTCCAGGAGCCATTTTTCAACAAAACAATGCTCGGCCTCACACGGCAAGGGTGTCACAAGACTGTCTCCACACTGTTACTACCCTTCCTTGGACTGCTCGATCACCAGATTTGTCTCAAATCAAGCATATTTGGCATCCTTTGGGACGGCGAATTGGGCATCCCACGAGTTTGAACGAACTAGAGCAGTGCTTCTCAAACTTTCAATATTGGCGCCCCCCTTTTCGATCACAATTTTTATCGCGCCCCCCTTATACATTAATAATGTACTGAATGCAATAATAATGCACTTTGACGCTAAAGCTACAATAGGCGATCTTAATTATAAACCATACAAATTAGTAACATAAGTATTAAATTTTGTCTACTACTTTTAAGCAATAATAAATAAATAAAATAATAGGGTAATTATTATGTTAATTTTCCTTTCTCTAATTTTTAAATTGAACATATTGCAAAATTCGGTGGCTGCCTAGAAGACAAAATATAGATATCTGCGCTAAATATAGAAAAAAAACTCAGAGGGTCAATTTCTAATCATAAGCATTCCTTATAAAAACTTTGCTTTGCAAGACAAGTCCATGGAAGTCGTTAATACTTATTAAACTTGTTCTTAATTTAGTATTAATTAATTAGTAATAAAATACTCTGTGCAGCACTGATACATTAAATGTACACCGGCCGAAGTACTCGCTCTTTGCAGGAGTTCATTTATAAGAAAATAAAATATTCTTGATATAATAGCTGTATTGTAAGGAGAGTAAAGCCAAGTGCGCGACAATGTTTACAAAAATGTAAAATGTTTTCTTTTAAATGATTGCTCAAATTATAATTAGTTCTAAGCGAATTTTAATTTTAAGCATCACAGAATTAGCATTTATAATTGATGTAAAATAATGAACAATAATATAAAATTCCGATGAAGAATAATTGTATTGTTTTTAAAATTTTTTTAAAGCAAAAAGACTTCAACATGTTTTAACCTGGGAGCAGGCGCGCACTCGATACGGTCAAACGGGGTTATTGAGTCACCCCAATCCATTTTTTTATAATTATTTTATTGTACACGATACAAATCGTGATTCCAGTGAATAATTTAACTAAGGGAAAGTTGACTCACCTACTTTCAAGAACTTTTTAATTTTTCTTTGGTAACAAATAAACAGTTTTGCCAGAATTAACGATTTCGTAATCTGTGCGTCCCACGCGACCACTTCCGGGTAAAAATTGTATTCATTATGATAATATTTATGTTACTGCTAAAAAAATTGTGTAAAACGTTTTTTGCATGAAAAAAGCGCAACAGAGAAATACATTACTTAGAACTTCCCTAAATGAGAAACAAACACGTAAGAGAGGGGGCATAACTAACTGTACCAATAACTTAGAAGGTCATACAGATTACAGCTATAAGGTGCAGTATTTCAAAAATAATGACAGTGATGAATTTTTTATGTTCCTAAATTTCTTCGATTCTGGGTCTGGGATCTGTTTTTTCTCTGAAAAAGTTGTATGTTAGGCTTAAAAAGAAAGCGTAGTAAAAAAATCTCCCATCATGGGATTACAGCAAATCAAATAAAAGTTGTTTTTATTTGGTTATAGGATCAAAGATAGCTAATTAGGTATTGAAGAAGTTTTTATTTTTGATGACTTAATATCACGTGCCTATAAATTATATCAGAGTAACAGTGCATTCTCTCTTTATTATGTCTGAAAGTAGTTTGTTTTAATTAATTCCAGTAAATTAATTATTTTGAAATCTTTTATTTTCGATATGCTCGCGCCCCCCTCGGAAGGTTATTGCGCCCCCCCAGGGGGGCGCGCCCCACAGTTTGAGAAACACTGAACTAGAGGCAAGGTTACAGCAAATATGGAACGAAATATCTTAAGACATCATACAGAAGTTGTATGCCTAAATGCCCGATCGTATGGCATCGTGCATTCGCGCTAGAGGAGGTTCAACAGGGTATTAAATCTTCGGTTCTTTTGCCTTTTTCTCAGAAATAAATGATTCCTTTTCTTTGATTTCTAATCATTTACTTAAATGAAAGTAGTCATTACGTATGTAAAATTTCGTTTCATTTTGACGACTCCTTCGTGCGCTATTTTTTTTTGTCCATGAGTGTATTTGTTGCTTCATTCAAAAGTTTAATAAAGTATATAATATTGTTATAATATTAATTCCATTAGTTATTGTTTCAATTATAAACTAAATTCAATGGCGCAACAGCCCATCAGGGCCAAGGCCTACTGTGTCCATCTCAGTATACGTGACCTTGGGCGCTCAGGGGCATTAGCAGATAATCCATTCAGGTGGTCAATCTGACGCGAGTTTCAATACTGTTTTGTTAAAATGTATTGTAAAAACTATTGAAGGGGTTGTAGCCTTGTGATTATATATATGGTCATGGACTCACGTCCGTCGTTGTCGAACTGCGGGTTCGAGTCCGAGTGCCTCTAAAAACCCCTCGAGTAGAGGGAACTTGTGTAAATGATGGAGACGAAATTATCACGTCGTCCATATACACATGTGACGGGCTCATGCGTCTTTTCATTAGCATGTCCTTTGGGTTCTTTGGGGCTTGAATTAATGGCAACTCTTTTCCAACCAAACCCAAGAAGTGAAGCGTGAAGGAAAGATGCACATTAGGAAGCTTTTAAATATCAGAAGTTAGAGTAAGTGGGGTGGCAATTTGAGGAGTGTAAAAATAATCCGCGTGGTTCAAGCGTGAAGAGGTTTTGGAAAACGTTGGCAGCAAACAGAAATTATACGTGATAACAGAGCCTTAAGTCAAGGTGCATATAATTGCACTCCAGTAAATACACAACTTCATCTAGGATTATTGTGATCGCTACTTCAGAATACATTAAAGGTATAGGAGTGACTATTTAATATTCGGATCTGTGATAATCTAGGAATAAAGCTTAAGCGAGTTAGTATTGATAGTGGTCCGGGTTACGTTTTTTCGGTTTTTTATATATTGTGTGTTTAGCCTCCGTAGATTCTCTCACATATATTATTATTGTCTAATTTGTTAGACGTTTAAGTTAAAGATCTTAATAAATTCCTATTAAGATCATGACCGCTCCTAGTTCTTCCTTTATTCCTACACATCTAGCTCACGCTGATGATCAAGGAGAAGGGCACCCTTACACACTCACAAAACTCCCCAGCACCGATTTAAGAATAATGTCTATCCCCTTTTAAAATTTCTGAGCCGCACCAGAGAGGCCGAATGGCATGCGCTTAAACACAAAAGTACCGTTCTTAGTCACAGACGCGGTTTTGACCACATCACTGAGTTTTACCGCCAGCTGAAAGCACCCTGAGCGCAAATCCAAAGAACTCATAATGTTGCTATGTGGAATGTTAGTAATTAAATCCTCAATAAGTCGTAAGGGATATCTGGGGTACTTCGTTATCGCATTAAGCTTGCGATAATCTATCCCAAACTATAAGCTTCCGGATTATCCGGAGGTAATCCGTTATTCTTGTGACATAATACTACAGGCGACTGAATCGGTATTATTGTACCTTCCCTTAACATCTTTTCAACATGATAGTCAATGATACCTTGTTTTACTCTATTGTACCGATAAGGTCTCGAAACAACTGGCGGTTTATCGCTTGTGTCAATTTCATGATATAGTACATGAGTGAGCCCCCGTTTATTTGAAAACAGCCCCTTAAAACTATTTAATAACATTTGTAACTCTTCCTTTTGGCCCTCACCCAGTTTGATAACTTTTTATCGAAATTCAGAATAATTTTTGATCCCCTTAGAAAATCGACCCCTAAAATACAAGGATATTCTAAATCCACCAATATGTGAAATTGCCAATTTTTTTTTATAAATTCCCATATTCTGATTTGTAATTCTATCATCCCTATATTTTTACAACGGGCACCTTGTGCCGTCACCACCTCGGCTCGTGACTTCTTAACTGGTTTATAAAAAGAAATACTTTTTCCAGCCTCTTCTGAAATAAAGGATTTTTCTGCCACAGTATCCCATAAGGTTTTTGTAAGCGTTTCATTCAATAGAAAAGGTACATAAGGAAGTTCTACAGAAGACATGCATAGAGCAGAAAGCATAATAGGAGGATTCCCTTCAATTTGCGATTGATCATTTTGATCAACTCGAACCCTCAAACAATTTAGACGATCACCATATGTTTTCGGTCCCCTTGGTTAAAATTTCTCATTCAGACCCCTATTTCCCTATTCCATCACGACTCTCGAATCCACGATCATCCCTGTCAATCCGGTTCCTGTTCTCCAACCCTTTGTTCACCTGGTTCCTCTGTGGCCTATTCCCGTATTGCTGTAGTTATCTCTCCTGTCATTTTGCCCATCCAAAACTTCTGCATCCCTCCAATTTCTATTCCTACGATCGTCGGGAGATTCCCGACGCGCCTCCCAATCTCGTCTTTCATTCTAATTTCTACTCGAACCCTGGGATTTCCTGGCCGAATATCTTTCTTCAAAATTTGAGATCACCTGTAACAACTGAGCTCTAGTGGTGGGGTTTCTAACATCAACGTAATCCAGAACCTGAGGTTCGAGACGATTAACAATGTGTTGAATCAAACTCTGCTCCTTTATTTCTAATTTAAGGGCTTTTTTCTGTAACTTTAATAATTCGTAAACAAAATTCATCCGAGTTGAATCGTTCTAGTTTGATATGACGCAAAAAACCTGGACTCCAATTCCGCCCAATTGAAAAACTTTCCTTCAACGCCTGCTTTAACTGATCAAATCAGTTTTATCACCCTGCACAAGGACATAACCTAATACCTCATACCAATCTCGGGCACGTCCCGTGAGATGACCTTTCAGATACGCACAGGCTAAATTTTCGGGTATTTGATAAAGTATCATATTACTTTCAATAACCTCTAAGAACTGATCTAAGTTTTCTGATCCGGAAAAAAATATTCGGGTAAGACCTTGAAACCTGACCCAACTCCTATCTCGGGGTTAAGGGAATTAGGATGCCCTTGGGATAAACTTGTTGGGCGCCAATGTAAAGACCTCATCCCTAGGGACACTTCTCGTCATCTAATCTGTAGGAGGTAAAGATGGATGACCCAAACTAAACATGATAACTCTAATTTATTATTACCAAAGATAACATTCCAAGACAAGCAAACTATAAAGGGAACCTTTGGAGTGATATAAAGAGAGCTCAAATCTTATGTGAATAAGCGCATGAAATCCAAATATCTTAACTTTAATCAATGCTATCTTAATATAATCCTTACTTCCATCTTAATTTATTCTAATAGTTAAAGTCCGTCCTTTAGTCACGCGGCGAAATTCTGGTTCTTACCGTATCAGCACTGCTTTCATCGACTCCTCTCCCTTTTCCTTCTAATCCACAATTATTACACTTTAACTATATATACACTAGCTAATCTACATATCATGGTTTCTTCTTGAGAGGGATGGCTGTGAAATAACTCGATTGCTGGCCCAAAGATTCTCCAAGAGGACTATTAGTAGAAAATCTCATAAAGCCCTGTCACAAGGTATTCGTCCTCATCATTTGACTGTGGTTCCAATTTACGAGGTCTTTCATCAATAGGCCACGTGATGCTTTAATTTTCAACATTAATAACCACTCATTCACTGTTTAAATTAGTAGCATTTTAGGATATATATTTTTTATGAAAGTATAATTGTACTAGTCTATTATACAGGGTGACTCTGAAATCATGAGACAAATTTTGTGCCAGTAATCTGCTGTACCACCAAAATCGGTATTTGAGCTTGAGATTTAGGTCGTTATGGGAGATTTTAATAATAGCGAAACGGCAGACATACATCTAATGCACGATGATGCTAATGGTAACTGCAGATGAACGGCTGTATCATGATCCTTTCCAAGCAGAAGCATGCCGAACCACAAAATGTTTCAGCGATTACATCGACAACTGCGGGAAAATGGGTCATTTGCTACTAGTACTGATGAGAGGGGTAGATTGAGGACTGTACGACAAACGCACTTGGAATAAGTCATCTTGGACCATGTGGACAAAGTATCCGACTCAAGTACTAGAGCTGTAGCACGTTGTCTACATGTCAGTCAACCTACCGTTTGCAGAGTTTTACTGTTGAATTGTTGATGGATGTAATTTCTAAAACTGTATTCTGTACGGAATCACTCGTTAAGTATGCTGCTTATGAATGTTTTATGTTTCCGTTAATATGTTCTATTGTACTTCAACGCTTCCATTTATTCGTATACAAAAATTATTTGTTTTAGTGAGCTCTACCAGCACCTCAAAGTTGGTCCCATGATTTTAGAATCACCCTGTATAATAATGCCCTGTTGGGAAGGTCATAAAAGGAAGACAAAATTATTTCTTACTTACCCTTAGATTGCTTCGATTTGCATTATATATAAAATATGGAATTAAGAATATAATGAATATAATATCTCGTGATATTCTAATACAGAATTCCGACATAAGAAGTTATGGGAAATGAAAAATCCTAATTTCTGTTGTGCTTTAGTGTAATTTTATTATCTTATTTTATTTATCTGAATTTATATTAATTTATATGTGATTAGTTTTTTTTTAATTATTTATCAGATTCTCAAGGTATTGATATTTACCCATATTCTTTTTCTTTCTTCTTTTCAGCATCGCTTATTTCGCATTTCTTCGAAATTAAAAAGCATTTTTTTAATTAAAATTATGTAAATGATTTTAATTCATTTCTATTTTATCCTAATACATTATTTAATATTTTTCTATTTCATTTCCATTTTATTGCCTTATTTTATTTATCTGAATTTATATTATTTTTATATGTGATTAGTTTTTTTTATTATCTATCAGATTCTCAAGGTATTGATATTTACCGATCTTTTTTTTTTCTCCTTTTAAACATGGCTTATTTCGCATTTTTTCGAATTTAAAAAACACTTTTTTCAATTACAATTATGGAAATAATTGAAATTCATTTTCATTTGCATAGTAATGAATCTTTTTTTTTTTATTTGGCTGTTGTTCCTACATCTTAGTACTTAGTTTGAATACTCGCGTCGAGCAATATCGCAGAACTGTTGATTAAGAGTTTATGCTGATTATTATTACTATTAATTTATAATAATGCTTACATACAAAACTTTATTCTAGAAGCATTTTAATTCATTATTTGGAAGTTCTTTTTCAAGATGGTGAATGCTGTGATCCAGAGAGCACAACATCAGTCGAAAATTTACTCAACCGTGAAATCAATTCATGAAGTTATAGAAGTTTCTTCAGCTTCGTAAACCAGTTCTGGAAACATATTCGTATCTACGTTGTGATGGCTAAATCACTGAGCAAGCCATTTGTAAGGGACTGGAAAAAAAGGACTACCATCGCTTTCACAGATGATCAACAGTGCGCAATGGTCTAAGTTCATGACGGTCACATGATAAATGCAACCACGTACTGTCCAAGAAATTCATAAAGGACATCAGACTTGTACTTGTTGTTCTACTTGTAAAATTTAGATAAAATTTCAAATTTGATAATTGGTTTAAAAAATTGTTGTTGTTACTTATGCACCGGATCGACAGTAACATCGGATCAGGTCCACGAAATTCATCGCGGCTAAGGGCTAGATTTTTACGCCTGTCGTTAGCCTTAGCTTTGAGCACCATACAGTTGACAGTACGATTTGGCTCGCTTGCACCCAAATTTTGAGGGAGAACACCCTGGGGTAGTCAAGGGCCTCACACCTCTCTTGCCTTCCTACCAACCTCACGGGAGGAGATGCAGCTCGACGGCTATTTACCCCATGGCGTGAAGGCACTATATATTTACAAACATCCATGCCTTCTCCGGGATTTGAACCCAGTCCCTTCGGCACCGCAGTCAGCGTCACTTACCACTATACCGGATGGGCGGCGGTTAAAGAAGTTCAAGTATTAAAACTTTTCAAATAGATTTTCAAAATTAAAACAAAAACCTTGAGTTATGTGTGCATTTTTAATTCAAGTGCATTTTGTTTCTCTGTGTGCGCTATTATTGTTCATGCATATGTGTACTAATGGACAAAATTAAGAACACACAGTACCCTACAAATCTCAAATATACCGAATATTGTTTTGAAATAGAAATTAAACTGGGAAACAACATATTAAAAAATTAGAGTTTTACGGGCATTATAAGTTTTTGTTTTATGCCTTTACAAACTTTAAATGCGTTTTTCACAGACTCTTAATTTTGAAGATACACGTGTTTTCTTATCCCTAAGGCTCTTTATGCTCAAGATAGAATCTTAATTTTTTGTATATACTCCCAAACGTATGTTCTACAAAAGTTAGTTTAGATTTAGATCTGAGTTATTTTTTAAAAAAATGTTAAAATTAATATTTTAAAAAATTTCGTGTTTTTTTTTAGGCTTAGCTATGAAAAATAATTATTAAAAATAAACAAGGGAGCAAATTTTCAAATCCATACTAACTTTTGTTCACAGTTATCCAAGAAACATAAATCACTTAAAAGGAATAAAATTTTTAAAAAATTAAGTATTTTATATAAGAGTTTAAAAAAACTAATAATTTTTAAAAATTGTAAAATAATACCTGTGGTCAAACTGACTTTTAACTTACAGAATCAGCTTAATAATCTAATCTAATTATAAAACATTAATTACTTTTACAGTTACTGTTTCCAAAAAAATTTTTTGAAAAGGGGTATTGTGTAGTTTTAAGGTCACAAACATGTTTTTTATCATAATTTTAAAATGCCTTCTGTAAAACTGATAGAATTTGTATTTTATATATTGTGAAGAACAGGTATAACAATATCAATCTCCAGTTTAAGAACATATGTTGTTAAGCGTTAATTTTTGCAGAACTGGATTGAGACCGTTCAAGCGTACGGGAATTTAGCCTCCAGTTTTGTGAATATTGCATTTTAACAAATTAGTTAGCAAACAATTAATTTCCTAAAATGCGGAAAGAAATGAATACGATGACTCCAATCAAAGTATCTATTGGTCCCAAGAATTTTTAATTGTAAAATTATGCATGATTTGAGGAAGATAATTGATTGACTTCCAGGATATAAGTTTCTAGATTCACTGAAAGAAGATATTCCGTAAATTAATTCCATTAAGTCGTTTTAGGCTCACTTTTACGATTCTTTGAGCTATGCTTGTTCTAAGTCTACAACAATTCGAGGAGAATCTAAAAAATATTAGCAGTTATAATCAAATAACGATCTTTATAAATTACCATCCGGTATAGTTGTTAGTGACGCTGACTGCGGTGGCGTAGGGTCTAGGTTCGAATCCCGGAGATGGCATGGATGTTTCTAAATGTATAATGCCTTCACAACATGGTGGCATTCTAAAGAGCCGTCGAGCCACAAGTCCTCTCGTAGGTGGTTGGAAGGGGAAGAGAGGTGGGAGGCCCTGACCATTCCCAGGTAGTTCTTCCTCTAAATTGAGGTGGAACCAAGCCGAATCGTACTGTCACTTAGGTGGTGCTCAAAGCTCAGGATAACGACAGGCGTACAATCTAGCCCTTAGCCACGATGAATTTCGTGGACCTGAATCTGATGTTACTGCCGATCAGGTGGCATAAGTAACAACTACACAACACAGATCAACAACAAAAAAAAATTCTGCAACTACATATATACACGCAAGATTCTACTAATTGAGTTTAAGTGTTTTTATTTTCTCCTCAAGTTTTTCGAACAAGTTCACTTCGAGGGGAAAAAAAAAGAGATCCTATCCATCAATTTTCTAAGAAAAACAGGCTCAATAACAGGGACACAATATTTATGTACCTATTAATTAAAAAAAATATGCAATCGATTTATTTGACATATATATAATTCTCATCCTAATACATAGCATCGGTGGACGAGTTCATTCGTAATAAATTATAGTTTTAAAAAAATAAAACACGCTTTTATAGTGAATCGAACTAAAAATTTAAAAAAAAAATTCTTAATATAAGAATAAAATGAGTAACGAGAAAATTAATGTGATAGGGATAAAAGCGTGGGACGCTCTATACTAATTGTTTTAATTCCTTACTAGTTCTATTCCGAAATGCTGCTGAGTTAGTGTAAAAATGTAGTACAAAGCACCCCACGCTTTTACCACAAAGACATTAATTTCTTGTTACTCATTTTATTCTTATATTAAGAATTATTTTTTTTTACTTTTTAGTTCGATTCACTATAAAAGCGTGTTTTTTAGTTGTTTTTTTTTTAAACTATAATTTATTTTTCATGTTTTAGTTCGATCTACAATAAAATTATGTTAAACTCCTGTTTGTGAAAATTGCAACACCATGAAGGAAACATCATAGTTGAATGAAATTTAATACATAGTTGAGTGGTAATTGTACAAATAAACGATTACATTTTCAAACCAAACAAAAAAATTAAAAGAGACAGAAATTAGTATTTTGTGTGGCCACCACGCGCCACAATAAGAGCTGCTACACGACGTGGTATGGAGTTAAACAAATTTTGAATATCTGCCTGCGGAAGAGTATTCCATATTGTTTGTATGCGCAACCAAAATTCGTCTGTCGAAGATCACGAGCGAGACGCCGCCCAACGATATCCCACACATGTTCAATCGGTGACATATCCAGCGAATACGCAGGCTAAGGAAGAAGCTGTACCTGCTGCGAATCAAGATAGGATTTGACAGTCTTGGCGACATGTGAACGGGCATTATCCTGCTGGAATACAGCCCCTGGCAATCCTTGCAGGAAAGGAATAGCTTGGGGCTGTAAGACTTCGTTTATGTATCGGGTACTGTTCAAAATACCCACAATTCGTAGCAATTGTGATCGTCCATGATATGCTATGACACCCCAGACCATAACTCCGGGTGTTCGTCCACTGTGGTGATTGATAATGCATTCCGGAATGTGCCGTTCACCGGCATAGAGCCTGACTCGAATTCGGCCATCATGGTGCCACAAATTGAAGCGGGATTCGTCAGAAAAGACAACCTGCTGCCAATCAGCACGCCAGCTCCTATGCACATTGGCCCATTGTAGCCGCAGGCGGCAATGGTTTTGCGTGAGAGGAATCCTGCATAAAGGAATCCTTGCGCGCAGCCCACGCTGCAGCAGACGTCTCCGAATTGATGAAGTACAGAATGAAACACCTGTAGCTGTTGACCACTGTGCTGCCAGTTATCTAGAAGAAGCTGTGCGGTCCGTCTGAGCCATTCGCACCAGGCGTCTGTCATCGCGAGCTGACGTCACATTTCGGGATCCACCCCCGGATTTCCGAGCTGTCCGACCCTCGTCCGTCCACTGCTTCGAAACACGCATGATTGTGCTGCTGTTACGCTGCACACGTGAGGCTACTTCACGATAAGACAATCCAGCTTCACGAAGGCCGACGATTCTGCCCCGTTCAAACTCCGAAATTTGCTCAAATTTCACTCCCTTTCATCGACGAGGCCTAGTAAAGATTCAGTTAACGTCTACACTAGCATATAACCACCGATAATCCTACACGCCTCGCTACAGCCGTCTATTTATATTCGGCTCGATCCGCCCTTCAGAGGGCGCTGCTCAGCATACGCATGCGCTACCGGTCTGCAATTCTAATCATTTGCATATCATGCCCTACTTTAGATTTCCTGAAAATTTCAGCTCACTCGCGTAGGTCCTTCGTGGTGTTGCAATTTTCACAAACAGGAGTTTTAGTTTTTAAAACTATCATTTATTCTTTGTTGAATTTATCCTTGAGTTTGATATTTGGAGCCGGATTTATGTGGCTGCTGGAATTAGTCTTGCTCTTCAATGAATATTAATTAATGGGTCTGAAGGGTATTTATTCTCTCCGTTTACGGGGCCTCGGATGAGTCGCATATCGTTATATTTCAAAGATTCCGACTCTATAGATACAAGTGTAACTAGTAAAAGTGTGTCAAAAAGAAATATTAATTGTCAATCGTATTATCACCTTTTCAACGTATTGGTTTTCTGTTAATTCGTATCATCACTTCTAAACATATTGCTTTATCAAAATAAAAAAATATTTAGCAGTTAGAGTATAAATTTATCACTTTTTAAATGTATTGCTATAATGCTAAATCGTATTATCACTTCTAAAGCATTGCTTTATAAAAAAATATTAAGCAGTTAGAACATAAATTATTTTTATTCACATGCACGAATCATTTGTTTTATTTCCATTTTCAGAAAAACTACGCACCCACCATACCCTTTTTCACAGAAAAAACACTTTTTCTTGTTTAATTTGTATTAACCACAAGCGTTTTGCGGTTTTTGGGATTGCACCTTAATCTTTTAGTCGCTTAATGTAGAATTAGTTACCAAATCTGGAAATGGCATATGGAATTAGTCGCCAAATCTCGGAATCCTTATTATTCTTATTTTTAAGGATCCTGATCAGGACAATAAAACAAAATTATGAAATTATTGCATTGTCATCGGTCCTTGACATGTGTGCAAAATTGCGAATTAATCTGACCTTTTAAAGTGGGTAAAAATCGAGTTCAAAGATTCCATTCCATACAAGTGAAACTTATAAAAGCGTGTTAAAAAGAAGTAATAGGAGAGGAGTGTAAAAATATTTATTCAAATATTGTCAAAGTTATTTTTGAAATAAATTTAAATAGAGTTCACATAGATTTTAAAAAAGGGGAACATTGAACAATTAATGTTTATAGTTGCAATTACAGTTATAGGTT
The DNA here is from genome assembly GCA_019973935.1 of Trichonephila clavipes. Taxonomy (NCBI): domain Eukaryota; kingdom Metazoa; phylum Arthropoda; class Arachnida; order Araneae; family Nephilidae; genus Trichonephila; species Trichonephila clavipes. The sequence goes on along the minus strand of BMAU01001371.1, from coordinate 1,247,887 downwards.
TTATGTGATATGGGGCATCAAAGAATTGTTGATTTATTTTTTATTATTGCTTTTAAGGTATCCGAACACGTTCAGAGAGCTTTTTAAAAATAACAAACTAAAACACTATAAATATTTTTTCTCTAGGGATCAATAACAATGAATATTAATACTTAACCAGCAATCTTTAAAATAAATTATCTAACTTTTATAAAAAAAAAATTATAAGTGCAATTTTAGCAATTTTTAAAAAAATCTTTAAAGCAATTAAAGAAAAAAATAATAAGTTTATTTCAATAAAATTATTGCTAAAATAAACTACTAAATTTTATCTAGGACAGTGGTCTTCAAACTTTTTCAACTCATGGAACCCCTAGAACATGAAGGTGCTTTCGGGGAACCCCTAGAACAAGAAAGTGTTTTCGAGGGGAACCCCAATCCATACACATACTTCGAAGAATATATCTCAAAATAAAATTTAAAGTAGATCAGCATGTTATAGGTACTTCATGTAAAGGCAATTAAAAAAGTAATGCATTTATTATTAAAAAATTCTGATCTAATTTTTTAATTTAATTTACTCACTAATATTAATTTTTCATCCAAGTGTCACTTATCCGCGTATTATATTTAGTAACTTGGATATATATACAAGTATTTCTTACATAAACTGTCTAAGACTAGGTCTATTGAGATTAAATGCAACCGCATTACTTATTCTGAGTTTTAATTTGCTTTCATACTTTGTTTTTGTAGCAATTATACGTTGAGAAATATATATTTCATTTATACACAATGTTTTGAACGGCTTTAAAATGTACAGTTGGACTTCTATATAGCGAAGCTGCTAAATCCCCGAAAAAAGTTCGTTATATGGAAAATTCGTTATGTAGTGGTTCATCTTTTAATATACTTTATAAACCACATAAAACAAATTTCAAATTTATAAACACTACATATTAAAAAAAGTAATTATTCACACCTTTTTTACAATTAATATATGTTTATTTTATATGTCTTACCCATCAAAAAAGAAAGAAATAAAATCTGCAAAGAAAACAAGAAAAAAGAATGTCGAAGAATTCACTGTGTTTTCAATTTTAAGAAAATAATTTTAGACTAAAATTAATGAATTTTAAGGTCATTTTATAATTTAAAGCATACAAGTAATATTAAACATACATTATTTTATCATTAGAACACGGGACAACTCCACTGAGGTTGAAAGAGGACATCGAACATGTTTAGTAAACTAGGCAATGGGGGTTAAAGGTTACACTCTTTAAATGAAATGTCCAGAACTCTATTGCTGTCAGCGAATTAGGATCTAATAAAACTAGTTCAAGATTTATGACCACCATCAAATGTGTTCAAGTGAGAATAAGTTTAAATTTTTTTCTCAAATGCTTTAAAAATTTCTCAAATCTCAAATATTTTAAAGAATTATTTTAGAAAATTCTCTAAAAAACACACTCACATGTCCATAAATTAAGGATAATTCAGTCACGTGGAAATCGAACTCTAATATATATATATATATATATATATATATATATATATATATATATATATATATATATATATATATATATATATATATATATATATCCCATAAAATGACTACACACATCTTCAAGATTCATATGCAAATTGTAGGAAGCCACCAGATGACATCGATAGTTCGTCATAATGATGAGAGTGTAAGAGAGGGATATATAAGGAATACAGGCAAAGAAGCAAAATTGTTCGCAAGCGCTTTATAAGCCCTTCAGTGCAATAACCACGTAGTTATGACACAAAGGACGCATTTGGATGATTTTTTACGCCGCAATATTATCGGCCGTGTGGAATGTGGGCGTACCCAGCTGAAAGTATCCGAGGAACTTGGAATCACCCATAGTGTCATCTCCAGGCCTTACTAACTATTCCAATTTGATGGTAATGTAGTTGACGTTACAGACCAGGTTACCCCCGAGTTACAACGCCGAATTAGGACTGGTATTTGGCAGTTGCTGCCAAAAGAAACAGATGGAGCCTCTTCAGCCACTGGTATGACGGCTATAAGGCAGACCGTGTACAGACGCTTATGGCAGATTGGTCTATATGCTGGTAGACCAAGTCAGATGTGTTCCACTTACTGTAACTCACTGTCCTCTGCGGTTAGCCTGGAGTAGAGAGCTCAATATGTGGACACCACAACAGTGGGCTTGTGTCATGTTTTCAAACGAGTCCAGGTTTAGCTTACAGTCTGATTCTCGTCGGATTTTCAAATGAATAGCGCCAGGTACCCGTTACCATCAAGAGGACATCATTGAACGACACCGTTTCGGTGGTGCAGGATTGCTCGTTTGGTGGGGAATTATTCCGGGTTCCAGAACATACTTGCAAGTTCAAATTGGAACCATAACAGGAAAAATCTATCAGGACGTCATTCTGGAACAACATGCATGTTTGTTTCGGGGGTGCCATAGGTGCAGAATTTGTGTTTATGGATAACAATGCCCATTCTCACCGTTCAGACATCGTAAGCGAATGCGATCAATCGAAGGATGTCACCCGTATGGACTGGCCAGCCTTCTCACATGACTTGAATACAGTAGAGAAAGTGTGGGACATGCTTGGCCGACGAATTGCAGCCCGTCAACCACCTCTCACCTGTCTACCGGAACTTCGGAGGACATTGCTTGATGAGTGGTGTAATATTCCCCAAGATCAGATCGATAATTTGATACTCAGCATACCTAGGCGTTGTACGGACTGTATTGCATCGTCCAAGAGACATGCTATGTACTAATCCTCATACCAAGCATGTAATATTAGTTTTTGTAAATAGGTATTTTTTTGCAATTTGCTCCAGGGAGCAAACATCGCAATTTTTATTAATATCAAACATATCGCATCTTTTTTGCTTTTTACCTTTTGTTTAATAAAAAGGCTTTACAAATAAGTCACATTTGTTTTGCTTCTGTCTCTTTCTTTGCCCGAACTTGCATTATCCTTAATTTATGGACATGAGTGTAATATAAATTTCAAGTTCAAAAAGTTTCAAAGAAATACAGTAATACTATTTTGAGCTATCGGACTCACTATAGTAGATTTTGAACAGTTTAATTGCCATCTCCTGGTAGATGGACTCACTTTCGGTTTTCCTAATTATAAGTAATTTATTGTAACTCAGTCTCTGTGTAAGGATGAAATAAAATAATGTATGTTTGTAATGCCAAAAGATTTCCCTATTCATAAAATGAAAAAAAATATTTTGACCGAAATTAGTCATTTCAACGTGTTTGGAACCCTTAAAAATAGTTATTGCTTTTATACTTGACTAGCCGTTACCCACCCGCTTCCCTGGGTACTTCACGATGTTGTATATATGTATACTGTTTACATATATATTAATTATTGATATATCTAGCATTAAGAATTCGATTGTATTGAAAAATATATTTATAGCTGTTACACTGTCGGCTCTTGATATTAAAAGAACATAAATTATAATATCTAATTTCTATTTATATCTAAAATAGAAGTAGAAAGATTTTTTCGCTCACTTAACCTAATAATCAAGTGGATTTCCATCAATGCAAATTTCAGTGGATCTCTACTCCATAAAATAAACATGCGTGCTAAATTTCAAGTCAGAATCTTACAGAGCAAAAACGGAATTTTTATCATCAATACCTCGTTGACAGCATTCTTAGCGGATTCCAATTCAACAAAAGAAGCATGCAAACCAAATTTTATTATTATAGTCTTAGCAGTTCAAAAACGGGAATTTTGTCTATCAATACGCCCCAATAACTCTCCCTTCTTCCCCCTGGAGTTGATTTCCGTAAAATCCATTCTTAGTGGAACTCTATTCAACTAAAGAAAAGTGCTCAACAAATTTCAAGTAAATGAGTTAAATTCAAAAACAGGAATTTTTCTATAACACGCCTTAATCCCTCGCAACCCCACTCCTTTGGGGGTCCGTTTTCGCAAAAATCTTTGTAGAAGGAACTTAATTCCATGTACGGAACATACCTTCTAATTTTCAAGCACGTGGTTCTATTAGTTGAAAAGCGGAAATTTATTACGGCCCTTAATCCCCCTCAGTGACACTTGGGGATCAATTTTCCCCAAAACTATTTTGTAGCGGATCTCTACACCATGGAAGGAATTCGCTTACCAAATTTTAAGACTACGTCTAATAGTTTAAAAATGGAAATAATTATCTATAACGCCCCTTAAGCCCCCGCAACGCCACTTAGGAAACGATTTTCACAGAACCCATCTTATAGCGGATCTCTACTTAATGAATGGAATCAGCTTACTAAATTTTGAGATTTTGCGTCTAATAGTTTAAAAAAAGGAGTAAATTGCCTATAACGCCACTTAATTCTCTACAACGCCACTTGGGAGTCTATTTTGACAAAACCCAATTTGCAGCGGATCTGTACTCTATGAAAGGAATCCGCTTATACCAAATTTCAAGATTGTACGTCTAATAGTTTAAAAATGGAAATAATTATCTATAACGCCCCTTAAGCCCGAGCAACGCCACTTAGGAAACGATTTTCACAAAACCCATCTTATAGCGGATATCTACTCAATAAATAGAATCAGCTCACTAAATTTCGAGATTTTACGTCTAATAGTTTAAAAAAGGAGTTAATTGCCTATAACTCCACTTAATTCTCTACAACGCCACTTGGGAGTCGATTTTCACAAAACCCATTCTGTAGGGGATCTGTACTCTATGAAAGGAATTCACTTACCAAATTTCAAGACTGTACGTCTAATAGTTTAAAAATGGAAATAATTATGTATAACGCCCCTTAAGCGCCATCAATGCCCCTTGGAGGTCGATTTTTGCAAAATCATTATGTAGGGAATCTCTACTTTATGAAAGAAATCTGTGTACTAAGTTTCACGACAGTACGTCTAATAGTTTAGTAATGGAAATAATTATCTATAACGCCCCTTAAACCCCCGTAACGCCCCTTGGGGTTCGAACTTTGCAAAATCCGTTCTTAGCTGACGTTTACTCCATAAAGGGAACCTGCCTACAAAATTTCAAGACTGTAGGTTTAATAGTTCCGGAGATATCGTGATTAGTCAGTGAATCAGTCAGTCAGTGAGTGAGTGAGTCGCTTTTCTCCTTTATATATATAGATAAATAAATAGCTAATGTATTTGGGTTCAACAGAGAGATCTGAAGAATTTATTTAAACAATTTAAAATTATTTTTATGATACATTTAATTGTTTAAATGATTGAAGTTTTCGGTCATGTAATAATAATGTATAAATATTCATTGAATAATGTATGTAATTATTTAAATAATTCATGTAGAGTTTTTTCAAAGCTTTTTTTTTTTCAGTTTTAACGAAACAATAGTATAGCGTCAATGTTTGAAATCAATTGTAATGAAATGTTTGCAGCTCCAGCTCATCTTTCGATGACGTAATTTTCTGGAACTGATGCAATAAAAATAATATCGGCTGTGTTTTACTTGATGCTGTGTAGAGTTCTATGGAACGCCCGTACACAGTTTTCATACATATGATTTAATTTCACTCGAAGACATTGGCTAGTAGCTTCCAAAAAAATTTTTTGGGGGGGTTTTAAAATTATTTTTGTTGTTTATCCAAATTTAAACGCTATTTTTATGCTAAATTTGGAGTAATTAGGATGTAAATTTATAATCAAACTTATTTATTTAGACAGAGGATATAAAAACAAATTATAAAAATAATTTAAATGAAGAAAGTGAAAATGTGACTGTAGATAATTTCAATAAGCCTAGACTTCGACAGCTTGTGCAAAAAGAATGTAAGCACATATCCCAATTACCAAATATAATAGATGGGTGGGTGACACTTGAACCACAAATTAATATTTTTATAATGAGTAAATTATTATAAAATTACATTAAACATTTTTTTAATAACAAATTAATACTTTTTTAAAATTGTTTTTACATGAAGTACCTATGACTTATTTGTCTACTTCAAATATTTTAAGATATATATGGTACAAATATTTTAAGGCACCCGAAAGCATTGTATAATTCTAAGAGTTCCGTGAATCGAGAAAGTTTGAAGACCACTGTGATACTGTTTAATCTTAAATTCAACATTGTGCGTGTGTAATAATTCACTCTAATATCCTTTTCAGTAACTTTAAATTCTCTGGTCCAGTCCTTAAGGACAACTGTTTAATTATTTTAACTAGCTACCCGCCTAACGGTAACCTTTTGAATTATATCCATCTACCCACCAAATCATGTGATTTCGTCGACTGCAGCGTGTAGTGTCGTAGTTTCTTTGTTCTGTCTAGTGTCATGCATTCCCTGTTTATTGTTTAAAATGTGAATGTTTGTGTGTCTCCCCATGCTTAATAAAAAAGATTTTCTGCCACAAAGAACTGTCACATCAATCCCATCAATTTAGAAAATTACCAAACATAAAAAATATGATCAACCTTTAAGTAATCAAAAATATGATATAACCTTTATATATATATATATATATATATATATATATATATATATATATATATATAGGGTGTTTTTTTAGTGGTACAGAACTTTAAATTGCAATAGAACAACGATGTATTATTCGATTGACATGAATTTTTTTTATTCGAAAGATAATCTTGTTGCATTACATTTTAAATATGATCAAGCAAGGCGTAGATTCGTCGAATGGGCCCCAAACGAGATTGCCGTTGTTCCCGATTTTCATAAGCGAATTTTGTTTAGCGATGAAGCGCACTTCTAGTTGAATGGCTACGTCAACAAACAAAACTGCCGCATTTGGAGTGAAGCTAATCCACAAGTGTATGTCGAAACACCGTTACATCCAGAAAAACTGACTGTTTGGTGCGCTTTATGGGTTGGTGGAATCATTGGTCCGTACTTCTTCAAAAACGATGAAGGCCACAACGTTACAGTCATTGGTGATCGGTATAGACCCATGTGATTACTAACTTTTTCATTCCTGAATTGAACAATCATGATGTCCAGGACCTGTGGTTCCAACAAGACGGCGCAACATGTCACACAGCTCGTGCCACAATCGATTTATTGAAAGACACGTTTGGTGACCGCCTAATTTCACGTTTTGGACCTGTGAATTGGCCTCCAAGATTTTGTGATTTAACACCGCTAGACTATTTTCTGTGGGGCTATGTAAAGTCATTGGTCTATGCGGATAAGCCACAAACGCTTGACCATTTGGAAGACAGCATTCGCCGTGTTATTGCCGATATACGGCCACAAATGTTGGAAAAAGTCATCGAAAATTGGACGTCCAGATTGGACTACATCCGAGCCAGCCGTGGCAGTCATATGCCAGAAATCATATTTAAAATGTAATGCCACAAGATTACCTTTCGAATAAATAAAAATTCATGTCAATCGAATAATACATCGCTGTTTTATTGCAATTTAAAGTTCTATACCTCTCAAAAAAACACCCTTTATATACATGATATATATATATACATATATGTATATATATATATATATATATAGTCGGACCTCTGTATAACGAAGTCGCTAAATCACGGAAAAAAGTTCTTTATATGCAAAATTCGTTATGTAGAGGTTCATCTTTTAATATACTTTATAAACCACATAAAACAAATTTCAAATTCATAAACACTATACATTAAAAAAATAATTATTCACACCTTTTTTAAAATTAAAATATATATATATGTTTATTTTATATATCTTACCCATCAAAAAAGAAAGAAAAACTGCAAGGAAAACAAGGAAAAAGAATGCCGAAGAATTCACTGTATTTTCAATTTTAAGAAAATAATTTTATACTAAAATTAATGAATTTTAAGGACATTTTATAATTTAAAAAATACAAGTAATATTAAACATACATTATTTTATAATTAGAACACGGGGCAACTACACTGAGAGTAAAAGAGGACATCGAAGTTATTTCTAGTGAACTGGGCAATGGAGGTTAAAGTTTGCACTTCTTGGATGAAACGTCCAGAACTCTATTGATCTAGGCGAGTTAGGATCTAATAAAACTAGTTCAAGATTTATGACCACCATAAAATGTATTAAAGAGAGAATAACTTGAAATTTTTTCAGGAATACTTTTAAAAAAACGAAGAACAAAAACTGAATCACTAAAAAAGAAGTTCGTTACATAGAAAATGCACTTCGCTATAGAGAGGTTATTTTACGAAGAAAATCGTGAAATGTTCAAGGTTCCAGTAAAAAGTTCACTATATATAAAAATTCGCAATATAGAGGTTCGACTGAACATATATATATATATATATATATATATATATATATATATATATATATATATATATATATAAATATGTATTATATATCAAAAACAAGAAATAATAGATAATGAACATAACAAGAAATAGCGTAATAAAAATATAAAAGCTGAACATGAAGAACAAAATTATAGAGAAATAAAAAAGAAACTACAAAAAAGAAGAACCTAGCGAGTCAGAAAGCAATTTCGGACTTAGGACCGAATAAGTGGGGTTAAACTAGTTTGAAAGCGCCAACCTTCCCCCTTTGCAACTCGGTAGGAAAAACCAAATAAAATAAAATAAACAAAAATTCAGAGTGTGTAAAAACTCAGAGAGTATGATAAAACCACTCACTACTATTATGTAACAAACTCTTCCAAACTCTTAATGCAGAAGAATCGTAAAACAAATACGTAAGAAAAGTCGAAAAATCCTAAAGCAATTACATAAGATAAGTATTTTTCAAAAAATAATTTAACAAAATTTCTTTACTCACAGAGCTTTTACGAAGAGAATCAAGCATCTTGACATCAATGAAAATCAATTATTCACCAAGTTAAAAAATTCGAATATACATAAACACATCTTTTGAGCTAACTTTTAAACCAGCCAGCAAAGACAGATATCAAAAAAGACGACAATCAAATATGGTAAAATTTGAATTGGTTGATTGCCAAAAATGTAAATTTGCTAGGCTCTAATTTGGTTGGTTGTCAACAATGTGTAAGATGTTCAAGATGTGTGTGGAAAAAATGTAGACTGTGATATGAGTGTTACGATATAATCTTCACAGCAAGACCACTAGCATGCTGACTTTGAAATCCTATTGTTGTGTGGTGGTTTTGGAATTAGAAGTAGCAAGACGATTAATGTATTTGTGATGAATATAAGTTCTTAAGAAATTAAAAGGATATTCATGATCTAAACAACATTGAAAAATTTTTTTGATATTATTGTATTTATCTATTTTGTGGGTAGTTAAGTTATCCTTTCTAAATAAAAAATTCAAACTGATATTTCTGTAAATTGATAAATGCAAGTTACTATTCCATACAGGAATTTTAATTATATGGAACTTAAACGAATCTCTTTTGTCAAAAATGTTACTGACTACATTATTGTTAATAAGATGCAAGTCCAAATCCAAGAATTCCACCATATTAGAGTTGAAGTTAGTTTTAAGGAGCTTGAGATAATCAGGGTAGAACGTAATATTTGGTATGTATTCACTATTTTTACCAAAAATTATTAAATCATCTATATAGCGATAAATCAAGTAAGAATCATTTACAACATGATCAATTTAAAAAAAATGTAAATATAGGTTTGCTAAACAATTACTAGCTGGACCTCCCTGAGGTAAACCTTTGATCTGTTTATAAAGATTCTGATCAAATGCAATGAAATTTTCTTTTAATACGAGGTTAACAAGAATATCAAATTTTTCTTTTTTCATTGAAGTATATAATTCATATTTATCATAAATTAACTGTAGAACCTTAATCATATCGTCAATATCTATAGAATTAAAAAGGTCCTCGAAATCAAAGCCATGCATGGAAAAAATTGACATATCCTTAGTAACTCTAGCAATCTCTAAACTATTTTTAATTATTGCCGTGTTTTGTAAGTTATCAATCAGATTTTGAAGAAGAGATTGTAAGATCTTCCCAGACTTCGTGATATATGTATTGTATCTATTAGTGATACTACGGAATTTTATAGGACTTTTATGATTTTTTGGTGTTAAAAAAATACTTGGATATTTAATTTTATTTAGATGAATATTCAGTCTTTGTTCACAGCTAAAAGACGATTATCATCTTCTCTATTGTTGTGAATTGATTTTTGAAATGAATTATTATTTAAAATGTGGTTACTTAATATTTTACTGTAAAAGTATTTACAAATTATGGCATAATTAGCAGAGACCTTATCAACATATGTAATCACGAAGTCATTTTGGATATTTTCTATTGATGATTTAAGATCTTTATACATAATTTCATTTTCAGCAGTGAAATCTAGTTCCCGAATTTCTGTTGCTACATAAGATCTAAATTGATTGAAAGCTTCAATCGGCATTCCGTATTTAATTGCAATTTTAAGGTAGAATTTATCTAAATCTTTTATGATTTGTTTCATAACGTTAGATTTATTTTTTGTGACCATCAGTCTAAAACCGGTACCTTTTTCCATAAAATTTCTTAACAAATCATCTTGCACGATGCCAAGGTCTCCTGTGACAACGTGCTGATGATAATCATCAATATAGTCCCGATATAGATTGCATTTACATGAATCTGAACTTAGGAGCTCCGAGACTTGATTATAATTAAATATAAATCTACCAAGTTTCTTGTTGTATTTGAAAGCCTTTTTAATAATAATATTTTAATAGGAAAAAAGGATTGATATTTTTGAAATATACTTGAAAAATTAATTTTGTTAAAGGATTTATTCATAAATAATAATGTACAATATTCTGTAGAGTAATTTTCACTTGCATCTAATTTAATATTCATTTTTTGCACTAAATAGTTATTAAGGTCTCGAAGTGTATATATATATATATATATATATATATATATATATATATATATATATATATATATACACTTGCCTCCGAAAGTCTGCGTACCGGCAATTACTATTAAAATCTTTTGAATCAAAATTCTTGTCAGCAATTCTTCAAAATTTCCTTATTCAAACAACAAAAACAAAATTCACCTTAACGAGAACAAACAAGAATGACTACCAAATAATCACCAACCATCCGCGCCAAAAGTCTGCGTACACTTACAAAGTAGAGCTTTTAATGACCTTTTATTGTAAAATAATTGCACTAAATGGTGTTTTCAGGTAATTATAACCTTTTTTTACGATTTATTTAGGATTTGAGATTTGAAAGCTTTTGTGGTTCCACGACAGGCAACAGAATAGAGGCCGATGCATTATTGAAAGAAAAATCATCATAGATCTTCAGAAAAGAGAAATTTTTTTTAAAGCAATTGTTGAAATTGTTAATAGGAAACATTCATTGATTCAAAAAGTGTTCATAAACTATAAATCAACTAAAACTTTAACGTCCAAGCCAAGATACGACTGCCCGTCTGAAGTGTCACCTCGAGAATCTTGCTTTGCAATACGCTCTATAAAAATAAATCCAAGACTATAAGCTTCATAAGTATCTAGAAGTGTGACTTTAATTACAATTCGAAAAAAACTGAAAAAGGATGACTATCGTGCCCGAGTTGCACTCAAGAAGTCATTCATTCTTCGAATGAACAGAGCTAAGACACATATGTCTTAGAAAAACTTTCTTATATTCAATTGAAAGTAATTTTTGTAATATAGCATCAAAAGGGGAGTAATGATTTTTACTTTCGCATTGTGAAGCCATGGCTGTTCTGACATGTCTCAAACCTATTCCGAAAGTCAACCTAGTCCCCAAACCTAAGCACAATACAGTATTTGCGGGATTAACTCGAGTGAATAATCAGGGAGAACGTTATATATCCAAGGGGAAATGCTCAAATCTGTCAGAGTAGAAGAATGGAACAAAATATCCACAAACGAAAAAAAACAACAACTAAGTTAATTAAATCCTTGCCAAATATGTTGAGAAAGCTATAGAGAAAGAACGGAATAGCTTAAAAAGTACTAACTTTTTCAGTTATAATCCATTATTATAAAGGTTTTTTTTCCAGTGTACGCAGACTTTTGACGCTCACGATTTGTGTGTCGTTTTCAAGTTATAAATATTTGTATTATTTTATGTAATATTCAGGTGATTGTTGATTATACTATTTGAATTTACGACGTTTGAGGAATCAATAAAAATAGTATTGATTGCGAAAGACTTCATTTAATTAGCGATTTTTGCATGAATAAGAAAGATGATATCGCCTGTACGCAGACTTTCGGAGGCAAATTTATATATAAACAATTTAAGCGAATACAAAATCTAATATTGTTTTCATTAACAATAACGTACAATTTTAACCAGTATCGTAGGAAATTCAACTCCTCAAAAAATTGTTTTTATCTGTTAAAATATTAAGAATCTAATTAAAACACAAAATACCTTTCCGTAAAAATCATTGAAATTCAAAAGATGATGTGAAAAAAAATTATAGCAAAGATAGTTACAGAAATGAAGCAGAAACTTATCAAAAATAATTCTGGTGTTTTGTTACTTTATTTTTTCATCTTACTTAAAATTCTAAATAAGGAAGTAAACAGAGTAAGTCATAACTTAAAAGAAGATAGCCAATCATATTAATGAAAAGGTACTTGGGTTTTTTCAAGGTCTTACAAATCAGATTTAGAGCATTTTCCTCAAAAAAAAAAAAAAAAAAAAAAAAAAAAGAAAGAAGTTTGTTTTGACACAAACGACCTTCCAGTTTATCAGACTACTATTTATTCTACTGAAACGCAATTCAGCATTTTACAAAACTGCTTAATTCGAACAATTTTTAAATTCTGAATAATTTTATTAATTTTTTAAGACGAATACTTTTATTAGATTTCATGTGAACCAAACACGCATTTTTTCCGATGAAAGGAATGTAATTTTTAATGATTACAGAAAATAAACAAATCGTGATAGTGTAAAAAGACAACAAGAGGTTGGTTGTTTAATTTAATATCATATGAAGTAATATACGTTTCATTGTTCTAATTTTAAAGTTTCTTTGCCCTAACAGCAATTTGAAACACTCAACAGTAACTAAACGTTTTTAAAACCATCAGCTCAATAGAAGATATTAATTAATGGTTGCAACGCAAAATTATATTTCTTGAAATGTCTGTAAAAATGGAACGTTTTTTTTAACAAAATTATTATTTTCGGACAATAAACGATTTATTATAAATGACTAGAAAATTTAAGCAAACTGCAATCTCCAAGCGAGTATTTTACACTTATATACCATGGTTTCAATATACTAAATGTTTATACATAGGACTCATTTTTCAGAAAAATCTCTTACATGGAAACAGAATTCAACACACAAGTTAGTTCTGACTACATTCCATAAATGTTAATCCTTGAATTCATCGTGATGCTAAAACGAATTTAGAAGACAAAATATGGTTATTTACACCCTCACATTCTTCAACTTATCAACTCATGCCTTTCAGAGGTGGGCGGACTTTTCCAGAGTCTGTCTACTTCTAATATTTTTAAGATGCCGCATTCCACTCAGCGGCGTAGGTGTGGCTATTCTGTATTAAAATTGTAGGTTGCCTTTTCTTAACACTTGTTTTCGAAATTATGCCCGCATTTTAAAAATGTTTACTACAAAAACACAAGTAACACACAATTGTCAAGTTGTATGCTAGACCGTGGAGAGCGCATTCGTGGATGTATTCAATACAGAAAGCAGAGAACATACGTGTACTGAAGGATCTGAAATCAACATATGTACTTAATTTGCTCGCTCCCGAGTCCTGTGTCATCTGGAAACATGATATCTACACGAGAACCCAATCCAGTGGAAGTGCGGTGTATGGGATCATGCCTTAATAGCCAATCCCGTGTTATCACGGGAAGAGCTGAACATCAACGCTTATTCTCCTCTTCAGTCGGCGTGTGAGGAAAATTTCATTTTACGGCTGGCATCGCTGTGATCGCTTTTCCCCCCTACGACGGTAGTGAACGTGTTGAGCGTCATCGTGCGTTTTCAATGAAGGTACATATATTGATTACACATTTTACGAATCATTTGCTTAAGTTAACACAGTCACATCGATTGTAAAAAGCCTATTCTCCAATCTAGTTGGCATCGGTGTTCCATAAATATGCTTTTTTTTACTATGCGCGTCTTAGATCTTAGTAAAGGCGGTCACCTCTAAATGACTTGGTGGTCCACTTGTCGATTGCGATCGACTTAATGACCATCCCTGAGTTTAGGGTGTGACACTGCAAAACGCATATATTAAAATTATTTGAACTTTTCAAAGTTCAATATCTTTAAGGTGACCAGTTTTTTTACAATGAAAAGGAGGACACTCACGCGCGAAAAATTTAAGAAAAAGTTACAACGTAAATATCTGAAACATTTTTTTAATTTAATAAAAATACGCAAATTACGCTTGCATTCCTTTTAATTATTTACTTAAACGAGTATTTTTTTTATTGAATATTTATTTTTTGTCAGTATATCATTTTCTAATACATCGGAAATTTCGGAGCAAAAAATATCTTTTATATTGAGCTTTACAGAAAGTGCCACTGCTAAAGTAACAACATTCAATTTTGATTTCTCACTAGTTCAAAAAAATATTACCAACTGAAAAAACTCTTTCAATTTCTGCATTAGCTCCAGGTTGGCACACACTGCCTAAATTCAACAAGAATAACTAAATTATCATATGGAAAGTGTACATTTTCGAAATGGTTAAGTATTTCCACCCATCTTTTATCAATTTCAGCATACTGATTTACCAATTGTTCCAGTTTATTAGAATTTAAATATACATTCAGTCTTCTAATTTATTCAAACAGACCATGGTCATTGATTTTAATATCAGACATTTCATCCGATAAAAACTCAACACAATTTTCTATATATGTCCAATTTACATGCGATGAAGTAAAAAAAAAAAAAAAAACACCATTGAAAACTGTTATTTCCTTTGATATTTGTTTCAGACCATTCTTCGACATATTGGAAACATGTTTGTGATTCATCTCTGAATAGAGATTAACAGATCAGTTTTAAAATATTGAAAAGGAGGAGGACACTTTTCGAGGAAGGACAGAACCTATAAAAGGAGGACGGTTGTTCACCTTAATATCTTGCGCAAGAAACCTAGTTTAAACTTTGTTCGTTTCTCTTCTGAATAGGTATTGTGGCAGAGAAAATAGTTTGAAGGTCTTGAGATAATACTCCCAATAATGTCAAATTCGTAGGCCACAAATTGGGGTCAAGTTTAGCGACAGAGATAGATGTCTCGACCACAGAAAAGAATCTGGGATGATTATTTGATGAAAAAATTTTAAAAGATCAAAGAAAATTCTTCCCAACTTATTCACGGAAAATACAGAGAAAAAAATTGGTAGAATCAAATCTTTGACATCGAATATGCATCTCAGTTTTCTTATGCCAAATTGTGATTATGTATTTGAATTGCTGTGCCCAATAACGTATGATTTTTTTTAAATTTGTGCTATTGTAGTTTTATAAATGTGTGTTTTTTGCTTTAAGGAGAAAATCTATACTAATTACATGAGAAAAGTAGAATAAATTCAGATTTATTTCGATGCAACCTGCCTGCTAATTACGTGAACATTTCCTGCATATGAAAGGCACACACACACACAATCAACCATTTAACAATATATAAATCACATTGGTTAACTCGTTATAATGAGCAACACGAAGCAATTAAAGTCCTTACTTACAAAAATTTCTTTATTCAACTTTCTGAATATTCGACCCCGGCCTAAGTCGGTGGATTTTCATGATGCAGAAAATCGACAGCAGCCATGTCGTATGATTAGGTGGCATGTAAAAAATTCCTTGAAGTGCCGATTGCCTAGGGTGCTCTCTCGGCAAAATTAAATTCCTAAGTTCAATTTCGCATCGTCAGAGCTCAGGTGCCTCCATCTGGGGAGGAAACTAGGCGTCAAAATTACTTGCGGTAATTGGTATCGCCTATATGGTGACGCACTAAAGGCTGATATTTTATTGGCCAGCTCTGAATCGTTATTTATTCCAAGTACTTAATATCTATTCAATATGGATACTCTACAGCCTTTAGATCATATTTTAACTTTCTACGACTTGGGACTTAAATGTTAATGCAACTGAGAATTCGATAAAAAAGATATGTATAAAAAAACTAGTAGAGTTTATTTTTATCTTTTTTCACTCAAGATATTAAGTATTATGCTATCTTTTGTAAATTGCTTGTAATGTTTTTGTTAATATTATAGTGAAACAAAGCCATAGTTAGTTAAATTAAAAACATAACAATTTATCCTATGTAAATATAGTTTTAGATTTAAAATATTTATTATGATTTAATTCCATTTTTTAAATCTTTTTTTCAAAAATTTTATTGTTCTAACAATTTATATATTTCGCATAATAAGTACCGGAGTTAAATATTATATGTATAATTTTTAGCAGTACTTTTTAATACCAATCATTTAAATTTTATTTTTAGATTCAGCTGTGTTTCATTCCTCATTCGAGAATGGGGAATTTGATTTGATTTATTTAAATGCTGTGAAATCTTGCGGGCTATTTATTTTTTGAATTTATATAATTATTTAAGCATAAGAATTTTTCATTTATTTTCATATTTATTGCGATTTTTTCGTAATTTATTATTACAGTCAGACATCTATATATATTTAACGAATTCGTTAAATCCCGGAAAAAGTTCGCTATATGGAAGATTTGAAAAAAGGTTTATTTTTTAATGTATTGTATAATCCACATAAAACAAATTTTAAATTCATAAATACTATATATTAAAAAATAATTATTCACACCTTTTTATGAAGTAATATCTATTTTATATATCTTACCCATAAAATAAAAAATAATAAAGAAAAATAATAATAATGCAAGGAAAACAAGGGAAAAAAATGTTGAGAAATACATTGTATTTTTAACATTAAGAAAGTAATTTTATAATAAAATTAAAGTTATTTAAGGACATTTTCTAATATAAAGCATACAAGTAAATTTAAACATGTATTGTTTTATAACTAGAAATTCTAAACATGTATAATATATGCCACATGCGTCCTTAAATTTAATTACTCATTAAATCTGTTAATTTTGTTTGAGTTTTTTTGTTTGAAAAAATATTTTTTTTCTCTTATTAAGCCTTTACAATGCACCAAAAATCCTTTCAGGCGTATTTTTCCGTGTTGTTTCTAAAATTTTTCTAGCCATCCATTACAACCTAGAAATTGGTCATATCTCAATGCCTTCGCAAATTAATGAGCTTTCTCTACTACAAAAGGTCTAAAGATCGGAATATATTTTTCTCTCGCATTCGTATCCACTTCAAAACTGCCTCGTCGAAATCTTAACATTTGAACATGAATTCTCAATGAATCATAAGTTTGTAGCTTATCTTGATTTTTTATAATAGTTGATAAGCTGCTTGGAGGAATACCAAATTTTAAAGCAATATCCTTTTTCTTGACATCTTTATCCACTTTCTGCGGAATTAAATTTATTTCTTTGATGCTCAAGCTCTTACATTTGGACATTTTCGAGTTACGAGAAATAAAGTTACCAGTACGACGGATCAACCCTACAAATGAACGGAGACTAGTTCAAGGACACGGGGACTCGAGACAACTCCACTGATTGTGAAAGGGGATATTGAAGGTGTTTCTAGTGCACTGGACAATGGAGTTTAAAGGTTGCACTTCTTGGATGAAACGTCCAGAATTCTATTGTTGTCGGCGAGTTAAGCACCTAATAAAACCAGTTCAAGATTGATGACCACCATAAAATGTGATAAAAGATAGAATAACATTAAATGTCCAGAAATACTTTAAAAATAAGGAGGGGAAAAAAATTCAATCACAAGAAAAAGTTTGTTACATAGAAAATGCACTTCGCTATTGGGAGGTTATTTTACGAAGAAAATCGTGAAATGTTCTTGGTTCCAAGAAAAAGTTCGCTGTAGAGAAAAATTCGCTATATAGAGATTCGTAATATGGAGGATCGACTGTATTTAGATATTGGTAATAAATAATCAACACAAGAATAATTTATTTTAATAAAAGTAATTAGTCAGTTTGGTATAAAGTTTAATGAAATCAAGACATTTTTCCAAATAATATACAGCAAAAATTTAAAAGTAAAACACCGACAAAAAAAGCTAGTTATAAAACAAAAATTTAATCTTCGGCTAGTTTTTTTTCTAAATTTATGATTGAAAATTAATTCTTTTAAATTTCGACAGTTTCGATCACAGCGTAAAAAGAAAAATCAATAAAAATTATTAAAAATATCTTATTAAAAAAGAAAGGAAATAGTTCAAAAAGTTCTTGAAAATATGGATTTTATCATCACAAATACGTGTTAAGATTCGCATAAAACAGTATATTGCAAAATCAAGTTCTAGTTGGAGCTCCCAGACAGTTACGAAGGGGTGGGGAGAAGAGAATCATATTCTTTGAAAAACAGACGGATTTTTTTTTTTTTGTTGTTGTCAGAACTGGTTTTAGTCAAAACGTTGTTCGTTTTTGCTTGATTCTTTAATTCTCAGAATAACGAATAAATATTTGAAAAGAAAAAAATAAAAGGAAAAAAAAATGAATGTATTAATGATTAAATCCCGTTTCAGATGAAATAGATTTCACCGATCAGCTGTGCTATACAAAGAATAATTCAGTTACTGATAATTTATTTCAAAAGAAAGAAGTATCATCGATCTCTATGTGGCATTCTTCCAAAGAAATCAGATACTAAAATCGGCTTATCTGTACAGAACATGTGAGACGCCCTTCAAGTTTGTACACACAGTCTGTTGACGTCAGGTAAAAACAGCTGCAAACGAAAAAGTCAGGCTTCATTCAAGCATGGCGTTCCTACCCTAAGCACGTTTATGCCCACGCCGTGTTTTCACAACAGATGTTTCGCAATCTAACTGGAATAACAACTTTTATCTCAAGTGAGAGTTCAGGTGCAGACTCGGCGCCATTTTCGCACGCATAATCATAATGCTCCGTTTTTTTTATCGTTTGGTTCGTTTTGATTAACGGTAGAAATTATCTTTTTCTTATCATTTTGTCTCGCTGCATCGGAGAAATCTACATTTTTTTTTAATATGATAATACTTATAATAAAATGAGGGCATTGTTTTTTTATTTGCAAGAATTTTCTCTCTGCTTAGATTTAATTAAAAAAAAATCTTCGGATTGAATAGAATTTTTTATTCTAAATTCAATCTCTTCAGCAATAAGCTAAAGTACTTTTTTTGTATTGAATTTTTTTTTTATGTCACAGACAATCTTATAAGAT
Source organism: Trichonephila clavipes (assembly GCA_019973935.1). Lineage (NCBI taxonomy): Eukaryota > Metazoa > Arthropoda > Arachnida > Araneae > Nephilidae > Trichonephila > Trichonephila clavipes. The sequence goes on along the minus strand of BMAU01001371.1, from coordinate 1,228,616 downwards.
AAATTTAATGTTTTGCTTCGTATTGTCAAATTAAAATTAAATGCTGTTATGTAAAACTGAATATTTTGAATTGATGTTTTTGTAAGATTGAAAAGGATTTTTGCTTCAAAAAGTTGTAATTCCCTCACATTGAAAATAATTTTTAAAAATAAAGTACTAATTTGAATAGATACGCAGTTCTGTTAATTTTATCAAAAATGATCCATAAATAATCTACTAAAAACTTCTGCCAAAATATCCAACAAGACTTGATTAGAATTATATTTATAATAAGAAAATATCTCTGTGGATAAAACTGTTCTGAAATGTTGATTAATTGCGCATAAAAATTATAAGCACTATTAAGAAAAAGGATTTTTCCTGTTAAATTTATTTTATTTATCACGAATAAAAGTTCGAAATAGTTTTGAGTGCTAAAAATAATTTTTTTTTCTTTTTCTATTCATATTTTGATTTAAAAAATACCTGTCATTTTATTATAATTTTTTTATTCATTTTTCATCTTTATGAAGAGCTTACATTTCTTCAAATATTTAAACTTTAATTAATGAATTTTTCTTTTAATATTAAAATTAATTTCCTTAGGAGCTAAAGTGTTGCCAAAACGTCTTCATCTTTGGAGCTTAATTGGTGACAATATCGCAAATAGAAATTGACTCATTAATAGAAATTCTACTATATTCATTTTCTGAGCAGAAAATATTTTTAATTGCTTCTAAAATGCAGAAGAATCCTGTGCATTTGAATTAATTTTTTCACAAAAATGGTATCAATTTTTTGGTTATTGATTTAAAGACAAAAAAAAAGTTGGCTTAGAGTGACCGGGTTTATTTAGCAATATCTTGGAGTTAATTAACTAGTGGTTTCCTGGGAGGAGTACCAGCTCTGAAGATACCAGACTAGCTGGGAAGTTTACAAATCAAAAAGTCAACAAAGAGCTTTAAATTCAGATAGGTTTTGTTCGTCTTATTTGTAAGAGATAGATATAAAATAAGAGCTTTAACACACAAAATCACAATATATTTACAGATACATTAGAATACTTAACATTACACACTCAATTTGCACATTACATTTATAGCAAAATACAATTAGGGGACGAAAAGGGGGGGGGAGAAAAGGTATCAAAAAGAAAATATTTACACAAGAACAAATAGAAAACATACGTGAAAACGTACATACATATTTATAAAATGGTAAAAAACAGTTTAAAATTTAACAAATTGAATAAATGATTGAAGGACAGGGAGCCCTGATGTTGGTACTATCTTGGTTATCTAAATTTGTAATATTAAATTTCATATTTTTTAGAACCAATCGTTATTTAAAAGAAAAAATCTCAAATTATTCGTTTTAGAAATCCCTGTCGATGTATATGTATGGACAGTTGAACCACGATTTAACGAACACTTATTTTAAGAATTTCGTGATTTAGCAAATTCCTTCTTTGCCCCGATTAAAATGAAGGCAAAATCCCCTATTTAACGAATAAAAAACTCCGAATTAACGAATTACTTCAACAACCAAAACAATTTTTTTTATTAGTTCGAATTAGAAAAAAAATTGGACTTCTCAAAAGACATACTTTTTGCCCGGAACAGTAAAAGATTTTTTTTTTAAACATACAAATTTCGACAGCGATGAGTGCAGCCCATTATTGGATTTTACAGGTGTAGATGACTTATGAGTGTAACCTACCGCTTGAGTTTTAATAAGACAAGAAATTCCTTTAATCCTGGCAGGTTGTCGGAAACAAATGCATAGTTATTTTTATGCAGAAACTGATAATGAAACACCTATTAAAGCAGTTACATTTTCTTATTCTTTACATTGTTTTGAAATTGTGAAAACATACCTCATACAGCAGGATGTAGATTACGCATCTGCATAAAGCTGAGAAAGAATTTTCTCGAGTCAGGAATCAAAAAGATTGTCAAGCACTTAGTATTTTAAAATTTTTAATTAACTGGTGCGTAATAATTCGCAAATACTATTTTTAGCTGCCGAATAAAAAGTATGTAATCTCTAACAATGGATATTTTTTGTGTAGTTGCTTATTATAGAATTTCCCAAAAGTAAGTGCAAAAAAGTTTTTTTCGGAGTCCGATATTACGAATAACCCCGATTCAACGAATAAAATGTTCGATCTCAATGAATTCGTTAAATTGGAGCTCGACTCTACATAAAGGGTGTTTTCTTAGAGGTATAGAACTTTAAATTGCAATAAAACAACGATGTATTATTCGATTGACATGAACTTTTTTATTCGAAAGATAATCTTGTGGCATTACATTTTAAATATGATTTCAGGCATATGACTGCCACGGCTGGCTCGGATGTAGTCCAATCTGGACGTTCAATTTTCGATGACTTTTTCCAACATTTGTGGTCGTATATCGGCAATAACACGGCGAATGTTGTCTTCCAAATGGTCAAGCGTTTGTGGCTTATCCGCATAGACCAATGACTTTACATAGGCGCACAGAAAATAGTCTAGCGGTGTTAAATCACAAGATCTTGGAGGCCAATTCATAGGTCCAAAACGTGAAATTAGGCGGTCACCGAACGTGTCTTTCAATAAATCGATTGTGGCACGAGCTGTGTGACATGTTGTGCCGTCTTGTTGGAACCGCAGCTCCTGGACATCATGATTGTTCAATTCAGGAATGAAAAAGTTAGTAATCATGGCTCTATACCGATCACCATTGACTGTAACGTTGTGGCCTTCATCGTTTTTGAAGAAGGATTCCACCAGCCCATAAAGCGCACCAAACAGTCAGTTTTTCTGGATGTAACAGTGTTTCGACATACACTTGTGGATTAGCTTCACTCCAAATGCGGCAGTTTTGTTTGTTGACGTAGCCATTCAACCAGAAGTGCGCTTCATCGCTAAACAAAATTCGCTTATGAAAATCGGGAACAACGGCTATCTCGTTTTGGGCCCATTCGACGAATCTACGCCTTGCTTGATCATATTTAAAATGTAATGCCACAAGATTATCTTTCGAATAAAAGAAAATTCATGTCAATCGAATAATACATCGTTGTTTTATTACAATTTAAAGTTCTATACCTCTAAAAAAACACCCTTTACAAATGTCGCAGGGAAAAGACGAAATTAGGAATTTCATCAAATCCATAAGGGGATCACTTGAAGGTAGATGTTAAAAAATAAAGTCTCTTCAAGGTCATTTCCCTGATGAAAGTAAGGGATTTAATCAAATTCCTGAACTGTTTCAGTGAAATGAACTAGTCAGGATTTGCATTGGCTAAATGCTGTACAGGGGAGGGGAGACACCTGAGGGGGTCGATCCTTGTACTTCCTAACCATACAGGTAGTACTATCGATCCCCTAAATATCAACCCCATATCGTTAAAAAATGGCACCATAGGATTAACATAGGGATTGATATTTTAGTGCGTAAGCAACCGAAAAGAAAGATGTTTTACGTCAAAAAATACCCGCCTAATTTTCTAATTATTTGTTACTTAGTTTCGAATAAATAATTTGTATTTCATTGACTATTGTTGTATTACTTACTTTTAAGATTAAAAATGCACCCTACTTGTTAAATAAACACTTTTAAACTCTTGACAATATTATTTCATCATTTCACTGAAACAGATCAGGGATTTTTTCAAATCCCTCACTTTTGTCAGGGAAATGACCTTGAAGAGACGCTTTTTTTAACATCTACTGTCAAGGGATCCTCTCCCTTAGGGATTTGATGAGATTCCTAATTTCATCATTTTCTTGTGACACATACACGTACAAATCCCTCCCAAAATTCTGACAAATATTTTGACAGAAATATTGGATCAAACTTTGATTACTTTTTGAAAAAATTGAGTTTAATGTAAACCCTTCTCACGTTTTTAGATAGATGAGACTCGTGGCCGGCGTGTCATGAGTTCGATTCCTAGTGCCACTGAAGACCCGCTGTGTAGAAAGGTTGATGCACGTTAAATCTGTCGTGGATTAATATCCTTCCGTGGTGCGGAAGTTCGGAGAGGGGTGCAAGCTCAGGTGTCATTCTCAACACTTGTTCAAAAGTACGAGGTCCATCGCCAATAACGCTCGCGATGCTTTATGGTTAGACGCTAATAAAGACTCCCTCACTTGAAGTAACGAGTGCATTATATTTGAAGCTGTACCAAACAAGCTTCACGTATTCTATAAAATCAGTGGTTTCCAAACTTTTTTAACCCATGCACCCCTTTTTATAGTCAAAACTTGCCCACGGACCCCTAAGTGAAAGAGCTACATAAATGCGTAGTATAAAAATTACAGATTTGGAAAAACATTTTTTGTTGCAGAATTAATTATATATTGAAATTATAACTTTTGTTTAAAATAAAATAAAAATAATTAATAACTTGGATGAACTTGATATGTTATGTTATGAATTTATTTATGTTCGTCCCATTGTTTATAAGTAGCAACCTCAAATCCTCTTGAGCAGTAGCTTTTAGTCAGTTTCTTTTTTTTTGTGTGTGTGTGCTGAGGTTTTTACGGTAGAATCTACGTTCTACCAAATTGGTAGACGGGAAAGTAGTCAACAACTTCTATACAATAACTCATAATGCCGGACACAAAATTGGGATCTGTTTTTGTAACCAGAATGTGTGGTATCCTTGTTCAAACATTGGTTTTAGTCCCTCATTTGTGGATATTTCAATAAGATACTCCTGTATTACTATGGATTCTTCTGTGTTTGGGATCTGAGTTAGTCCTGGCACAAAAGGGCTCAACACGCTGGCGTAACTAGTTCTGAGGGGGCCCTATATCAAAATTCCTTCAGGGTCCCTTTTTAAATATGGGAGCTCTGTTAATGGGACTATAGTTACACATGTTTGGCCCCGTGTCATTTATACGGCTGATACGGCCCTGGCTCAACACCCAGTCGGGAATATCCAAGTGAATTATTGTTATTTATTTAAATTTCCATAAAGATTAAAATGGATCAATATTTTTATTTTTATTTTGTATTAAACTTTGCGCGGTGCCCCTGACATTATTCAGGGACCCCCAAATCAATTTTAATTTTCCACGGACCCCTGCGGATCCGTAGGGACCACTTTGGGAACCACTGCTATAAATAATCAATATATTTCTCAAGCTTACGATTTGGTGAAGACCTATTGACAGATACTATTGTGTGTACATAGATTTACTTTCTCTTTTTTATCTTATCAATCTACAAGGCATTGTAGTAAAATTATCCTGGGCAAAAGATTTTAAAATCGTTTTAAATGGACAATGATAATCGGCGATTAATATCCTATTATTCGTCATGGTTTTAATTCATCCATGACAAAATACTCAGCAGAAAGATTGCTCAGCTAAACCCGGTGATGTAATATAGTCTTTGTATTAACTCAAGCGAATCGGTCAGTCATCTTTTTAAGAAACTAGAGCGCTTGAAATGTTGCTTATACTGTAATATTTACATGTTTCACAATCTAATGCAACGTCAGTTCTTTTTACTGCTCTGTAATTCCCCACCATTTTTTTAAATTTTACTGTTACCATTTATCGGTAGACAAAACAAACAATAAATCGCTCCGCAACAGTTTCAAAAACTTCATATCAGTTACGTGATGTGTGAAAAATAAATAATAATTTCGGAAACCTGACAACAAATTCAAAAATCAATTTTTGTTTGCGAAAAATTGTTTTACATTGTAGCAATATTATATTTTCTCTGTTTTAGTTTTTGTGTTCGCAAAATAAGTAATCACAAAATAATAAGTATCATTTACGCATTTCATATCATAGACAAAATTTATTCTGGATTAAGTTTAATTACTTTCATAAATATTATTTAAGTATAATGAATTTTATTGTTGGATATATAAAAACGCGTATTTTTTTTTCACAAATATTTAACTCACTGAGGAATTTAGATCTTTTTTAGAATACATTTACAAAAAATAATGTATAAAACATGTTCTGATAAATTTACATTAGGTCATATTGTAAATGTAGAGAAGGCAAATATTCGAATTGATACTATTCTCAAGAAGAATTCTTTTAATTGATGATTCAAGGCCTCATGAGTTACTGTTGCACTTTATTTTCCATTGTTGCCACAGGAATTTCATTTGCATGCATTAATATCAAAATCATATAACAATTTTTTTTAACTTTATCCATGCCTAGAAAAGAATACTTGAAGATTATTTGCTTGCTTAGATAATATCTGAAAGGAAACACACAAATGGCAAGCGGCTGGATATATCTGATGTAGGCGTTTACAGAAAAACGTTTTCAAAACATTTCAGTGAATCATTCGCAATGTTTGTATCTAATCATGATGTATAAACACTTTTCTTCCCGTTACGCAGTTAGATAAAGGTAGCAGGTGTTTGCATACACGTAAAGAACGAATACTTTTATCGGTTGAAATGGTCGCTAAGCTGTGTCAACCAAGACATGTCCTCACTTGCTATGATACGAATAAGAGTTTCGCTTCGTAAATTCTTAGATGATTAGTCATCGTAAAATGATACCGACGAAAAAGTATATTTTATACATTGTCTTCGTCTAATCCTGTTAAAATGATTTGTAACAGAGGTCGGCAACCTTGTAGCTGTGGCTTGACAAACTAATCTACCAATATGATTCAAAATGCCATACAGTTGCAAATTTGTTAAATAATTCGATTCCCGCGATAATACATGCAGAGTTAGGGACTAGAGACTCAAGGATACACACACACCACAGATTTACAGTTTTATTATATATTAATTTTGTATCATTTAAAGATGTTTATGTTAACATAAAAAACACAAACAACATAAAATATAACTCAAACAACATAAAATATAACTATTCCTTCAACATAAATTAAAAATTAAAATTGTATATATATTATTCATTATGTATGTCTTAAAAATGTTTATTAAAATGAGAAATAAAAAAACATATATAAAAACAAGTATTCCTTCAATATATATTCTTTCAATATAAGTATTTTAATGCGAACTTTGTCCCTGCACCGCAGTACTTTTTCAAAAATTTCTAATGGGCTGCGAATTGGTATTTTACCTTTGCAGACCTAGTACATTCCCCGGAAGCTGGTATCTCTTTTTTATATGGCACCATATAGGCGGATACCAATCGTCGCAAGTAATTTTGACACCCATTTTTCCCCCTAGAGGGAGGCATCTGAGCTCTGACGATGCGAACCTGTACTAGGATTTAATTTTGCGAGAGCACCCAAGCCAAATAGACACTCTTGGGATCTTTTACATGCTGCTGTACTTCATATTGCAATATCAGGGGTATAATTTGTGACTTTCACTTTGACACGATTCTGAATGTTCAGTTGTTAAAAAAATTTCTTTGACGACTCAAAATAATTTTCATGTGAGAAAAGACATGTTCACATAGATATGTAGAACCAGTAGCGTACGCGGACTCACATGAAAGGGGGTGGGGGCGTAACGTACACCCCCGCATGGCGGTGGGGCTCAAGATTCTAGGGAGCCCAAAAGGCATGTTATCTTATGATTTTGCAATCCTTTGTTGCATCCAGCTTGTGGCCTACAACCTGAGTGTATGGGGGGGGGCTAATATTCTCCGTTATGCCATTAGTTACAATCTATAAAACACCTAAACGAAAGCACTAAAGGGATTAAAATTAAAACTCTGCTAGTGTATGGTGGGGGGTTAAACTCTCAAATTCCCTTCCCCTTGTGTACGCCATTAACAACCAAAAGCGGAAAATATAGTTCATGCAATTTTCTTCAAACAATTAAATCTTTCCAGCATGAAATCCAACAATTTGAAATAGCTGCCAATTTATCGTTAAAGCTATCTTTCAAATGTTTTCGTGTTTTAGTAAATTTTGCTTTCCGTTTTTCTGAACATGTTAGTTTATTAAGATCTGTTTCAAAGTTACCAACTTCCAACCACTCAAAAATTGGCAAATTTGTAGTGTGATGTACAGGTGGTAAGCAAAGTAATGGAAATAGCTTAGATTTAAAAAGTATCCCTTATTAGTATGGTGTAGGACCGCATTTGGCATATAATACAGCTTAGATTCGCCAAGGAATAGATTCATACAAGTGCTAAATAGTATTTAGAGAACCATTCTTCATGGAGAAATTGTCATAGTTCTTGGAGAGATGCTGATGGAGAAAATCGATTCCGTGTTGAACGCTTTAAAATAGTAGATCATAATGGTTTAATTTTATTGAGGTCGGGTGAGTATGCGAACCAAGGTAGTTGTTAAACTTCCTCCTCGTGTTTATCAAACCATGATTGGACTAGACCCGCTGCATGAATAGGTTTCTGGAGAATTCCATCTCCTGCAGGAATCAAAGTTTGCATCATAGGATGGAGCTGGCCAGCTAAAATTTCTCCATACTTCTCCCCAGTGATCCTTTCTTTCAGGATTACGATTGGTCCGGCAGAAGACCACGACACAGTTGCCCATAACATGACAGATCCACCTCCATGTTTGACAGATGGAAGGAGACAATCACGATCATACACTTTTACATGTGTCCTCCAAATGCGCACCGTTCATGTTGTAGGGAAAAGTGTGAAAGAGAGAGAGAGACGATTCGTCAGACTATATTACTTTCTTCTAACTATCAATTGATCAGGTTTTGTGAGTGTGACACCACTGTAGACGACGTTTGGCATTAACATCTATGAAAAGTGGCTTGGGAATTGCTGCTCTGCCGTAAATGTTCTGTTTATGACGGTGCCTTCTAATTGTAATCATTGACACTGGAGAATCCAGATGCTGATCACTTTCGCTGAAGCTGTTCGCTTTTTAGATTTTAATGTCTGCTTTAATATCCGTCGGTCGCTTTGACTGAGCTTCTCTTTCATCCACTATTTTGCTTTGACGATCTTGTCTTGCCGCGCTGTGTATATGCTGTTATGACATTAGACACTGTACCTCTAAACCTCTCTCCACTCTACCTAAAAATTGGGATGTTTTAGTCACACTTGCTCCATTTAAACGAGCTCTTACAATTTGGCTTCTTTGAAAATCTGAGAGGTCCAGCATTTTACGCTTTTGAAAAAATCCAAGACTTACAGAACTTCAATAAAGCTACTCATACTACCAGAATATATACATTTTTATTTATAAGAAATTGGTAGCTGTTGTTATATTTTAATTCTTACGAAACGTATTCAAAAATGTCACTTTTATTCACAGGTGTTTCCAGTATTTTGATAACCACCTGTACAGTACCACCGAGAATCGTTACCCGTGCCATAGGTTGCCGATGCTTGATATACAATATTGCTCTAACAAGGTATTAATAAAGTGAAAAAATAAAAAGAATGTGTGTTATCAGACACAAAACTCTTCAAAATTTTATTTATTTGTTTATTTATTCTGGGTTACTTCAGATTGTTGTGAAATGCAAATAAAACAGCTAGAAAAGGCAATTTTACATTCTTCAAAAGAGAAATAACTTATAATGTGTTAAACATGATTTTATCTCTTTCCTTTTGTATATACGAATGTTTTTTGAAGAGGTTCGATCCGATTAGACGGCTATCAAATGCGATTGAAGCGTAAGTAGGTGTAACATGTCACATTATGTACCTTTCTAAAAGATTTGTCTGTTATTTTGTTCCGAATGGTGAAATATAACAGAACAAAAATTGTTTTAATTCCAGTTTGATGGGTTAAATATTGATTTCAAGCTCATACAGATTTAAAGGAATGTTTTTTTTTTTTAAAAAGAATTTTGTGTACTATATGTTGTAATTCTAAAAGAAAAATAAATTGTTTATAAAACATTTTTTTAAACTCTTCTTATCGGGAATCCGCAATGTCAGGCTGATATGATAAGGAGAGCTGCGGCGAATGAAAGTTTAAGAATCGCTGGTATACTCTTCACTGTAATTGAAAACTATTTCATAAATTTACTGTAGTAATTCACAAAAGAGTGGATGATTCGTGATACCGTTAGGTAAGAAATGAACAAGAGTGGCCAAACCATGCCACTATCCTTTCCTTATGCTGCCGGTTTCCAGTCCGGGATACGGTGGATTCATAGTTGGTGGATAATGGAAAGACTATCAAAACAACAAAAGCAAAGAAATGTTAAAGAGTAAGGGAAAATCTCTCTTGGACCAAAGCAAAAGGAAGGGGTGCTCTAGAAATTGTGTGTGTGTGGGGGGACGTAACAATTTGAAGTGCTTAGGGTGCGAGAGAGGTTAAAAACGGTCCTGAAATTTATTACATGCCACTCTCTGATACAATAGCCGTGCAATTAATTGAGGTATTCGCATAATTGAGGTGCAGAATTTATATATATTTTTAAAAGGAATTCTAGATTTATCATGCAGTTAAAAAAATTGACATATGTTGTTGGTATAGTCATTTTGAAAGTCTTTAATTCGTTATTATACGATTTCTACAGTCACAGTCGGCCTTCTCTATAATGGGTTCAAAAAACCATATGGGGCCTCTAAATTTTTTGTAAGGTAAAAAAAAATTTCTATAACGAATATATATTTTTAAGGATATTCCATGCCTGATTTTTTCCTTTTGCTAAAACATTAATTACTTCGGAAAAATAAAAAAAAATTTGCAATTTTTTTCGATGCTTCTTATAGCAAGTGCATGTAAGTGTCCTGCACACATGCTTGATCGATGTAGGGATGGCGATCTGAGATCGATTAATCGAAGAATCGATTTCTCGGGCCCCCCAAAATAGATTTTTTAAATCGATATGTAGCACTGAATCGATTCAGTGAATCGATATTTCATCCTAGAAAACCGACATTTGAAAACCATAAATTTATCTTCAGTTAATTGAATGTAGTATCTTTAAAACCCGTAATAATATAGTGTTGGTGGTTAAAGGGTTAATTTACTGGAAAGAACAAAAAAAACTCTATTTATCATCACGTTCACTCAATAGCCATGGTGTATATGAGTATCGTGGGATCATCTGTTCCTTGTGAGCGCCTTTTTTCGATTGCCGGCAACATCGCAAGTGATGAGCGGAAACACTTGGATCCCAGTAGACTTGACAGACTGTTGTTTTTAAAAAGCTTAGATATCAAGCATTGGAAACATCCATTGGAATTATCTATTTTCTAAACTTTTTAATTTAACAAATACATTTAGAAAATAAACGTCTTCTTTTATATCTGACATTTTGATATGGTAATAAAAATAATTGTAATTGTCGAATACCCTGAACTAAAAAATTCCCTGATTTTACTGATAAGAGATCGTTTATTATGGTGTCTTTCTTGTTTTTCATGAAATGGATTTATATTTACATTGTAAATGCAGATTTGAAAAAAATCGATTTTTTTAGAAATCGATCTTTTAGACCTCGATTTTTCGGGAATCGATTCAAAAATCGATCTTTTTTGGAAAGAATCCCCATCCCTAGATCGAAGTCACTTTCTTATTAATTTTAATTTTCTGAAAGAGAGCTTAGCATTTGCTGTAGTAACTGGTAATGTAAAGAAAAGTTTCAAAACATTTTAATTATTAATTAGTGCGTATTACAGTATGTCCTGCACGTAATTTTCTCCCTTTTCATTCAAAATGGAATCCCATAGCAAACCATTTTCCTGTTATAGGTTTTTTTCCACATCTTTGATATAAAACCGTACAAAGTTTATGGAGCATTTTTCTAAATCATGCTTTTCTAAAAATTTTATATCAGTAATTAATTTGAAATCGGAAATAATATATTTGGCATACTTAAAATCTATCGTCCATTTTTGCAATAACAGTTTCAATTGCAATGTTAAAAAATAATAATTAAATTCTTTTACCGAGTTTTTTTATAATTTGTGACAGGCTCACTCGTCTTTTCTTTAACATGTCCTTTGGGTTCTTTGGGGCCAGAATTAATGGCAACTCTTTTCCAACCAAATCAAAGAAGTGAAGTGTGAATGAAAGATGCAAATTAGGAAGCTTTTAAATATCAGAAGTTAGAGTAAGCGCAAAGGCAATTAGAGGAATGTAAACAGTTCGTGGTCCTAGATTGAAGAAGTTTTAGATGACGTTACGTGGCGAAGAATAGTAATTATACGTGATAGATATCCATTGATCAAGGTGCATACCATTGCATTCGAGTTATTGCAAGACCTCATCTAGAATTGTTGTGATCGTTACTGAAACTACAGCAAGGTAGGATGAACTATTTAATATTAGGATCTGTAATAGTATTGGAATCGTGTTTAGGGGAGTCAGTTATTGGTAGTGGTTCGAGTTAGGTCAATTCGGTAATATACACTAGTGTGCAAAAATTAAGGGCGAGACGGTTTTTTCAATATAACTTTGTACAAAAGCTTTCCAAATCAACTCATTTAATACCGTAGGATCCCCAATACGTAAGGACATGTGTAATATGTAAGCAACACTTACTAAAAGAGAAATCAGAGGGATAAAAAGAAGCTGTATTGAAAAAGTAGCATGGAGCGCAATGCGACTGAAGGCCGAAACATCCCTGTGATGGGTGTCCAGCAAGAAACATCCGGTCTTTAGTAGGGGATATGATCTCCCCTGACTGCTAGGCAGGTTTCACAGCGTCTGCCCATGCTGAGAATGAGGGTGTCAATGAGTTGTTGAAGCAGTGCTGTCCATTCGTCTTGCAGCGCCAATCGAAGCTCCCGAATTGTTACTGGTGGTAAGGTACGAGCTGCCAAGCGTCTGCCTAGAAAATCCCATACATGCTCGATGGGATTGAGATCCGGAGATCGTGCCGGCCAATCCATACGTTCAATATCCTCACTCTCTAAGAGCTGTTCGGCAGCTACTGTGCGATGACATGGTGCATTGTCGTCCATGAAAAGGAACTGCAGACCCATAGCACCTCTAAAAAGACGCACATATGGAAGAAGAATCTCGTTACAGTAACGGATCCCGTTGACTGAACCTGCGTCGAAGATGTGAAGGTCTGTACGACTACCAAGCGTGATGCCTCCCCAAACGAGAACACCGCGACCTCCATACCTGTCCCTTTCAATGATGTTCGAGGGATGATTGCGGCTTCCCCGCTCTCTCCAGATGAGTATGCGATGAGAATCGCTACTCAAACGGAATCTGCTCTCATCTGTAAAGAGTACTCGTCCCCATTCATTGTCTCTCCAATTCCGGTGTTCCCGGCACCACAGAGAACGCCTTCTCCGATGGGCAGGCGTTAAAGGTACACACCGTACAGGGCGTCGTGCAAACAGACCACCACCGTGCAGTCTTCTGGCCACGGTAAAACGCGATATCGGTCGTCCAGTCGCCTGTGTCGTGTGTCTAGCGATTTCTCCCGCTGTCTGCCGCCTGTTTCTTCTGGCCTGTAAGACAATGTACCGGTCATCTGCGGGTGTGGTTCCTCGTGGACGACCACTACTGAACCCCCGGATAGCTGTTCCTGTAGTTTGAAATTGTCTCCAAAGTCGTGAAACGATGCTGTGAGCAATTCGAACTCTGCAGCCACACTTGTCACACTGCGGCCTTCCTCCAACTTCCCAATGATTCGACCTCGGGTAAAAGCATCCAGATGTCATCTAACAGATTGATTATTCGCCATTTCTCGCTGAGGCAGCAACTTGGTGTGATTTTAACTGCTATACGGCGTGCAATCTCTTTGCCAGAAATACTGATCTTACACCGACAACATGCTTTATACTACTCAGACACTCCCCCATTACGTCTACCTGCATATCTGCGCATGTGCTACCGTACATCACCTTACTTAATCTCCTGATTGGTCTTTCTGTCCACTCTGCCTCTTCGTTCAGCTGATATGCTAATTTTTCGACTTCGTCCTTAATTTTCCACACCAGTGTATGTGTGGGAAGTATACCATATATATATATATATATATATATATGGGAAATTTCCTCCTGCGAATTAACGAGGGAGATGTGGAATCAGCGAGCGGACTCTAGACGCGGAGGTCGAAGATCCGGGGCTGAGAAAAAGGAGCAACGAGAACAGTGGCCGAGTAAGGACCCATCACCCGTTGTTCACAAAAGAGACGCGAAGGTCACTTTCATCACCTAAATACCAGAGACTATCGTAAAGATTCAGTGTCATCAATTGTACTAGAACTATCGTTAAGAGCTAGAAGTGTTTAATCTACATGTCAATCCAGTTATCTGGGTAAACGTCTGTCGTACTGAGTAGAACTGTATCTATTGTCCAACATAAAACGGTAGTTTAACAAAAAACGAATGTAATCATTGAATACCCCTAGAACTGAGGAATAATCCTACATATATGTAGAATCCTACATATATGTAGGATTTTCCCTTTGAAACATTTTGTTAAAAGGTTGAGTCATATCCTTTTCAGAGGACCATAAATCTCAATTTATTACTGCATTCCGAAGCAGCGCCATCTAGTGAGCTTTCGTAGCTCCGGCTTGAATAATTTTTCGGCAGAGGCCAACTAACCAATGCTTGTTCAACACGTCGCGTCTTTACCGCATTTCCGCGCCCAGCGCGGCACCACCAGTCCTAACATCCAAGAATGAGAAAGGTTTATTTCCCCGTCTTCTAAAGTTATAACTCAACTTTTAATTAACCTAATTCCTGCATGTCTTTCTCTTTGTAACTATCCCCTTTTGTAAATATTTTCCTTTAACTTTAAATAAATTCTCTTTTTTACTTAAATGAAGTATTTGTGTTTAAATGACTTAGATTCATTTAATTCATCACTCACCCTTAAATACTTACCCCTAGACAAACCACCTCGCCAATCTAAAATCCCGCCTTCTGAAGAGTCTGATTTTTATTCGAAGATTTATTCGGACTCCCCCATATATATATATATATATATATATATATATATATATATATGTAGATAATCTAAATGAACACATATATATTTAAAAGAAACTTTTTGTGTGTGTATGTTATAAAAACTTGAAAATATATTTGGGCGAGTTTAAAGTGATAAAATTATAGCTAGGTAATTATTTGAGCTTTGCTAGCTTTTTCTTTCTTTTTCAAATTATGATACATATACAAAAGATTTAGTTGGGCACATGTCCTCATGGGCTGTTGCGCCAGTGAGTTAAGTTATATGAAAGATTTATATCTAGATTATATATTGTTGGATCTTAAAGCCATTAGGTAGCGTTGTTGCTGTGAGTCGCTTCCCTTTAGAAGTAGTCTTGTGACAACAGTCAGTACATGATCTTTCTGAAACGCTTTCTGTTGAAATATTCTTGTGTCGAAATGCTTAACTTGTGAAAAGTGAATGTAAACTATTCTTCATCATTGAAATATACTCAACATTATCAAATTGAACTTCGATTTTTCATTGAATCAATTTTCTTTCAACAGACTGGAATTCGAAACCGAAACTTTTAGTCTCTGATTTAACACGATAGAGCAATACATAGTGTTACTTAAATCCGAGGGTTTTATACAAAAACAATCACAAAGAAAAAATAATCAGTTCTTTAAGAGCGATGCGAATTTATTAGCGAAAATCCAATCCTTTCAATACAGGGGATTCATCGGCAATATTCACAATATTCGAAGGTCTTCACACCTTCGACAGCAATCAAACACAAGAACAGTGTTTAAAAATGCACGTACGTAAAGATTATTCACAAGCACAGCCGAGCTAGTCAAAACAATCCTCACTACTCGCTGGCTTAATCAAGTCTCCTCGCCGTACCGGCGAGCATCCTTTTTATATACGCGACAGAAACTTCTAGAAATATAACCGCTCGTGCCATTGAACCGACACTAGTGGAGAGATCTACTACTTTCTAAAAGATTCCAGAGGGTTCCGAACTCGCCAACATGGTCAACAAAATGGTCGCCAGATTGGTCGCCAAAAATGATGCCAACTTGGCTCTACCGCCAAGTTAATGAATCGCCATTATAACATAAGGGGCGGCATTGCTTGTGAATAGTACAATTTTAACATGAAATAAATATAACACAGAGTAATATAAATGCATTAAACACTCAAACACAAATTATTCACACTATTTACACAAAATTCGTAACAATATTATTCCCAAAGTAAACAGGTTCTAAAAGTACAGTCTCTTTTTGTTGCTGTTTTTCAGAAAAGTCAAAATGACTAAGGTTAAAGACTTCCTGAAGAAGGGTGCAGCCAAATGTCAAGATCTAATTTTCAAGAAAATATTAATAACTAGCTGGTATACCCGTTCTTCGCACGGGTGAACTGAAAAATTAAACAACACAGATTGAAGGAAAAAGAAGTTTTTAATGAGTTAATTTTATGTGAACTGCAAATTAAACAAAAAAGCTTTTTGCATATCTCAGCTAAATAAAAAAAGAAAGAAAAAAAACACATTTGTTAAATTTTAAGTATGTAGATCTAATAGCTGATAAAAAGGATTTTTTTTTTATTTATAATTCCTCGTAACACTCTTGAGCGTCGATTTTTGAAAATACCTCCCTAAGCTGATCTCTGCTCAGCAAAAGTAACACATTGTTAAAAGTTTTGCGTAATGAACGCTTAAAGTAGTGTAAATAATTTATATCTGAAAGTGTAATACATTAATATTACTTTCTGTTGTGTATTTATTTTATTTTAAAATTGTAATATTCGCAAGCAAAGCCGTTTCTTAAATTATAATGGCGATTCAATGAAAAACATAGCCAAATGTTAACGATAGAGTCAAGTTGGCAAATGCCTAGCTACTTTCGTAGCTCGAGCTTTATTAGAGCTTTGTAAGACCCGCCGTACTTTATCCAACCGCATTATGATTTACTGCAGTTTTTTTCACACAATATTTTTTTGGATCACTACATTTACAAATTAAGGAATATACATAAACAAAATACTCCCCTTTGGAAAATTTAATCCATTAGAGCTAATAAATTAATTAAAGATATTCCACTGTAAAATTAATTATATACACTGTTCACTTAAAATAAATAGTCAAATCATTTTTCAAGGTCTTCACTAACATACAAAAACATAAGACACTTAAATTTTGACATAAACTATTTTTTCGGGACAAAAATAATAATCTTTGCAATCCGCTGAAAACGCCGTCAGCTGAAAACGCAATATCTGATACAAAACTATTCGGCTTCCCCGCTAAAATACTCATCATAGAACCCGTGCTGCCATATATCTTGGAAGAGTGGATTTCAAAGAATATTCCTGCTAGGTATTGGTAGAATATTCCTTCTAAAATGGTGTGGTAGTTAGGAGAAGGGGGTGCCAGCTCAGGTGTCGTCCACGTCACTTGACCATGGTTCAAAATTACGTGATACGTTGCCAAAAGCCCTCGTGTAGCTGAACAGAGCGATGTTAATATTCACTCACTCACATACTATAATAACCTCTCCCTTCAAAACTTAGTTTTAATTTGAAATAAAAAAAGGCATTATTCTGATCACAGGAATTAATTAGAAGCGAGCCCCTTGCGTAGCCAAAAAACAAAAAGTTTTTCACAAACAAAAGATAGATATATGCTGACGTGGGCTTTTTTGCAGCGCAATCCAGATTTGCTTACAGATGCCAGAATTTTTTCCTATTTACTTGACAAATATCGTTATATTTTGGACACTTTTTACAAATTTTTATAAATTATAGCCTATGCTATAAATTATAGCCTATGTGCTATTCTGATGTATAAGCTATATTACTGTAAAGTTTCATTAAAATCCATTCAGTTGTTTTTGCGTGAAAGACCCACAAAGATTATCACAAACTTTCACATTTATAATATATATTAGATTGTTGTTTTTATTGTAATTGATTATTTGTTCGATCACACCTCATACCTGAAGAAATTTTTTTTTAAAAAAAAAATTGATAATATATTTCCTAAGAAAACGTAAAAGTAGTGAATATCTTCGACAACTCAAAATATTTTTGCATTTTATTATATTTTTTAGATCTTTTCTTATGCTAGCACACGCACACAATTCACAATACTTAGAAGTATATTACAATTCGTTAGTCAAAATATCTTGTTTTGAATTGGTCATGAAATAATAATAATTATTATTTTGTTTATTATTCTAAACAAGTATAGTTTTTACTATAGCTTTCTTTTGAATCTTGTTTTTTAATCTTGATTTACAGAAATAATAATAAAAAAAAATCTGTATTAATTTGAAATTAAACACTCTTTTTCAGGTACTGCATTTCAAAAATTTGAATTTTATTTAATTTTATCTTTTTTTATTTCATAACATGCGAGACACCTATTTCGAAATCCAGAAAATTGGAAAATTTCATATTTCGCATCCCAAATAACCAAGCCTTATGTAGAAATTAATTAATATTTTTTTCAATGATAGTTTGGAAGAAGTCACAATATTTTGGGGGCAAAGGTATTCAAATAACCCTTTTCATTTTTAAAAAAAGTACGAATTTCGTCTTCATTTCCCTTAGAAAAAAAATGAAGTTTATAAACTAAATAAAAGTTCGCAATTTTTCGTAAAAGTAAAGTTTTTTTTTCACTGTAACAAACATTATAAACATATATTGAGGAAGTATTTAAACATTGATCAAGAAATATGTTTATGAGTTCTCAAACGATTGAAATCGAATGTTAGATGAGGAAAGAGGATTCAAGACCTCGTGCAGGTCGTGTCGTAAGCAATGTTGTTACAACAGAATAATGGCCTTCGTGACGAGCAGAAATGCGGGTTCTGAAACATCCATGGGTATTGAACTACTTAATTCTGAAATTCGATGGGCATTTCAAAACGTGAGAGTGTTTCAATGCCTTGTTACTTTTTAACTTAAGCAGTTTAAGTTATTGAGGCCCTCTGACATTCCATATAATATACTTATTGAATCAATATAACTTATAGAAAAATTCAACTTAGGCAATTTTTTCCCTCTGTTTTTATATTTAATTTTGGAAGTTAATAATAGGGAGTTAACCTTTCCGGCAGAACCAGTTCGTATTTTTTTTGTTGAATTCGTTGAACTGGTTGTTAAAATGGCTCTTGGCATTAAATCTAATCAGAATTCTGTTGATGCAATGGCATTCTACGATTTTATATATTACTGGTCATTACCCAACAGCTTCGCTAAGTTGTATAACTAAGTACCGTTTTTTTAAATTATTGATAATTATGTCGTATGATTTCGATTGTAATTGTACTGAGAAATATTCTTATAGGCTTCACCTCTTGATTTAAAAAGGGTAGGACTTGAATTTCAACAATGAAATTATATTTATATTTTACACCCTCATAGCCCCCTCCTATAGAGTCAATTGTTTCAAAACCCATTTTTAGCTGATCTTTACTAACTTACTACTGTAAAATGTCTGCATCAATCTGATTTTGAAGGAAAAAGTTGCGTAGTTTGTTTAGTGACAGCTTAGCTTCTGACATAGTAACCGGAGTCAACTCCTCCCATTCGTCTTCATCACTTTCTGTATTATTGTGGTCCAAAGCCACAATTTCAGCGTCAGATAGAGCTCCCCATACAGCAATGTCCGTGTCAACCAACACGTAGTCGTCAAACGTCAAATCTTGTTCTGGAAGAGCTTTCCAAAGGGATGGTTCAGCATTAAATTCAGTGAGTGTATCATCCACATCAAAAAGATTCGGCGAGGGGAAGCCTGACTTTTTAAAACAGCTGTGAATTGTCAAAAGAGTAACAGCTCTCCAAGCCTTGTCAATCATGATCAAAGCTGTTAAAATAGAAATAGTAGTTACATTTTGCTGATATTCGAGGTTATCCAAAACGCTTTTAATGACTTCACGCCGATAAAGAGTTTTAAAATTATGTATGATGCCCTGGTCGAGTGGCTGAAGTTTTGAGGTTGAGTTTGGAGGGAAAAATTTAAGTTTCACATTTGATAAAGGTGGTGCGTTATGGTACACAGTACATTTGTCTAAAAATAAGAGAATATGTCGTTTCTCTCTTTTCATATCCGAGTTCAGTGAGACCAACCATTCATTAAAGAGTTCGGTGGTCATCCATGCCTCCTTGTTTGAGCGGTATTTGGTAGGGAACGAGTTTATGCCCTTGAAACACCGAGGTTTTGTAGATTTTCCTATGACGAGAGGAGTAATCTTTTCTGAGCCGTCCATGTTTACAGTCAGTAAAATAGTTAACCTCTCCTTGCTATGTTTTCCTCCATGGCATTTTTCTTTTTTGAATGTAAATGTTTTTTTCAGGCAAACACTTGAAAAAGAGTCCGGTTTCATCCGTGCTGAAAATGTTACGTGGTTCGTACTCCTTTATTAGATCCGAAAGCGAGTTCTGCCACTTAGAACAAATGTTAATGTCGACACTTGAACTTTCCCCGCACATTTTTTTGAAGACTATCCCATTCCTTTTCTTAAAATTTGTAAGCCATCTCTCGCTAGCCGAAAACTCTATTCCTAATTCTTTGGCGAATGCTTTAGCCTTTTTCCTTCAATAAAGAGCCACCCATCGGAATATTCTGTCCTCGACACTGTCTCATCCATGAAACTAAACACTGTTCAAGACGTGGAAAATTACCTTTACTAACGCGTTTTCTCACTCTACTCGAAGATGCTCTAAAGATTTTCTCTTTATTCTTCAGAATAGTGGAGAGAGAGAGCTCAGTGGGATTTCAAAGGCTTTGGCTAAATCGACATCTTTGGCTCTCACCTTCTTCAACTGATTCTATCACCTTTTGCTTTTCAGAAATTGTTAAGCACTTGTACTTTTTAAAAGAAGACACGTCGTTCCTTTCGCGTGATAAGTCTACACTGAGGTGAGATGTAAAGTAGTGGCCCAAGGTTTATCGAAATTAACAGGTAGGAAAAGTAAATCACCACAACTTTAGTAAAGTAATATTTTTAATTTAAAATTTGGAATCTCTAAAATTAACACAAGGCGTATTCACAGCTCACACTTAGCTACGGGGTATACTTAATAGCAGGGGTCGACAACTATGGCACGTGGAGCAATTCTTAGTGGTACATTACCGCTCTTTTTTTTAAAAAAAGTATAGAATAAAGTTAAATCCCTGTCTCTCTTGTCTTTGCCTCGTACATTTTTATATAAAGGTTGTATTTCTCGCTTTCATTTCTCTCCCATAAAACGATTCTGCTGAATTATCTTGGATGTAGTTTGAGTGCTTTATTTTTTAAAAAAAACACCTGTTTAAATGTGACTCATTATTAGAAATAAATACTCAACGCAAATCAAAATTATTGTGCAATACTTGGAAAAGGAAGCATCACTCATTACTGCACAGTAAAAATAAAAAAGAAAGCAGTTTTTCCTTTATCCGTTTAAAGCTTGGGTATCAACGGAAAAAGAAAAAAACAGATGGCTTAGGAATAAATCAAAATTCTGCTTAACAAATACCGGAAATATAATAAACAAAGTAGTTATTCTATCAACATGTACAATTTGGACTGAAAATAAGTTCAGTAAAAAACCGCTCGTGGAATAATTAGGTACAGGAAGTGAATCTAACTTCATAATATTGAAGGTTCGAATTATCCAGAGTTTTATACGAAAACTTCGAATTATCGCGTGTTGTAGTCTGGTCAACCACAAATTTTACTTCGAAATATTGAGAGTACCAAAACATATGGTTTTAATTCGAAATATCAAGAGTTTTTCTAGGGGCGGAGCATATACTTCGAATTAGCGAGAGGTTCGTATTATCGAAAGTTCGAATTATCGAGAGTCGACTGTATATATAATCGTATAAGCAGAAGGATTCGTATATTTTAGGAAATAACTGAATAAGATACAGAAACTCATTCTTCTGTATAAGAGTGAAAATATTATTTATGTTTAATTCGTTTGATAAACATAATTGATAACATGGGATTATCGGATTCTGATTCATCTCTTTCATTATTTATTTTTCAATTCCTACTATTAGCTCACACTCTCTCTATAATTTATTTATTTATTTATCTTCGAGCGGAATTTTCAATCGTTAATAAAATACATTTTAAAGCGCTCAGTTGAGCTGACATTTTATATACATGATTATTTTGAATAACAATACAATAATTTAATCATAATTAATAAAAATTAATTGATTAGAACTAATTGTTTAAAGGATTACAAAAACAGCTCGTAGCATCATTTTTGGTGACTTGTGTCAAAACTTGAAAAGGTTTTTTTTCTCACGTTTTAAAGCATTCAGTTGAACTGAAATTTTATATACACGATTGTTTTGGATGACAATACGATACTTTAATGATAATTAATAAAAATGAGAATTACCACTTAACATATTTATATTATTTGTAACTATTTAATAAAAAGTAGCTAAAATAAAAAAAAATTTTGTTGATCTAAGTAGGAAATGATCTAATTTTTTTTATATTACTTGTTTATTTTTAGATTATTAAATTACCAAAATTAAAAATGTCTACTGCGATAATAAATAGTTGTTTAAAAAAATCTTTTAAAACTACAGTAAATATTACTATATATCTCAAAGTTTTATAAATACCTTTTCTGCAAATAACAGTCTGAAGGTATGATAAAAATACTTTCTCTTGGTTTTATTAATTTTTTTGATCATTTGTATTTTTCTAAAATTTGTAATAATAAAAACTAATACACTGATCATCATTAGGCAATATAACTGATATGTAATTCAATGATTAGATTAGCAAACGTGTTAAGTTTGTGAACCTTTTTTTTATTCGTGCATAATAGCTGTCCATAATTCAAAGCTCTGACATTTACATTTTATAATGTCTGTCACATTTTATAACGATTAGGAGGGGATGCAGGGACGTCTTAAGACTTTACTGGGCACTTACGCAAAAGTAAGCCCTGGGCCCCAGTACAAACGTAGGCATCCTATGACTCTTAAAAGTAGACAATAAGTGGTCATCTTTTTGTGTACTTCATAAGTTGTCAAATACTCGTATAAACAATAATCCGAAACAAATAAACGCGTGCATGACTTACAATAGCATGGTATTTTCAATGGTATTTTTTCTATTTGTCGCATCTGAATTGGGCAGATATAGAAAATTACATTGAGTTTTTATCGAAAGAAATGCCTGATATTAAAATCGACGACAATTGTCTGTTTGAAGTAGAAAGAAGACTGAATGTATATTTAAATTCTAATAAATTGGAAAAATTGGAAAGTCCACATGCTGAGAAATTGGTAAAAGATGGGTGAATTACTTAAACCATCTCAAAAATGAACAAACACATTCCATATGAAAATGTAATTATTCTTGTTGAATTTACTTTGTGCTGCCCTTGAACTAATGCAGCAGTTGAAAGAAATTTTTTCAGTTGGTAATGATTTTTATGAAGTAACTAGTGAGAAATCACAAAATTGAACGTTAATATTTTAGCTACAATGCTTACCGTAAAATTCAGTAAGAAGGATATTTTTTGCCCGAACTTTCCGATATATTAGAAAATGATATACTGACACGAAAAGAAAATCATTCAATGGAAAAGTACTTGTTTAAGATAATAATTAAAAAGAATGTGAGTATAATTAGCATATTTTTGTTTGAATTAATAAAACGTTCATATATTCAAGTTGTCATTTTTTTCTTAAATTTTTCGTCCTCCTTTTCATTATAAAAAAATGGTCACCTTATTAATGAGTAATAATGGAGCATGGTGGTAAGTCTAGGACAATACAAAGACGACGGACATCACATGTAACCAGTTGACATATCGTTCCCAAACTCCAGTTTTTCGGAAAAAGCAACCGGAAATAACAATTGACCATTGAAATTATTCTAACCATGATCTTATTCAGGCTGAGTCAGGAATGAGACGAGCCCCCTCCCCCCTCTGATCGAGGCTCTGGGCCTAGGCCCAGTTGGCTCATTCCTTAAGATGTCTCTGAGGGGAAGAGGTTTTCTTTAAACTATATCTGTGAATCCCAAATTTTAATATACTAAAAAGGAAATATATACTTGGCATTTACTTTTTGTGAAAAATCTTACAAAGAAATTTTACTCTTGTACTTTTTGATTGTCCATATTTAACTTATTTTTTTCAAAGAAATAATAATTATTATAAATTAAAAAAAATATTATTGAAAGATAATTGGAATTGATTCTTCTGCTTATTTAATGCATTACGCAAAACGCCTTTATATGTTGGTGGCGCCATCTCTTATGAAAATAATAGTTTTTATTTTACGGAATGATCTCATTGATTTAAGACCAAAAATAGAAAATAAAATAAAAAAAAAAAACATGAAAAATTTGCTGTAATTAAACATTTTTGCAATTTGATGAGTGGCAAAAAAAAATGCACAATTTATGGTGACTTTTTTTTGCAAATATTTAGAAATTAGTTATTTTTAAATATTTACTTAATTTTAATCAAACTTGTATACATACATATATAATATATACATATGTATGTTTGTGGTGCCATCTTCGATCATAAAAAGTATTCAATTGTTTTTAACAATGATTTTGAAAATGGTTGGGGAATTAATTAAAATTCGAGTGTACTAAATAAAAATTAAAAGATTACAACGACATAAATTTTGTATTTAATTTCTATCTAGAATCGTTTCGTATTTTTGTAAATTTATTATTTATAATTATACTACCAATATTTTCAGAAGATAATAATAGCATTCAATTAAGGTATACACGAAGACATGGAATATACAAATGACAAAATAATTTATTTTAACTGCGCTTCAAAATCGTGTATTTCTCGGCTAAAGAGGGAAAAAATGAGGATCTCTATTTGCTCTTGAAAAAAATTTTCTTGAAAGAAACATAGGAATGGATTAAGTTGAGAAATACTTTTGAAACTTAAATATTACTTTCAGTTATTTAACAAATGATAACGAGTAATATATAATGCACAAATACAATATGTGACATTTTAAATCAGTGCTTTTGTAGTTGCAAATAAATAAAACTGAAATTTGATATAGACCAGGGGTCAGGGGGCAACCTTGTAGCAAGGCCGGCGCTAGCAGTTTTGCCGCCCCGGGAAAAGAGGTAAAATGCCGCCCTTTTATAACAAAAATTAAAAGAGATAATCTAAACCCTTTCCACGCTTAGTGGTAAAATAAAACGAGAGCGAAAAAATTGCTATCAATAATGTTGAAGTTTTGGTTAGCAAAAAATACTAATTTATTAATTTATGTTTTGGGCACTAAATTAAAATTAGGGAAGCAGACAAAAAAAGTCATTTCTAGTGTATAATTATAAAATACAGATATTAAAAAAGTACTAAAACCAATTATAGAACCACTAAGTATTAAAACTTAATTACATATTAAAAATACACTTAAACCAAGAGTTAAACTTAAAAGTGTTTCTTTTTCACTTTTAATTCTGAGAATTTTTTTATAATTTCTTTAACACTAATTTCTTCAGCCAGTTTTTGTTCAATGGATATTGTTGTCAAGCTGTTTAGCCGATCCTCGATAGTTGTGGAGCGTAAAAATTTTTTAATTAATTTTAATTTGGAGAAATTCCTTTCTCCCTTTTCCACACTTATTGGAAGAGTAAGCAATATCCTTAAGACTATACCGAGATTTGGAGCAAAATCCAGGTTCGATATGAATTTTGAAATCTCGATTGAACTTTCATTTTTATTTAGCAAAACTTAAACCGCTACTATCTCGGCTGCCAGGTCCAGCGCGTTTATATACGATGAATTCCCATTAGTTAACACTGTTTCTAGATTTTTACAATACTTTAGTTCGTCGTTTTGAGGAGTATTTTTAAATCACAAATATTGTATAAAAATTGGAAATAGTTGCTGTGGGTACTGATCAAATCAAACCTGGATTCAAGTGCATTGATAGCTTTATCTAATGTGAAAAAATAAAACTCTGCCTTATATTTCAAAGTAGGATCTTCTATCGGCTCTTCTCGTGCCTCATGGTCGTAACTAACATTCCTTCTTCGAACTCCACGACGTGGCTGGGTGAGCTCAAAATTAGCTGGTATGTCAATTTCGTCAGGGAATTCTAGAGCATCGCAAAGCATTTCATTTAAGGCTGTGTCCAATCTAAGATGCTTGAAAAAATCTTTACGATTTTTCAAGAACTCCATAGCAGATGGTAAATCATTGTCTTCTGTCTGCAAGAGCTTACTTATAGGATTGATACAATTTAAGATTTTGTACCAAAGTACAATGCAGCATAAGAACTTAAATTGCTTAACACAACTTAATAGTCCAAAAGCCTCAACGCTTATAGAGTTGTCAATCTTCGAATTATTACAAACAGCAAGTAAGGCATCATATAGCCCTCCTACTTGATACCTTAGTGGTTTTAATGCATCTATTCGGCTTTCTCAACGATTTTGTTTGAAATCATTTATCTACTTTATAAATTGTGTTCATCATATTTTTATTTCTGTAATGCACATCTTGCTACCACTTTAATTAAATAGTTTTACACTAGGAACACACACACAACAAAAAAAATAGTACTTATGTTCTTCCACATTAATTATTGTTCTATATAACACTAAAACTTTAATTAAATCCTTTTCCTGTTGTTTTTTATCAGAAACTTCTGTCATAATTTTGACATTCTTATTGTTGCCTTTTCTAAAGATTTTAAATATTGCTATAAATTGGAACCTATTATTACTAGAATTTTGTCTTAAATATACATACTAATGCTTTTAAACCTTTTCACAATCAGGAAAAATACATTTTAAAGGATTTTTGAGAAATATAATAGTAAAATGAAATAGTAAATAAAAACTATTGCACACTGAAAACATCGACTTTTTAAGTTTTAGAGCACCAGTGTTCTACGGGACACTGATTAAGATCCTCTCGTTTATGTCTTGGATGAGTGGTTATGTTCTGAAGTATTTTATATTTGTATTCATTGCAATTAAGCGATTGAGAATTAAAGCCTTTATGTGTATTAATCACAAATAAAACATAGTTTAATAAGATTAAAACTTAATTTTAAAAATGCTTTGGAATTTATTCAGGCTTCAAGTCATTGTTGTCTGCTTATTAGGGCTGCTAATTCTATATTATCTTGATATCACTATATATTCAAATTAATTACCTATTTAATAATCGTCTTTCGAAATTTAAAATTCACGCCTGAAATTTTGCAATTTATTTATCTAAAGGATGTGTTTGCATTGAATTTGTATTTTTTAAAATATTTGTATTTGTTTGGTTTAAAATCGTAGTTTTTTAAATGTTTTCTTAAAATTCTTCCATATTAAACTGCAGATAATTTATTAACTCAATTTTTAAATTTTTCGAAATCTGCATTTTGGTGAACTTTATTAGTAGCATACAGAACTGTTTTACAATATTTTAAAGGTATTTTATACATTTTTATGTATTTTTATAATTAATTATACACATAATATATATAATTAAGAGAGAGTACACATAATCTATACATATAAATAAAAATGAAGTGTTTGTTTGTAATTTGAAATTAACAGCTTTTTACTAAATGCATTTAAGAGTATATACGGTACTTATATGAAAAAATCATATAAGGACGGATAACGGGCTCCAAACAAGCCCAAACTTTTTTTTCAGCGCATAAAAAACAAACTTATCGCGCCACTGAATCATATAATACATCGAAATGTGTAGAATCAAAAGCGCTTTCTGCCGAGGTAATAAAGGTGCATCATGATGGAAGTTATTCTCGAACCGCGTTGGCGTTGCGCCGTCGAGGGCGTCCGCGACGAGTAGGTCGGTCTTCCACCCTACCCGTCTTGAAACACGGACCAAGGAGTCTTACTGTCGTGCGAGTCGAAGGGAAACGAGAAAAAAATCATATAATCTGTTTGTTGGGGCTAATCTCTGAAACGGCTGGATCAATTTTGACGAAACTTTCCCTGGCAGATAGCTAATGTTATAAGGAATAACTTAGGCTACTTTTATTATAGAAAAAAAATTAGGGTTTCGCGAAAATGAAATTAAAACCAATGAAATGGGGAACAATATCCGTTTCTAATAATGATTGTTTATTTCAGTAGGAATTATTTTTTTTCAATAGAGATTATTTTTATTCAATAGGGATTGTTTTATTTTGCGAGCCTTCTGTCTCGACGTTTCTAGACAAACTTTTTTGTTTGATAAGGTTACTGAGACTCGCGATATTTTCCGTTCATATCCGATCCTAATGATTTTAACAGCTAACTAAAATTAGATGATCGCGGGTGCCTATTCCCAGAAGGATGGGAGAAAAAGATAGACCATGACTGAAATTAAAACAAATACCGAAATCTCCCACAAAAAGCGGGGAGGGATGACGCACCCCAAAGCACGAGCGTTCTAACGAAGCAGAGTGCCGGCGGGTGGAGGGGAGGAAACGCAGGAAGGAAGACGGGACGGCCGAAGGCAGTGAATCAATTCGGTGACAAATTCACCTCAGAACCCAGAGTGAAAGATGCAGTGCAATGCAGCTAATTCATGTTGTTAAGAGTGTGAAAAGAGTGTTTTTTGTTGTGTTATGGGGGGCGGAGCGGGTTTCTCCACTTCGTTGAAGAGTATGCATATTTGATTTTAGGATGAGGATACGTAAACAGTGTTTGTGCTTTGATAATTGGATTGTCATGAGATTCAATAGATTTAAATACATTTCTAGAGAGTTTAGTGGTGTAATTAGTGATCGGCTCCATATGTAAATCGTTGTGTATCACGTCATTTCGAACGTACCAAATTGCGTTCGTCATGACGCGGAGTATTTTGTTTTGAATTACTTGAATCTTTTCATTTTAACAGTCTTCTCTTACCCCTTGCTTGCGGCTTCGTTTCATCTTACCCAGTCCCTCACCTCATTGACAGTCTCAAAGGTCAGAAGTACCTCTCCCCCCTGCTTGCAGATTCGTTACACGCTACTGTCGCTAAGACCTGTTTTGAACTGTTGCATCATTCCAATGATTTCATTCGTTCTCAAAAACACTGAGCAACATCAATTTTTCTATAACTTAGACAGCATTTAAACTTAAATTAGGAAGTTTTTGGGTTTTACGTCATTTGACTTCTCACAAGGCTCCGCATTTAAATAGAGGTAAGCTAATTTTATACCTCTATTGTTTATTTCATTGCCAAACACTGCACAAAGCAGTCACAATAAATGTTTGCCTTGCAAGAGTGATTGTACAAAAGTGAGTGTGCGGTGGGGGTGGCGATCGCAGAGCCAACAGGTTGTTTTATTTAGTTAAGTATGTAGGTAGTTGTTTCTAAAATAAATATTTTTAATTAGTTTTAGGTGAAAAAGTGCACTTACACCCTTAAATTAAATAAGTTTATTCAAAAGTGAAAATAACTTCATTTATCCTGCATAATATATACACAATATAATAATATTTAATTGAATAATATTTATATTGTGTAATATTTATATTGAAATCAAAGAATAACGGTTTCTCGAGTCACAAAGTATTTTTTTTCAAACCGTTCCGTTCTCTTAATTCATTTTGTTTCGTTACATTTTCACTGTTTTCTAATAATTAGAAATCAATGTTAAACGTCGTTAGGTTTTCTTTCATGGAAGTAGTTCAGTTTTTTATTTACTTCGAAATCGATAAATTCTTATAGGTTATTTTATTTAGTTAAGTACGTAAGTAGTTGTTTCTAAAATAAGTATTTTTAATTACGTTTTAGGTGAAAAAGTGCACTTACACCCTTTAGCTATACCTAAAAGAAAATCAAATCATTTTAATATAAATAAATAAATTGAATTGAAGTGTGTTTGTAGTTTGAAATTACAGTTTTTTACTAAAAGCATTTAAAAGCATGTCTACGGTACTTATTTAAATTTCTGGTACTGTCAATTTCTGCATAGGAAAATTGAATTTTTAGGCCGTATTATTGAAAATAAAATAAACTTTTTCCTTCCCCTTCTAAAACTAAATCAGTTGTCTATTACCCCGAACCAAAAACAACTAAAGAAGTTCAACGCTTTTTAGGTCTCACTGGATATTTTCGTAAATTTATCCCTGCTTATTCTGTAATTGCTAAGCCACTTAGTGATCTTTTACGTAAAGATACTCCTTTCAATTTTGATGTAAAACAAAAAGCTTCCTTTGACGAGTTAAAACGTTTGCTCTGTCAGAAACCTGTCTTAGGTATATATCGACAAAATTGTGAAACTGAAATACATACTGATGCATCAATCGACGGACTTGCTGCTGTTTTATTACAAAGATCCCCCGACGATAATTCCTTACATCCTATATATTACATGTCTAGAAAAACGTCCGAAACGGAGAGAAAATATACCAGCTACGAACTCGAAGTTTTAGCAATCATAGAAGCTTTCAAAAAATTTAAAGTGTACATTTTAGGAATGTCTTTCAAAATAATTACTGATTGTAATGCATTTACAAAAACTATGAGTAAGAAAGATTTAAACACACGAATCGCGCGTTGGGCCCTGAATTTACAAGATTATTACACCATTTTACGTCGCTTTGGCTCACAAATGGCCTGTCGACGCTTTAAGTAGAATACAGGTTTTAACAAATCAGTGTACTGATTCTATTGTGCATAGGATAAAAGAATCTCAAGAGCTGGACCCACATAGCCTTTCCATAAAAGATCTCCATCAAAATGGTCCATATGATAACTCCTGTATTAAAAATAATATACTATATAAATTTATTGACGGTGCCGAAGTCCTTGTTATTCCCGACGAGATGCAGCATCACTTTATCAAAAATGCTCACAACAAAGGACATTTTTCAGTTAAAAGAACTCTAGAACATATAAAAAATAAATATTTTATACCACAACTTCAATCCAAAATTGAAAAATATATTTCTAATTGTGTAACATGTATATTGAAAAATAAAAAGTCTGGTAAACAAGAAGGATTTCTCCATCCTCTTGTTAAAGATGATATACCTCTAAATACATACCATATCTATCATCTTGGTCCTTTAGCAACATCCAAGTAAAAACTACAAATTCATTTTTGCTGTCATTGACTCTTTCACTAAATTTGTTTGGTTATACCCTACAAAAACTACATCTACTTCTGAGGTAATAAAAAAATTAGACATTCAAAAAACTGCATTTGGGAATCCTCGCTTTCTTATCACTGATCGTGGAACTACTTTCACTTCTGACGAATTCCACACTTATTGTTCGGAACAAAAAATTACACTTCATCATATTGCTACAGGTTTGCCACGTGCTAATGGTCAAGTAGAACGCATTAATCGAACAATTATTCCTGTCTTATCAAAGATGTCAGAAGACGATCCCACGAAATGGTTCAAACATGTTCCTTCACTACAAGAAGTCTTAAACTCAACATTCCAACGAAGCATTAACACCACTCCTTTTGAATTACTCTTTGGAACACAAATCAATAACAAGACTGATTTGCGCATTCAACAATTAATCGACTAACAACTACAACTCGAATTTAATGAAAACAGAGAACTCTTACGTAAAGCGGCAAAAGCGCAAATAATTAAAGTGCAAAATGAAAACAAAAAGTATTATAATCTTCGACGAAAATCTCCTTATTTATATAGTGTTAAGGACTTAGTTGCTATTAAAAAAAGCAACAAGGACCTGGACAAAAACTCTGCAATAAATTCATCGGTCCATATAAAATTACACTAGTAAAACCTAACGATACCTACAACGTCGAAAAATGTGGAAATTTTGATGGCCCAACCAAAACAAGTACTTGTGCCGAATACTTGAAACCATGGCCAAACAAATGAATGTTACATTACAAACGAAAACTTTTACATTAACATTTTTTTGACATTATCACCATACTCAAGATTGCTTTGTATTGTTTGTCTTCTTTCCATCTGTATAGCTATTTCATTTAATTTAATTTTTTTATTCTTTATTATTAGTTTTGATTTTCTGATACATATTTGTCTGTTTTAATAATTGTTTTATTTGTAAGTTTATTTCCTCTAGCTTTTCAGTTTTATTTCATGAAATTTTGAAATACACTGAATTTTACATGCGAGGACGCATGCTTGGTCATGATGGCCGATGTAGGAATGGATGTGCACATATTGTATCCCTCCTATATTCCTTAATGACGTAATGCCAAGAGAGCGCCACCTATCTGACAAGGCGGTTCGAGGATAACGAGTAAACTAGACTCGAATAGAACGATTGCGCGGGAGACGACTGAGGGAGACGACGGCGAGGAGACGATGACGAGGGCGCAGGAACGAAACGCCTCTTGAAATCCAACGATCTAATGATGTTTCGATTACTTTTTACTAACTTTTAGCCCTCCCTTGTAAAAAATTCCCCTTAATAAATGTACATTTAACTCAATCTGGCCGTTGTCACTCTCTCTCTCTCTCTCTCTCTCTCTATATATATATATATAACACATTGTTCAAGTTTTTATAATTTAATGTTACAAAAGAATATGGCTAAATTAATAGTCTTAGAATAGATTGGAAAAATTATATTTTTATTTCACATGTTACATTCAATGAAAAGGAAAAATAGTGTCTATATAAGTAAAATTAACTTATTTTTTCTTTGAAAATTCTTTTAACAGTTTGACGCAATATAAATTAAATATTTAGCAATTACAGACTAGTTCATTTATTATTAAACAAAATTATCACAATATATTACGATTACAAAACAAAATCATCATAATAAATATAACTACGTTGTATTTCAATTTCGAGCTATTGCTGTTAGGATCCTTTATGTATGGTAAATAATTAATGTAAGTACTCAAAAGCTCGTTAATGTTTTGCATTTTAAATAACCTACTATCGTCCTTTATAAGCGACTAAGGAAGTTATTTTTATACGAGAGGCAAATAATATTTTTTTCATTTGAATAACAATGTCCATCGAAAATGTTTTAAGAAGATTACGGTACATTCAAGCTACGAAAACACACATACTTAAAAATATTAATAGACATGAAAATATTCTACGAAACTGATGACATTAATATTTATGTATAAATAAATAAATAAAGTACAAAAAACGCAAATATAGCAAAATAATTTTTTCTCTTCACTTTATCTTACGCGATGATTAAAATTCCTTGGCATTAAAAAAGAATTTGAAAATGAAAATATTGTTACCTTTTTTATTGTCCTACTTTGTTTTGTCTGTTTAAGCACAGGAAACTAAAAGAATTAGTTCGGAAGTCAAATTGACAAAAGATTCCCTCAGTTTTCTTCGAAAAAGAGTCTTTTTCTCAGGGTCATCCTGCCCCTTTCTTTTCATTCATAAAACTTGACCGTGCTTTTCATCACTTTTGTTGAGACTAATCTCTGCCAAAATCTATCTCTTTCAATAGTACCCGAATTCACGTATACAAAGCAGTAACAGTTATAGGAAATTAGTTGAAAGAGAAGGAACCGGATGCCGAAATTCTTCTTTATCACCCCCTCCCCCATGGAACCAGCGTTGAGAAACACGGCTTTAAATACTAATGAATACTCGTTAAAAAAAAAGAAAACACTTAAGGACTCCACAGAAAACGTGAATATCTTGCATACACATTTTTAAATTTTTTTTCCTTCGAATTTTTATTTTGACTCGTTTATTTTCCTCATAAACTAGTTAATTTTACAGCCAGTTTGCCGCCTCCTAAGGTTGCCGCCCCAGGCATGGGCCCGGCTTGTCGCCCCCCTAGTGCCGGCCCTGCTTGTAGCCAAAGTGCGCTAAACCATTTTATCAATATGATCTAAGGTGCCACACAGTAAGAAATATTTGAAATTCGATTTTTGCGGTAAGGCATGCAAAATACAGATTTAGTTTTATTATATACTGGCAGGTATACACCCGTTCTTCTCGCATGGGGGAATTGAAAAACAAAACACTAGAGATTGAAGAAAAATAAGTTTTTTATGTGTTAAATTTAAGGGAATTGAAAATTAAACAAAAAAGATAGATTTTTTTAGCATATCTCTGCTCAACAACAACAACAACAAATTTGCCAAATTTGAAATATGTTGATCTAATAGTTGAAAAAAGTGATTTTTTTTTTATCTGTAACACCCCCGTCACACCTATGTGGGTTGACCTTTGAAAACCCTCCTGTTATCAGATCTTGGCTCAGCAAAAGCTTTATGTTTCCTAAATTCCATGTTTGTAGGTTTAATTATTCATAAAGGTAATTTTTTATACATATAAAACACCCTCGCAACCCCTCTCGAAATTATATTATTAAAGCTTTCCTCTCCCCTGTTTTCGGTCACTGTTTCAACTTAGGATGTTTACTTTTAATGCTGTACTTCTCAAACTTTCTACACTTACGACCCAATTTTTGATCATAATTTTCATCACGCCCCCCCTTTCGATACAGTAACGATTTATTGAATTCAATAATAATATACTACATTGTAAAGCTACAATACGACTTTAATTATAAATGTACAAATTATCAAGATAAGTATTCAATTTTGCATATAATTTTATGACATTCCCATAGGGTAACTGATAATTATTAAACGTGCACTTAACACTGTTAAATTAATTATGAAACACATTGCATAGTACTGATGTATTTATAAGTGTATTATATCAGTGTAAATCTGTATTTTATGGTGTCAGAATGTATATTGTTTTGCTTCTTTTCAGTAAATTATTAATTTTTTTAAAAAATAATCTTTTGTTTTCGACTTTTCAATATACTCGTCCCTCTAGGGGGCGTGACCCACAGTTTGAGAAACACTGCTTTAATGTATTAACTAGCTTTATCCTGTTTTAGGAAACCGTCTCTGATCAGGAAGCTTACGTTTTTATTGTGTCCGCATAGCTTTAACTAGTCTTCTGATTCCGTGTTCACTTAGAAAGCTGATTTTTTTTAGTTTGTTTACACAGCTTCATCCTGTCTTCAAGCACAGTTTTCACTTACGAAGCTGACGTTTACCCTATCTTTAGACACCATTTTCACCTAGGAAGCTGAAGCGTATCCTCACCCTGTCTTAAGATATCGTTTTCAATAATTTAGGAAGCTGACACGTATCCTCACCCTGTCTTTAGATACCGTTTTTACTTAGGAAGCTGATGCGTAGCTTTACCCTGTCTTCAGACACCGTTTCCACATAAGACATTGACGCCATAGCCTTACCCTGTTTTTGAACACCGTCTTCGCTTAGGAAGTTGTCGTTTTTATTCTATCAACATATATATAGCTGTACCTTGTCTTCAATAATTTTTTTTTCCATTCATGTGGCTGACGGCTTTATTATGTCAACATAGATTTACCCTTTCTTTTCCGCTTTGGATTGCGAATGAATTATTGAAATATTTTATACTCATTTTATTAAAAAAATATGATATCTTTCAGTAAATAAAGCG
Source organism: Trichonephila clavipes (assembly GCA_019973935.1). Taxonomy (NCBI): domain Eukaryota; kingdom Metazoa; phylum Arthropoda; class Arachnida; order Araneae; family Nephilidae; genus Trichonephila; species Trichonephila clavipes. Next base: position 1,193,467 of record BMAU01001371.1, on the reverse strand, counting down.
TGAAGATTCGCTGCAGTAAACACGTTAGAAAAAAAGATCTTAGTAATATGTTAGCATCTTGTAATTTTTTAAATTTCTTTTTATATTTTAAATAACTTTCAAATAATAATTCATTCTAGTTAAACATATTAATTTTCTTACATATAAAATAAATATTTGTTTCACCAAAATATTATCTTTAAGAAAGGTTTGGAGTAAAATTTTAAAAGTGTATTTTTTTCAATTATAAAAGCGTTTGTATATTTCTTTATATAGGGTTTTTTTTAGAGGTATAGAACTTTAAATTGCAATAAAACAACGATGTATTATTCGATTGACATGAATTTTTTTATTCGAAAGGTAATCTTGTGGCATTACATTTTAAATATGATTTCTGGCATAGGACTGCCACGGCTGGCTCGGATGTAGTCCAATCTGGACGTCCAATTTTCGATGACTTTTTTCCAACATTTGTGGCCGTATATCGGCAATAACACGGCGAATGTTGTCTTCCAAATAGTCACGCGTTTGTGGCTTATCCGCATAGACCAATGACTTTTCATAGCCCCACAGAAAATAGTCTAGCGGTGTTAAATCACAAGATCTTGCAGGCCAATTCACAGGTCCAAAACGTGGAATTAGGCGGTCACCAAACGTGTCTTTTAATATATCGATTGTGGCACGAGCTGTGTGGCATGTTGCGCCGTCTTGTTGGAACCACAGCTCCTCGACATCATGATTGTTCAATTCAGGAATGAAAAAGTTAGTAATCATGGCTCTATACCGATCACCATTGACTGTAACGTTGTGGCCTTCATCGTTTTTGAAGAAGGATTCCACCAGCCCATAAAGCGCACCAAACAGTCAGTTTTTCTGGATGTAACGGTGTTTCGACATACACTTGTGGATTAGCTTCACTCCAAATGCGGCAGTTTTGTTTGTTGACGTAGCCATTCAACCAGAAGTGTGCTTCATCGCTAAACAAAATTCGCTTATGAAAATCGACCATTATTTTCGAAATAAAATTGCACAATTTGAAAGCGTTGGTCAGGCGTGAGTCTATTCATGATGAATTGCCAAACCAAACTGAGAATAAATCACTTGACAGCTGTTAAATCGGTCGCCATCTTGGAAAGTAATGCCAACTTAAACTTCTATACCTGGAAAAAAAACACTCTGTATTTTCGAGTATTTGAAAAATTTATCAGAAAAATCCTGTAGTTGAAATCCCAAAATTAAAGTAAAAAAAAGCAACTTTTCGCTTTATAAACTGCGTTTAAATCTAATTAATAAAACTTATTTCCTGTATTTAAAGTTCGTTAAAAAATAAAATGTAAGCAAAAAGAGAAATATGTGCCATAAAGGTAATCGAACGTCAAATTTTCGAATTTTGATCCTCATACTTTTAAATGAATTAATCAAATATCAATAGATTTAAGTGTTTTTTTTCTTTTTTTTTAAAAAAAAATTAAACAAAAAGTATCTTTGCATTCAGTTGGTGCTTAAAGTATCGTTTGCCATAATTTGTTTGTTCACGTATCAAATATATTCTGCTTATTAAACAAAGGAAACAACTAATGTGTTTCGAAAACTAATTATTTTTATTACAACAGTGCTACTACATCTACTAAATAAGTAGTTTTCAACAGCTAGACTACTTATTACTTTCACAAAGCGCTTGGAGATGAAAATAGAATTTATAACAAGAGAAAAAATTATCCGTCGTATAAAGCTGAAAAGTCCTTATTCTTCTAACACATAAGCAAATTACATTAAGGTTTCATTTGAATTTTTTTTCATTGTTTTGCAAGTAAGGAAAAAACGAACGCGAAAAAATTCATTTAAACTTACTCATAAATTAAGAATTCGGTTATAGAAAATTATACCAATGTCTTAAGGCTGCTTTCGCCGTATGTACGAGAGCGTGAACTTGATGCGTAGCACATTTTCGGATAGAAAAAAATGCCTCAATTTTTATAAAAATTTGTGACATTCTAATTCATGCAATTGTTTATAATATGGTGTTTTTAAAATTTCAAAATATTTCATAAATAATTATTTTTTCCTTTTAACATGGGAAGAGATAGCTCATTTAGCATTACGGTATAGGAAAAAAAATGCAAAATACATTTTATAAAAGAAAAAATGTGTCAACTCATTTAAAAATGAGTAGTATGATGAAATAAGTGATTTTCTACAGGATAGTGAAGCCAGAATATAATATTAATGTTTCAGTACTTTTATATCTGAAAAATATTCCGAATTTGGCCCCTATTCTTTAACATTAGCTGAAGATAGCCTTAAGTCAGTTTTAAATATTCTTTGAAGCCTTTTATTGATTTCAATTTATTTTAATAGTAATACAAAACAGCACGAAAAGACAATTAAACAAATAAAAGCTGTGTGCTATGAAAAGCAGCTCAAAGTTTGAAAAAAGTTATGACAGGATTTAATGTACCACAGACAGAAGATGAAATGAAGACAGAATAACGAAAATGTTTTATGTCATTCTGATGATTATACTTCTATCTGAATAAAAAATAAAAAGAACATGAACTAAATCTTCTTATTTATATCCACCAATATATACCGTGAAACTTCGAAAGTATTCTTCTCTATTTGTTGATTCTAATCCCTCTAGCTAAGCAAAGACCTTGGGCAAGTCCCTGTGAATATTCATAAGATGACCAATCCTTATCCTTTAGGGAGGACAGTCCTTCTTTTATAGATTCTGTCCTCCTACTTGTCCTCCTTTTCATAATTTTAAAACTAATCTGTTAATCTCTTTATTCAGAGTTGCCAGGCCGAACTGTTACGCGTCATGGGCCGGTACGGTATAAACTATTGGAGATATTAATGTATTTAGTAAATAATCAGGCATCTATTTTCCACAAAATGATTTAAAAGATTGACGGTGAACATATTTCAGCTACAGAAAGTCTTATTTTGAACAATTTTGTCCTTGAATAAAAATCATTATTTGAAGAAAGATTTATTCCTTTAATAATAAAAAGAAAATTGTCAAACTTAAAAGAATCAAATCCGGATATAATGGAAAAGTTTATAAAAGAAGTGAAAAATTTTTACCAAACATGTTTCCAATACGTCGAAGAATGGTCTGAAACAAATATCACAGAAAATAACAGTTTTCAATGGTGTTTTTTACTCCAACGCAAGTAAATTGGGCAAATATAGAAAACTATGTTGAGTTTGTATCAAAAGAAATGCCTGATATTAAAAGAACAATGTGAAAATCAATATATTGAAATTGATAAATGTGTGGAAATATTTAACCCTCTCTCTCTCTTTCAAAGATGAACACATCCCTTATGAAAATTTAGTTATTCTTGTTGAATTTACGTTGTGCTGCCCCGGAACTAATGCAGCAGTGTAAAGAGTTTTTTCAATTGGTAATGATTTTTGTACGAGAAATCAAGATTGAATGTTGATACTTTAGCTACAGCATTTACCGTAAAGTTCAGCATGATGCATATTTCTTGCTCCAAAATTTCAGATATATTAGAAAATGATACATATACATATAGTGCATTTTTGCTTGAATTAACAAAATGTTTCATACATTTACGTTGTAATTTTTTCTTATATTTTTCGCCCTACTTTTCACTGTAAAAAGCTGTTCACTCATGTTGATTTAATACCTGGAATACCCAAAGCTTGAAGTCTGATTTTGTTTCTGTCTGCCTTGTAACTTTGAAACAAGATCAAATGATGAAAATGACTCTTGAACTGGCATCCCGCCCCTTCTACATTACCACTAACGCGAGGACTTTAAGAATTTATACAGGGTAATTCACTACCAGACTTGCAGAGTGTGTAGGGGTTACCGAGACGACTCAGGATCACACACGAATGCAACGTCTCAGATGCAATAACTGCAGACCATCGTGTAACGAGAAAAAGAACAGAAACAACAACACATTAAAGGGACAGAAAACATTCTGTTGAAAGGTTGTACAAAAACAGGTGTTCGAAAACGACCAGAAGTCGTCTAAAAGGCGCTGTATGGAATTACTTACTTTCTGGAAAACTCCTCCGGGTAGTTTTGCGGTAGGTGGAGCTGAATGGAAGGTTTCGTAAAAACAGATCCTACTGGAAGTCGTCACTTACGATCCTTTTCCCGAGGTAGTTGGAGGAACTTATTTTCAAACGAATTGGTCGAGTGCCGATCGTGTTTGGAGCTGCAAATTGTAATGGGCACGCCACCTGGCTGTTGTACCAGGGATGTTACTCAGACAGGAGTGTTCCATATCACATGACCTTTGCAAGTGTAAACAGAAAATGACGTGAGTCTGGTTTCGGTTACATGAAAACTTTGGTGTAGAAGACTCGACTTCCTTCAGAAGATCTCATTCCTCGAATATCTGTAACTGCCGGGAGAATACGTTATATGCCAGAATTCTTCGAGATCGTAGGAAATTTAATGTAGCGTCGCTGTCAGGGAAGCCAGACGACTTCTGTTATTAATTTCGAACACCTTTTTTAGTACAATGTTTAAAAATATATGTCGCTGTTTCCGTTCCTTTTCTCTGCTTCATTGCACCATAGCTTGCAACTATGGCATTTGCGACCCTGTATTCCTATGTGATTCCAAGTCGTTTCTGTACCCCTGCAAGTTTGTCGGTCTGGTAGAGAATCGCCCAGTTTGTTTAAGACAGGGGTGGACAGACTTTTCCAGAGTACGGGCTACTTCTAATTCTTTCAAGTTGTTGCGGTCCACCCAATGTTATAGGCACACACAAGGGAAGGGGTTCCATAGCTCTTGATTTTTATTCCCGATTGATTATAATCGCATGTATAAAGAATACAAAATGTAATTAAGTATTTGTTGTTAGTATTTTTTTTATTAATTAATGTTATTTATTTATTCAATACTTTATATTTTGCTCTTTTTTGTTCCCGACAATCGACAAATAAAAAAAAAATGTTTGGCTACGTATTGGGGTTTACGAGAATGGTAGACCTTTGAACCTCGACCCCCCCTGAAAAATTCGTGTGTGCGCCATTGCCCAATATCGTAGGTGCGGTGAGGTAAGGAAAAAGTTATTATAACTTAAAAATAAATACGGAATATGTGTATTTGCCTACAGCTCTAAAATAAAAAAAAAAAAACTTTAAACCCGCGTTTAAAGCAAAAAACGCAAGATACAAACTTAATAATAACAGCCACAAACATAATTATATTAATTGATGTATTTATTATGAAATATATTCAAAATACATTAAAAAATAAAGAATTTTTATTTAAAGATAGTCTTTGTTGTTATAGTTACTAGAAAACTTGTCAGTCAATCTTGAATTTTTCGTATATAATTACTGCTAAAATTTTCCGGGGGTTCACCGGCCGAGCGCGATCGTCGTAATGCCCACCCAGGGTTTAAAGTGCATCATTCTCCCGTCACTTAAAGATAGATCGAATGAGGAATCGAACCCGTGGGTCAACCAAAATATCCCCATCCATGAGATCGATTCCCTGATCTTACGACTATTCTCTTTCTAAAACTAAATTCATGAAACTAATTAAAACAAAAAAATAATTGAATTTTCATGAGTAAAAAATATTTCTTAGAAAATTATATAGATAGGAAAAAAAAATCTCGGTAGAAAATGATTTCTTGCTGTTTGATTTTGGTAAATGAAATTTAAGAGACATTTCGTACCTTATGCTAAAAAAGGTAAATTCATTTTTAGTTTTAATTTTTTCAGAGCAGATAAAAAACAATAAATTACAAAATGTGAACTTGATTAAAATCAATATAAATTTATGAAAAAAAAGGATCCAGTTAGAGGGCATACATTGTACTTTTTTTCAGAAATAAAGAAAAAAGCTTAGAAAATTTATTGGAGGGAAAAAAGGGATGGGGGGTGGGGGTGGCATTTTTGAGGTTTATATAAAGTTTCTTTCTCGTTTTGCTTTACTTACAATTTGTTCTTATTTTTTTCAGAGAGAAAAAGTTTGTTTTAAATCAACAAGAGACTACGAAGTTTCATTTTAAAATAACCACATAGGACTAAAAATTTTTTTCATGTTAAAAGATCTTGCAAGAGATAAATAAATAAATAGATAAATAAAATCATATATTCAACAAAATTAAGTTTATTACAAAACATTTTATTTACTTAGATATGCATGCATTTAATAAAAATCAATAAAACAAAAACATTCACTATGAAATTTCGTACAAAATGTTCAAGGTTTTAAAAAACAAAAGACGTATTGAGTTTTTAGAAAATAGTTAGATGTTTTTCTTTGGATTGCCTTTTTCAACAAAAAATGTTAACAAATTGTTCGATGCCGTCAATTTTGTTATTAATTTCACCATCGAATTGTGCGTCTGAATAACAACGCATATTTTTCATGATGGTCCTCATTTCAGCGGACGTGAGATCAGGAGCTGCATTAGTCATCTAATTTTCGTCGTCGGAATCTGTATCAATGATATTTTTTTGAGCTTTGAACTAACTACAAAATGTCTTTGCCTACTCTGTAATTGGGGTTGTACAAACATTTTCATCATCTACTGCAACGAATTCTTCCGATAATGAACTTGCGTGGCTGGTGTTTCCGTATTTTGTTCATTCCCAGAAGGGAAATCTTTTCGTGTTAAGCGATTTCCGTTTCATGTTAAGAGGAAAAAAATTAATGGGAATATATAGTAGTTGTCGGGACCATCGTTTTATTTTATATAAACCGACATTGTATCTTAAGCGTTTTCGTGTTAAACATATTTCGCTGCATATTATGTAAAAAAAGTTTGAAACTGAAATAATGAATACTAATTCTTTTTCAAGAAAATCTTTTATTCAATACAAGAAATAAAAAAAAGGACAAGCATAGCACATACAAAAATAAACTAGAATAAATACATAGCAAAAAAAAGCATTTATACATTTCTCTCATAAGTTAGTTGTTTGTGCAACCCAAAATTTTGATTCGTGTATGTGTATGTGGGTTTTTAAGCAAGAATTTCTTTATGATACTTAATAAACTGTAAAACCTAAAACATGATTTTTTGACTCTTATTGAATTATCATTAAGTATATATTATTAGTATATATCGAATTTGCTACAAAAAAATGTAAGTTAAGATTTTTTTTTTGAGTTAACAGTTTTTTTTTAACCGTTTCCTTTCTAAGAATGGTATTGTGAACAAATTTCTTTTTTAAAATTACTAGCGTTTGTATATATGCTTACCTGAACTGTTCTTTAAAGTAATTGAAAAACAATATTTAATTTTTATTTAATGATAATTGATTGAATTAAAATTATTTTTATTTGTAGAACAATTGAAATTACATTTTTTTTTATTTAATTAAATAAATGAATTGAATTATTTTTTTATTAATGCCTATACATTTTTAATTAATTAATTTTCCTTTTAATGTAAGATTATTTCTTTTTGCCAAAAGAATATAATTTTATTCTATTGTATTTACAATTAGATTATTTTATGCTATTTAATTCAGAATTAAGTTACACGGAATGATATTTTGGTGAAATCAGATTTATTTATTTTAACATTTAACTTCGATTATAATATCTTATAGACACTTCCCAACCTGCCTTATTTTAAAACAATCTTTTCCTCTTATGTTGAAAATGAAATATCATAATAAAATCAGATTGTTGTATTTATAAGACAAAAGTATGTAATTTAACCAGAACAATGAAATTTAAAAATTTAATAATTGGATTTTGTTTTATATTAGTTTTACATAAACAATCTTTTAGACAGCAACATAATAGTTTTATGACGAAATCCAACCATGGCAGCTTAACGTTGAAGATAAATTATATTTTAAGCCAAAACTCTCAACAACTTTCGTAAATTTAAAAATTAAAAAAATTAACACGATCACTTATCAAAAAAGTTTATCACTTTAGAAATTAAAACATATTTGTTATCCTTTAATACAAACCCTTTAATTTTCCTGTCATATATCTCTGCATACTTTTAAAGCGTTGCTTTTAAAAATCTTGATTTTATTCAACTTAGCTTCGTTCCAGTGCACACGAATCGTGAATGAAAAAAAAACATGTGAAAAAAGAATCAACCCTTATTTCAGTATTTCAAGCTTTATTTCAGATGTATCTAACACCACACAGACACATTTTCAGGTATGCAGTATTATTTACATTGTGGAACAACGAGGAGAAGATCGGAAAAATACCTTAAGTCCCCAGTACAAAAAGACGCTCAAAATTCCGCACTGCGGATCTAGAACAGTTCCTAGGAGCGTCCTCATTTTTCAAATTTGTTTTTTTGTTTTTGCGAGCGCGCGGCATCCCTAGCAGAGAGTTTTTGACACAGTGGTTGGAGGGGGTTAGTCATGAGGAAAAGGCAAATTTTGTTTCAATTTCCCACGTTGGCCACATTCCTGTTACTCCTGGACCTCTCGAACAAAGATGGGTCGGTGTAGATGGGCTCACTGGGGTCGTCAATCTTGTGTCCGGGGTACTGGTGTCCAATGTAGAGGTTTGTCAGACCTGGTGGTGGCCCACTGATGCCGGCTGCCTTAGCCTAGTGTAATGAAAGCAAATATTAAATCTCTGTCATATCCAAATGTGATAGCATCACGCATTTGAAAACGAATGCTTTTAAATTCAATTACTTTCTGAACAAGTAAAGTACTGTTGCAACATCACAGTACCAAAATATTTATAGACGATTTAATTCAATATGAGCAATCAGCCTTAGTTAATTATAGAACATTTTTAAAATTTATTCTTTTTAAAATATTTCATATTTTATAAAGTATTGATAAGCTTCATGAATAGTGATTTATTTTCTTTTAATTTGAAAGATTCTTAACTGTTTCTGCTTTTTCTAGCATTGCATTACTGTGTTTCCATACAGTGTTGTAGATAGACATGGATTGTTTTCATTTTACTGTAACTTGCATGCTTATATTATCTAAATTATATTTATATAAGAACTAAAATTTATATTTTTGAAAAAATTCGATACATATTTGATATGTTTAATCAATGCATTCACTCAATTAGTCACCTTCTTGAAGTCAGTTAATGACTGTTAAGAAATACATGGCACAAATCAGATTCATTTATAGACTCAATGGTAGTAATATTCCTATGATCTTTTTATTACATATTACATCTTTTAACTATTCTGCATTAATTAATTTCTTAATATATGCTATTTAATAATAATATGTCAAAATTATTCAGACATATGATGATCCAACTTAAGGTATCCGAACAAGTTCAGAGTACTTTTTGACAAAATAACATATTTGAACATATAAAGGCTTTTTTAGGATTTAATACCAATAAATAATAATATTTAATAAACAATATTTAATATAAATTGCCGGAATTTCATAAAAATCACAATTATATGTGAAATTTTAGCAATATTTTTGTAAAACTTCAAAGCAATTAGAGAAAAAAGTAATAAACTTATATTTTAGTAATATAATTACCAAAACAATTTAGAGGCATTTATCTAGAGAATGTACTAAAATTTAATGTTTTATTAAAATTTGAAACTTTTAGAGATGATTGAGTAAACGTTATAAGAAAAATAACACTTTTATGAGACCATTATTTAAATAACATGCCCTAACTCAAATAATATTCATACTATAAGAAATATTTTAGTACATTCTCTAGAAAATAGCATAAATATCAGGTGCAAAAAGTTTTATAGAAATACATTTGTAATATTTTGTGTGATCAGACTCGCCATGATAGATTTCGAACAATTTAAATGCCCACTTCTGGTAGATCAAAGACCCACACTTCTGGTTTTTCTAACTTAATAAAATTGATTGTAACTTGGCCTCTAAGAAGCATAGAATCAAAACAAAGTATGTTTTGTAAAGCCAAAATATAGATGTATTAAATAAAATAGAAAACAAAATATCGGTCTTGTCCGAATTTGGTCATTTTCAACGTGTTCGGATACCTTAATGAAATTGCGTGAGCCGTTATTTTAATATTAAAAATTGAAATACATCTACGACAAGGATTTTACAAAATCGTTTCAGTGGAACTTACTGCTAACTTAGATTTCTTGAAGAAGTACATTGCAGCGGCTGCCACAACAACAATTGCACAAACAAGGACAATGGACAAGATGACTAAAGTGTAATATCCAGCCTGAGCGACGCAGACGGTGCTAGTCCTTGTTACTGAAATGTGGAAAATAAATTAAAATTAGTCATTTGCATCAGCATGACCTTATATAAGTTGATTAACTCCAGAAAGGATTTTAAAGACGTTTATACGTTCTGACCCAATCTAATAATAGATTAAGATGTAGCTCAACTCAAACTTTATTAGAAATCCTATGTAATAGTAGTAGCAAATTTTCTGATATCATATAAAAAATAATTACCTGCTGCAGCCTCTGGTGGCATATCCGACCTAGACAGGTAGACCTTGAGTAAATCGTGGACCACTTCGGCTTCATCTGTTCCATTGCCTACGGCGATGTCTTGGCTGTTGTCATCTGCAAATATGGCTGCGGTTTCGTTGGCGGCAAAACGCTTTTTACGGCCCCAAGATGGGAAAGAACCTGGACGACCTCGATCACTGCAAATAACCTAAAAGTACAGGGCATTCATCAATTTGGAATCTAAGCCATCTGCAATTACTGATTCGTCTAGAGTTCTTTATAGCAAGTAAACATTCTTACTGGTTCGCATGGTCCTCTGCAAGTCCTGACGGTAGCCTGGAACACTAGCAGGTTGGAATCGGGTATCTTGAAAGCATAGAAATCAGCTTGAAGCGCGCCGTCGGGAGTTTTTTGCAGCTCTGGGAAGACGTACAGGTCAACGGGACATCTGTGAGATATTAACGATATTATAACTAAATGATCTTTTAAAATATACTTCCATGATCATATAATTGTCTTCTGCTGTTATGAATGCAACACAGTATAGAATTACGATAATAAAACTATTTCACATTTAATGAATATTTCGGGGTAACTAAATTAATGTTTCGAATACATCTCGATTATCAAGCATTTAACTATAAGTACTAACATTCCACTTATAAAAAAATGAAATTACCCTCTGTTGTCAATCAGGTGCACTTGTCTTCCAGAATAGGGATCCTTGGCTATGACGTTGGTCGCAAAGATGTCACTGAAGTATTCATAGTGGTCTGTAAGAGAGCAAAAGATTAAAGTTTTGAATGAATTTAAGTTGTAAAGGGTACAAGTCAGAGGCGTAACGTACACTCCCGCATCGTGAGGGTGCACAGGATACTAGGGGGCCCAAGGCCTATGTTATGTTATGGTTTTGCAATCCTTTGTAAGATCCAGCTTGGAGACCAAAAATTGACTTTGCAGGATGGGGGGCAAATATTCTCCGTTTTACCACTGGTACAAGTATGTAAAATTCTATTGAAGATGGAAGTTGGCGCAATTTCAGCCAAACTTGGATCATTCAAGATACATTTGAGGAACACATCATTGGTAAAATATCGCATTGCTTAGCGTCATTTTCATTTTCTTGGTTTGGCAGAAATGGTTGAAGGGATTTTATACATGTACCCAATAAAGAGATACGAATTAAGAATGTATTGATGAAAATTAGATTTGTAGAATCTTAATATTATCTATTTTTTTTAAATTTGCGATACTTTAACAATTTTTCCTTATTAATATTCAATTAAGTCATTTATCTTATTAACTGGTGTATTTGTCTATACTTACAGTGTCCTCTGGCTTCCAGTCGGAATGTGAGCAAATCTCCCACAGCGATGGTATTGGTGGGGGCGCCTCGGTACAGAACTCGTAGAACGATGTTGGATGTAAGCATGTTCTGGGCTGGCAGGTGTTCGATCTGTGTTGGGTAACGACTACAAAGAAAACGATTGCCATTAGATTAAGTTAGTTGTGGAAAATATGTAGATTTCAAATGCTTAATGGGTTCAATTTTGAATTTAATCTTACCCATCAGTTCTCGTATCCATGTAGCTAGATGTAACAACAGTCTCGCCTGGACCGGACATGTAGCAGGTGAGGTTATATTTCTTGTCCCTTGATGTTTGAACGTTGTCATTGAACTGAACGACTACGATATTGGTCATTACATCGCCATACTGAAAAGAAAGATTCAATACATTTGTATTAAAGCATTTCATTTCAATTTTTGTTTTCTTATGTACCTCAAGAAATCTTTTTGGATATGCTCAGTAGTAATAATAAGCGTGAGGAAGCGTTTATTAATGTTGCCCAAAAAAAGCAACATGGCTGTTGGCAACGGATGTAATTCTGAACCATGGCCACGTGACAAAGACACCTGAGTTGGCATCTCCTCACCGAACGTTCATACATACACACGGGAGAAATTTGAACTTCTATAGATTTAACACGCATCCTTAGCCTCCCTACATGACGAATCTTCAGTAGCACTAGGCTCGAACTTATGACACACCGACCACGAGACCATGACCACAGCCACAGTAATAATAGGTGCTATTATAAGCTTAATGTAAATTATTTTGAAGAATTTTAAATATTTTGCATACTACTAATACTTATGGAGATTTAACTTAGTGTTTCATAGTTCTTGGCTAACTGTGTGTAGAGGAGGGTTAAACTTCAATATGCACCAGGAAATCAAAAGTAGGATCGAAAATAAACTGGAAAAGCTGTTTTAGATGATAAAATGAATGTAAATAAGCGTTAGTTATGTTTTGTCTCATTTATTATCACGATGTTTGCTTAAAATGCTTAAATCTTGTTAAAAACTCCTTTGCATTACAGTCCCAATCCTTAAAATTTCAATAGATTTTTTTATGCTGTAAGAAGATAACCTTATCTGGTAGCTAGAATAAAAAAGATAAAACAATAGTTCAAAATTTTTAATAAGTGCAATGTATTTTCTTGTTGCTTAGCATTTCTGTACCGAAACAAAACTGAACAATTAAATCCGAATGCAAAATGTCATTTGCGTTTATTTGATTGCTAATAACGCAAGAGTCATTTCGTGAGTAACCTTTCAAAGAGAAATCTCATTAAACCCAAAAACCAGACTACCATACAAAAAAAACTAGATGGGACAGAAAAAAAATAAATTACAAGCTTTTTAGGATTTTGTAGGCAGATGTCAAAAAAGCGAAAACTCGCAGGGGAAACGGAAACGATGTTATTCAGACTGCCTGAACAATGGCGGCCATTGAAAAGCCCGTCCCTTTACCTTGTAACTTTCCGGCCTCAGCCTGCGATCTGAAATGTAATACAAACGGAAATTCGCCACAAAAAGCGCAGAGTCAAGAGTTCAGGGGCTTGATAATTCACGCCAGTCTGTTAATCATAATGTGTGAAAGGACAGACCGAAAAAGAAAGTTTTTTTTTTGTGTCCGTGTTCTGACCTCGATGCGGAGGCGTTGCTTTTCCATATCTGGTGTTGGTCAACAAAACAGCTTTGCAAAGTATTGATTCTGCTTCGCATGCAAATGTTTGTGTGCGAATGACACATAAAGGAATGGATCCATCTCTCTGCTGAAATGTTGACATCCTTTCTGCTGTCAATAGACGATTGAACGTTGGAAACAAAAACCTATTAAAACATTTTGCATAGCATTCCATTCCCCATCATGAAGCAGAATTTGTTCGGGTGTTGGTCTGAAAAAACGCCCAAAACAATTTTGACTCACTAGCTTTTATCCAATTTTAGTTAACTTCAGATAATAAATCTGGAAGATTTATTTTCTTTCTATGTATATATAAATGATAAAAAATATTGTTGGAGTGTCTTTGAGAATCTCTCAGATACTAACAGCCATTTTTGGAGGATCACAAGTTGATGGCATTGGGCACAGACGCTCAAATTTAGAACTCCATCGTGCCTACATGGAACCAGACATTGTCTATTATATTAAAATCCAAAGAATTAAATGGGCTTGGCTCGTTATTAGAATGAACAAAGAACTTTCAAGCCAGAAAATCATTTTGGCTAAGCCCACTCACTAGAACAAGATCTAGGAGTCGACCCAACCTCAGTACATAAGTTTTTGTATAAAATTTTCAGGTTTTGAAACTATAGTCTTTTTCCCTCAATTCTATCAAATATGTTACGCCATTTTCGATATTTCCGTACACGAGCTGTACATTTCTACTAAAATAAGTTTAACATCATTTAAAAATTACGGGTTTTTCATTACAAAACCGAATCAACACTTTCCAACGTACATTTTTAATTCCTCTTAATCACTTTTTTCCGCCAATTCAATGGACAAGCAAGTGTTTATGAACTCGTGGGAAACATCTGCCAAAACATCGACAAATTGCAACCATCAACACAAACAAACAAAAAGTGAGAAATTCGCTACGGTTCCTGACCTTGTCACAGCTCGCCGGTCGCATCGCGGACTTCGTTCCTATACTTAACCCTACGGCTTCTGGGGACGATGTGGCAACTAATTGCTCATGCCCTCATCAATGGAACTCGTTAAATCCGACTTCCGCGCGGAAACTTTCCATTTTACGGGTCCATTTGTTCTGTCATCTCTTTGATCCTGCCCTTCAAATTTATACTTCCGCATTCATAACCAAAATTACTGTTCGTGATAAAAAAAAGAAAAATTCGTTTATGAAGATATTATTCGAGTTTTTTTGGCTATTTCTGACGATTGTATGAGCCTATATGAATCACTAATCCAGCTTATGATGAAGAATAATACTTTGTTTTCACTTATTTGTAGATTTGGATAGAAGGCTGAAGAATTTGTGCCTACTTATGGATATATTTCCTGTGTTTTCAAGGCGATTATTTATTCATTTCAAGGTTAATTGTTGCCTTTTTTGGACAAAACGGAAATGAATAGTAAACCTAGTTTTAAGCCTCGAATCGTGCTTTTTCATAGGCTCTATATTAAAAATTTGATTTCTGAAAAGTATTCAAGAAAAGCAATATACTTCCAATATATGCAATTTAAATTATATTTAATTCTTTTAGAAAAATTTTCTGGGAGGCATTTTTTACTATGTCTCCTAAAAGAACTAAAATATAATACTTTTATATAAAAATTATCAAACTGTGCTTCTTTCTTTTAAGTAAATTAAGAATTTAGTGATAAAAAATATTTATGTATACACTTATTTTAGAATGTCATTGAGAGAGTGTTTCATGACATTTTCACTTTTTATGTTTCATTATGTTTTCTTCTGATTATGTTTCATAAAATATTATATCACATCAAAAGAAATATTCTATAAACCGTACGCCACAAGGAAATAATTCTGTATTATTCTCTCTCTGGTTATTGTAATAATACAGCTGCTTGATTATTTCTTCTAGAACAAATAGCTAAGAACGATTTAGGAAGGGAAAGGGAGGGGGAGAAAGATAAAATAAACTGTAGGGTATCCATTGTGATATTGATGATTTTTTAAAGACTAAAAATAAGTCACCGAACTATTTTTAAGATTACCAAAAAGCAATAACAAAAAGTTACTAAAGAAAAAGAGTTGCCGTATTAAGATGATTATCAAATTTTTTAAAAAAAACACCAAATTTTTAATGCGCGTTTTATATATTTTTTTAACCTTGAGAAAAAACGTTCGATATTGATCGAGCTATCGATTACCTGTTGAGTTCCGCATCGGGGGAATCCATTCCCTCTGGAAATTCTGAGAACGCTCGTAGTACCGCCGTTTCCGTCATAGAAGCACGAATCGTAGAATCCGTAAGTGTAGATACGACCGTAAAAACCTTCTGGGGTCTTCATTGTAAATTCAATACCATCTGGGCTACATGACTGACTCACTGAAAGAAAGAGACAATTTCGTTTCACTTTCCTGTTGAAGTTTTTATATAAACATATCTCAACTTTTAAATTAAAAAAATTTCTATGAAAGGAAAAGTTTTTATTAAGGGTAAGAGAAGGACTAATCTTGATTGGTTTGCTTATAAAATTATCGCTGGAGAAGATGAGAATAAAGAGATTTAATTTTTAGTTAAGTAATTTATTTATACAGAATTTCCTTTCAGTTAAACTAAATGCTACTCTTCATTGAAAAATAAGACTGCAATACAGTATAATCATTATTCAGATTGATAAAGCTTAAGAATAATGAACGAAGACCGCACCACTAAAAAAGTTTTCAATGCTCAACCAATTGGCACACAAGGCAGGCCATTAGATGGATTGATGGCCTAGAAAAAGATCTCCTAGTTTTGAGAACTGGGAATTGGAGAACACTAGCGGGAAGAAGGCTGGACTGGAAAAAGCTTGAGAAGGCCAAGGCCTACCCTGGGCTGTCGAGCCACTGAGGAAGGAAGGAAAGCTTAATAATTCAGCCTCTTGTTTACAAGTTAAATTCCGAAATAAAGATACATGCTTTTACACAAAGATGTCTTTTTTATTCAAATATATTTTGCCCTAAGGATTCAGTTCCTATAATTATTTTCACAATCATATCTGCTTCTTAGTATTAACTTACCATCAATACAATTAGGTGCGCTTGCACCGGGTATTCCATTAGCAGCTTGTGCGTCCCTTTCATAGAAATCAAACTGAGAATCTTGTTCGAAATGCCCAGGGTTATTGAGTTGAAGGTGTCGGGTATCTTGGTCACTAAGCTCACAGTTATCAGGGATGACATTCCTGCAAAGAAATTTATATTTTTGCATTACATTTGATGAAATTTCAACAATGGATTCTCACTTGGCATTTTTATTTTTGAAACAATCTAAATAGATTCGTTCTCATTTAATTCTTTTAGTGAAGGAGAGAGAGAGAGAGCGAGTGTTTATTTTAGTGTCACACTCTAAAGCAGCGCGGAGATTATTATAGTTTTGACCCAAGGTCAAATAGCGAAGACAACATCTGAGCCGGCACCCCACTCTCCTAACTTCCACACTATGCGAATGTGAGGAATTTGAGCAACAACAGATTTCAGTCGTGCTTCAGCCTTTCTAAACAGCTTCATTAAGGCCACATTATAAAGCAATTTGAGGGCTATTGACAACAGACCGTAATTTTTCCACGGTTTAGGGAAAGGATGACACCTGAGCTGGAACACACTTTCCAAACTTCCACACCATGACAACGTGAGGCTTTTGAGCCTCGATAGATTTGTTGATTGGCCCTCTACACGGATGCTTTGCAGTGGCATCAGGACTCAAACCTTAACTCTGAGACCACGAGTTCATGACCATGATCACTAGGCTACCACAGCCACTAAGCATTCATTTAATAATCAATGAATGTATAGACAATTCGGGCAGATGCAAAGAATATGTATTAAATAATTATTCATATGTGATACGAATAAAATAATTGGCCTTAAGTATAATTCTCAAGGAATCGAGTTTCGAAGCTGTTGTTATAATGCAGTAGTCTTTTTTTGTAATTAGTTCTTTTCAGAGTTTCTCACTGCCTTCGTAAGTCTCTACGTAATTACAACAAATGTCATTAAATCTAGTGAGAGAGTTATGAATTATCTTAAAAATTTTTCTCACCTGAAGTTAAAAGACAAGCACACGAATTCTCTTTCTTCCAAGCAGGCCTTTTCACAATCCTCTTCCCTTTCAGTCCTCACCACTCGTCTGACGTAAAAGCTCCTTAGTCTTGTTCCAAATCCAACTCGTCGGAACACCCCACCATTATACAGAGCACCTGGCTTGCAGAGTTCGTAGTTGTTGTTAGGGAAGGGCTGTTGAGGCATTCCGGCGGGAGGGAAGATTCCGTTACCATTGAAAGGGTTCGATTGAGGGTAGCCTGGGTAGCCTCCTGGATATCCTCCGGGGCCGGAGTGTGGGTTTTGAGGAGGTGCAACTGGCGGGTAACCTCCAGCTTGGCTCCAGCTATGAGCATTACCAGATCCCCAAGGTTGGGCTGCAGGTGGAAGAGCAGGAGGGTAAGCAGGATAGTTGACAGAACCATGAGGAGAGTTCTGGCCCCAGCCGCCTTGACCACCACTCCATGGACCAGAAGGCCAAGATTGAGAGATTGAAGTACTTCCGCCTGATGGAACAACTGGACCGCCAAGTCCCCATCTAGATGGTCCGTATCCACTGGAACCACTTGCAGGTGATCCATAACCGGGTCTATGGATGAAACTGTGTCCACGGTTGCCGCTGCCTCTTACTGATGGGTGAGAAAAATTAATGCATTATGTAAATGTATATGAGTTAATTTATGCAAGAAAACTTTCAATAATTAATAATTTGAAAATTATCTTTAGGAAATGTATGTGAAAGTTTTTCAAATCATATAATGATTTAACAGAATAGGGGTTGTTATGACTTTGCACACAATGAAATCCGAAGAATGGTCAAATAGCTTGGAGAGAACAAAATTTCCCTTTAAACCCGACCTTCACCAGATAGAGAAGCAAGCTTATACCTTCACCATTATGCTTTTTTTTTGCAATTAAAATGGACGTGATTTTTTTAATTGCTTATATTATGGAAATTTTATAAGCTAAACCATTAGTTAACTGTGCGAATGGCACCATCACCTGAAAAGTTCATGCAAATTAAAGCTCTCGAATAAAGCAGCAATCACAAAACGCTAAACCATATTTATCTGTTCAAGCCAAGAAAGTAGAAATGTTTAAAAAATATTCTAATTTCCTTTATTTTGTGATTACCTAATAGTCTGGGCTTGAGAAACGAAATAGTTCTAACTTTCCTTTAGCCTGAACAGATAAAGACCATGTTGCCATCACCATCTAATTTGCATTTTTGTATTTCCATACTTACTCCATTTGAACTCATAATAGTCATAAGACTCATCATCGACCAAATTGGGCTTGTTCGATCCACTAGACTGGCTGCTAAAGCGGCAGGATTGAAATCGTGAACTGTATTCGACAGACTGGCAGTCTCGGTTATAGCGTCTCATGCATTCATCTAAGCATTCTTGGAAGGAATATACTTTTACTTCGACTTGGTGGGCAACATCCAATCGTTTCCTTCGGAAGCATTCAACGGTGGCGTTGTTGATGTAAGCGTCTGGTGAAGAAAGTAGAAGTTTTGTTTTGCTTTCAATGATAATGGCAACGCTGCATGATTTTTTTAGAAAAATTTGAATTCCTCATTACCCCACGTAAAAAATGATTAAACGTTGGCCTTGTATGATTGAATATCATAGACTGACCTTTAATCTTTTAATAAAATCAGATGGTATCCTTTAAAATCAGGTGATTATTTATTTTTCAAAAGTAGAGCTTCAGAAACAGGATGGATTCAGTAACAGAAAACAATTAAATCCGAATGAATTTTACATAAAATATAGTGGAAACTTTAGTAAAGTTTATGATTTTCTTAAAAAATAATTTCATTTATTTTAAATTTATTTATTATTAATTGGATTAATAAATTTGTATTTCTTTGAGTTCAAGAGACTCAAATAAAATATTCTCTCTTAAAACATTTTTTTAAAGTTTTTTTTTATTGTAAAAAGAATTAAATATATTTTTTGGAAAGATAAAAATAGTTAAGCGCATTATAAGCATAGTTTGCTTAATATAACAGTGACATTCATTTATAAGGTAAATTAAATTATACCGAAGTTTCTTCCAATTTTACTTAATATGTCGCATACATAATTTAGCTCCAGAGATACTCTTTTTTAATAATAAACAAAATTTTATGAAGTTAAATATTTATGCGCCGTATTTTCCAGCTATAAGGCTCACTTTTTAACCTTGGAAATTGGTCTTGAAAATATAGGTATACACGAACGTATAAATTGTCATTCTCTTTTTCGTTATCGCATGCATTCCTAGGCAAATGATGACATTCATGAGAATCATAAGAGAACGAGGCCAATTTAGCAATTTTATAGGAAATCAATGCATTATTAAAACTAACCATAAAAGCTTTTTTAATTATTTTAATTTTGTATTCATATTTTAGATATTTCCCCTAAAATTTGCGTTGCGTTTTGGGGTGCCTCGTGTACAAGGGAGTGTCTTATACATCAGAAAAAATACAGTATTTAAAATTCATTTAATTTTTGCTTTATATTTATATGTCTTATTACTTTTTAAAAAAACATTGTCGATAGAAAATTTTGCTTTGCAAAAGAATTAAATAGACAAAAATTTAATTTTTTGGGGAGGATTTAATATAATTTAACTAAAAAAAACGAATTCCAATCTTTATATCTACTTTTCGCATCGAACTTTTGAATTTTTTTCGTCATGGGAATTTTTAAACTATAAATTAATTTTTCATTTGGATACAGGTTCATTTTTATACGGTTTCAAGTATTTCATAGAATTGAAAACCTAGGAAAAATGCCTGCCTTTTACTGATGAAGGTCGAGCTGTAAAAATAAACTCGTAGATTATTCGTCACATATTTTATTTTATTCAATAATTGTATATGCAATCCATTCACTATATTTTCTTTGACATCGCAATTAGTATTAATATAAGGGTTCTTATCAATTTTGATTTAAGATAAATCTGAAGTGACTGAAAATTCGATTACATATAACTAAAAAATATTTTTAGAAAAATTGAACATCAGGAAACTGAGAATGTTTGGCGTCAAGGAAAATTATTAGTGAGTGAATTGCATAAATATTTCTTTTATCCCTTAACCAGAGTTTTGAAAAGAAATATCAAAGAGATTTAACACGATTTTAAATTGAAGAATTCCGAACAATCATCATTTTAATCTTAATTTTACGATCACGACATTAGTTACATAAAGAGTTTTTCCTGTTTCAACATCCTACAATCTTAAGATTGTCGAAATCCTACAATCTTAAGATTGAAGGATTTCTACATGCATTTAGAACTGCAGACAAAAATATGGATACTTATGTACTATACCATCGACCTATTTCGTCAAATGCTGCGATATGAGTCAACGGTAGAAACCGTTCTTGTACACGTTCAACATTGTAAAAATAACGATAACTGCGTTTGGCGATATCTTTTCGTTTGGCAAAATTGGCCGATGGTATAATACGTAAGTACCAAAATATGTTCTTATTTTGCATATAAAACTCGCAATACTTTCAAGCAAAAATAATTATTTCTTTTTCCATGTATTAAAATGAGCGACTAATAATATGAATTATTCGGACTCATTTCCTAAAAATATTCAAGTAATCTTCCTAAAAAAATCATTTTGAATTTTATAAACTCTATAAATTTATTTGGTGCTTATAATAAAGTATAGATGCAAGCCAAATTTACCCCCTCTGTTTATACTAGTAAACTTTTTTGAACCCTTACGATGATTTTTTTGGTAACCCTTAAGATAATTTGGCGACCTTTTTAAAAGGTATTAAAATTTGCTCAAATCGCCTATTTGCACCTTAAACATCATTTTAATTCTCTTGGCTATTATTTTAAAGCTTTTAGTTTATGAAGTACATTAAAAGAAAGCGATTGTGGAATTTAATAGCTCATGTTTTCTAGAAACATTACATTTTCTTACCTCTATCAGCATTTCCACAAAGAATCCTGTAGAAATCTCCTTGACTTGGTACCAGAGTGACTGTTTCGTGAGCGGATTGCATATCGCTGGCATCTGTAGCATCTGGATAGTACATGTAGGTGGTGCAGAGCCATGTATCTTCTTCGTGGTAGAAAGCAGTACAGAGATAGCCTCTAGTTTCTAAGCTCTGGGCGCAGATATCTGAGCAACTTTGGAAGTGTTGGGTGTAGATGGTTTCCAATTCCATGGCTCCGCTGGGTCTTTTGCCTGATTCCATGATGTGGGCCCGGTTGGGGCAAGCTTGAGCTTCTGAAAAGTCAAGAATGGCAGTGCTTAACAAATTGTCGTACACTTTGGGAAAAGTAAATTTGGATTTCGAAATTCAAGCACGTGCAACATATCAGGTATATATATTTAGAAGAGTTATGCAATACAATTAATTGAACACAATGTTTTGACTTTATTATCAGTTTCTCTATTCAATAACTGGTAAGATTGCATCGAAAGGAGTAGTCCTCCTATTTGGTATACTTTTAAGAGTGATACACGAATATAATCTATACTTATATATTTATATCCTTTTGGGAAGTATGTTTCATTATACTGTGATGATTGAGGTATCAAGTCAGAGATAATTTAGCTTTTCTTATTATGATAGGCGTAGTATCATAGAATAACACTTAATTTTGGGAAGTTTTAAGCACAAGATAGTAAATACTACTACTTTGCGCAATCCTCTTATGCCTAGTACGTTGCTTCTCAAACTTTCAATACTTGCGACCCTATTTTCAATCATAAACCTTATCGCGCCCCCTCCATATAATAACAATGTATTGAATTCAGTTATAACGTATTTGACGCAAAGCTACAATACGATTTTAATTGTATAAATCGTTCACATTATCAAGATAAGCATTACATTTCTTTATATAATTTTGTATTAAATTATTTATATAATTTTGTATATGACAAGCCCATGGGAGTCACTGGTAATAATTAATTTTGTTCTTAACTTTGTATTGACAAATTAATTATCAAATACATTGTGCAGTACTGATGTATTTCTAAGTGTATTATATCTGTAGCAATGTGTAGTTTAATCTATTATGTCAGAATGCATTTTGTTTTTCTTCCTTTCAGTAAATTTGTAATTTTTTTAATCTTTTATTTTCGACATGCTAGCGCCCCCCTTGTAAGCCCCTTTCCCAGCTAGGGTGGTGCACCCCATAGTTTGAGAAACGCTGGCCTAGTATGTTAAGCATCGAAAGAAATATTTTTTTTGTTAATAAAGTTAATAAGAATTAATAAATACTTATTTTTGAAAAATAACCTTCTTTACTGTGTTCACAAGAGCATTTTTAGTATAGATTGACTAACATCTTCTAGTATATATAATTTTTTAAAATTTTATTCCGTCTACACGATTGAAGATTTTTCTCGGGTAAAAAAAAGAACTAAAATTCTCTAAATCTAGCACAAAATATCACGAAAACATGAAATTTTTTATATATTTATTGAAAAAGAGCCTAAGTTTGAGAATTTTAAATTTGAATATCGTTGCAATTTTTTGTTCCTGAATAATAATCTTTTTGCATTTAGCATAATTTTTAACAATATGAAATTTATTTAAAAGAAATAAAGATGGGAAAATTACCGGATAGGCACATATTTTCTACATAGTCGCTATTGGAATCGCTGAGAAAACCGTTAGGGTTCATGGCTTTAGTATTTCTGCTAAGACGACACTTCTGGCCACCCCTGTCAAAGCAAGCCGATAGACATTCTGGGTCGTTGATACATTTTTCTTCGCATTCAGTTCGGTTGGTGGCAAACACTTCTTGATCGGTATGGCTTTCGAAACAGTATCCTGGAGTCCTTTTGATAACGTATAATCGGTTGGGGCAGTCATTGGTGAGTCTTGAAGCTGCTCGAAAAATTCAAACTTCTTAATTAGAAACATGGTGATGTATAGTTATGTGTTTTTAATATGTTTAAAGAACTGAAACTTACAGGAGAAGCAGACTTTGTTGAAATGGAAAGTGTTGAGCTGTCTGACTAAGACATCACCTCCATCAGGAGAAGCCCTGTCGTGGTACATGTGGCAGATGGATTCCTTGTACTCTGGTTCGACGTGTTGCTGGTTGTTGCTCATGTGGCTACCGGATGCAGAGTTACCGAGGGGTTGTCCGGCATCGGTCTGATGGGTCTTAAGAACTCGTTGACCGGGGGTGAAATCGAAAGACAGGCATTTGGGGTCGTCTTCGCAACGTTGTTTGCATGTCTGAAGAACTCGAAGGGGGCTGTCTACAAGGGTAACCTGTTGAATGGATATTGAGAAGGGGGTTAAAGACTTTTTTACTAACCTTCAGCCGTCAGTAATCCAATAGAAGGGTATTCGTTAAACGGGTAAAAATGAGATTTATTTATATTTCTACTGTAAAAACACAGAACAGTGTTAAAAATGAGAAAAAATTCTCTCTCTATATATAGTTAAAAGTTTTCTTTTTCTTCTCTTTAAATAACTCATATGCATAAAGAATTTTTAAAGAGTTAATTATAGTAAAATCCGGCGTATAACGCTCACCCGTACTTTAAAGCTGTAATTCTTAATTTTTAGGTATCTCCGCCGTATAAGGCGCCCCCCTTTTTTACGAAGAAACCTGAAATGTACAAGCGCAATGCTCTTATGTTTTGAAGTCCTTTATTTAAGGTACTACTCCAAGCTTTAGAAAAAATACTATACTCTTTTAAAATAACAACTCGTTAATCTCATAAGGTATGTCAGTTCTTTTAGATAAATAGTATTTAGATCTATGTAGAAGTCTAATTTTTTCCCCTAAGTTCATCTTTTTTTAATTTTTAAAGCTCTCATTTTTATACCCAGCGAATAACGCGCATCTGTAAATTTCGATCTTATTTTTAGTGTTAAAAGTGCGTGTTATACGCCGGGTTTTACGTTAGATAATTTGAAATTATATTCTGTTGAATACCATATGAAAGGATAACTAATAATATTACTGCAAAAAAAGGTATACATCTGAAAAAAGTTGACATTAAGGCATTTTATTTGCCTTCAAAAAACTATTAATTTGAACTTGTCTTCTTTAAAATTGAAGTATTTGTTGGTTTCTAAATTATATTGAATAAATTCATGCATTCATTTTCAAAGCGATTGAACTTTTCATTACTGAAGTAATAATTATATATATAAGTTATATAAAATGAAAACATATGTTTCATATGCATTCATTTTCAAAGCGATTGAACTTTTCATTACTGAAGTAAAAATTATATATATAAGTTATATAAAATGAAAAAACATATGTTTCATAAGAGACAAATGTATTGAGAAATGTTAGGATACACATGAGTGCGAGGCTCTTACCATTTCTCCTTTGGAAACTCCAAATCCATTGTTTCCACCCATTCGATAGTTCATGACGAGTTCAAAAGCGTATTTGCCGAGGCCATTATTGCAAGATTGAGCTAATAAAGAGAACAATGAAGAATTAATGTGCCCAAGTTTAACCCTTAAATTGTTAGTAAAATAGAAATAACTTCAAATAAAACTTATTTTTGCTTGAAATGCATCATTTGGTTTTTTTATGGATCTTATAAATCTAAGTGTGAATCAGAATTGAAAAAATGTTTTCGGGAAAGTGGGAGTAATAAATATTTCGTTCACTCTCTATTAATACTTCAGCTTGAAAGATGTTCAAAACTCGGTTAGTGTGTTGTTTATTAATATAAACATTCATTCCTTTTTACAACCAGCATAAGTTTTTCTAATTAAACACAATTTTCTTTCTTCGTTTAGTTGGATTTTTATTTGAGAAAGTGACCAAGCAAGCTTTTTTTCTCGTTTTAATCGAATTATTCTATGCGGAAGAATCATTTAACTATCATTTCAGTTCGTTGAGGGCCAATTATTACATCTAGATTTATTAATTCATATTTTGATATAATACTCTAACTTAAACTCAGTGGCGCAACAGCCCATGAGGATCATGGCCTACTGTGCCCATCCTAGTATACGTGACCATTGGGCGCTAAGGTGCATGAGCAGATGTCCCGATCAGGTGATCAGTCTGAAGCGAGACCCTCAGTGTTTAAGTTCCCAAGCAAGCTTGGTACTCATTTATCGATCCACTGCAGTAGGGATGAAAGGCTGAGTCGACCTTGTCCAGGCCGGGAATAGAACCCGGACCTGTGGCGTGGAAGCGCGATACGCTACCACTCGACCACTGGGCCTTCTATTTTGATATAATATCTCTAAAAAATTATTAACTACAAAATAAATTAAGAAAAAAAGAATAAGAAATTATACTTTTCTCTCAATAAAGCTATAAGCACTGTTTGATTTCAATGCAAGAGTTTAATGTTTCCCTAAAATTTTATTGATTTAAAAACTATTACAGAGGTTTAATTTTGGGCCGAAATGTACTAACTGAAGATATTAATTCTTATAAGTGAGAGAAAAGAAAGAATTATAGAAGTAACAAAAGAAAAATCGTTGGTAATCGCGTATCGAATTCACTTAATAAATCGCATGCGTAATTGTTCTCTTTCTCTCTCTCGTAGGCTTATCTATAACTTTCCAATAAATCCCTTCCAAAATGTACATGAAAGTTAAAGTTCGTATTTCCGAATTTAATCGAATTTAAGTATGAGCTCATTGGTATTCTTCAAACGACGCCATCTTGTCATTGAAATAAAGAATCCAGATTTTATATTTCCTGCTTATGGAAAGCTCTTTTGTTAAACTGTAAATATACCACGTTCTCGATACAGGTAAACAAGGCTATGGAATCTTTAAAAAAATATTTTTTTCTTTTCATGCACCAGAATCTGGCAATGGTAGTATTTAGAACGTGTACGAATAATGCGCTAAAATAGTTGAAAATAATTATGATTTTCTTTTTTTAAAAGTAAGCTTTTTACATATTTGTAAGAGATATTAAAAAACCCATTTAGATGAGATCAAAGAAAAATTCGTGACCTAAAACTGTTTGAGTTGAATTTTCTTATAAATTTTTTTTGCACTTAACGAATTTTAGCAACAGAAACTGAAATTTGTCTTTCCAAACAATCATCATTTTATTATTTAACAAATTTTGTGAAATTATTATTGAAATGTGAGACAAAAATTGAGAAGTTTAGAATTTCTAGTCAACCTGAGTTTTATTTCTGAACTAGAAATGGGGAACGGATTTAAATATTAATATTTTAAGCAGTATAAATTATATAAAAAGAAACACGTACAACTAAAATTTAAAACGGATAAGTTTTAATTTCATAAACAATTTTATATTTGAGATTTTTATATATACATATATATATCTTCTGGTATCAATCACTACTTCGGTTATTTACTTGAAGACTTTTTCAACTCCGCATTTTTTCTTATTTAGATCATTGTGCTATAATTTTCGCGAATATATTCATAATCTCATACAATTAGTTTTTTAAAAATTTTCGTAAGATATGTTTTATTAACAATTCTAAATAGAAGAAACATTTTACATAGCTAACTGTAGAATTTTTACTACGGTGTGAGAGTTTTATTTTATGCTAAAAATAATAGTCCTAATAAAGACAAATAGATAAAATCTGGCACAAACTTGATGAAAGTAATTTGCACAAGTTACTATAATCTTAATGAATCGAAATGAATAATAAATTCATTAATGTTTAAACATGAATTAGTCCCGTATTTTATTTTCCTAGACGTCGACATAATTTTATATAATTCAAAAATGCTTTAATACAACATAAAATAAAGAATTTAAACTAACTGTAGCTAACATAGCTAACTGTAGAATTTTTACTATGGTGTGAGAGTTTTATTTTATGCTAAAAATAATAGTCCTAATAAAGACAAATAGATAAAATCTGGCACAAACTTGATGAAAGTAATTTGCACAAGTTACTATAATCTTAATGAATCGAAATGAATAATAAATTCATTAATGTTTAAACATGAATTAGTCCCGTATTTTATTTTCCTAGACGTTGACATAATTTTATATAATTCAAAAATGCTTTAATACAACATAAAATAAAGAATTTAAAAAAATCTATAACTAATACGTTTGTATAACAGTATCAACATTAAAAAAATTCATGTATACATGTTTGAATGATTAGTTCAGATCTTGGTATTTAAATGAATACTTCAATTCAAAGAGTTAACATTCTTATATAGTAAAATCTAAACGTAAAACCATTGGGATATTATAAAAAAATTGCTCATTCGAGTTTTGCTTGATAACACTGGTGCTGAATTATTAGATGGTGCTATTACTGGTGCAGAATTATTAGATGAATATTAACTTGTTTAATTAATATTAGGTCTGTAGAGAATTATGAGATGTATATTACACATTAAAAATGTTTTATTTGTATATTACACTACAAAATTTAATGCTGAGTCAAAAGTATGATAAAGCACAAGTATTATATTTACAATAATCCATGAAAAATGTTAAATACTCATGAACGACATGCCAATAATCCGTAGTATACATTTTTATTTAAATAATTATCATCAGGATACCTAATATATTTAACATTTAATCATACAGTTAACTGTGATTTGCATGTAAAAAAACCATTTGCATTAAAAGTCTGAATTTTATATCTATACAGATAGAATATTTTTTTATCTATTGGATACTGTGGATTTCTATTCACACAATGAACTGATATAAATATGAGCTAGACTAAGAACTTGTAGCATTCGATGATAATCCTGACTTAGAAATATATTGAATGCTTTGGTTAAAGCTGATTTCATGGAATTTACAGGAATTTTATGTTCCATAACTTAGTAGAGTTGCAATCCACGTTTATGAAAAATATGATATTAAAAAGGGAACAATCTCCCGATTCAGTGTTTCACTATAGGTATCCAAGTAATCGAAGCCACGAACACGGTATTAATCCTTTTGACATGAAGCAGGTGTAATAGTAATCGTAATAAAGCTCCCTTCAAAGTGAAGTGAAGTAACTTACCATCCGTGAGCAAGCGCAGAGCAGCCAGAAAAGAAACCAGAGGTATCATAGTGACGGAATAAAGTTTCATGTTTGGTTTTTCAGCTAGAAATGGAACCAATTGCACCTCCCTCGCATTCCTTGCTGAAACTGAGACCACACTGAAGCAAGAAGCAACAGGCAACTGTATTAAATGAAATCCCGGCGATCAAGTGACTTCTGACCACTGGGCAAGGGTACTAATATGAGTCGGATGACGTCATCCGGAGGGTGGGGGAGAGGATGGGAGGACCAATGTCAGCGTATCCGGACCATGCGGAGAATGGACATCCGGGAAGGTGAGCTGCCGGCGTTTGAGAGTTCATAAATTCCAAAAAGGGTGGCCACAGTCCGGAGGAAATGAGTCTGTTGCTGATGAACTTAGAACTAAACGACCCGCCATGGAACCCGATCCACTATGGTCAGCCATCTTGGGCCACAAAGTAAAAATAAATTGTGTATTGGAACTCAATTTTGGACTTAGAAATTGATCAAGAAGGATTTTTGCATGTAACAAGATAGGTTTAACTTTTAATATGTGGGATATTCTTATGCAAATATTCGAATTTCTTGATTAAAAAAAAACTGCTTCTTGAGGGGCATGAAGATAGCACAAAATGTTTTCCGGGATTAACTTAAGGGTTGATCTTAGTTGGGCTATAAATAAAAACAGATTAATAACGAGAAAATATATAATATTGTTAGAATATGTATAAAATAAATGGTCAAATACACACAATAATTAGTTCCCAAATAATCTAAAAACAGCTTTAACAGCTATTGATTTATTTATGAATCAGTTTCGTTCTTAAATTTTATTATTGGGTGCTACAAAGCTCGATTTTTCTTAAAACGTTTTTGCATTAATGAAATGAAAATGACAAAATTCATTGTAAGGTTCATGATTACCTCTATTAGTGATATGTGAATAAAAGTTCTTACAAAACATTTACTAATAGGTAAGAAATCAATGCGAACAGTTTTCTACACAGGAGTATAATTTTAGCTAATGCAATATATTGATGTAATAGTTAGCTGGTTTATATGTGATGTACATATAAAATAGAAATGAAGCTTTAAGCCTATGGTATGGATTTTAAGGACATCTATGGTTGATGTAGAAGTAGGACCAAAATTAAGAACATTTTTTAAATTAGGAAATTATTAAAAATAAATATCATACATTCAGATTAGTAAAATTTTGAAGAAATATTTTATTATTCTACTTATTTTAGATCTAATCTGTCGAGTTTTCCTATAAAAAAATTTTGTTCTATAATCTCATACGTTTTAAAATAAATAAAATTTTGTAAAAATCTCATATGTTGCAATAATGAATGGAATTTTGATTTCACATGTTAAGATGGATTTTTTTTGTATTTACAGAATATTCCGAATTTATTACAATATAAAATGATTTTTATATATTAGAAATACAATATTTATATTAAAATTTTACATTGATAGAATTTTGTATTGACATTAGAACAATTATCTATACAAATAAACGGTTCGAATTTGTGTTTGTTTTCTTAAACATTAATGGATGAAAAGTTATAAAAAATGTGTTTGACTTAAGTATGTAAAGTAAAGCCATTTCAAATGCTTTATAAGTATTAGATATTTAATGTGTAAAAAGATAAAGTGAATATATTTTTTTTAGATAACTCAAATGTTAATATGTTCTCCAAATTTATAGCGTAATAGGTAGCTTAAAATAGTGTGTGCTGAAACAATTATTTTACGAAGGAATGGAAATTTATTGTAAAAAATTTAACCCTCGAATGTAAAGAGAGAGAGAGAGAGAGAGAGAGAGAGAGAGAGAGAAATAAAGAAAATTTCAAAAAACCCCCTCACAGAGTTAAGATTTAAGTATTATAGCATAACACATGTTTTTGTTTTAGAATGTTTTAAATAATATTAACTATAGGTCTATTAACTGTCTAATATTAACGGTTTTAAATAATAATTCCGTTTTATACATAATTGGATTACATTAATAAAAAAAATATTGTGATTATATTCAGAGTTATAATCAATGTTATATAAATGAAGATATATAATACCGCTATACCCTATAAAACTTATTTATGTGTGACCTATTTTTACTACATAATTTTAAGTACATATTTGCAATTTTTAATTCAAAAAGCGATATTTTTCCGAAAATTTTAATTGGCCGTTTAATTTTTCTCTGAAACAAATTTAAAATAATGTACATACTTCAATACACATAAATCAGGTCTTTGATTAAAACAATGTATAATTGCTCAAATGATGCAAAACAACAACAAACGATTTTTTTTAATTCTAGAAAATCGTCCGAATTTCCAGGTATATTTTTCTTTACGCTTTTTAACTTCCGACTATTTCTTTTTTATTGTGGCAACAAAAAGACAAATCAGACGGATCGCCCAAAACAGCCAAGTGAAGGCAATGGTGCATGAAGGCAGACTACACAAAAATATTTCAGCAATGCGGGAAGACGTCGTTCAAGTTGAATGCCATATCCAAACATCATATATTTTTGATGCAGATTTTATTAGTACAATTTTAGATGAGCAAATATTTTTTATATTTATTTCAGTTTAAAATTCTTCTCCATTGTTTCTCTTTTGTTATTTACATTGTTTAAAGCATATTTTACTCATTTTATTGAATAGAAAATGAGTGCTTACGATTTGGTTGCTGAATGGTTTTTCATAATATTTCTAAAAACTGATTGTTTCTATGATTAGAAATAAAGTTTATGTGTTTAAATTCATAAAAAGTTTTAAAAAGTGATCCTATAGTAAAAGTTCTTATTCCATATGAGAAGCCTTAGTAGTGTTAATCTTAGTAAGGTGTTTACTTTGTAAACATGTTGGTATTCTTACCACAAGTAGTAATAATATGGTATTTTTAATTGAATTTCAAAGTTTTCATTGTGATAGTTGAAAATGTGAAAGGTGTCTCTCGTATAATGAATTCTATTATAATGTATTGTGGAATATCTTTTACGTTTAAATTATCTATAATTGAAGAATTTTTTATTATTATATTTTATAACCGTAGGTAAAATACGGTTGTGAAATGGATCCCTAAAGTAGTAATAATAGTAATAAATATGTAACTTTATCTGAGATTAAGGGTTTCGAATACATTTCTAGTAAACTGAAAGTATGTATTTATGCGTCATATGTATTATATGCATCGTAAAGGAAATGATTTACCTTGAAATTAAGATAATGTAGAAAAATAATTTGTGACAAAAAAAGGTACTTTCAGTGATTGTATGAATGAAAGATTTATTTGAAAAAACTTGTTTATATTGTGATTGTAATGCAAGTAGTTAAAATTATTTGTACCGAAGAAGAGGAAAGAAAATACAATAAATTATCTTATGAAACACAATCATGCTTATCATCCATAAGTTGTAAAAATAATTTCCATGTCTTTTATGCAGTTATATTTAAAAATAACAAGTAATAGGAAAATAAATGCATAAATGAATGTTTTCGATTTGAAATGTAGACTTCATTTAATAATTTTTCGTTGCAGTATGGTGCGAATAATAGCAACCAAATTTTATTCCACAGATGGCTTTTCCCCATAGTTAGATAAATGATTAAAAATATCTCCAGAGATGAATGATAATATCGCGAAAATAAGCAAAACTTAATTATATGTTAAGCTCATCCAGAGTTGTTTCGCATTACAGTTCTTTTCCCTAACATAAAATTCGAATAATTACAAAAATTGCCAACTTAAGCAACATAACTTTAATAACAGATGATTATATTTCAGCTAAAAATCGATTAGAAAAGAAACTACTTAAGATGCTTGACTAGTGCAATAACGTCAATTTTGATAAAAATGACGAATTTTTTTACTTTAAATTTCATATAGTTGAATTTTCTGCTTTCTAAAAATATCTTACTTTTGTTTGTACTTCAATTATTTATGCCCTTGCATCGATATTTGTTATAACAGTTTTTATGTCAGAAAACTCTGCAGCAAAATATTAATTAATTATGCCTAACCGGAAGTTAGATATGGAAACCAGAGTTCATCCCATGTTTGCATTTTAATACTTTTTTACACTTTTACTTATTTATAAAATACAATTATTATATAAACTTATCGAATTTAATTTAAATAATATTAACTTAAGTAAGGTAATGACGGGACATGATGATATTTTTAAAAAAATAATTTATCAGTTTTAAGTGAAAATTGGCAAATAATTCCGTAAAATTTTTGTCACTTTCCGATTTTCTTTATCCTATTTCCCTTGCTTCTCGATATTTGTTTCATATTTAACTTTATTTTACATATTTGATAGAAAACTCTGTTCTTAAAGACAAAATATTAATTAATTATGCCTAAAGCAAGGTCTGTCATGATGCCGGCCCACACCATCTAAGGAATTTGCTTCATCATTGGTGCTAGCAGTAAGGTGAATGTTGACACAGCAGTTAATCCCAATAATAAACGTCTAGTCAGCTGGTGACAAAAACTGAATTGAAATATATTCAAAAATGTTTCAAAATTTTTACTCACAGCCGTTTTTCAGTAACATTTTATGGAGTATTTTGTGATGTCTTAAATTAAATCTTTCCTGATACAATTATTAAAACCTTTAAAGAAACATCTCGCTGATCTTAAATTCTTTTAATTTTTGATATATAGGTTTATATTTTCATTATATATATATATATATATATATATATATAAAAATTAGAAATACAAATAGTTCCTTTCCTAAGATCTTGTACATGGATTTGTAAAATTTGATCTGGAACGCTTTTTAACTTCTGTGGGACACCCCTTAGAATATAGAAAATTTTCGCGGAAAAAAAAGCTGCATAGAAAACCAAATTACTAAGGATGAAAAAAAGTCAAAGTGTATTCATATGGAGGTTTTAAAAACTGTTCTTTATATGCTTTTCATTATAATTTTTTATAACCTTTGGGATAAGCAATATTTTTTAAAAGAAATTTTCGGGAATATTTACTGACAAAATAACACACATTAATATATTTTATATTACATATTTCTTAAGCTCTAAGATACTTAGTAGAAATATATATACCTATTTTTCCATATAAAAATATTGTTTTTTAACGTAATTAAGTTTTTCTAGTGTGCTTTTTATATTTCTAATTTGTATTAAAAAAACTATGCATTTAGACGTTAAGAAAAGCTTTTTTTTGACTCTTTAAAATTGGTAAAAAAATTTAAAAAAAGAATTTGAAACAAATATATTATACTGATATGGGCTTATAAAAGGTTCTATTCTTTTGATATAAAGAGGTTTTAGGTTGTTTTAGCTGCATAACTTTTTAAGATTTAGATTTTAAATCTTCAATCGCGTTTTTCTCCAAAACAGATTTTTCCATATTTTATCGCATGGCAAACATGATATCTCAAAAAGTCCTTGAGATAATTGCATGGAATTTAGCATCAGTGTTTATTATTATAATTTGCATGTTGTGCACTAGAGAATAAGAAAAAACAATATATTTACCTTTCTTATGATTGTTTTTCTTTGTGATAGATGCAAAATTTTTGAAAAGTTTTCCTTTTGTGCACTTTTTGACCCCTAATTTTGCGATGAATTGAAATTATTCATAGATGATAGAGCAAAACATAGGTAAACGCTCTCTGAATAAAATTCAAAGAGCTTTTTTTATTTTATGCATTAGAATTTACTTTACAGTGTTTGCCGCGATGTTCAAAAAATGCCTAATTTTAAATCTAAAATTTTCCATTTTCTTACAAAAATATACTGAAATTTTTTTCTTTGTTATTTTTATAAGTTTTTAGTTATAATCAAACAAAAAATGAGCTTAAAAATGAACTTTCAGCATTATTTAAAAAAAAATGTTCCCGCAACTAGTCAGTCACCTTAAATAGAACTAAATATTTTAAAACAGGAAACTCACACACACAGAGAAAGATAATGACAGAAAAAGGACCTTTTAATCTAAATAATAGATTAATCAATAAACATTATCTCATACTTTGTTTTACTATGGGCGTATAAGTGCGGATAAGTAAATGTTTCTCCAATGGTGTCTTCTTAGGGCGTGAAGTTGTTTTCTTTGTCGATTAGTGTTTAAGATTGGAAAGATACTTTTAAAGTAAGCAACGAAAGTTATTTGCAGATTAGTTGTTTGTGCATGAAATGAATGCGTGCCTTCTTAAAAAAAGTACTTTCTGCTATAATTTTTTTCAGTATTAAGGCCATGTCTTAAAGCGAGACATTACTTAAACCCTAAAACTAAGAGAAATTACTACTTATATTAAATGTTCGTGCCATAAATGAAGATTTTTTAAAACATTAATAAGGCACAAATATTTATTTACAAAAATTCCGTCTTATAAGTTTTCTTTCTCTCTCTTATTATACCGTTATAGATTCAATGTAAGAGAGTTCAAAATTCAGATGGATTGACTGCTTAGAGAAAGACTCGAAAAATATTAAGGCGAAAAGTTGCAAAATCTTAGTCTAGAATAGAACGACTTGGAATGGAATTCTGAAGAAAGATGGTGCCCATTTTTTTTTAAGGCCGTCGTGAAAATGATTCGTTCCAGCCAATTATTTATTTATAATTCCGTATAACTTTCAGGATGGAAAAAATAGAATTTTTGTTGAATTTATTTTAATATATAAAAGTTAATTTTATTGGTTTATTTTCATTAAATGGAGGATGTTGATTGAGATCCAGGCAAAACAGAAGGAAAAATTCATAAATCGTTATTTTTGGAATGGTTATTATTTTTTTTAAATGGATGTTCTGCACATACTGAAGTAATTTTTCTTACTTTAATCTAAATCACTATTAATATGAATAGCCTCCTTTGTAAGAAATATAGCAAATGCGGTTTTTATTATCTCCTTTGATGGAGTAATGGTCCGTTGAATATCCCCTTGCACTTAATACCTTTAGTTCGGAAAGAATTGTATTTTCAATGATCATGAATGTCTTCTGCTGGTTGGTAAGTCTAATTTTATGTACATTGTAATTGTATCTCATTTCTGTAATTTCTTTCCTTTCTGTATATGTACATTTCAAATAAATAAATTTATAAACAAAATATGTGTGTGTATATGAGTGGTGATGTAAGCCAAATTATGTAAAGTGAACAGCGTTTAAAAATAACTTAAAAAGTAGCTGTAACATTGTGTGGTTCTCTTATCCACGTCTAGAAATGTGGGAGGAAGGGAAGGAAGACTAAATTTATTTATCACACAATCAAGTTCAAGCAATCTAAAATAAGAAATGCTCCCAATTGAAGCTATACGTAGATAAATAAGGAGGTACGTGAAGTATGAGAAGACTTTGAATAACAGTACACTTACTTTATATAGGTTCGAATCTACTTTCCTAGCTATCTACTATCTATTTAATTTCTAGTGACCTATCAGCAATTTAATAATTACAGTTATCAAATATCTGCGTAACACCATCAATTAAATTAAAATCTGATCAACTAGTAATCTATCCTATCTCTCTCACTTTCTCTCTAGCTTGAAAGCCTAGACTATACATAGCAGACCTACTTTAAATAATCCCGTTCTCTTCTTCTGAGGGTTCGTTGTAAATAAAATAGTTTTAAAAGACCAAAGATTTCCCAAGAGGACTTGTTATTAGGGAGGACATGGATAG
The DNA here is from genome assembly GCA_019973935.1 of Trichonephila clavipes. Classification (NCBI taxonomy): domain Eukaryota; kingdom Metazoa; phylum Arthropoda; class Arachnida; order Araneae; family Nephilidae; genus Trichonephila; species Trichonephila clavipes. The sequence goes on along the minus strand of BMAU01001371.1, from coordinate 1,157,395 downwards.
AGCCATCACAACATTTATACTAATTGTATTTTTTAAACTGTACGAGTATAATTGGAGACAAATCTTATAAAATCCTTAATTCTTACTCCACTTGTTATTGCATTGCATTGCATTTTTTTATGGTGCTGTATTTTTCCGTACATTACACCATAGTCAGAAATGAACTTCAAACATTTTTACACACAAATAAGAGCGTAGCTACTTCTTAAACGAATAAAAAGAATTGTACAAATAACTGGGACGAAAAATGTTAGTTGAAGGACTTCCTTAAATGCATGGTGCTACAGTAATTAAATGGTAATGATCTCCATTTTTGCTTGCAGGGATGTTCCTTTTGAACCTCAGATTCTAGTCCTGATTTTACAGAACACTCATCGTGCAGAATAATGGGACGGTTATGTGTTAAATTCAGCTAATTCCTTTCTGTTGTCATTTCCCGAAACGTAAACTCTAAATGAGTGATTTAAAACGAGTTTTAAAGTCGTACTAAGAATTACTCAATTGACTTAGGAGATGGATATTATTATTTTAAACTATAATTTAAGAGCTTCTGCCACCCAGCCTGTATGATGGATATGACACTCGGCTTGTAATCGAGTTGGCTCGGGTTCGAATCCCGAATAAGGCATGGATGTATCCTGGAGAAAAGAAGCCGGACTTTCACCTGAAATGGATTCCCATCTCGAATGGAAAGCAGCGCGTCCTTTTTGTTCTATGCTGGAATCATCGTTTGTAATAAAGTCTATATTCTGATGTGATTGTATTGTATGCTTCTGTTCATCTATCTCTCGTCTTTCGCATGGATCCCAGGATAAAACGCACATCAACAGGAGCTCTTATTTGATAAGACAACAATGAGAATTGACCGGTACATCCATTGGCTGCTGCATCCTCGTCACATTTGACTTTTATTCACTAGTAAGAAGGTCCTTTGTGACTTTTACTTCTTGCGTTAAGACTTCAGAGTTGTGTAACTTTAATGCAAGACAAATCATATATCCTCTAATTAATTACTAATTAAAATGAGGAAAATTGGGAAGATAGCTATTGTTCTTGAAATTAGCCACTCTTTTCTGGAGGGGAATCTTTCTTTGCATAATTTTGATAAGTATTTTAAACAGCCAATATTCTTCTTTTCACAAAGCTAAAAATGATATCAAGATACTTCGGGTTCTGTGAACAGAGTTTCTCTTAACTAACCTCTGGGATCACATCACGACGTTAACGTTTCTCTAAATGAGAACATTGGCTTCAAAAGGAACCATGATATATGCAAATAAGCAGAATTGTTTCAGGTCCGAAGAGAAGACCCCGAAGTAAAACACTTTATGAAGGTCATGGATTAATTAACCCTTTCGTGAGCCTTTGAAAGATTTACTTCCCATCTACATGATCTTACAAAATACAAGAAGAAGCGCGAAACCTATTCGTTTCAGGTTTTTGCTACTGCACATAATCCAGCGATTATGAGATCTGTAAATTGGGCAAACAAAGATGATACTAAAGAAAAAGTACATTGTCCAAAAGCTGTCGCTGTATTAAACGATGTCATGGGAGGGGTTGATCGCTTCGATCAAATAAAAAAAAGATACCAAATGATAAGAAGATTTTTAAAATTGTAGCCTCAAATCTTTTATTTTCTTAATGACCTTGTCATCATAATTAGTTTCATGACCAGCTAACATTCCGTATAGCATTCGCTAGTCAGCTAATGGACGGATACTCCTCAAGAAAAAGAACGAACGTCCTGCTAGCTTCCAAGTAGAGAAGTGCGTAGTTCCGGATGATGTGCGCTTAGCCAGTGTTATATGCAATATGCTATAGATGTGTTTCTAACTATAGTCGATGTAGGAAATGCAGCAGAAAGGAACAAGAAGAAAGGATCCACTACATGTGTGCAGAATGGGATGTCCCCTTGTGCATTGTAACATGATTCTCTTCTTTCTTGGCAAATAATCCCCATTAAATTTATTTTTCTTTATGACGGTGAATGATTTCTTGAGAAGTATTCTTCCCACCCCTATACTTTAAATGTAAGCATAAAACTCGGCAGAATAAAATGTATTTCCTTAAATACTATTGTTTAACTGTTAATAAAACATAAAAAAAATGCGAGAAATTCAATAGAAAAATAAATGACCCCTGAAAGGTTTAATAGCGAGACTGACTTGGGAGGGCTTGAGTAATTAGGGCATTCTACAAGCTTAATAACGGGGAAGCTACATTTAAAGAGAAGTACTATTAAGTAAATTTCTTTGAGATTAGTTAGGTAAACAACTATACGTATATAAAATTTTTTGATACTTTGAACAAGAGCAAAAAATATATATGTAGGATTTTCCCTTTGAAACATTTTGTTAAAAGGTTGAGTCATATCCTTTTCAGAGGACCATAAATCTCAATTTTATTTATTACTGCATTCCGAAGCAGCGCCATCTAGTGAGCTTTCGTAGCTCCGGCTTGAATAATTTTTCGGCAGAGGCCTACTAACCAAAACCCAAAATCAGATACCCAACGAAAAAACACCGGAAAATAATGAAACACCACATTTTTTAAATTTTGCAACGTATATCAATGAACTACAAAACTTGACTTCCAAGTTCCCGGAAATTTTCCAGGCACTGGAAGACATGTCAAAGACAAATAACGATTTTGAAAAACTTAACATTTTTCTGGTTGCTGTTGCACGATCGTGTAACAGAGCCAGACAAAAATAAATTTCATAAAAAATTCACAACAGACAGCTGCCGACTCTTGAGTCGAGCAGTTCGATAAAGCCACGAGGTTAACTGTCGTTCTGATTTAAGCAAGTTCCATTTTAATTTTTAATTTTAATTCTCTCAAAGTAACTTTAAAAACCCTCATTACCATGAAACAAAAAAGGGCAAATTATCAATTCATGTCTCACCATAGTCGGATAGGAGATTAAAGCCCCAGTAGGGCTAGGTGCTCCACTTGAAAACAACCCAGCTAAACTAACCACTGCTCGTTCAACACGTCACGTCTTTACCGCATTTTCGCGCCCTGCGCGGCACCACCAGTCCTAACGTCCAATAATGAGAAAGGTAATTTCCCCGTCTTCTAAAGGTATAACTCAACTTTTAATTAACCTAATTCCTGCATGTCTTTCTCTTTGTAAATATCCCCTTTTGTAAATATTTCCCTTTAACTTTAAATAAATTCTTTTTTACTTAAATGAAGTATCTGTGTTTAAATGACTTTGATTCAATTAATTCATCACTCACCCTTAAATACTTACCCCTAGACAAGCCACCTCGCCAATCTAAAATCCCACCTTCTGAAGAGTCCGACTTTTATTCGAAGATTTATTCGGACTCCCACATATATATATATAAATTAAACCTTCTATATATATATTTATGCTATTGATTCAGCGTTGTCTGCCAGTTTTTATCTGCCACCAAAGGTTAAACCATATAGCCAGAAAATTCTCTTAAGAGTAGGGAATTGCCAAAATAGTTTCAGACTTTTTAAACTCTCCTCTTTGGAATTCTAAAATGCCAATGATAACAGAGTGGCAGCGGTCTCGAATTCGTGGCTAGCGTCATCGAGTTGCGGGCTCGAAACCTTGTAGCACCAAATACCCGCCGTGTAGAGGGGCTGATGTATATTAAATATGTAGATGCTCATAGCTCATCCCCTCCCCCTATTGGGGTAGTGTAGGGGTGCCGGCTCAGGTGAGGCCTTTGTCATTTGACCGTGGTGCAGAATTGGAAGGCCTGTCGCCAATACCTGCGTGTTGCTTCACATTGTGACATTAATGAAATTCATTCCCGAATTTTTAAAACTTGCCATTAGATTTCATCATTATAAAAAATATTTTTGGAGCATCTGACATGCATAGAACGAGAAAGGGTTTTTTACAATGAAATAATCCTGAATTTCAAATAAATGGTAAATTAAATCAGTTCATAAGAAAATGTTTAAGGCTGTCTTCGGTTAATGTTGAAGAATAGGGTCCACATTCGGAATATTTTTTCAGATATAAAAATACTCCAACACACACACACATTAATATTATATTCTGTCTTCACTATCCTATAGAAAATCTCTTGTTTTATAATATGACTCATTTTTATCCCAGTTAACACATTTTTTCTTTCATAAAATATGTTGCGCCTTTTTTCTCCTATACCATAATGCTAAATGAGCTATATCTCTTTACATGTTAAAAGGAAGAATTAATTATCCATAGAATGTTTTGTAATTTTAAAAACACTATCTTTTAAACAAATGTATGAGTTACTATGTTACAAATTTTCATGAAGATAAAGGCATTTTTCTGTCCTAAAATGTGCTCAGCGTTTAGCTCAAGCTCTGTACATTAGGCGAAAACAGCTTTAAACCTTGATACTAAAGAAATGTATCATGTGATAAATAAATGTAAAAAAGGGCAGTATACAATAAATTCATTTCGTAATATAAACTATCCCAATGTACAACAGAACTGACTGGAACAATCACAGCAAAATAGCTTTTGTTCGAATGTAAATCACTGTGATAGGTCAAAATTTATTTGGCGCGAATAGTTAAACTTCGGTTTGTTTGATACAATACTCCATTGCAGCGAATTCAAAACCAATTTTCATTTAAAGGGACTTAGTTGTCAGTTACGTTTAAAGTGTCAGCCATTGATTGCATGCTGCGTAAAAAGCACCAAACAGCTCTTCTCTGGGGAATTTATCGACATGAAATGGCTGTAAAATTGTTCCTGTTGCAGAATTTTATTACATTATAGTTAGAAAATTGTTCAGTGAAGACGATAAGCTTAACTCTACCAAAACGCAATCGTATTTTATTATTATTTTATTCATTTAATTATTCCACCCACTCTCTTTTGTTTACTAACCGAGTTTTCGTCCAAAAAGTTTTTTACTTGCACAATTCGTAATATATGTAAATTATTTCTTGATTAGATATATAATAATTTAATTATCAATTCGTAAAAATATTTACTTCTAATTCTCCGTGGGCCACAAATTTCTATTGCGATGTTTATTATTTCTCTTAACTCTATTGGTAGGATAAGTATTTAGTATAGAAGTAATATTTTCTCGTATGAGTTCCAAATCTCTCTGAAACGTAAGATTGGACTGATGTAAAAAGAATATTCATTTTGACTCTATTAAAATTCATTTGATTAGAATTAAATCTGTCAAGGTACATTAAAAAAATTTTGTTTCTAAAATAATATACATTTTTTGCATTATTCATGTGGGACTTTTGACGAATTTTGATAAATAATTAAAAATGCATTATATAAAAGTATTATTGACTCATGCAATGTCTTTATATATTCTCTGTTAGTAGTATGCAAACTAAAATATTTTCCAAATGTGCCTTATATATATATATATATATATATATAATTCCCCTTTATTTCATCCTGAATAACATTTTAATTTCTTATGGTCCTGGCCTTCAGGACTCTCGCGCTTAAATATTTAAATAGCTTAAACGCATAACGGGAATCATTGTAACCGTGTCTCTTGGAAAATTAACTGCTTGCATTTTTTAAAATAAGATTACATTAGAATCAATAGAACGACATCTTCCCACCGATTACGAGGAAATCACGCGAATCCAAGATTTCTTGTTTTTGCCTTATATAAATAGCCAGGACTCTGAAAACTCTTTTTCTTTTTTGTCTTCGTCAAGATGTAATGCGTGCATCTTTTTGTGCTGTGTGTTTTCTACGTTGTTCTGTTTAAGATGTGTATTTTTGTGTGTGTATACATGATCAATAAACAGGAGTACCTATCAAAAGGACCGATTCATCAACAATAACATCTCCATACAACATCAACAATTTAAAATAAGATCGTTAAAGAAATTCCTTACACTTGCTAAGTTATAATATATAAATACAGTGGCACACATTGGAATTTTTGAAGGGGGGTCGAAACTCCACCATTCACGTATCATGCTCCAATACGCCACCCAATATATTCTTTTAATTTTGTCAACTTTCGAGAACAAAAAACAGTAAAAGAACTAATTATTGAATACGTAATTAGCATTAATTAATAAAAAATACTTAAATTTTACGTACTATATACATAGGTTAATTATCAATGGAAAAAATACCAAGGGCCAGGGGGGAGGAAGGGTCCGGATCCGGGGACCACCCCCTTGTGTGTGTGCGCCACTATATATATGTATATATATATATATATATATATATATATATATATATATATATATATATATATATATATATATATATAAACGTGACAAACGTGAAAAAAAGATTATACCTAAAACCTTAGCTTTTAATCATATATCTTAAGTAAACTGAATCTCTGTATTTTCGTACAAACTATGTCCTCCTTTAGCAGAAATGACCTCTTGAACACGTTTTAGCAGTGTATCGCACGTTTTTTATTTAATCATCGAGGAACTACACTTGTACAGCGCAATTTTTATCACCTATTCTGTTGTCGTGCAATTCCTCTTAGCGAAATGGTTCTTGAGAATATGCCATAAAATCTCAAAAGGATTTAGGTCTGGTAAATTACCAGGGCAAACAAGCACTTGTATTTTATTTTTTTAAAGCACTTTTTATAAAAGTCTGAATTGATGTCGAATCGTGACAAAGAACCAAATCTTGCTGAAATGTTCCGTCAAATGTTACCATGAATTGAACAATCTTAGTACGTAAAATTTCTATGTATTTGACAGAATTCATCATGCCTTTAAGAGGAACTAAAATTCTAGTGCCATTTGTTGTGAAAAGTCTCAAAACATCTCTTCAGAATGGTGTTTTACAGTCTGTTGAATATGATCTGGTAACAGAGTTTCACCTTCACTTTGTCTTATTGCACTTGATTTGTATCCTTGCACAAATAAATGTGTTTAATCTTTGAAAATGCACATGCTAAACTGAGTTAGAAATTGTTTTATCCACGAGCTTCTTGCCTTACGACCATCTTCCAAAAGTTTTTACGTACAATTGTGGTAGTCTAATAAATCCTTTCGAAGCTCTGTACTTGTCTCCTTTGGATTTGTTTTGCAACTTCTTATTAGAATTCAATCAGTTCTTGGAGTAGTTTTCCGCTTGGGCACATGTTTTCCTTTCTTTTTAGAGATGATGCTCCAGAATCTTGAAATGTTCTTAAAATTCTTGAAACTTTGGACATGTCATTCAGATTTGAAAAGGGTCTATTGACATAAAAGAAATTGTTGCTAAAAATTATTTCAAAAGGAATTAGGAAAAAATATTTGTGGTAAAATAAGGAAGTATATTTTCTAAGTGACAATATGTAAAGAGTTACAAAAATTACGATCCTTTATACCCCTTTATTTAGGTATAAATTTTATTGAAACGCATATTAGAGTTGCAAGAAAATCTTAAAATTTCATAAATTGGCTTATGTAATTATTTATAATGCTTTATATCATCATACACAGCAACAATAAAGTTAAAGAATCTTTTTGTTGTTAATGACATTTGTTGCTTGATCTGCTTACTGCTCGTCTAATATTTTTCACATAACCTACTTCCCATATTTCATCTAGATTATAATAATTTTATCTGTTGGAAAAAGATATATAATAATATTACTTACTTCTTATGTGTATATAAATAATAATTATTACCCTATTATAAATAATAATAATTATTAAAGGTAATTTTTTTTGGCAAAAAATGAAGAAAGAATGTCTTATTTTCAAAATATTCACCCCCCCTTTTTTTAAAGAGAAAACTGCTTATGTAATAACAATATTTTTTGCCTATGTATAGTTAGGACTTCTATACCTAAACTAGGGGCTTTGAAAAATTCACATTATTTCCAGAGTTACTAAATAATTATCGGTGCTTTTGTTAAAATTTCTCTACTCTGATACATCAAGATATGAATAAATCTACTTCTAAATTATGTATTCCAAAAATCTTAATTCAGTCATTGTACCGAAGTCTTAGCTACATATAAGCAAAATAATATTAATGTAGAAGCATTAATAATATTTGTAGAAGCATTGATAATATTAATAATATTAGTCCCCCCTTTTTTTGCCAAAAATTGCATTTTTTAATGTAATAATATTCTCAAAAAAATTTATATGTATATTCTACCTATCAGGTAACAGTACATAGGGAAAAATATTATTCATTTTTACGTTTTTTCCAAATTACGGTTCCGAATAGTCGGATGTTTTATGAGATTTGATACGCTATTAGAGGCCGTGTAGGGAAGCGATGTACGTTAAATCTGTCGAGAGCTGAAACGTCCTCCCGTTGGTGTGGTGTGGTAGTTAGGAGAGGGGGTGCCAGCTCAGGTGTCGTCCACGTCACTTGACCATGGTTCAAAATTACGTGGTCCGTCACCAAAAGCCCTCGTGTAGCTGAACAGTGCGACGTTAATATTAACTCACAACTCACTCACGCTATTAGAGAAAATGCAAGCTCTTGCATAACAATGACCAAACATGGCGATTGCGATAACTCATCCTCTTCACTGTCATTTAACCGCGTGTATCGTGGCAGATGATACTGGGTGTGGATTTGTTAATATGTGCCGAGATTGGTTTTCGGCTTCCTGCGATGACAAGAGAAAGTTTTGTGTTTTGTTCTGTACCGTCAAATGTTCTACTGGGTCAATTGAGGAGAGAGAGGTAAGAGCACTTTCTGAAAAGTCCACACCCCCTCTTTCTCCTGGACGTCCGTTCTCGCTTGCATAGAAAATGAGGCGTGAAATTGTGGACTCGCCCACAACCCTGAATATTACCGGGGCTAAAATCAAACCGTCCATTATGTGCTTTGATGAGGGTTACTAAATAGTAGCCATGGTCAGTTTCCACACGTTTCCCTTGACCGAATCATTATGTTAATTACCAGCTCGAACGTGCCGTCTGGTTTGCTTTGAATGATGCATCAATATCAATGAGATAAAAAAAAAGATTTTTCAGAAAACAAATTTTTTTTAATGATGTTCTTATTGCTTTAATATTTCAATTACTTAAGAAGTTACTATAGAGATCAATAAATGAAATTAACGGTTTTGCTGAACTTTTCACGTTAAAATTACGTCACTCGAGCTATTGGATTCAATTTTGAATCATGGTCAATGGGCTAAACTCATGCGACGTCATAGTCACATGATAAATGCAATCACCTGTTACTAGCCAACCAGTTCATAAACTTTTTCTTTCACAATTTTTGCTTTTTAAGGATTTTTATAAAAAGTATATATTTGTAAAAAATAATAATACATATAGGTAAATAAATTGAGAAGCCCTGTGGCTGAGTGGTTAGTGCATCATGCTTCCACACCACAGGTCCGAGGTTCAAACCCTGTGCTGGGAAAGGTTGATTCAGCCTGTCATCCCTTTAGTGGGTCGATAAATGAGTACCAAGTTTGCTTGGGAACTTAACATTGGGGGTTTCGCGTCAGACTGACCACCTGACCAGAATATCTACTTATGCACCTCAAGGTCCAAGGTCACGTTTTCTGAGTTGAGCCCACTGGGCCTTGGCCCTCATGGGCTGTTGCGCCACTGAGTTAAGTTAAATAAATTACATTTGATTTAAGAGTTACGTAAAATGTAAATATTTTTTCTTTTTAAATTTTGGAAAATTTTTTGTTGAATCTTAGTTTTTTAACATCTTAACCAAATTTGAAAAGCTATCTAAATTTTTGTAGTAGAGCAACAAGGCATAAGCTTAATGTCATGACAGTTTGGCGAGTGAGTAAATATTTACGTCGCACTATTCAGCTACTCGAGGGCTTTTGGCGACGGACCTCGTAATTTTGAGCCATGGGCATGTGACGAGGGCTACACCTGAGTTAGCATCCCCTCTCCTAACTACCACACCACACCAACGGGAGGACGTTTGAGTTTCCGATAGATTTAACGTGCATTGCTGCCCTGTACGGCGGGTCTTCAGGGGTACTAGGTTCGAATTCATGACACGCCATCCAGGTGTCCGTTACCTTAACCACTAAGCTACCACGGCAACATTACAATTTGGCACTACAGCCACGAAACTATGTGTAAAAGGCGAGTGGGGCATCACTTTTCCTTAACTTCCACACCTCTACAATGACTGCGGTAACCTAGTGGTTATGGCCACGAACTTTTTGAGTTCGATTAATTATCACCATGTAAAGTTGATGCGTAGATCATCATCCTTAAACAATCTCGTTTGTCTATAAGAATTGTCAAGATGTCACCTGAATGCTTTAAAACCAATAGCCCTCATGATACTAATAGACAAAAAATACTCATTCAATTCAATCGGTTTTGATTGTATAGTCGTTAAAACGGTGACGTTAAGTCAGAGCCAAAAATGATGCCGAACATGGCTGTATTTGTAAATTCTTCAAATAGTTTTAATCAATTAGGCGCAAGTTTTATTAATTATAATTAAATTACGATCTGACCACGGTGTTCATCCCTCAAAATTGGAATGGGCCCGATCGTACTATAAAATTTGCTCAATTGAATGCTTTAAAATGTATTTTATTAACGATTGAAAATTCTTTTGTCCAAAATAAATAAATAAATAAATATATGGAGAGTGTGAGCTAATAGTAGGAATTGAATTAAAAAGTTTTATGATTTTGAATCTCTGTCTCCTTAATTTGTTATGATATTATAAGTCTCAAGCAGTTTCATATAAGAAATAAAACATCATCGTGATTTAAGCAATTCCCTTGGATGAGAAAATTATGGCGAGCTTAGAGAAGCAATAGTGAAAGAGAAAAAATTTTTAATATACAGAAGTATTTTTGAAAAATGGTAACTTACAGAAACAATAGTTGGACTGCCTTTTAAATTTTCTTCGGCTTTTCAATTGCATCGCACTATTCAAAAAACTTCAAACACTACATTATTGACCCTTTTTTTGTAGATCTCAGTTTAAAATTTATTAGAAAACAATCATTGCTACTATCATTTTAAGGCTATTTTCGGTTAAAAAGAATAGGACCGCGAATCATTTTTTCAATATAAAGGAAATGAAATTAATATGAGATTCTCTACATAGTAAAAATAATCATGTTGTAGTATATTACAACTGCTCCGAAAATCTGAAAACTTAATATTAAAATGGGCTAGCCATTGATTAAAATAACAAAAAATATTCAGTATTTAGAAATTTATAAAAACACTATTGCTAACAGATTGATTGATTGATTTCCAAAAAGGCATTTTTCAAAATATCAAGTTCAATCAATCAATCAATCAGCTAGAACATTGATTCATAAATTTAGTTAAAATAACGTCTTTAAAATTAGACTTTATATGTTTCAAAAGAAGATTTTAAAATGTAAAAGTAAGCTTTTAATTCAAAACTGTAAGAGCATATTGTGATACAAAAAAAAAAATAATTTTGATCTTGGGAAAGAGATTAAAAGCATTTTAGATTTTTGACAAATTTTTTATCTCTTTAACTCTGAACCTTTTCCAAAATTGGTACATTCGCCTATGGTTTAAAAATTTTTTTTTCTAAGTCAATTTTTTTTTTCATCAAATTTTTATCTTTATTTTATTTATATTAAATTTGTTCATATCAAAGTTTTTTTTTAATTTTCATTAGTCTATTTTAAATATAATTTATTAAAAAAAAAAGGAATGAAAGGAATGATCTAAAATCCTGCAAAGAGGTTTCGTTCAAAATATAAACTATTATTTTTTGAAACATTTTGATCATGGTCAGGTGAAAGCTTTTGGCACCACCTTCTAAATATCATGCACACAATAATCTTTCCGTACGTTCTGGTAGCCAAACTTATGACCCGAGTCTTCCTTGACCAAAGATCTAAGGAACCCTTGTACGTAAAAATACAGGAAAAATATGATTTATCTATACATTTTTTTTTTGTTTTTTAATTTATCACCTTTCTTTGAAATGCTAATTGTTATTTTGTTAATGAATTCAAATAAAACCACTAAGCTGCTGATTGAAAAACCTTTTATAGAGCTAGGAGGTCCTCATGTATTGTGTGAGTCTCGGATTTTTCCACTTAAAAATTTCTTTCTTTTTTTCCCCTCATATGTTATCATCAAGGATTCAAAATGTGGCTTGTTATAAAATATTCTCTTTCAATTTTTTATGAAAAATAATAAAGTTCTGAAGTTTATCATTTAGAGCTAAGTTACAGTAGGTTTTCTTTGTTATGTAATGAATAATTTACATAAGGAAAAAAATAAATAATATACAATGTGTTATGCTGTCTTAATTACGATTCATAAAACAATTAACATCCATCATTTTATATTTCAATGCCAGCAAAGAATTTTTTAGTTGTTATGAATTCATTTTAAATTTGAGTAATCCTAATTTTGAAATGTATAAAAATTACTATTTTAAAAAATTGTAATAACTTTTGAGAAAAATAAAGGGAATTTTAAGGGAATTCTTTTTTTGAAAATCTACAAAAACAGTTATGTTGATCAACAAAGAAAAATTTTTATTTTAGTTACTATCGGTTACAATTAATATAAATATATACCGCCTATTAATTTTGTCAAATCAAAAAACGTCGCCAAATACCGCGATATTCAGCCAATAAAAAACTGGAAAAAAAACCGTTTCTGTTTTGATGTTCAAAAGCACAATAAAAATGATGCCAACGATGTGCTGTATTTGTGACTTCAAATAGCATTTTAATCGATATTTTTAAATTGGCGATGTCTTTTTCAGCTCAATTGAATGTAAAGTATTTTATTAACGATGGTATAATAAATAAATAAATATATGGAGCTGTGAGCTAATAGTGAGAAAAAGCTTTCTTTTGAACGGCTCTGAGCTTGTTGTTAATAATTTTGATAAAAACATCATTGATTTAAATTTTCGATGGAACTTCAATTAAATCAGAGAAGTTTTTTTTGTAGCTTATTAAAAACGATGAGAGGGTAATACCATTTTTTGGCACTAAAACTAAACACTCGTATTTTTCAGTTTAAATTTTGGGGCGTGATAAATTTTTGTAAAATCCGCGAATCTTAACTATTTGATATTTGTGTTTTAAAAATATCTTTTTAAAAAAATTTTCGGGACAATCTTGCATTTAAGATGTTCTTTCCGAGTTAATCGATCAAAAATTAACTTTTATCTCCGTTTGAAAACGCCTGACATTATAAGATTTTATAATATTCAGTTTTCTTAAAAACTGTCGAGCATATTGTGAAAATTAAAAATAATTTTGATCTTGGAAAGAGATTAAAAGGCTTTGGATAGCATTTCATTTTTCCAAAATTTGTTTTATGGTTTCAAATCATATCGAAATTATTCAGTAGTTAAATACTGAAAAAGATAATCCTGAATATTTCAAAATATAAACTATTATTTGAATCAGTGAACTTTAAAAAATATATTTTTTTTTCTAGCCCTTCGATCTCAAAAGTCTAAGGAATACTAAAAATACAGAAAGGGTGATTTCTACAGATAATTGTTATTTTGTTAATGAATAAAATAAAACAACTAATTCTGCTGATTGAAAACCTTTCACCCAAACTGAAATATAAACTGCATTTTTTTTCTTCCGATCATCAAAAAAATGTGGCTTGTTATAAAATATTCTGTTTTTTTTAAAAAATCAAACGGTCAAAAATTCAAGTTTTTTTGAAACGTTTCATTGTCCTGTAATGAATATTATAAGGAAAAAATTTTATTTACTCTTCCCTTTGCTTTATAAATACAATTCAGTTGCCGCTTTTACTTTTTTGTATAATTACACTTTTTGTAAGAAACAATTCTTTTTGTTCTTCCACAGTTATGCTTTTTATCAGTTTCACAATTTTTATACCCCTATTAATTTTGATGGCAAAAAACGTCGCCAAATACCGCGATATTCAGCCACTGGAAAACCGTTTCTGTGAGTTCGGCCATTTTCACAACAAACATTTATAGTTGGCGATGTCTAATTATCTGAATGCGATGGTAACTCCGTTACCATACAGCTGCAGGTGAACTTTAACGGCTCTGAGCTGTTGTTAAAATTTTTATTTTTATTGTGCAACGGGAATTATTTTTTTTTTCTTAATGATGAGTAAACCAAATCTATTTTGAAGTATAAATAATAATATAAAAAATATTAAAAAATTTTTTTTTCGGGACAATCTTGCATTTAAGATGTTCTTTCCGAGTTATTCGTCAAATATTACTTTTATCTCCGTTTGAAAACCCCTGACATTATAAGATTTTATATATATATTTTCTAAAAAGTCACTAGGAAAATTAAAATCGTGGAAGAGCAATGGCGGATAGCATTACTTAAAATTTGTTTTAAGAAATCATATCGAAATGTAGTTAAAATGAAAAATTTAACTGATATTCTCGAATTTGAATCAAGTGAACTAAAAATTATATTTTATTTTTATCTCAAAGGTAAAGAATACTAATACTGAAAGTTTACAGATAAAGAAATGGAATAAAATAAACAATAATTCATATGTTGAAATCCTTTCACCCAAACTGAAATATAAACTGCATTTTTTTATCTTCCGACGCAAAATAATGCTTACTGAGTAACTGTTTTCAAAAGTCAAACGGTCAAAAAATTAATATACAAACGTCAGCCAAATTATAGTATTTATTTACCTTCCCTTTGTTTATAAATTTTTTGACGCTAACCCTATTTTTAGTTAAACTTTACAAACAATTCTTTTTGTTCCTAAAAAATAGTAAACCCCTCTGTTTTGATTATGTTAATTTTCACAAAAAATTTATATAATTATCTGAATGCAAACTCTCCTTCTGGATGAACTTTAATGAGCAAGTATGCTTATTTTTAACGGGAATTATTTCAAAAGTAAAGAAATCTAGAAGTAACAAGTAATATAAAAAAATTAAAGTCAATTCCTAATATATATTATATACCCACTATATATATTCGTATATTTTTATCGTAATATTTTATATATAAAAACATATAAATATGAAATATTAAAAAAATAGTAAACGTTATTTTATTAAATTACAAATAATAATAATATATTATATATATATAAAATATATATATATACATTAATGCAATTATGGTTATAATTATATATATAAAACAAAGAGAAAAATTTTTTTTTTTAGTTACTCAATAATTACAATTAATATACAGTCAGTCAAAAAAGTATTGGGACCCACTACCAGTTCATAGATTTTTATCGTAATATTTTACTTAAACATACAAATGAAACGAAAAAAAGTAAACGTTATTTTGTTAAATACAAATAATAATAATTTGAACAAAACTCATACATTAATGCAATTATGGTTAAAATTGAAAATAAAAGAAATCGAGTTCAGAAAAGGGCTCAAAAAAGTATTGGGACACTTCTCAATAAATTAAGAAAAAAAATTCAAACTTAGAAATTAATATCTTGTTGGACCCTCCTTGCTTTTCATGTCAACTCGAAGTCTATTTGGCATGGATTGGATAAATTTTTAGCAAAATGATCTATCAATCTTGGTCCACTCTTCGACCAAATATTTTCTCAAATCCTGCTTGTTAGAAATTTGATGCTCATATAGTTTCTGCTGCAAATAATATGACATGTTCAATGGGATTAAGGTCTGGACTTAAGGTCTGGTGCGGGAGTTTTAATAATTCTAGGACAGTGATAGAGGACCCATTACTTGCAAATGTAACGGGTTATTATCTTGGTACAATTTAAAATATCCTGAGATTCCCAGCTTGCTCGCACTTTGATTTAAATTTCGCTTGAATATGTCAAGATAGACATATTTATTCATTATACCATCAATAAAATGTAAGTTCCCTAAACCAGAGCTTGCCATGCAGCCCCAGACAATTTGCTTACCCCTTCCATATTTGACAATATGCCGTAAATTTTTGACATGCATTAATGTATTTGATTTCCACCAAACTTTTTGCTTGCCATCCAATCCGAAAATGTTATATTTGCTTTCATAAACAAAAATTATATTTTCCCAATATTCTGTTGGCTGCCTTACATACATTTTAGCAAATGCCAACCTAGCTTGTATATTTGCTTTTTTTTTGCTGATGTAGGGCTTTCTTTGATATACTCTGTCATGATACTTATGTTTTCTTAAAACATTTCTGACAGTTTCAGGATTTACTGATTTCCTGAACCATTTTTTACATTGCAAAGTCATTTTTAATGCACTAGTTCTTGGATTAATGTGTACTTGTCTCACATTCCACCTCTCTTCACGTTCATTAAATATCCTTGAACGCCCTGATCTTTGCTTGTTTTCAACACTGTTTGTTTTCTCGAACCTGTTGATGTAAAAACAGTAGACTTACTCAATTTAAATATTTTTCCTATACAGCGAATTAATTTCCTCTCTTTCCAATGACTTTGTACGAGATTTCGCACATCAACCAATATATCTTTGTTTCTCGCCATTTTTTCTATAAATAATCTTATCAGGTGAAACATTTGTGTTTAAACTTCTAGTCTAAAAAGGAAATGTGAAATTATCGTAAATTCTATTGATGCGCAGTATATTTGTTAAATTTCTCATTTCAAAAGTGTCCCAATACTTTTTTACTCCACTGTGCCTTTGAATTATATTTGAAAAGCTAGATCAAATTATAATTCTATAATATTAATAAAATTTTCCTTATGTACTGTACACCAAATGTTAAAATATTACTTAATTTATTTTGTTTTTGTTTTAATGTGATAAATATTTTTATAAAGGACTTAACAGTTATGCATGACAAGTGTCCCAATACTTTTTTGAGTGACTGTAAATATGTATGTACATATGACAGAATAACACTATTAAGTGGCAAAACAGAAAACGATTTTCCTTTCAATTAGGGTGTTGGACTACTAGGGTGCTACTATTTATTCATTCATAAATCACATTCTCAGAAATAAAGCCATCCCATGTAAGATCCGAATTCCACGATCTTTGGAATAGAAATCCAAAGCGTTATTGATTGTGCTACAAGGACACAACGAGCAATTTTCTGTTTTATATAGGGTGTTGGACTATTATTTTTGTTTGCTACTATTAATTCATTAATTAAGTTAAACTAATGAATTAATATTTGAAAAACTGTATTAACATCAAGTGTCATCCACTACAAGTTAAAAAAATGTATTTGAAATTGAATGGATGAATAGAAAGTATATATTTTGTTAACGATTGAAAATTTGAACAAGATATATATATATATATATATATATATATATATATATATATATATATATATATATATATATATATATATATATATAGAGGGAGAGAGTTAATTAATCATAGGAATTGAAAAATGATCAAGGAATTTAAAATTTACAATTTTTTTTAGATTTTTTAAATGTATTATTAAGAAAATGGACTTAATAAAAGTCGATTTCGATATTGTGGAGTTACGCATTCTGATAGTTAGGTCAATGATATGCAACTTTCTTAACCATATTCTTAAAAATATAAAGTTGGCGAAGCCAAAAGAATTTAGAAATGATATTAACTGAATCCAAGTCAAATAAAACTGCAATTTAATAAAGTTTTATTTTTTAAAAAATGAGAGGGGTGGCATATTCAGCGTGAGAAGGAAAAATTTTAGACATTTCTTTATGTAAATTTAAAAAAATATTTATAATTCAAACTACGTTAAGTACTTTCTATTCATTACAATTAAAAGCTCGAATTAAAAATTCAAAGTATAAAGTTTTTTTCACACAACTCTTGTTTCCATTTTAGATTTATTTAAAAAATAAAAATGTTGAGTTTTTTTAAAGGCAATTTTAAGGCTGTCTTCGGCAAAATGTACGAGAGCCTAAACTTAAAATGGAGCATATTTTCACAGACTGAAAAAATGCTTCAATTTTAAGGAAATTTCGCGACATTATAATTTATACATCTGTTTATAATACAGCATTTTTAAAATTTCAAATTATTCGACAAATAATTACCGTAAAATCCAGCATATAACGCGTACTTTTAACTGAAAAAAATAAGATTAAAATTTACGGGTGCGCGTTATACGCCGAGTATAAAAATAAAAGCTTTAAAAATAAAAAAAAAAGATGAGCATAAAAAAAATTGGGCTTCTAAATATATCGAAATAATGTTTCTTTGAAAGAAATAACATTCCTTGTGAACTTAAAGGGTTGTAGAGAGTTCTAGAATTATATTATTTTTTACTAAAACTTGGAATAATACCTCGAATTCAAACCATAAGAGCATTGGGCGCGTACATTTCAGGTTTCTTCGAAAAAACGGTGTGCGCACTATACGACGAATATACCTAAAAATTAAAAATTGCAGCTTGAAAATATAGGTACGCTTTATACGGTTTATACGCCGGATTTTACGGTAATCTTTCTTTTTTTTTATGTAAAGGGATAGCTCTTTTAGCACTATGGTA
Source organism: Trichonephila clavipes (assembly GCA_019973935.1). NCBI lineage: Eukaryota > Metazoa > Arthropoda > Arachnida > Araneae > Nephilidae > Trichonephila > Trichonephila clavipes. The sequence continues at coordinate 1,139,060 of BMAU01001371.1, read as the reverse complement.
TAGGGGGAAAATTGCAAAGCATATTTTATATAAGAAAAAATGTGATTTTGGAAAAAAAATGATAAAAATGATAAAATGAGTTTAAGGGAAGCGAAGCCAGAAAATATTAAAGTTGGATTACTTTTATATCTGAGAAAGGTATTTCTAATTCCGGTCTTATTCTCTAACTTTAAGAGAGAGAAAACACGGCCTTAAAAATATATAACTTTTAATAATAACTAACTAACAATAATGGAATATATTTTGAAGTGAAATATTTTGGGATGGAAATCAATTAGTAAAAAAAGAACAAATGAATGAATAAATTATTTTTTTTCAACAAAAATCTAAAAAAATGAGATAATTGTTCTAAATCAGGTGTGCAAAAAAAAAAAAAAAAAAAAAAAAAAAAAAAAAAACAGACTCTATTCATAAGTGGATGCTCTCCGCCTTAGATTAATTACGAAAAACTATACGAATAGTTAATTATTAAAAGTGTTGTAGCATCCGTAAAACAATTATTAATTGTTACAGGACGACGTATTAAAATATACAAGTTCCTTTCTTAGACTCAGTATAAAACCAAGAATATTTCTTTTTGTCATATGGATATATTGAGAAAGAATAGAGAACACTTGATCACACACACACAATGAAAACTAAAATCATTTGCCCTCTTGGCTATATATATATATATATTTCACAATAATTCGAATTAAACATTAAAACAAGAATTAAGAAAAAGAAAAAAAATGCATGAAAAGTTTTGGTCAGGTGTGGTCCTCGTCATTTGACCATGGTTATGAGGTCCATCGCCAGAAGTCCTAGAGTTGCTGAATAGTGTGGCGTTAATATTCACTCATTCCCGTTTTAACATTAGTTGTTTGTTGATTGGGACAATGATTTATATGTACACCTAAATGCTTTTTTACACGATTTTGAAATAACACGCTGCACGAATTTAATGAATATTTCCTTGTACGAATTTTCTGTTCATGCACGAAATTCAACAATATTTTTGGACTTCTGCCCTTTGGATGAGGACGATGTGAACGAGTATATGACAGCTTATGATGTTAAATAAGTCGAAGGTGAAGCTCCGCTGTTAACAGTTGATTTAATTCGCTACAGTTTGAGTGAGTGAAGATTAACGTCGCACTGATCAGCTGCACGAGGGCTTTTGGCGACGGACCACGTAATTTTGAACCATGGTCACACGACACCTTGGCACCCCCTCTCTTAACTACCACACCACACCAACGGGAGGACGTTTCAGCTCTCGACAGATTTAGCGTGCATCGCTGCCCTACACGGCGGGTCTTTAGTGGTACTGGGCTCGAACTCGTGACAAAGCCAGCCACGATCCGATGCCTATACCACTCGGCTACCGCGGCCACTCGCTACAGTTTGAAATTTGTTACATGTATGAAATAACATTTTATTGCTGATGATCCTGAAATTGTGCAAGCATTAAAATTTCTACGAAATCTTGTTTAGCACGATATCAAGAATTATATAATTAACTTCATTAACTAAAAAGACAGCCGCTAGTAAGAGTTTGTATCCGCAAAAAAACTGACAGAGACCATTAATATAACGAATGAAATATTCTTCATTTCAATTAAAACCGTAAGTTGTGCTAGACATACCTGACACATCCACTGATGATAGATTTTTGATCCAGTTCGTAATAAACGTGCACGCTTGTTATCAAGTAGTCATGACTAGTTGTTAGTAGTTTTGTTCCTAATTTCCACTTAAATTTTTATACGTTGACTTACATGCCTTTTATTCTTATGGACTGAATTTTCCCTACAGACTAATTTCAATTTTTTTAAACAAAAATTAATAGTTTTGATTTTTAACATGTAATATGGATTTTTTATTACTTTTTTGCACAGTTTTTTGGGAAAATATTTAGAAATTTTTCATCTTACACAATTTTTTAAAATGGGGTGGAACATATCTCCAAATTTACCATATGTTCGCATGTTCTTTTTTACATTTTTTTTGCATGGCTTTTTTGCACGGTTTTCTAAGGAGCGTATATACCTTGTAAAAAAGTATATTCAAATGCCTTTTCGGTATACATCCCTATTCGATAATTAATATAATTAATGAAGGGCCATATTTGTTGCGATATGGCTTTTGATATTGCAGTAGTTCGTTGCGATGATCACAAATTGCCTTTGATCATGTGTACTGATGTGACGAAACTGGTGTTCAATCGGTGACTTCGTTCAATCATTCTCTCCTGCATCCATCAGTTACAGGTCTGCATCAATGTTGCTTGGTATGTCAGATAAGATCTGGATTTCTTGGAATGATAATCCGCATTCTTTATCAACAGTTCTTCCAGTGTTTCATTCAGAAGGGGGCTCTAATGAAACTCTTATTCATATTCAAGGTATACTGAAGTTTTTCAACAGAAAAAAATCGCACTGAAAGCAATTTTAGTACTTAAAAAACGGCATTCTCCTCTGTATAGCGCTTGTTGAGAGCAATATCAATACTTAAGATGCGTATCTCGCAGCAGAAACCACGGGTGCAGGGGGCTTGAGAATATTTCCCTCCCCTCCAATTCCATGCATAAATTGTGGAGGTGAAGATAGGTGGTGTCGCCATCTATCATGTTAGAAGTCCAACCTATCTCAGGCTCTGTGGCAACATTCATTCTCGACAACAACTAGGTGTGTATCTACATGAAAATGCTAATAATTTGCACATCCTTTCATGATATATACATGGAGAAAATTTCACCTAGTTGGATGTGTCATAGAATTGCATTTTGGGTGGTCAGTTTTTTTTTCATACGTCAAACATTCGAATTAATATTTATTATTTTTATTATAAATATGCACTTAATACGATTATCGTTCACATTGAGAGACTAAGAGAATAATACCAAGTACATGCCTTGCACTAAATCATGTTTTAACAATTCCCACTTTAAAATTGAAGAGTATAATTTTGAAGTTGTTGGCAGTATCCCTTATTTCGGTTCGGAAATAAATTATAGAGACTTAATTAAGAGACTTAATTATAGAGACTTAATTATAGAGACTTAATTAAGTAGACTTATTGTACTACTGAAATCTTAAAAAGAATTACTATGGCTAATAGATGTCTTAACGGAGTACGAAAATAAATGAAATCAAATTTAGTCAAAAGAAAAACAAATTCCATTGTATTCCATTTATATACATGTGAAACTTGGTCCATGAGAACATGATAAGTATCTTGGAAAGGAAGATTTTAAGATTTATTTTTTTGGAGGAATTCAGATAAATGGAACATAAATGGATAAAATTTAGAGCTCTATCAGTCCTATAAAGAATCTGACATTGTTAACTTCATCAAAATACAACGAATTAAATGGGCAGGTCGTGTTCTCAGAATGAGCGAAGACCTTACCACTTAAAAAGTCTTCAATGCCCAACCAATTGGCACACGAAGAAAGGTAGACCAAATCTTAGATGGATTGATGGTCTAGAAAAAATTGTCCTTGTTTTGAGAACTAGGAACTGGAGAACATTGGCAGGAAGAAAGCTGGCCTGGAAAAGGTTTCTTGAGAAGGCCAAGACCCACCCTGGACTGTCGAGCCACTGAGGAAGGAAGTTCACATTGTTATCTTACTACATTGGCAAACACAATGAATGATTTCACCAAGAGAGAGAGTTATATTAACGTCGCATTGTAAAGATATACGAGAGAGGGCTATTGTTGACGGGCATCGTATATTTGCACCATCGTAAAGTGACGAGGATGACATCTGAACTAGCACTCTTCTCTCCAAACTTTCACACCACACCTATGGGAGGACTTTTGAGCCTCGACACATTTAATGTGCATCCTCCTCTACACGGCAGGTTTTCAGTGCTACTAGGCTAGAACTCACGACACGTCAGCCACAAGTCCATAACCTTCATCACTAGACTACCATGACCAATACTCTTTTGTCAAGTTCACAGTCTTGTGCAAACATTCTTGTGAATAATCGTTTGACCTTAAAAAAATGCCAAAAAGAAAGCAGTATTATGAAGAAACAGCTCGTGAAGTAATCAGGGCAACCTCACAACGACCATGTGACATTTATATTTCTTTCTTAAATTCCTATAATTACATATAAATTATTTCGATACGTTAATTATTGATACAAAATTGATTTATTTTTGTATGAGTTTTATTTTATTCTGATGCAAATTTTATAACTTTCGTGAGGTTTTATAATAAAAGTGACGATATAACATACAATAAGTCAATGTGAAATATAATAGAAATTTGTCCCTATCATAATGTACTTTTGAAAATTACATCCACTTATTTGAAAGTAGGTATTAAAAAGAGGAGAGAGAAAGTAGCTAGATACAATTTATTGACTAATAAAAAACAGAGCTTCCCCTCTCTCTTCTTACTCACGCTTACATTCTTACCAGGAAAGTTTAGTAAAAACAAGTATGAAATTAATATTGCATAATTTTTAACTTTTTTGGTGTTTTTATTGGAGATATTTCGATAAAAAAATTTCTGTAGATTTTGATCTTATCAAAAGTGTGCATCCTTATACCTTTTATAAAAAAAAATGTTTCTCATTCATAGTCGTGATGCATTAGTCAAAATAATTATCGAAAAAAGTATAGAAATGTTCAGTAAGATATTAAAATAAATAAATGCTTAAATGTCAGTAAGAAAATTAGTGAGCTAAGATACAGAAGATTGTTCGCACTTTATGGAAACGATTTTGTGATTCATTTTCTCGTTTGCATTTCGAGATAAAATTGGCAATTTCAGAATAATCATCTGCTGTTTTCTTTTGATTGGAATGCAAAATAAAATATTTATTTTAAAAAGAGCTCCTAAAATTGATAGATGGCTCGATGGTTACGTAACTGCGCTTTCCAGGAGAAATGTTCGTATCAACAAATTATAAATTGTAAAAATCTCAGTTATTGCATTTCAGTAAAAGGTATTTATAATGTATTAAATTTGAAAGAGGAAAAACGTCTAACTGAGAGAGAGAGAGAAAAAGTAAAAATGAAAAAAATGACCATATGAAACCCCATCTTCAGACTGTTCGAACGCAGGGAAGAAAGTGGAGTCTCTGATCCTAAAAGAAAATCCGTCCACTCAAAGATCCATTGCATCGAAACTAGGGACGTCTTCTGGCATTGTAAGTAAAATTGTGAGAACCCCCTGGGTTCCACCCTGGACACCAAGATTGAATTGAGGCAAAGAATTACCTGACGATATTTTTACAATAACAAATTATATTTATTCACTTGAATCAATTATCAACCTTCTAAATACAAAGCTGAATCAATATGTCTGCGTCAATGGGATTGAACTCTACAATTAAATTAAATCACGAAATTTGATACTAATCAACTATTAAACTCAATATCGAACGGGTTTACCGGAATAAGAGGACCGAGAGATATACGCAATTTGAATTATTAACAATCATTAACTTTCCACTAACTCTATTATATGTTTAATCTTATAATCCGATAATTGAAATTTAAATATCACCTGGCTTTTATTACTTCACTTCTTTCAAGGTGGCTCAAACTTTTCAAAGGTAGATCGCTACCTGATAATCAGCCAGAAACTAATCACATAATCAACTTGAATCTTCTTAGAACTCTCTCTCTCTCTCTCTCTCTCTCTCTCATTCAATTATCTCTTGGTTCAATAGCCTTCTCTCTGATAACTTACAATGCTCTCCTTAAATACTTTGATTCATTTGCATATCTCGTTTTCTCCTTTTAGAGCTGGTTGGAAATATACGTGAATTTACAATCCCCAAAGACGCCCGAGTGTATTAGTGATAAAGTGCCGTACAGATTCGTCACAAAATCATTCATAAAGATTTAAAAAAAGATGCTTAAAAAACCTAAACTTTGCCTCTCTTTTTAAGACATATTGCTAAAAGAAAATCAAAGTGTAGAAAATTCTATAAAAAGCACCTTGCTGTTAAAAAATGGAAATTTGTGGTAACACTCGATGAAGCATGGGTAAAGTGACTGTGTAATAAAATGATATCAATTTTCTATTGCTCAACGGATGGGAATGACCGTACGAAATGGCTTCTTTAGTGTACAGTAAAGCTCCCAAAGAGATTCATGATAGTTGCAGGATTTTCTAATGATGGCAAATTAAAAATAAAAAAGTCTAAGTAAAGCCAGAATTAATTCACTCTGCTTTCAGCAGAATATTTTAGAACCAATTTTCGAAGAAGAAATTCCAACCTTATATGGTAAGGACATTCATAAAATTGAGCTAAAAATGGACAAAGCCTCTAGTCACACGTTTAAGTCAACTGCTGCTGTTTTTGCAAAGAAATAATCAGCAACAGGAATAAAGTGTATCCCATTTGATGAAATACGTGTAAAATCACCTTACGCTTTCTCTAGTGAATTTTTGTGCTTTCGGTTTAATTAAAACAATTCTTAGGAAAATGGCATCCAAGAACACACCGAACGGATTTTGGATAACCGTTCAAGAGGAATGGAGTAAAATTGGCATGACAGTACCAATAAAAAGCTTACTTAATAAAGCTTTGAAAAATTCGAGCTAGAGACAGTGTCAAGAATCATCGCTATCAGACAGAAGCAAATTGTTTTAAAAAATTCGGTATTTATTGATAAAAATTGACAATCAAAATTGTTTCCGTAAAGTGCGAACGACCTGCTGTATAAATTAATTGCGTAATTTTTTACACCCAAATTAGTAAACGTAAAAGAGAATTTGTCGTAAAATTTGAAATAATATAATACAAGACTTCCTAAAAATGACACAATATTCTGTTTGATATTAGTATATTATCGTACTTATATTGATTTTAAAGAATTTTGCTGATACAATTTTTTTCCTGATATCAGTTTTGTTAAGATAAAATTTCGATAATCTTGCTGACTTTTAAAGATGGTAACCAGTTTTGCCTCTGGGGGTTAAGAGGAAGCAGGAAATTAGATTAAAGATTAAGATAATAAAGATGAAATGCATGTAACGTCATATGCCATGAGAAATCAATACTGAATCTATGCAAAAGTTTTAAAAGTTGGTATTAAATTTTCCTTCTTTGACGAAAAAGCAAATATTTTATGACTTTTATACATTTGAAAGATAAACATATTTCAAAAGTTTGAAAATACAAAACATTCATAAAATTATAATCACAAGATTTTTTAAAAAATAATTTTAAAATGTCTGCTAACTTTAACTTATTTTTAAAAATTGCATGATATTTCTAATAATACAATTTTCTTTATCTTGCAAATTTAATTTTTTTAAATTTAAGTAAGTTAATTCGTATTATTGGAAGATCACAAGCTCTGTTATCAACGCTTTTGTAGCGCTTGAGAGTGCGGCAAAGGATATGGGACTTGTTATTAATGCGGAAAAAACAAAGAGTTTTTGAGATTTCAACTAATAAATCTCTGAACTTGTCTCCTTCGAAGATAAATAACTATATTTTTTAAACTGTAAAACAGTTTTTTCTTACTTAGGAACTCTAACTCATGTAGCAATGATCTGAAAATTGAAATAAACAATGTCATTTATTTGGCTAATAGAAGTTTTCAAGGTCTCAGAATCCAAATCAAGTTTAAGATTATTTCTATAAACATCAAGTTGTGAGCATATATAAAGCTATAATCAAGCCTATTGCTCTGTATGGAAGTGATTGTTTGACCCTCAATAAATCAGAGGAAGAAAAGCTGCTCATTTTTGAAAGAAAATTGTTAAGGGAAATCTTTGGACCTATTCAAGAGAACAATTAGATGAGAATTCTTTACAATCATGAAATTTACGGGAAATATAGCAAATGTGGCTGGACTGACATTGTGAGAATTATAAAAGCATCACATATCAGGAGACTGCGCCATCTGTACAGATATATCGATGCTTTTCCTACCAAAAAAGTAACTTTTTCGAAAACTGAAGGGACCAGACGTAGAGGACGACCACTTACACGATAGTTAGACGATGATGGAAAGGACTTTAAACTAATGCGAATCAGCCTTGGCCTGCAAAAGGCTGTTGAGCTTATGAAGAAGTTAATTTGACTTTTTAAATTCATTCACTTTAATAAACTCAAAAATATTTTAAGAGGACTTGGTACCCTTTGAGCAAATTTCTTTATTTACGTATTTAAAAATTATATTTTAGCATTTTATACAATGTTTCTATTCAAGAAAATGATACCAGATGAAAATTTTCATATGTTATTCACACAATTTTAAAAATTTAAATTTTTTGAAGAAAATTGGGAAAATTTTGAAATCCTACTCCTTTTGTAAAAATTAATTTTTTGACCTGAACTTTTTTTATAATATTCTTATAGATGTTCTAAACAACTTTAGGGATCGATTTTATAATAACTTTATTCGTTTTCGAGAAAAAAAAATACAATGTTGATATACAGGCTAAAAATCAACGAAAAAGCCAACATGTCTTACATTTTATTTTTTTAAAAAAAAAGTATTCAGTTTATAGCAAAACGGATCCCTAATTTTATTACATGCTTTATTTTTAACACGCAGGAAAAAATGGAAGTGATTGGTAAATAATAGTCGAAGGAGTAGCATTTTGAATGCACTAAGGTTTCCAAAAACAAAACTGAGGAAAACCACTTTAAAGTTTATAATTCTGAAAAAATAATCATTATAAGCTTAATTAAACTTAAAATACCACTTTAAAATATTAGTTATACATTTTTCTTTAAAATAATTGCATTTTCATATTTTTTCAACCCACGCATTTTTATAAATGATCAACTTTTGGAGAGTACTAATTGCACAAGAAAATTCAAGAAAAACGTTAAAATTTTTTTTTTTTTTTTCTCTCACGACGAAATTTTAGCTGTTTTTCTTCTTATAATATTAAAGTATTACGTTTGTATGAAAAATATATCAGGAATAAGAACTGAAATTATATATATAAAATTATTAATATAAAATGCCTTAATTTAAAAATTTTACATGCACACATTTCACAAAGAAAAAAAAGGATTGTATGTATTGCCTCAGAAATATTCTGCTTTATATATTGCACATTCTTTTTTAACGTTATTATTTCTCTTTATAAATTAGATTTTTTATCAAAATGCTTTTTTTTTTAGCTTTTTTTTTTTCTAAAAAGGGGCGTAGCTGAATTGCCTAATTTGTTTTCAAATGAAATTTTATTCAACTTCTAACTTTCCGACATGCACAAGTGATATATCAATCGAAAGATAATAATGCAAAGAATAAGATTAAATGAAAATAAAAAAAAAACGATAGGTCTGTGATATTTGGGGTACCAAGTTCCCTTTAATAGTAAAGCATGTATAATTATCTTTACTTTTATAAGTCTTTCATTTTAATTTTTTAAATTAAAATGTTCTTTCTTTGACAAGAAAGATAAAAGTAAAGACAGTTATATATGCATTACTATTTAAAATATTTTTGCGTTTATGAAACTGAAGTAATTTAAAAGAAATGAATTTTTAATTTAGTCGCCCAACCGGTATAGTGGTTAACGACGCTGACTGTCGTGCCGTAGGGACTGGGTTCGAATCCCGGAGAAGACATGGATGTTTGTAAATGTATAGTACCTTTGCGGCATGGGGGTACTCTAAATAGCCGTCGAGCCGCAAGTCCTCTCCTGTGGTTGGTGGAAGGGGAAGAGAAATAGGAGGTCCCTGGTCACCCCCAAGGTTTTCTCCCTCTAAATTGGGATGGAATCGAGCAAAATCGTACTGTCACCTGTATGGTGCTCAAAGCTAAGACTAACGACAGGCGTAAAAATTATAGCCCTTAGCCGCGATGAATTTCGTAGGCCTCGATCTGACTTCGTCAGGCAGTTGGCATTAGTAACAACATTTTAATTGATCTTCTTAATTAGGTAAAGATATCGAACAATCATATTTCGTTACATAGTTTTTTTTTCTAGAATTCAAAACTATTAACTATTAGGGCTATTAAATCAGCAAGTACAATTATAAAATCAGAGGTACTTCTCACATCTGGCTTAAGTGGTAAAACACCCTTTGGCGTTTTTTCTCTCTCTGCCTCTCAGCGTCAGAGCTTGTATGGATTTCATCAAATAAAGATCCTTTTTAAAATTAAGTCTGATTCTGGCACAAAATGTGTCAGAATTTAAAGCCGACAGGATTTTCCTGAAAACGTACATTTCAGAGTTTAAACTTAAATATATTCTTAAAATAATCTTAAAGTAAAAACGAACGCCAACGACCATAATAAATGCTATGGAGAATTTGATGGAACTCCGACGGCGCTATACATATCTTAGCTGAATACGTCGGGTTACCGGAATTGAGAGGTATGGTAAGAAAAAAGAAAAAACGCTATTTTAACCTCGAGAAGAAACCGTTCTTACCACCGAACGATATTTCTATCTTTGCTAAAGAGGTCAGCCAGTTTGCCATGAATGAAAGAAACAACGTTCTAATGGCGAAGAAAAAAAAAGAGAAGCGTGAATCCCCTATCCCCGTGAAGACAGACGTCGCTTCCTTCCGCCAGAAAAAAATATACATTCTTCTTCAGCGAATGGTATTGTGAATTAATTCCAATAATACAGTGAATTGACCAACATTTACAATAGTGAAGGAAAAACATCAGATACAAAATTGAAAGACCAGCCTCGAAAAAAATTACTAGTGCAAATGAAATGACAACAACATGTGGATTACCGTTCACCAAAAATTTCTGCCATTAAGAAGTAGAGGTCAGTGAAATAAATATTTCCAATTTTAGTAACATTGAAATGACTGAGTTTTGCTGAACAGAACTTTAATAATAATAATAATAAATATGATATGATATTTATATAACTTTTATAATATATTTGTGTTCAAGGAGATATCGTTTATATATTTTAATTGAGAAAGTAGAGTGTATGTGTTTTGTTATACAAAATTTTGAGAAATTTTATTATACTTCTCATAATTTTATCTTAAGATGTCAAATGAGTTAACATTTATGATAGAAATTGGTGTTTTAAAGTTGAAAGATATAAATTAAGTTATTAGAAAAATTATGACGAATCTGTACGAAACCTTTCCACTAATCTTCTTAGGCGTCTTTCTGGGGAATATAAATTCGCGTTTATTTCCAATCAACTCCAAAAAGAAGTTTGGGATATTCAAATTAGATAAGGTATTTAAGTCGAGAGTTGCGAGATAGCAAGAGAGATGATGGTAGGCTATTAAGCCAACAACGTTAAAAAAGTATAACTAGAAGATTCAAAGAGATTAGATTCGTGAAGACGTCGTGCTGCTAGACGTACCAAAAAGCTGATATAAGCCAGCGGTAAATATAATTCACGTACGCTTAAAGTAAGCGTCAGGTTGAGATACTTAGTTAAAGTTAATGACAATTAAGAATTCGAATACGTGTGTTTCTCGGATCTCCTAGTTTCGGTAAACATTACTTGAGTTGAACTAGATTAGTAATCAATCGTATTCTTAGTAATTTAATTTAATATAAAGGCAAATCCCTTTAGATGACGTAACATAATTATATTATTTGTTATCAGAGATTTTTGAGGAAATTATAACAAAAATAAATAGTATTATTATTCAAAATGGCTTTTGGTGGTTCTTTGCCTCAAATTAATCTTGGTGTTCAAGGTGTGACCCAAGGGGGTCATCACAGTGGCGCCCAACGAGTAAATCCCGAGTTTAGAGTCGGATCTAATTTTCGGATCATCCCTCAGCAGTATTTTTCGGGGGTGGAGAATGTGCAGGAATTTTTGGAGAATATGGATAATAACATATTACGAGATACCCACACAACTCGCTTGTGCAGATTTAAAGGGTCATCTCACAGGACGGGCACTAGATTGGTTTGTGATTCTAGGTTCTAGGGTTGTTGAAGATAAGGCGACGGATTACGCGCACCTAAAACAAGCGTTGTCAGAACAGTTCCCCGTGGTTAGAAATAGGTCGGAACTAGAAACGCGTTTCTATTCATCATCTCAAAAGCATAACCAAAAGCCGTCTGATTTTGTGTAGGATTTGTTGAAGATTCACAAAATCTTAAAACTCGAAATGACGGAGGAAAAATTGATTGATCATATTATTAGTAGGTTAGAACCTCAGATTTTGGATTATGTAGAGGTTAGGAATCCGCAAACCACATCTAACCTCCTACAAATTATTGATAAGTATGAGGAACGGTTTCTAAATAGACAGATCAGAGGTTCGAGTTGGGAATCCCGAGATATACAACCAAACGAGAACAATCGTTTCCCTAACAGGAATCGACAAGAAAATTGGAGGGAAACGAAAGGTAGCAATAGGTATGCTGACAATAGTAGACCACGGAAAGTGTTAATCGCAATTTAGTCCAGATGATAGCCTGTTTTGTGAAAGAAAATTACGAAAACTGGGACCGATTTCTTCATGAATTCACTTTCGTGCTACGCACTTCAGTAAACGAAACAACAAATAAAACTCCGGCTGAGTTATTCTTAGGTAGAAAGATTATAACACCCCCTTTAGTAAATTAATAAATGTCACAGAAGGTGCTGAATATGTAGGAAGAAACATTGAGAAATTATTCAATGAAGCAAGGCAGAATAGGCAGAAACAACACAAACATTGGGAAAAATATTATAATCGGAAAAGGAGGGAAGTTAATATCAAAGTAAATGATTTGGTGTTGGTACAAACTCATTTTATAAGTGCTGCGGGTAGGAGAGTGGTTGGAAAGTTTATGCTTAAGTTTGAAGGGCCATATAGAGTGTTGGAGGTTCGGAATAATAATTTAATTATTTTAAAGAGGGGTAAAAAGGTAACAGTTGATATTGAAAAAGTGCGTGTGTACCGTCCACGACAATCCGACACGATTAGTTCGGACAGTCATGTTGAGACACTGTATGAAGGACAGAGGTCGAGTGATAGGTCAAGTAGATCGCAGCCAGGAAAATTCAAAGGATATAGGAAAACCTCGAGTGAGCAGAATAACGGTCATAAATCAAGTAAGGGTAATGCCGGATGGAAGGATCCGAGATTGAAACGTAAAGTAGATTCAAATGGATCAGGGGATGGGAGAAATATTAAAAAGTACAAAATTTGCAGAAAACGTTCTCTGCAGGGGTCCGAACATAGGGACCAGAAAAGATCAATCCCTGAACCAAAACAGGGGATAAAAAGAGCAATTCCGTCCTCGGTTTCATCTCGTAATCATAAATATAGAAGACCTAATAACCCCTCCCAGGGATCACAGTCCATTGCAGGTCCTTCTCATCAACAAGATTCCAGAAAGGACAAGTCACCTACAGTAGCGAGCAGGCACGAATGAAGCGGACAATACAACAAGGCCCGGGAGACAAAGACAACTAAAAACGGAACCAACAGGGCAGCTGAGAGGAGAATTGTCCGGTCTAAACAGATGACAGCAGTGAGACCTTGTTCGTACTACCTGCGCAGCCGAGTAAGACAACCCGAAGGATTTCCAGAGGAACGGAGGAACAGCGGATTAGCAAGTATTCCACAGAACAACATCAGGAGAAGGAGCCTCAGTATGGAAGCCTTAGACGGAGATCCAGTGGATAGAAGCGAATAAAGGGCAAAGAAAATTATCAGGTTGTATCGTTTCTTTCTTTTTTCCTTTCGAACAAGTGGTTGGAAGAATTATTGCAATGAAGCAAGTCACGGGCGGATTTTTAATTTAAGAAGCCAAGCAAAAGTGGACACTACAATGAGTGTGTGTTTTTTCTTGATGAGAAAAATCAGCTTTTGTGTTAATTTTTTGTATAAATATGGAGAAAACATTTGTAAGATTGCATTTGTTTACTTCGATGTATGACTTCGCTAAGATGCGGAAATTTCTTTGGTTGTCTGTTTTATTGTTATTTGAAAAATGTTTGAAATTGTATGTATATATATGTGTATATTTTATCTTACATCTGGTGACTTGGGGACGCGGCAAAATTGGGTAGAGCTAACATTTAATACTAACAAGCGCAGCATATATGGAATGGGAATGTTAAGGAACCAGATGCTTCAATTGATATATATGAAAATGTTATGTAAAAAAATGAAGGAATCTGTATGTATTATAGATGTTTGTTTTTCACACAAAGAAATTCTCATTCCAGTGTAGCTGACCCTGAACATTGTTCCATAATAGAAGCAAGATGCAAGTCTGAATATGTGTTATAATATTTAAGTAGGTTTTTAAGTAGTTAAGGAAATCACGCAGGCAGGTTTTTCCACTTAGGTGGTTTTTCCCTCGCCTCTTTGCCAAATGGGCGTGGTGTAGGGATATTTAATTCTGTAAATGTTACGTCCTTTAAGGAGTAGTTTTAGGTCGTAATTTTTTTCTTTCCCTTAAGGAAGGAGATTTTTTAGTAGCCGATTGGTAGATATATATATATTAAAGTCGTCGGGACTGTAAAGCAAGTCTAGGAATTGGTTACGTAATTTATTTTCAGGCCGTTTGTGACCTTCGAATAAATACCATTTTCTTTTTGGAGGGGATTGTGACGAATCTGTACGAATCCTTTCCACTAATCTTCTTAGGCGTCTTTCTGAGGAATATAAATTCGCGTTTATTTCCAATCAACTCCAAAAAGAAGTTTGGGATATTCAAATTAGATAAGGTATTTAAGTCGAGAGTTGCGATATAGCAAGAGAGATGATGGTAGGCTATTAAGCCAACAACGTTAAAAGTAAAACTAGAAGATTCAAAGAGATTAGATTCGTGAAGACGTCGTGCTGCTAGACGTACCAGAAAGCTGATATAAGCCAGCGGTAAATATAATTCACGTACGCTTAAAGTAAGCGTCAGGTTGAGATACTTAGTTAAAGTTAATGACAATTAAGAATTCGAATACGCGTGTTTCTCGGATCTCTATTTCGGTAAACCTTACTTGAGTTGAGCTAGATTAGAACGTATTCTTAGTAATTTAATTTAATATAAAGGCAAATCCCTTTAGATGACGTAACAAAATTATATTATTTGTTATCAGGGATTTTTGAGGAAATTATAACAAAAATAAATAATATTATTATTCAAAATGGCTTTTGGTGGTTCTTTGCCTCAAATTAATCTTGGTGTTCAAGGTGTGACCCAAGGGGGTCATCACAAAATGACTAATGTACTAATACTAGAGATATTGATTTTTATAAGAAACAAAAGTAAAGTCACGTTGCATTCTTTTTTTCCCCACTAAATTTTATTGTTTTGTTAATTATTTTATTCAGCAGTAGCCTTATTGCATGTCATTTAATTATTTTTATTTTGAAATTGTGTGTTTTGATATACCGGCCATATATCAAGATTCACTATTTCTCAAAATTTTCCTTATCTAAATTTAAAATTAATTTAATAACTTGAAGCTTATTTTTGGATATTATACAGTGGATAAGGGAGAATACAATCATTATAATTTTGTATATGTCTTGAAACATTAAAAAGACAAACGTGTTTATTTTGATTTGTACACCTCTTGTTTTCTTATTAGCATCCCTGAACATCTGTGATTTGATCACGCAGATCTCTCAGAGAGATGTGTTCAAAATTAAGTAGTGTGATACAGTTTATATTAGTGAATGTGTGATGTAAGAGAAAATCAAGATTTTTGTCTATGAAACGAATACTTAGAAGGTTACGGAGAGATTCAAAATATTGTTAAGTTACAGTGAATATTGTCAAAATTTTACATAAATATTAAAGATGATGATAGAAGAGAGCCCACATTTCCAACTCACAATTATTTAAAGAGCTCTTTTATTCTTATAACTCTTATATTCTTTTATTCACATATATTCTTATAATTTTTATATTATTATATTCTTATATTTTATTACGCACATGAAATAAAATATTGTTTATTGTGTCGAATAGTGCATATGAGTTGTTGTACACAGTTTCCATATTATTAATAATTTCATTTTATTAGGGTCTATATTTTTTTAATTTTTTTAAAAAATGTATTTTATATATGCGAAATTTTGCGCAACACTATAAGGTATTACTACGATGGCACCAGAGTAGATTTTTATACAAAATAAGTATTTTAATATTTGTATGATACTATGTACTTTTATATCTACTATCTTATTGTTTAATATGATATTATTTTCCAATATAAATTTTTTTTGAAAACATTATCTGCTAGCAATAATACGAATCTATTATTATGAAGGAATAGGAGGAAACACACAGGAGCTCTTATTCTGGATATTGAATAGATTTGAACAAGCTAATCATCAGTTATAAGTACGGAAATTCATTTTTATCAATTAATATTTTGGAAGTGTCATTACTATGTTTGTTGTTATAGTTTCGTTTATTTTAGAGCATTTTGATTTTTGTATTCCTATTACTTAAATATTTATACAATGTGTAATATGCGTTTCCAAATGATGTTATGTATTGTTTTGTTTTTGTTAAAAATTGATTAAGTTTGTAAAGAGAGAAAATCCACGCCATGACTCCCTTTTAAAATTTGGGGGCAAATGTAAGGATAATTAAATTAGATTAAAAATTAAATTCCCTATCTAGCACTTAACTCATCTTTTTCATTTCATCTTCAAATATCAAACTAATCACCCATTTATTTCTTCCAAACATATGGCCTAGCCAATAAACATGTCTAATTCCAGATCGTTAGCTTTAATAGCCCTATATGTTAGCATTAACTTTCAAGTACACGTATAAAATCAGAGGTACTTCTCACATCTCGCTTAAGTGGTAAAACACTTAGATTTCACTTTGGCGTTTTTTCTCTCTCTGCCTCTCAGGGTCAGAGCTTGTATGGATTTCATCAAATAAAGTCTTTTTTAAAATTAAGTCTGATTCTGGCACAAAACATGTCATATATATCTATATATTCTGGCACAAAACAGGTGTTTCATAAGATGTTACAAACTTCTGGAGAGGTAGTGACAACAAGACGACTCGTATATAGGCAATTGAAAATAGAGCGCCGACAAATTTGATGCAAAACTTCAACTGGTCTTAAAAACGGGAAAAATTATCAAAATGCTTTGGGTTTTGGTCAAAATTATTGTTATTATTTATTATTTCATAAAAAAAATTCTGAACAATATTGCTGCTAAAGCATCGCTAGAAGACTTTGGAACGCTAGGAAAAAAATTTTCAATATTTTTTTTAAGTTTTTTCATTTTCATAAGTTGAAACTTTAACTTGAATTTTGATACCAGATTTGGTATTGTTGATGTAAAAAAATCGAACATTGTTCAGGGCACTTAAAGCACAAACGGTGCTAAAAACGAGCAAATGTTGGATTTCGGTGCGGTTTGCAAAACATTCCGTTACTTAATTTGTTCAAAATAAATTTTGACTTGGTAGCCATTAATCAAAGCCAGAGGCGCTTTCAGACATTGCAACTTGGAAACTCATTTGGATAATTTTGTGGTTGGTTGTAAAAATAATTACTAGCAATTTTTCCTCTAAATGAGATTCGGTTGGTCTGTGTTGCAAAAAAGTAATTTTATAGCAAAAAATTTTAGTAAAAGAGGGTAAAAAACACAAGTACCAAATTACAAGAAGTAAAACACAAGGAAAGATTCAAAATAGAAGGAAAAAAGCTGTTTACTAACTTATGCATAATCATAAAAGAAAAAGTAAAGAAAAAAAGAAAAAAAACTGCTGTCAAAGGAGGTGTTCGAACGCCCGTCGCATGTGATGCAAATCTTCGCTTCATGGAGCGTCGAACATTCGATAACATTTTGGAGTGTTTCGTATTTCCCGGCTGCTGCACTGATGCGTGCTACAAGTTCCTCGGCGCTGTTTACGGG
The DNA here is from genome assembly GCA_019973935.1 of Trichonephila clavipes. Classification (NCBI taxonomy): domain Eukaryota; kingdom Metazoa; phylum Arthropoda; class Arachnida; order Araneae; family Nephilidae; genus Trichonephila; species Trichonephila clavipes. The sequence goes on along the minus strand of BMAU01001371.1, from coordinate 1,121,305 downwards.
TGTTTCGTACATAACGATTTCATTTGCCCCCATAATCCAGACAGGAAAGGTCTGGCGATCGGAGAAATCAATGCACTGGACCTCCATAATCCATCGTTCAACATACTGCATCCATGATTCCGAACAGAAATACTGAAATGTGCGGGGGCTCCATCTTGCTGGAACCACATGGAAGTACGAGTCGCAGCGGTAACGTGTGCTCTGTCCAATAACTTTGGCAAAACTTGTTCCATATCAGGTAGCGTGGACCAGTCAGGTGACCAGGCAGAATGTAGGGTCCTATTAGATGATCCCCTAGAATGTCAGCCCATACGTTAACCAGGGAAACGATCCTGTGCAGCCCGAGTACGTGTTACATGTGGGTTCTTTCCCACGAATTGTTATGGGTGTTGAAAATACCCTCTCTCGAAAAAGACGCCTCATCTGTGAACAACACGGATGCTTCAAAAAAAGGGATTTTGCAATTCGTTGCTGCAAGTACCACTGTGGAAAGGCCTGACGAGGTGCAATCACATTCTTTTAGTGACTGGACGTACTGGTAGTGAAATGGATGCAGGGCACTATCATCGAGAATCCTCAAACGTATAGTGAAATTTTCATTAGCGATACCTCGTGTACTTAAACTGGGAGTGGTCTCTACCATATCTAGTACAATTTCCTCGTTCAATTCGGTACGTGCTGCCTTCTGGAATGAACCGGTCCCACATAATTGCTGGTGTAGCGAGCAAACATGGTATGAGCAAGTCCGCTGACAGGATGTTTTTCGGCGTACAACCTCTGAGTGGCTCGACCGTTGCAATCTGTGGCCCCGTGCGCCAGAATCATATCTGCTTTCTCTGCGTTCGTGTACTCTGTCATCGAACAGCCAGTCTGTGTGCGATGGAAATAAAGCTTCCTTTTTCGACTTTTCGACTTTCAATTTGGGAACTGGAACCTAGGCAGATTCCTCCATCCCATATCTGGCGTCTAAAGGTGCCTTGTGCTGCTGTACTTGGTTCGGTGGTTCAAGAGGTGTGGCCACTACGTGAAGGACCAATGGCGTACGAGGAGGTTGGAAGTAGGAATACGATTGGATCCGTGAGCATTGGACTTTAAAGAAAAAATTTTCCGATCAGTTTTAGGAAGAAAAAAGTTAAAATTTGGAAATTAGGAACAATTATATTAATAAGAAGGAGTATGGAGAAATAAAAATTAATCCATTAACATAAGTGCTTGGTGTTTAAAATCTTTTGTTTTCTTGAGATCGGGTAGAATTTCTTTTAAAGGGAATTGTTTAAAGATATTGCTTACGATTTTAAAAGATCAATGATGTCTTGAAAATCAGAGGAATTAATTTCGTTAAACTCGGGGAGTGCTTTGTCTTTCCGATTTATTATTAATGGGGAAGGGTCGTTGTTATTTTTATTTCCAGAAACCATGTTAGCGAAGGGAAATTCCTTCAACCACATTGTTACTGGTGAATTTTTGTTGTTTCTATTTAAATGGGGATGGTTTATTTGGGCATTTGGTATAACAGGCAGTGTGTCCATATGTGTCCATTTATACAATAGGGGTTTTTCCTGTCTTTCTTTAATATCGCATTCTTTTGTTGGGTGTTCTTTTCCGCATTTTAAACATCTTGTAATCGTGTGACAATTAGCTGCAGTATGATAAAAATTGTTGCAATTGAAACATTGCGTGATTCCGCGAACAGAATATCCCTCAATTTTTACTTGCATGTAACCCAAGTGGGTAAGAAAAAATAGTTAAATTAAATTCATTTCTGGGCATTGTGATGAGAAAAAAGGGAGTTCGAGTTTTGTTCTTTTGGAGATCAATTGATTTACACTGGAAACAGTGTAACCTTGATCTTCTAAATTGATTTCATCTGGTTTGGTGCATCCGGGTAATCCTTTAACAACTACTTTAATTGGTTTAGTTTCTTTTGGTTTAAAAACGTAAAATTCAAAGTCTCGGTCTTCATCCATGAAATCAATGATTTCTTGATGTTCAAAATGGCAATCTGTGTTTAACTTTATACTTTTTCCTGCGGATTTAGATTTTACATTTGGGATTTTTGCATTATTTTATTAACTCTCTATAGTTATCTTTGATTTTTAGAAAAATAGGCTGTGGGGGCGAGGGTGCTGGTTTATCGGGAGTTTCAGTAGCGTTAATTTCGGGGTCTTCATCAAGATTATCATGGAGTTTTGAACTTCAACTGGTTCAAGTACTTTCGTTGGAGTGGTAGGGCGAGCGGTTTTACTGGGAAAGACAAAGTCATCCGAGTTATTTTTGGTGTTTTTTCTTTTCTGAGAGGGTTTTTATCAATTTCATTAGTTATAGAATTTTCAGTTAAGCTTTTGGGGACACTATTCTTAGTTTCAAGAGTAGTGTGATCTGGGCAGTTAAATACTAAACATGGGGGCATAGTCCGTAGCTCACTTACCAACTTTTCCTGGCAGCCATGGTAAATTTCAGATTTTTATCCATTTCCCTGTGAATTTCATCTTCTCCTTTCTCAAGTGTAGGTCTTTTCAAGTATTGTTTGTATCCTTCAATCATGGTATTCTGCTGTTGAAGCCTTATCATAGCCCTCCTTCGTCTTTCGCAATCAGTCATAGGCGTTTCTGGCTTTGGCGTGGAGGATCTGGACGAACTGTTAGATTGGGAATTTGAAGATAATTCCATATCGGAAATATCCATCGTCGCAGTCAAAGAGAGCCCTGAAAAGGGCTACTCGGGAAAATGCAAAATTTCGTGCGATAGCTCAAAGAGACACTAAAATCGTATGCGGCCGTGCTAAACACGTCCGTCCGCTAGAGCGTCACTTGGCCTTCCCCGATCTTGTATTCAATAAAGCTTCCTTCCAGCGGACTCCTTCTTATCGTTCTGTCCCTCTGGCGGCTAATTCAACTCGCGACGGGGAATTTTGCATATTCTGCCTTTAACACTCTCTCGCTAAAACTTTCGCCGAGAACCCTGCTCGCTTTATTCACTGCCACGACACTTGCAATTCCTGGGCTACGTATCAGGCTTTCGATGGTATTACTGCTTCAGGAAGGCATTTCCGGACCACCTTTTTTGTTATTCCGAGTCGTCTAGGTGTACTCGACCTCGTTGATGGAAGAGTACACCTAGATGATTCGGAATTACATAGAAAGGTCGATCGGAAATGCCTTTTTACTATCTGAAGCACCTCTGGTTTTAAATTTGGCAACAATGTCAAAATTTGTTTTGAACAAATTAGTCAGCAAGGGAATGCTTTTCGCGCAAACCACACCGAAATCCAACATTTTGCTCGTTTTTAGCACCATTTGTGCTTTAAGTGTCTGAACAATGTTCGATTTTTTACATCAATTTTCCTCGGAGGATACCAAATCTGGTATCAAAATTCGTTTCAACTTATGAAAGCCATCAAAAAACTTAAAAAAATATTGAAAATTTTTTTCCTAGCGTTCCAAAGTCTAAAGCGCCCTCTAGCGATGTTTTAGCAGCAATATTGCTCAGAATTTTTATGAAAGAATAAATAATAACAATAATTTTGACCAAATCCCAAAGCGTTTCGACAATTTTTTCCCGTTTTTAAGACCAGTTGAAGTTTTGAACCTAAATTTTGTCGGCGCGTGGAGCCTTAAGAAAGCATTTCCGACCCAGCATTGCCTATATACTTCGAGTCGTCTTGTTGTCCCCTACCTCTCCTAGAAGTTTGTATAATCTTAGCTGAAACACCCTGTATATATATATATATATATATATATATATATATATATATATATATATATATATATATATATATATATGGAGATAGTGAACTAACAGTATGAATTGAAAAATAGAGCATGATTTGTCTGCATTGTTGTAACACAATGCACACACCCAGTTTGGATAATTTGGCTGAAAAACTGGTTTTCGATACCAGCTCTTTTCATTGTTTTAACAGTTACATTGTTATAACAATAGAGACGAATCTAAAATGGAGTCGAAAACCGGTAATTAATTTAGCTAATGAATTAATATTTGAAAAAAACTGTATTAAGTGCCATCCACTACAAGTTTAAAAAATTTATTCGAACTTGATTGAATGTGAATAGAAAATATTTATTAACGATTGAAAATTTGAACAATATATATATATATATATATATATATATATATATATATATATTAACTTAAATAAATTATATATTTATTAACTATCATAATTTACTAACTTTATGCGGTACTGATATTCCTCTGTTGTATTTGGCGGGAAACATAACTGTTGATATACTCACGAAGTAAGTCACTATATCTTTCATTGCATCGACTTAAAATCTATACTGAGAATACTAGTAGACTATAATTTTATCGTTATATTTTATTAGTATAGTGATTTTATTGTAGTATTTAAATTTCTCCTAATATTATTCTTTCTTCTCTCCTTGGCACATTGTATAGGCAAATTACAGGTAAAAGTTGGCTAGCCCTAAAACTTGTTTAAACCTGCAATATTGGTTCCTAAGGCCAGGAATTTGTTATTGTACTACTGTGCCTAATATTTCCTATCTAGAATAGTTATATTTCGGTTCTATAGCTATCTGTGTATAGATATTTACGGAATATATATATATATATATATGGGGAGAGAGATTGAGCAAATAGTAGTAATTAAAAAGCGGAAATTAAAACACTTCAAAAAGCAAATTAAAAAACTTCCAGGAAGTTAATTAAAATATATATTTTATTCTTTTTATTTAAATATGATTTATTTTTTGATCAAATTATCCATTAAATATTAAAATTTGGCTCAAATTTAGCTGTAATTTTTAACTATATTAGAAATAAAAGAATTGAATTATTGAAATTTTTAAACTATAATACTGATATCTTAGTCATAGAATTAAAATTACAAAATGGATTTCTTAAATTGACTCTTCCAACAAATCGTCTTCAAAAAAGCTTCATCAAAATGTGTACAAAATTTTGCTTCTAGCATTGATTATATTTGAATATGCATAAAAACCAGAAAATAAAAATGTTACAAAATTGTGCTATGTCCAATCTAAATCTTTTTTTATCATAAATTCACGTGCATTTGTCATAAATTACATTTTTTTCAAACACATGACCAGAAATACAGTTGTAAGCAGAGAGGTTTGAATAGAAAAACATTAACATACAAGTGAGAAAAATGCGAAAAACACTTTTAAACCCCTGTAAAGTCCGAATAACCGATTAAACGCATTTGTCATACAATAGTTTGGGTCAGGTCACATCACAATAAAAGATATATGCATCAATTAATTCCTTTCTGTATCCATTTTTTTCTGCTTAGTGCGGGTATTACTAGTGGCCTCCACCCTTCAAAAGTATAAATATCAATGTTTGCTCAACCGTAGTATGCTCACGTGTCATATTTTTACAGAACATTAATGTGATACCCTTGATTAAGCATTGAATGTTCGAATTTTATATCCATTATCGGATAGTTGTGAATAAAATGTGATGTTCCACCCCGGTGATATCACCTTAGGCGACACGTTTGATGAGGAAAAATTAGAATAAATGGGAAATTTATTGAAAGATTTTTTTTCTCTGCTTTGATGTTCTTTATTGACATTTTTTATAATTCATTTCATAAATGATATTCTCTGCAGCAGAAGATGAAAAATTGTGAGAAGATAACGAAAAAAATTACAATAAATCATACAAAAAAAATGTTTGACGAATATATATTAAAATATATTCAAATAAAGGGAATCGAATGTTATTTTTTACGTATAATAACAGGAATTATTTTCGTGGTTACGAGTATCGCAGTATTTTCTTTGACTGAGTTCTACAAAAAAAGTAGAAAAGTATTTATTTAATCATACAGGTTCAAGAAGAATATTAGTTAGTTAATGTTTCAATAAAACCCAGGAAGAGATTTTTTCAATTCCTAATATTAGGTCACTGTCTCCCTATATATATATGTAAGACCCCCCTGGGTTCCACCCTGGACACTAAGATTGAATTGAGGCAAATAATTACTAGACGCCATTTTCAGAATAACAAATTATATTTATTCACTTAATTCAAATATCAACATTTTAAGTACCAATATTAAACAATATGTCTACGTCAAAGGGATTTACCTTTACTATTAAATTAAATTACAAAATATGATATTAATCAACTACTAATCTTAATACCGAACGGGTTTACCGGAATAAGAGGACCGAGAAATATACGCAACTTAAATTATTAACATTCATTAAATTGTCTCCAACTTTATTATATATTAACTCTTGTGGTCAGGTTATAATATATCACCTGGCTGTAATGTCGTTCTCTCCAGGAAGATCAATCCTTCTAATGCTACTTCGCTGAATAATAACAGCAATACTCTAATCACGCAATCCACTTGAATCCTATTAACTTCGTCACTACTGCTCTTGGCTCAATCGCCTTCTATCTGCTAACTTACAACGCTCTCCTTAAACATCTTAATTCATTTTCATATCCCATTTTCTTCATTTAGAGCTGGTTGGAAATATACACGAATTTACAATCCCCAAAGACGCCTAAGAGTATTAGTGGAAAAGTGCCGTATAGATTCGTTACACACACACACACACACACACACACACACGCACGCACACACACATATATATACATACATATATGTATATATATAAAAAATCCAAAATATAAAAATACACAGATAGTTATAGAACCTAAGATAACTATACTAAATAGGAAGAAATAGGCACAGTAGTACAATAACAAACTCCTGGCCTTAGGAATCAGTATTGCAGGTTTAAACAAGTTTTAGGGCTAGCCAACCTTCACCTGTAGTTTGTCATAGTACGTACCAAGAGGAAAGGAAAGAATAACATTTGGAGGAGTTTAAATATTATGATAAAATCACATAACTAATAAAATATAATTATAAAATTATAGCCTACTAGTTTTCACATTATAGATTTAAAATCTATGCAAAACGTAGATAGTAAGACTTACTTCGGGAGTGTAACAACTGGTTATGTTTCCCGCCAAATACAAGAGGGGGAAAATAGTTCCGCATAAAGTTAAATTATGATAGAATAATATAAAGTTTATACATATATGTACTTTTAAAAAAATCATAAATATATATTGATATAATTATTAGAGGAAAATATAAATGAATCCTAGAAATGTTTAAATAATATTATTGATTTATTAAACATGTGGCGCCATCTATTTAATAATTGTATAATTAGTTAAAAAAAAGCATAATGTCAATAAGTTATTAACACAAATTGTATATCATTAAGAACTATTAGAAATATACTTGTAAAGAAAGTTAGCAGGATATCCATGTCCAATACATTGTTTAATAAAGTTCTTAATGTTTAAATAAATATTAGCTTTATCACTAACTAAAACATTATTACGATAAATATTGTTAAAAATAATATTTATATATATATTTAGATATTGATAAATTTGAATTCCAGTAAGGCACTTTAAGAATGTTAAAATTAAAGGCATATCTTTTATCATAAATGTTACTATGTAATTTCAAATCCTTAATATACAATGTTACATCTAAGTAATTAGTTTTAATTGGATTATTAATTATTTTAACTAAGTTTAAGTAAGCCGGATAGAAATTAATATTGGGATTTAAATTATCATTTTTACCAAAAATAATTAAATCATCAATATATCTAAAAATGTAAATATAAATTAGCCAAACTATTGCTTGCTGGGCCTCCTTGTGGCAGGCCTTTATTTTGTTTATATAATGAACCATTAAAATTAATGTAATTTTCTTTTAAGACAAAATCTATGAGAGTTTTAAATTTGTTAAAATTACTATTAAGATTATAAATACTATGGTTTTCTAAAATTACTTTAATAATATCATTGATATCAATGGAATTGAAAAGATCTTCAAAGTCATAACTATTAATTGAATTAATATTTTTATTTTTGAAAAAATCTATAATATCGTTACTATTTTTAATTATAGCTTTATTACATTGCTGATTAATAAAGTTTTGTATAATATTATGAAGTAATTTGCCTGCAGTAGTAATATATGTTTTAAAACCATTTGTCACAGTTCTAAATTTAACAGGACTTTTATGGAATTTTGGTGTTAAAAATATATATGGATACTTAATTTTAGGAACACAAACACCTAATTTTTTATAAAAAGCAATAATGCGATTACTAATTTCATTATGTGACAAATCTAATTTTTTAAAGGATTCATTATTTAAAAAGTGTTCATTAAGAATATTGTAATAAAAATACTTACAAATCACAGCATAGTTACCAGGTACTTTTTCAATGTAAACTATGATAAAATTCTTTTGTAATTCATAAATTTTCTGTTTTATATCTTTAAAAGTAAATTCATGCTGAGAATGGTAGCTAAATTTCATAAGGTCTTATAAAATATTGTACTTATATTCATCAAATGCCTCTATAGGTAGTCCATATTTAATTGCAGATTTTGCAATAAAATTATCTATATCTTTATTAATTTGTGTTTTAACAGTATTGTTGTTATTAGAAACAGTTATTCTGAAACTAGTGCCTTTACTCATTTTATCCTTTAAAATTTTGTCATTGATCATGTCTAAGTTGCCAGTAACTACATGTTTATGATGACCGTCAATAAAATCATTATAGTTTTTACATATACAATCTTCTATGTTAATAGAAGGCGAACTATATTGTAATTAAAGATAAGTTTTTTGTTATATTTAAATGCTTTCTTAACAACCACATTTCTAACCGGAAAAAGTGACAAATGTCTATTAAACACATTAGAAAAATTAATTTTGTCAAAAGTTTTATTCGTGAATGATAAAGGGCAGTACTCTGTAATAGGCTTATTAATTTTCTCAACATTTATTTTGGATTTATTAACCAGATAATTATAAACATCTTTAATTATGTGTACTGCATGACAAACCTTTAAGGAATCATTATTTAAGGTATCATTTAACAATACAATTTCATTTTTATTAAGACCAAACATGAAGTATTTGATCTTCTTGATATTAAAGTTTTTTTCAAAAAAAAATCATCAATAATAACTTTAATATTGTCATTTAAATATTTTTTATCTCTATTTTTCCTTTTAGTTCTTTTACTTCTAGATTTTCTTTTAGAATTATTATTTAAATTGTCAACATTATAAAATATTCTTTATTATTCCTCTGTAACAGTATTTGCAAAGTATTTTTAGCCAAATACATAACATTAAGACCCTATGGATGTATTGTATTAAAACTCCTAATATAAAGTGATTTTCCCACCATAATCTGCGCTTAGTATTTGGAATAATTTTAATGATAGACAATTCAACTATTTTGAAATCATGCATTTGAAAGTGTCTAAGTTCAATTTTATTAGAATTATTGGAATTATTAAAGTATTTAACATCACATGTCTATGTTGATTAATCCTGATGTTGATAGTATTAGAGGTCTGTCCAATATATTTATACTGACAAACTGTACAGTTTAAGAGGTAAATGCAATTAAAAGTTTTACATAGAAAAAATTTAGATTCATAATCATATTGATCCTGATTTAACATAGTTCAAGTCTTACATCTACTATATATATCTCTACATTTATTGAATTTTAACTTAAGACTATTACAAAATTGAATGTTTTCATAATTGTAAGAAGATAATTTATCTTTACTTCCATGTAAAAGCAGGACTCTTAATGTAGCTTTTATTAATATTTTGAGTAATGTAATTACTAGAATCTAACATATTTTTGTTTTAATATGATTATTATGACTATTAATGAACTTTTGATCAAAAATTCTTGACTTGAATATATAATATTATATATATTATATATATATATATATATATATATACATATATATATATTTATATGTTATTATATATATACATATATATATATTTATATGTATGTCAGGTTTGAAAAGTTTAGGTTCAAAATTAAGGAAGTAATAAATGAAAATAGAGCGAACTCTTTACCATCGCGTATTTATGAGTAAACAAGCCTGTTAAAAGGAGCAACGAGCGCTGACGAAGGCGAACGCATACTAGGAAGGACTTGGCTGGTGTCTCCTCGCTGCGATGTTGTATTTGGTAACGCCCGGTTGCGCAGGCAAACACATGTTAGATTATATGATGAAAGCGTAATAAAGGAATATTATAAAGATGATGCCCTCTTTATTTTACCAGCAGGCCTGGGGCCTGACAAGAGCCGGCAGGATGATTTAAAGTACTGCAAAATACGCGAGGAAACCAATGGAATGAACTTCAACAATTTTTTTTTTCGAAAGCGACTGCATTGAAAACGATACTACCATTAAGACGACTCTTTCCGGCAAGTCACCAAACACATCCAGGGAAACTTTCTTTTCCTGAATTTGATCTTAATAAGTTTAGTAGTTTGAAGAGTTTTCTTGAATGTTTTGATAAACAATGTTTGGAATATCAAAAGACGAACAATGGAAAAATTTGAGTTGATGATGATGAAATTCATCACCACATTTTACCCCTTTTTTCATCTCCTAACCAGATAAAACGTTGGGGGCTTAAGAGAATTTAAAGGTGAACAGAAAAGACACGTCCTGTGACAAAAGTAGATAAGTTTATCGAAGAAATGAATAAACATTTTTCTGATTTAGAAGATACTGAACTTATCATTGATTAGTCTCTAAGTCAAGACTTGGAATCATCTAAATATTCCAAAATATGAAAGAAATAATTTTTGATGAGAAATGATGTATAATTCTTGCAGGTGTGTATCAATTTTTTTTTTCCGATGTTTGAATTCTTATGCACATATATTTTTATAAATCTGTATATTTACAATTTTTTTTTTTTTTGATATATTAAGTGATAATTAATGTTGTAGATATGTTTTGAATAACATTTGAAAACATAAAGGTAGTTATAGAATATAACTGTCAAAAATTTTTATTTGATATTTGTCATCTTTTTTTATCTTTCAAATTGAAAAATATTTGATGATTTTTTTTTTTATGTTATCTTAATTATAAAATGTTTTTGTTGTACATGCACATTCATTTTCTTGTGTAGGTAGACATGCAATTTTGTAGATAGATGTAATATGTATGAATATTCGATAGTTTATATAAAAGGTAAATTAAATGTTGAAGCAGACATGTTGTCGAGGAACCCTGTATGCCATTATATATCACCCATTTGTCATTTTTTAAATACTGATGAAATTATTAAATACCAAAATTCAGAGAACATTAATGATCCAAAATATATAAAATTTAATGATGTATTAACAGTTAAGAAAAAGAATTTAATTAAAATTGTAGTACCGTTATCTTTGAGAGAAAAATTAATTACAACTGCACATGAACAATTTGGTCACCCAGGTGTAAAAAAAAAAGATGTTAAAATTAATTTCCCCAATTTACTACTGGAAAGACATTATATTAGACATTTCAAATTTTGTTAAATGTTGTGAAACATGTCAAATGAATAAAAGTCTACACAAAAAAAAGTATGGATTATTGCAAGAAGTTCCTGTAGCAGAAGAACCATTTGAAATGATCTCACTAGACACTGTAGGAGGATTTAATTATCATAATTCACAAAAAGAAATACCTGCATATTGTTCTGGATCATGCTACCAGATATGCTTGGACATTTCCATCCAAAAGTGTCACTTCTGAAACTTATACAAATTGCTTAAAACAAATTTTTCAATTCAATGCCCAAAACAACTTTTAAGTGATAGAAATGCTGCATTCACTTCATCTAAATTTAAGAAATTCTTAAAACATCATAATATTAGACAATTACTAACTTCAGCAAATAGACCACAATGCAATGGAAAGAATGAAAGAGTTAATCAGACATTAGTAGCAAAATTAAGATGTAAAGTTAATTCAACTACAAAAACTCCTTGGACAAAATTATTAGAACAAGTTACATATGAATACAATAACTCGCCACATGATGTTACTGGCTTTCCACCTGCATATTTAATGTTTGGAACTTTGCCATATGATTCGCCATTACCTAATCAAGTAAAATTAAACTATCCACCTATACAACAAGCTAGACAAATTGCAGTAAACAGAACAATTAAGCATCATAAGATAAATAAACAAAGGTATGATAGACATTATGTTGATGCAAAATTTAAAGTTGGAGATTTAGTCTTATATCAAAATTTCTCATACCCTAATTCAAGTAAACTTCAATCTCCTTATAATGGTCCTTTTAAAGTTGTCAGGAAACTCTCAAATGTTACTTATGAAATAGATAAACCAAATCAATATACAGGAAAATTAACAGATATTGTTCATTCTACAAGATTAAAACCATTTCATTCAAAATCCAATTTCCAATTATGCTAAATTCTTATTTATATTTGTTATAGAGTTTGTTTTCTCAAACTTTGGGGGGGGGGAAGAAGAAGTGCATTGTAATTTTAAAAGAAGTGCATTGTTATTAAAATAATAATAATAAAAGTTGTGTTTAAAATTTGAATTTAAGACTTGTTTACATTATGAAAATCAAAATTATATGTAATTGAATTTGTATTGTATCTTTATTCATAATGAACACATTATGGAAGACTATTTAAAAAAAAAAAAAAAACAAATAACTAAATTATGGACTGTATGAAAACATTGTGATGAGGTCATTTTACGATACATTGTGTTAGAGTAATTTCATTGTGATTATTTGTGATCAGAGTATATTCTGAAAGTTAAAATATAGTGTATGTGATGTTATGAAGATTTTATTATGGTTGTATGTTTTGAAATGAGTTGATTGAGTAGAGATTCTAATAATAAACAAAAGAACTGTGCGATAAACAATAATTGGATGAGGAACATTGAACTATGATTTTTCCAAGACAGGACTGTGAAACATTACATTGATTGAACTTTTACCTGTACTTGATATATCTGAAATACCCTTATTTTTCTTTGCATTTTTATATTTCTAGTGATATTTTGATATAATGTTGATGCTGTGTTTATTTTGGTAAATTTCTGTGTTATAGTTATGTAATCTTTTCTTTTTTGGGAGCTCCTAAAATCATGTTGCTGTTAGTTACTCCATGTATGTCTTTTATGTATTTACTTTACCATTATTCCTAAAATCATGTTGCTGTTAGTTACTCTCCATATATGTCCTTTTTTTTGTATTTACTTTACCATTATTCCTAAACTCATTTTGCTATTACTTATTTTATATCTATTCTTTGTATGTACTTACTTTACCATTATTCCTAAAATCATGTTATTTACTCTATACCTATTCTTTCTATGTATTTATGTACTCATTATATTCCAACATTCAATACCATTTTGAAGTACTTGTAACTTTTCAACATTTATCACTTTATTAACATTGTTTACTATTGGTGCACATTTAGTGAGAATTTCACTTGATCTTATGTTATGTTGTTTAGTACTACTATATTTTTGAATGTGAATTATCTTTCTTATGTTGTTTTTTATTAACCTCATTATTATTATAGTCATAGTGGAAGTATTAGATGTGTGATATTTTTCAGAAAACAATTCTATGTAACACAAAGTTTTATACCAAATTTTTGATACTTTGTTATTCATTATTGCTATTTTTTGTACATGTTAGGATTCACCAGCCCACTCTTTTACACAATTATTATATCTTCTAGATTTTTATTTCATTTGGGGAATTTGATATAATTGAAATATAATTTTTTTTTCCCTGGGGACTTGCCAGTCAGAATTGGCCAATCTGGCTGTGCCAGACTTCAGCGGAGGGGGAAATTTGTCAGGTTTGAAAAGTTTAGGTTCAAAATTAAGGAAGTAATAAATGAAAATAGAGCGAACTCTTTACCATCGCGTAAGGATTTATGAGTAAACAAGCCTGTTAAAAGGAGCAACGAGCGCTGACGAAGGCGAACGCATACTAGGAAGGACTTGGCTGGTGTCTCCTCGCTGCGATGTTGTATTTGGTAACGCCCGGTTGCGCGGCAAAAGGTCCGCCATGTTAGATTATATATGATGAAAGCGTAATAAAGGAATATTGTGAAGATGATGCCCTCTTTATTTTACCAGCAGGCCTGGGGCCTGTCATGTATATATATATATATATATATATATATATATATATATATATATATATATATATATATATATATCTTGCTTAAATTTTTAATCGTTAGTACATTTTACTACATATTACACAATTCAAAAATACCCAATTAGTTTTACTAACAGTTATTTGAATAAAGAAATTTTAAATAGTAAGAATTAAAATTCCTTAGAATAAGAGTAGTTTATTATTATAAATTTGTCATTTTTCCCAGATATAGTTACCTCCATATTCTAATATTATTCATAATTCCTATATAATCCTAGTGTCCCCAAAGTAATGATAGTATGTAAACTCTCTTTTTAATTTTTATTTCCATTCTTTTCATACTTTTGCTAAGTGCTATAATTCAGCCATTCTCATATTTTGAATTTGCATTTGGGTCCAGAATCTGGCAATAACTTGTTTATTCTACTCAGATTTGCGTGGGCTCTGTATTTTTAAATGCAATTCTTAGGTAAGTTACCCAGTGGCGTAACGGAGAATATTCGCACCCCCCCTGCAAACTCAGGTTTTGGGCTACATGCCCAAATACGCACTATGTCTCAGTCAAGCTTTGGGCCGCCAAGAGTTCCTGGGCTTTCCCGCAATGGGGGGTGTACGTTACGCCACTGAAGTTACCTTTCTCTTGTCGCAGGAAACCTTATAAGTGATTACTAAAGATGTCTTTCTGTAGTGTTTCAAGAGATTGTATGAGGTGTATCATGCGCTCACAAAAGCGTATTGGTTCACAAGGAATTATTTTGAAGGTTTTTGTGTGTATGTCAGTATTTTAAAATCTTCAAGTTAAGAACTTCCACGCCATGTCACCGAACTTTTCGATCCCAGTTCCTACTACGTATGTATATTAAAACTTCCGCTGTTGGACAAGGATGACATATGAGCTATTATCTAATCTCTATATTTTCAAACTCTGCGTCACAAAAATTTAAGTCAAATCAGGGTTTGTATGCAATATCTGTAATAATTCTTCAAAATAATTGAAACAAAATTTCACGACTTGTGTATTATTGTAAACGCTGGTGAAATGATCGCAACAACTTGCAGAATTTGTAAGAAATAAGTAATGTAAAAAAAAAATAATGAGCCAGTTACTACTTAGGTCAGAAAAGAACATTTTTATTTTAGTTATTTTATATTAAATAGTTACAATTAATATAATAATATTATGACAACTTAGTATTATGACAAAATCATAATATTAAGTGACAAAAAATAGAAAGCTATTTTTTTTTTTTATTTTCCTTTCTATTTAGGGTGTTGGACTTTTTATGTGTTGCTATTTATTCATGAATTAAATTTAATTATTCTAATAAATTAGTATAGAAAAAAATAATCACATTCTCAGAAAACAGATCATCTAAGGTGGGCTCGAAACCACGACCTTTGTATTAGAGGTCCGAGGTACTATCTATTGCGCTACAGGGACACGACGAGCGTTTTACCTTTTTACATATGCTGTTTGAATATTATTTTTGTTTGTTACCATTTATTCATTAATTGAGTTGAATTAATGAATCAATATTTGAAAAAAACCTTACTAACATCAAGTGTCACCCACTACAAGTTCAAAAAAGTGTATTTGAACTTGAGTGGATGAATAAAAAGTATTTTATTAACGTTTGAAAATTTGTGAACAAATGTATATACATATATCTATATATATATAAAGGAGAAAAGCGACTCATTGACTAATCACGATATCTCCGAAACTATTAAACCTACAGATTTGAAATTTGGTAGGTAGGTTCCCTTCATGGAGTAAACATCAGCTAAGAACGGATTTTGCAAAGATCGAAACCCAAGGGGCGTTACAGGGGTTTAAGGGGCGTTCTAGATAATTTTATTTCCATTATTAAACTATTAGATGTATAGTCTTGAAACTTGGTACACAGATTTATTTCATAAAGTAGACATTCCCTACATAATGATTTTTATGAAAATGGAACTCCAAGGGGCGTTGAGGGCGCTTCAGGGGCGTTATGCATAATTATTTCCATTTTTAAACTATTAGACGTACAGTCTTGAAATTTGATAAGCGGATTCCTTTCATAGAGTACAAATCCACTACAAAACGGGTTTTGCAAAATCGACTCCCAAGTGGCGTTGTAGAGAATTAAGGGGCGTTATAGGCAATTAACTCCTTTTTAAAAATATTAGACGTAAAATCTCGAGATTGAGTAAGCAGATTCCATTTATTGAGTAGAGATCTGCTATAAGATGAGTTTTGTGAAAATCGCTTCCTAGGTGGCGTTGAGGGGGCTTAAGTGGCGTTATAGATAATTATTTCCATTTTTAAACTATTAGACGTACATGCGTGAAGTTTGATATGCGGATTCCTTTCACAGAATACAGATCCACTACAAAATGGGTTTTGTAAAAATCGACCCCCAGGGGCGTTGCGGAGAATTAAGGGGCGTTATAGGCAATTAACTCCTTTTTAAAACTATTAGGCGTAAAATCTTGAAATCGAGTAAGCAGATTCCATTCTTTGAGTAGAGTTCTGCTATAAGATGGGTTTTGTGAAAATCGTTTCCTAAGTGGCGTTGCGGGGGCTTAAGGGGCGTTATAGATAATTATTTCCATTTTTAAACTATTAGATGTACAGTCTTAAAATTTGGTAAGTGAATTCCTTTCACGGTGTGGAGATCCGCTACAAAATAGTTTTGGGGAAAATTGATCCCCAAGGGTCACTGAGGGGGATTAAGGTGCGTAATAAATAAATATTTCCGCTTTTCAACTAATAGAAACACCTGCTTGAAAATTAGAAGGTATGTTCTGTTCATGGAATAAAGTTCCTTTTACAAAGATTTTTGCGAAATCGGACCCCCAAAGGAGTGGGGTTGCGAGGGATTAAGGCGTGTTATAGAAATATTCCTGTTTTTGAATTTAACTCATTTACTTGAAATTTGTTGAGCACTTTTCATTAGTTGAATAGAGTTCCACTAAGAATGGATTTTACGGAAATCAACTCCAGGGGGAAGCGGGGAGAGTTATTGGGGCGTGTTGATAGACAGAATTCCAGTTTTCGAACTGCTAAGACTACAATAATAAAATTTGGTTTGCATGCTTCTTTTGTTGAATTGGAATCCGCTCTCAACGAGGTATTGATGATAAAAATTCCGTTTTTGCTCTGTTAGATTTACACTTGAAATTTAGCACGCATGTTTATTTTATGGAGTAGAGATCCACTGAAAGTTGCATTGATGGAAATCCACTTGATTATTAGGTTAAGTGAGCGAAAAAATCTTTCTACTTCTATTTTAGATATAAATAGAAATTAGATATTGTAATTTATGTTCTTTTAGTATCAAGGGGCGACAGTGTAATAGCTATAAATATATTTTTCAATACAATCGAATTCTTAATGCTAGATATATCAATAATTAATATATATGTAAACAGTATACATATATACAACATCGTGAAGTACCCAATGAAGCGGGTGGGTAACGGCTAGTATTTATATATTTATAAATATATAGGGAGAGAGTAAACTAATAGTAGGAATTGACGAAGACACATGTATATACTCGTATATACAATTGTAGATTACGAGAAACTCTAATCCAGAAATTCCTTTTCTACCGTTCAGTTACCACGGCCTCAATACAATACAAGAGAATTGATTTCCTACTCGTAAAATAATGGTCACGTACTTCAAAATAGGTCAATTATGTATTCATGACAAGCTTTATTCATGATTCATATGTGTTCAATGAAGCAGATGCAGCATCCCATCATAATTTACGGGATAAAAAATAATGTTGTAGATTCTAGTTAAAAATTTGATGTAACGTCAATAAACAGTTACTTTCGCTTAGCTTTTTAACCATTTAAGTCAATTCCTATTTAGGTCAAAGAGAAAAATTTTATTTCAGTATTATTTTACTAAATTATTACATATAATATAAATATGTATATACATATAACAGAATCACAATATTAAGTGGCAAAATATAAAGCAATTTTCTATTTTCCTTTCTATATAGGGTGTTAGATTATTTTTATTGTTTATTACTATATTTGTTAATTATTCTAATAGAATAGTATAGTAAAAAAGAAAGCACATTCCAATAAATTAGGCCATCCCAGGTAGGATTAGAAACCCCGTCCTTCGGATTGGAAGTCCAACGGGCTATCCATTGCGCTACGGGGACACATAAAAAGATTTTCCTTTCTATATTTGTTGTTCGACTATTATTTTTGTTAGATACTATTTTTTAATTTTTCAATTTAATTAATGCATTAATATTTGAAAAAACTGTTGTAACATGAAGTGTGATCCACTACAAGTTTAAAAAATGCATTTGAACCTGAATGGATGATTAGAAAGTATTGTATTAACGATTGAAAATTTGAGCAAGATATATAAATATACCTGTATATACAAGGATTCCTATTATTATAGTATATAGTGAACTATATACTATAATAATAGGAACTGAATAACATTAGATAAGAAAGAAAGCGAATGTATAGCTTGGAAAAAATATTTTTAAAGTATGATACTCTGAATAATTCTAGAGTTTTTGCTGTTTTATTTAAATTATAGAATATTAATAGCAAAATAAGAAAAATATTTCAACCTAGAAATGAATGAGATAAATTAATTTTTTTGAGAAATTCCTTTTCTTTCTCTTTCTCTGTCCTACAAACACAACATACACCCCCACACCCCCCCACATATATATATGTAGGATTTCCTTTGAAACATTTTGTTAAAAGGTTGAGTCATATCCTTTTCAGAGGACCATAAATCTCAATTTTATTTATTACTGCATTCCGAAGCAGCGCCATCTAGTGAGCTTTCGTAGCTCCGGCTTGAATAATTTTTCGGCAGAGGCCTACTAACCACTGCTTGTTCAACACGTCGCGTCTTTACCGCATTTTCGCGCGCCCTGCGCGGCACCACCAGTCCGAACGTCCAATAATGATAAAGGTTTATTTCCCCGTCTTCTAAAGGTATAACTCAACTTTTAATTAACCTAATTCCTGCATGTCTTTCTCTTTGTAAATATCCCCTTTTGTAAATATTTTCCTTTAACTTTAAATAAATTCTCTTTTTTACTTAAATGAAGTATTTGTGTTTAAATGACTTAGATTCATTTAATTCATCACTCACCCTTAAATACTTACCCCTAGACAAGCCACATCGCCAATCTAAAATCCCGCCTTCTGAACAGTCTGATTTTTATTCGAAGATTTATTCGGACTCCCACACATATATATATATATATATATAAATGTGGCGGATCGAATATATTTACCTTATTATGTAAATTTAAATTGCACTTTCTTTTCAATGCTAATGTTATTAAATATTGGGCGTGGCGTAAATCGAAGACGGAAAAGTTAGTTGGATGGGGGAAATTAAATATGATACTGACAGCTAGATCAATAACAAATTCATGTGTGCATGTTAAAGTTTTTAATACTGGTAAAATTAATTATTCATTGAAATTCACTGATTGTTATTAAAGCTGAATTATTCACTTCATATCAGTCCCATTTTAATTTTTTTTAAAATTTCATATTAATATTGTATATCGATAAAATATTTTATGCTATTTTTTATTTTTTCACCAAAACTCTCTCGTTGAGAATTGGCTTACGGATGGAGGCTTAGATTCGAATAAATACAGTTAAAAACGCTACGGAGGGGATCTTAATGACTTTGATCATTTACTTAAAAATCTCTCAAATCAGATATATTTAGAGTATTTTTTTAAAAAAGTCGCATTAATATTTGAATTTTTTTTTCTCCAGTGACATAATTCTGTTTGCATCTCTATTAACTAAATTCTTGACGGTTAAATATGAGTAATATCTTTTTAGAAATATTGATTTTAGATTTAAATCACAAGAATCAATTTGAATGCGCATGAAAAACAGTAAAAAGAATTGAACAAGCGAAATAATTGAAATGATACGTATGTGTAAATTAACACATATAAAACATCAGACACATTGTATTTCATGGCGTTCCAATAAAAAGAGAGATTATATGATATTTTGACTCAAATGTCTAGAAGTTCTATACCTGAGGCAGACAATACCCTGGGGGTAGGGGTAGATGAAATATTTAAAAAATGTATGAAATAAACTGTGATTAATTTGACTTAAATTAATTTTGATTTGCGTCGTAATCTGAAGAAACACGAGGGAACTTCATAATTTTATTTTCATAAATTATGAACTTCATAATTTTAAGGTGAAGAGGACGAAACCTGAGCTGGTACCCCACTCATCTAAATTGTCATGAAAGATACTCCTTTAAGCAAATATGTATTTCTCTGAAACTGAATGTACGAAATACATGCTAAGAGAAGAAGATGAGTCTATGAGGACTCAGGTAATGTAATTAAGTCAAGATATCTTAAATGCGATTAAAAATAATCGACCATACACTTAACTGAGTTAATAAAAAAATTCTATTATATTTTTTGGAATATTTTAATATCTTGTCCTTCGTTTTTATTTCTCTGTTTAAAATACATTGAACTGAGTGCTGTGTTATTAGCATGTTAGTTTTCTGGAACTGGTGCAGATAAAAACTGGGGAAAACATTGAAAGTGCGTCTCTAAACAAAGAAAACATTTCTTTTTTAATGTTTAGAGATTCATTTTCAATATAATTTTAAAAAATATCATTTTTTAGCAAAAAAATTGAATATTAATTAAAGTAAAACAAGAAACAGTATATATAATTTTAACTAAAATTTTATAGTTACAAATACTTGCACTCAATCCCCTTAAATGTATTTATAGTAATAATGCTTCATTGAAAATTTTATATTTTAAAGGGAATGAGAGATCCCACATGTTATAAGATAAATATGGATGCCGACCTTTAAAAAGATTAAAATATCCCATCTTAATTTATTGCTGCTGTTTTAAATTCAGTTGTACCTATTAATGCTAGTAACTGCTGCCCACTTTCTACGAGCTGTTGTAACAACTGTTCATAGAAGCCACGCAACAATCTTAGCTTGCTGTTGTTTCTCAAGGCCACAAAAAAAAGAAAAAGTACGGAAAGAAATTATCACTTGTAAGGACATTTTATTGAATGTTGTTATTTGTATTTAATTCATCTGACTAAAGTAGAGCAGATAAGAGAACATTTTTCGAATACAGCAGACAGCCATAGATCTTATCCTCAGTCCAGATCCACTGTCTAGATTTATATTGTAATGTGAGAGTATGAGCAGAAAGGACGAATCATTCAAATAAAATGACATATTCGTATATCATGATAATGTATGAGCGATAATCCTCTTGAAAGGTTACACAGATTCCTCTTTTTATTGTTAAAAGATTGTAAGCGATCCTTCGGAACGAAGTATTTGATCAATACGGATTATCTTTTTCTCTCTCTCTATTCTTATGACCGTGGTGGCCAAAAATCACACAAACTAGGGATCGTTGTTGTTCAATCCAGTTCTCAGTTCGGGTCTTGTTTTCACACAAAAAATCCAAATTGTATTGGGATTGATGCACGTTGAACACGGTATTTACTCGAATCTAAGCCACACCCCAATTCTCTACACGTTTTTGAGAAAAATACTACAAATTACGTAAAAAGTTCATCAATATCCGATACTTCAGAAATTTAAAAAAAATTTTATTGAAAAATAATAAGTTAATATAATTTATATTTTACTAGTAATAAAAACTTTCAAATACTCATACATTAACCTATAATTAATCTAACAGTCAGTATCATGTTTCGAAAATGATTCTTCACTCCCATTGTCACAGCTGACTTCAGAATGGGTGCCGGCGTTGCATATTTTCCACACAGTGTCGTCTTCTGTGTCATCCAATGCAATTGTTACGCAACAATTTTTTTAAAAGAATGTATAAAAGAAGAATGTAAAAAAAAGAATTGTTAGACTGTTGAGCATTTACAAGCAGAAATTATATCATTTTGCTTACGACATTGACGTATATTTGTTTCATCCGTGTCAAATTTTCAGTAGCTGCTGCTCTGTTTCCGCTTTTTTCTGAATATAAAATTGCCCCCCCCTTTTCATACTTGCGTCATAATGAACTCGTCTTGATGTTATTACCGATATCTCTGATGTTTCTTCTTCTTTATAAGCGTAACAACCTGTTACAGGTCTTGGCTGCCTCCACAGCTCGCTTCCTCCAATTCCAACGATACGCAGCAACTCTCTGCCAGTTTTTAAAATTTGGAGTTTTTAAGTCATTTTCAACATCATCTATCCACCTTGTTGGTGATCTTCCTCTTGTTCGAGATCCCATAGGATTCTTAAATGTGTAAGCTCTGGTCTGGTTGTTTTCAGGGCTTCTCCAGATGTGGCCGAGCCATCTCAATCTGTTACTTCGGATGCCGGTTTTAGCAATCTGTTGAGGTTTCGTAACAATAGTTTTTTTACGGGGTAGGGCTGATAATCCTGCTCCCAACCCTATTTTAGTCGCCTCTTACGACATGCATTGGGGTACATTGAGACTATTCTTACCCCTTGGTTACCACATGGTAACCTTTGAGGAACCCCGGTCACCACACGGGGTATCTCTGATGTTTAGGTGATTAAAAAAATCCTAAATACGAGCAGACAACAATGTTTAGGATAGACTGAATACGTGGGATAAACTGAGGATAGGTACAAATCATCGATGCAAGTGGCCAGTTAAATTTTTCCTTTTGAAAGGGGAAACTCAATTTCCTATATCTAACAAATGTTTATCCTTCGATTCTAAGCCGCACCTGATTTTCTGTAGCATTAATACTGGAAGAATAGTGTGGCTCAGATTTGAGTAAATACGGTATATCGAAGATAGTTGTCCTCACACTTACACAGTGGAAAAGTTAGGAGAGTAGGCTGCCAAATCAGGTATGTTCATTTCAATGGATGTCCAGTGTAGATATTAATTAATAAACATTCCCATCATTTCTCAGAATGGTATTTGATGAAAAGGGGACTCGAACCTACAACTGACTCGTTGTCGGACATAGAGTTCGAAACCAAAACTACTAGATTGCTACAGACTCTAAGCGCAGGACAAAAATATAATTTAATACAGTAAAATAAAAACTTTGAAATAAAAATGTTACGCAGTGACTAAAGGATAATTTAATGAATGTACGTTTCTTTAACCTGAAGGCTATTAGATGAATTAGTACTCATGTTGATGTCAAAAATGCATTAATTTTAAATAACATGAAATCCAAGCATTGACTTGATCACGATATGACTAGCCGCTTAGATGGAATAATAGTGACGTTGACTGCTGTTCCGAAGGACCTGTATTCAAAACCCGGAAAAGGCATGGATGTTTATAATGTACAGTGTCTGTGCAGCATGGTGGTACTTTAAATATTCGGCGAGCTGAAAGTCCGGGATGTTCTCGCTCAAACTTGAGGGGTGAACGAAGCAAAATCGTACTGTCATCTGCATGGTGCTCAAAGCTGCGACCAAAATCGTCAAACATAATTCAGCTGCTCTCGCTACGATGAATCTCTTGGGTCTCAACCTGATCTTATTGCCGATCGAGTGGTATGAGTAACAACAACAGCATTGCATCAACATACTCGAGGTTGTTGGTGTTCGGGGGATCGAGTAAAGAACAGCCATAGCAAGTTTTAAACTCAATTTATTTATCTCTTTACTTAATCAACACAACTTAAGGTAGGAAATGCACTTAGTAAATAATTGGAAGAGCAATCGTCCGGCTTAAGGCTACTAACATATAAGTAAAATTTACTCCACTTACTTTTGAAGCCTTTTTGGCTTCTACGCTGGAATTCACTGTAAATACCTTCTTAATTGTACAACTTTTGATTGTAAATCTAGTTCACAATTTTAATTGCTTTTAATCTCCAATTATCAACCATTGACCATCTAACAACTATCCGTCGACTAACTTCGCGTACCTAAATGCCAACACTTAAATAGAGCAACTCATCTGCATAAATCAAGTCTTCTTCTTCGAGGGAACCTTTTAAACAGAACTTTACAGATCAAAAGAATTATTTTACTCCAAGAGGATTAATAGAAGGCGTGGATAGACCGGTTACAACATGACTAGAAAATGTTTCATTAAAATATTCTATGTTCTTTCCTGAAAAAAACAACAACCGCATTGGTGATAACTACATAATTTATATGCAAAATCATGTAATAAAACAGATAAAATTTAAGCACATTCATCATAGAGTCCAACCATTTCAATTAGCGACAATATAATCCAGATAACTTATTTAAATTATTTTGTAATGTATGCCACGAGCGACAGAATCGAATTACAAGTTTTCTCTTTAACCACTAAAAACCTAACAACACATTGACTAATGTTTTGAATGTCAGCACAGCGCCAGTGGATTTTCACGACCGATTATTGAAATCCAACGAGGCGATTCCTCGTAGGTGTTTATCCGGTTCACTTGAAAAGGTTGGATGAATTACTCGTAATTTGCATCACCCCTATCTGTCCTCCAGCCACTTATGCAAAGGTCGTAGACATGTCAGAGCCCTTTTGTTTAATGAGGGCTCACAAATTATTATTTTTTAATGTCGACATTGATCTTTGAAAAATTGTTCCAAAAAGGCCACGCAGGATGCATACCAATTAGCCCATTTACCCATATCCTGATGGGAAAAAAGAATGAATTAATAGAAAGCGATAAATAGAACCACACTCGTTGGTTCAGGAAAGGGCAAAAAAATGGAAAATAAATAAATAAATGCCATTTGTTTGTACTTCGAATTGATCATAATAAACTCTGTAACCTTCGACCATTCAGACGAAGGTTGGAAGAACGCCCATTTTTACAATAGATGCTCAAGAATTCGAAAAAGAGAGAGAGAGATACAAAAGGTGGAAATGTGAAAAAAATAAATTTCAAAATGGCGCCGGTGGTGGTTATTATGTTCCTGTGATTGCAATGTCGAATTGAAATGAATCGCTTTTTTACTAAGAGCTCTGTGAAGCGTTGTGTAACGTGTTTTTGACTTCTTTGCATAATTGGTTCAATGCACGAGATTCGTTTCCCTTTTTAAAGCAGGCGGCGGGGGAGGATCTGTTGAAAAAAGAATATTATGTTAACCTTATCGGTAAAAGGTTATATAAATGTTTTTTTTAATAAAAAGGAAACTTTTTTTTCTCTCAGTCTCTCATATTCGTTTCTCTGTCTCTCTCTCTCTATATCTCTCTCACGCACTGATTTTTAAAATCAGCTGGGCCATCTTTTCATAGTCGTGACTGACATTGCTTTTTTCGAGTCATAAGTTCAAATTCTAGTGTCTAATGTGCGTTAAATTTAGCAAAGCTCAAAGAGCACACGCTATCATGATGATGAAGTTACAAGGTTTGGATATCAGCTAAGTGTCGTCTACGCCACTTGACCATAGCTAAAAATTACAAAATACAGCGCCAATAACATTCATATTATGAGAACCCCCCGGGTTCTACCCTGGAAACCAAGATTAATTTGAGGCAAAGAATCACTAAAAGCCATTTGTATAATAATAACTTATATTTATTAACTTGATTCCAATATGAGAAACTCTAATAACATGTAATATTATTATGTTACGTCAAACAAAACCTTTAATATTAAATTAATTAACGAATTATGAAATTAATCAATAATTACGCGTAAGATCAATAAGGTCTGCCAAAATCAGAGGACTGAGAAATACACGCAACTCGAATTATTAGCTTTCATTAACTTAGACTAATTTTATTAAACTAACGCTTGTTTTAAGCGATAATGAACTAATACTATAGTTCATCACCTGTTGATACTCCGATGTCTTCAGAGGTACATGAACTTATAAGCTTCATTCGTAGAATACTAGTAGTAACTCTTCACTATCGTGATCCTCTAAAGATTGTCTCCACTGTTGCTGGCTCAATAGCCTTCATCATTGCTAGCTTACAACACTCTACTTAAATACCCTGTCTACTTTGCATATCACGTTCGCTTCTCAGAGTTGATTGGAAATATACGCGAATTTATAATCCCTCCCAAAAGACGTCTAAGAATATTAGTGGAAAGGTTCCGTACAGATTCGTCACACTATTACTTCTCAGTTTGACTTTAACCAATGACTTAAGATCAACTAATTTCAATCAACCTAAATCACATCCCAACCAAGGTCACATTATCTTCAAAACTCTCACCAAATAGATTCTTAAGTTATTTCGGAAATTATATAAGCTTATTTTTTCCCATTTTGCTTACTTTACTCACAATATCATTAACGTAACGAATAAGTCCGGAAGCATTTAGAAATATTAGAACAGAATAAAGAAATAAAACGGTCCTATTTCAAATTTAATGGCAACACTTAAAAAACTGAGTTTACTTTTGTACTTAAATTATACTGTAAATATGAATACGGTGCCTAACCTAATTTTCATATTCTGTAATTCTACCGTAATTTGATAACATGAATAGGGTGAACTAAAAATAAGTTTTTGAATTCTAAAGAGTTGTTGCGCTTAAAATTTTCTAATCGTAGTGCAAATAATTGCAACCCAGTTAATTTGTAAAGTATCACACACACACACACCGATATTCTTAAAAAAATGAAATGATTAGGTTAAGGTTACATTTGTATGAAATTATATTACTTATTAATAGTTAATTTCTACTTTAAGTAATCAGCAAACGATGTAATACATATTAGCATTTAACATCTAAAATTTTCTATTAAACTCACATAGATGATCATTTCCAACAAAAATAACATTAACACACGACTACCCTGTCTGTAACAATATAATCGAGAACAATAGTTACTTTCTTTGATGAGTATTTTTGGTAAAAATCTGTTTTACAAGAAACAGTATATATAATATATAATAGTATATATGATACCCAATTTCGAATAATCCTAAAATTCCCGCAAATTTCATCTTTTGAGCATACGTCTCTCTCTTAATTTGAAACGTTCAAGCCTCCCAAGAAGGATCAAGAAATATTCGAAACTTTTTCCTCTCCAACTGACATCCATGCTATGACTTGATTCCACATTTGAAATGATGGCAACTTTGCGATCAGGGTTAGAAATTAATGGAAAATTGAACTAACTCTGTTAAAACTCTGACACAATTCCATCTCTAAACACAAAAAAAATCTGTCTCTTTTTTTAAAAAAATTCTGTATAAGAGTTTTTTTTAATTTCTTGTGCTCAACATAAAAGATAGAGTTATTTGAAAACTGCAATCACACACACACGTGTTTCCAGCCAATCTGTTAATTCGCTTCGCTCTTGCCAACTTTTGCTTTTTGGAGAAACTTTATTTTATGTGCATATTTATCAATAATAATAATGCATATAGTTAAGCAAAATACATTTGATTTAAAAGTACGTATATAATACAAGATTTTTTTTTAATTTTAAAAATCTTTTTGAAGAAGCATAATGTCTGCACATATTTACCTAACTCTCAGATTTGAAATGTTATAAAAATTTTACAAGTAGAACAGCAAGTACAAGTCTATTGTTAGTTCCGAATTAGCGGTGAACATGTGATTGCATTTATCACGTGACCATAATGAATTTAGCTCATTCGAAAGCACAATAAATTTAACAATTGCGAAACTAGTTCATTATTTCTCGTGAGAAGTCTGAACACTAAATGTCTGATCAAAACAAGGTTAGCACACACAAGTTGTTCATAAAACAAATAAACAATAAGTTCAAAATGAATATTTCCTCTTAGTGCCCCCAAAATAAGCCTCCTTCTCTTATTAATCAGCCATCAAAAGTGTTATTGTTTTAGCTTCCAATAAATTGATCAGATAATCACTTTTCAAGAATTTAATCCTTAAAAACTATCCTGTTATTTTAAAAATGTATTCCTTAACAAGAATATTGAAATCATAGACAGGGAGAGTTTTTTCTCTGAAGCTTAATAAGGGTTTAAATTCCATGTTTCAATATAGATTTGAAGATTGGGGTTCCAGCTCAGGTGTTGATTACTAATACAGTGTTCAAAATCTGTACATGATTGGTCCTTCAGGTAGAACAAGTGAATACACTTAGTTTGTTAAATCTATAGTAAAGTTTTTCAACATTGAACTTCCTTATGAATACTTTGGGTTAATTTTCTCATTTATTATTTTAAATTTTTATTAAATTAGAGAATAATCCCTTGATTTGTACAAAATTATCCGTAATTCCTTTGAATTTTAACGAAGAGTGTGTAAAGTAGCACATACCAGTCGATTCGAAATAAGTGTGACCAATTTAAAAAATATATAACTATTTATGATGAATTTCTATCATTTTACTATTGGTTTTATTTAAAAACTGAGAAACATATAAATTCCCAATATAACCCTTTTTATTAGTGGAAGTAAATTACAGTACTGAAATTGGATCTCCAAACCCGGAACGAAATTTTACAGTTTTTGAAGGATGGTTGTTCAAATTCTGTAAATAATAAATCATTTAAAAAAGAAAAAAGACATTTTTCTATTGTATTACTATCTAAACTTTAAAAAGAAATAAAATTTGGCTCGCAATCAAAAGCTCCAGGGAAAAAATGTGAATGAAAGAAAGTCCTTAATGAAAGAGAAAAAAAGAAGTTGAAAAGAATTACCGCTGTGTAAAAAATTCTTTTCCTCAAAAACCTATGAAAAAGGAACTCTTGATATATCAATCGACAATTTATCGTCAGATACAGAAAATTGGCTATAAAAAAGTAAATTTTCCAGTCTATCTTCAAATGTCTGAAGACTGTAGGAAAACAAAGAAAATGTTCTTGACCTCTGTATTTAATGTTACGCAAAGATAGATTACAAAGCATGGATAACTTCTGATGAAGCACAGTTTCATCTGTCATTCACAACTGTCAAAACGAAGCATCAATATATTTCAAGCAAAAAACGTCGCAAAGACGCAGCTGTTTTGAAAAGTGAAAGTTGGCCGTCAGATGTTACAGTATGGATGGAAATGTTCTCTCAAGGCATAACAAAACCATTTTTTGTAGAACCAAACTTTAAAATTGATGCGAAATACTGTCAGAATAAAGTTTTGAAACACTTGATCATAAAAAGTAAACGTCTTTACCCTCAAGGAAACTTTGTTTTTCTCGAAGATTCTGCACTAAGTCATACTGTAAAACCAACTATAAAGTGGCTGAAAGATAAAAAAAATAAATTTTCTGCTTCCTGATAAATGACTATCACTATCCCCTGTCTGTGTTCCTTGTGATTAGTTTTATGGGGATGCTTAAAAAAAAATTAAATAGACATAAAGTAAGAGCATTTCAAGGGCTTCAAAAACTAATTTAAGAAAGAGTTGGAAAAATACCCCATAAGTGATAGAAAAAAACTCGTTTAGCTTAGCTAAAACGCGTAAGAAAAGTGTACTGTGTTAGAGGAAACCCCATTGAAAATTCCATGTAAATAACTTTATTCAATAAAAATTTATGATCCTCTGAAATTGGTCACACTATTTATGAATCAACTGGTAATTGTCCTCAGGTTTCCTTTATGCTTAGACACCTTTGAGGGCTAAATCTGTTCTTTGTAAAACTTACTGTGTAGAACAACTTTTTTTTTACATATTATATAAATTTCTACCAAGGATCACTTTTGTAGTTTGATTATCGTGGCTGAATTTGACTTTGTCGATTCGTGGTTTCAAGTATTGGTGCCATTAAAGTCCCCACTATGTTTAGGGGTCTGCAATTTGTTGACGCTCAAACTTCCGTTGATATGAGGTGGAAGTTCGGGAAAGGAATGGCAGCTTAGATGTCTCCTGTAATCATGGTTCAAAATTACGAAATCCGTTGCGTGGTCTCGGTAGCCTAGTGGTCAAGGTATCGGTCATGGCTGGACTGTCACGAGGTCGAGCCCAGTACCAGTATAGACTTACCGAATAAGGGAGCGATGCACGTGAGCTCAAACATCCTCCCGTTGGTGTTATGTGGTAGCGGGGAGAAGGGGATACCAGCTCAGGTGTCGTCCTCATTAATTTTTTTTTAAATTATTTTATTTGCACATAATTCTTTAAAAATAATAATTACTTAGCTAGTTTTTCCTTTCTCAAGTTTTTCAATGAAAAATAATTTTCTAAATTCTGCGTTTTTAAAATTCATAACAAAAATTCATATCTGAGCATTGCTTTTGAAACTTATGAAGTCAGTGCAGTTAATTTATAAGACTTGTGAAATTTTAAAATGTTTGCTTCCAAGCAAAATTCTTCCAAAATATACTAAAAATCAAAACAGATATATTATTTAACAATATTAATTCCCAAAATCTCAACCTAAGTGGTTAAATAAAAATCTGCCTCTGTTTAAGATAAATAAAACGCGAACATCTTAAAAAAATAATAGTAAAATTACACAAACGCTACAATTGAATAATACTTCAAACAGAGCTTATCTAAATTCCACGTATTAGAAATAATGCATACACAAACATGATAAAACCTCTCAAGTCCTTCTAACAATGCAGTTAAATTCTAAACCTGAAAATACAGCTTACTCCAACTCTTTTTCATATTAATATAAATATCTTTGGGAATAAACATAATTTTTAGTAAATGCAGAATATACGTAGAAATAAGTATATAAAGCAATAAAAAAAAGGTGGGCATCTCAAATTATTGTATTGAGGATGTAGCATTCTTTCATCTGTATTATTTGTTACGTCATGTTAATTTTGAATCTTAATATTGCACACTATTCTGTTCATTTGGAAGATAAATTCCTTCTACTTATTTTAAGTCATGTAAACTCAAGGTCAAAATTAATTGACTTTCTTGAAACACATGCTAGTCGATTCGACCTTATAGTAATATTGCGATACTGTGTAAAGAATTCATTATCCATGTTTGAACATAGCTGTTTGATCACATGTAGAATCATGAGAATGATTACAGCTGTGTCAACAGCGTCTTTAGCATAACTATTGTTTCATGTAGATATAAATATTCCCTGCCTGATCGAAACGATCGTTGATAGAAATGATTTGTAGGAAGTTTCAGAAAACGATAATTTTGAAGCGCTAAGGCTCTCTATGTGCTGTTTTCGAAATTTTAAATAAAGGTTATTTAATGTAATTACAAAATTAATTCCAACAATGATATATTAATTACTCTTTAAGCGCGAATTTATATTTGATATTTGATTTATTACTTGATAAATTTTAATAAGGAAAAAGTAAAAATGAAGGTAATTATACGGCGAGAGATTATTTCATAAAATCGTAGAACAAATGGGATTCTGGAAATGTGTTTACGTAAGCATAATTTGGCGTCCTATACTATTAGCATAATGAAATTACAGAAATAAATTTTCTCTTTGACGATTCAGAACACATTAATGAGCACACTTACCAAGGAAAGAGCAAAAAATTTATTTTGTGTGTAGATGATTCTGTACTTTAACGAATCCAATCAAGTAATCTATGAGTAATACACTGGTGTGCAAAAATTAAGGACGAGACGGTTTTTTCAATACAACTGTACAAAAGCTTTCCAAATCAACACATTTAATGCCGTAAGATCTCCAATACGTAAGGACATGTGTAATGTAAGCAACACTTACTAAAAGAGAAATCAGAGGGATAAAAAGAAGCTTGATTGAAAAAGTAGCATGGAGCGCAATGCGACTGAAGGCAGAAACATCCCTGTTATGGGTGTCCAGCAAGAAACATCAGGTCTTTAGTAGGGGATATGATCTCCCCTGACTGCTAGGCAGGTTTCACAGCGTCTGCCCATGCTGAGAATGAGGGTGTCAATGAGTTGTTGAGGCATTGCTGCCCATTCGTCTTGCAGCGCCAATCGAAGCTCCCGAATCGTTACTGGTGGTAAGGTACGAGCTGCCAAGCGTCTGCCTAGAAAATTCCATACATGCTCGATGGGATTGAGATCCAGAGATCGTGCCGGCCAATCCATACGTTCAATATCCTCACTCTCTAAGAGCTGTTCGGCAGCTACTGTGCGATGACAGGGTGCATTGTCGTCCATGAAAAAGAACTGCAGACCCATAGCGCCTCTAAAAAGACGCACATATGGAAGAAGAATCTCGTTACAATAACGGGTCCCGTTGACTGAACCTGCGTCGAAGATGTGAAGGTCTGTACGACTACCAAGCATGATGCCTCCCCAAACGAGAACACCACGACCTCCATACCTCTCCCTTTCAATGATATTCGAGGGATGATTGCGGCTTCCCCGCTCTCTCCAGATGAGTATGCGATGAGAATCGCTACTCAAACTGAATCTGCTCTCATCTGTAAAGAGTACTCGTCCCCATTCATTGTCTCTCCAATTCCGGAGTTCCCGGCACCACAGAGAACGCCTTCTCCGATGGGCAGGCGTTAAAGGTACACACCGTACAGGGCGTCGTGCAAACAGACCACCACCGTGCAGTCTTCTGGCCACGGTAAAACGCGATATCGGTCGTCCAGTCGCTTGTGTTGTGTGTCTAGCGATTTCTCCCGCTGTCCGCCGCCTGTTTCTTCTAACCTGTAAGACAATGTATCGGTCATCTGCGGGTGTGGTTCCTCGTGGACGACCACTACTGAACCCCCGGATAGCTGTTCCTGTAGTTTGAAATTGTCTCCAAAGTCGTGAAACGATGCTGTGAGCAATTCCGAACTCTGCAGTCACACTTGTCACACTGCGGCCTTCCTCCAACTTCCCAATGATTCGACCTCGGGTAAAAACATCCAGATGTCGTCTAACAGATTGATTATTCGCCATTTCTCGCTGAGGCAGCAACTCGGTGTGATTTTAACTGCTATACGGCGTGCAATCTCTTTGCCAGAAATACTGATCTTACACCAACAACATGCTTTATACTACTCAGACACTCCCCCAATACGTCTACCTGCATATCTGCGCATGTGCTACCGTACATCAACTTACTTAATCTCCTGATTCGTCTTTCTGTCCGCTCTGCCTCTTCGTTCAGCTGATATGCTAATTTTTCAACTTCGTTCTTAATTTTTGCACACCAGTGTAGTTGTCAAAGTTTATACATTACGTGGATGTTTTTTAATCTTATAAGCACTCAAATGATCTAAAAGATCTCCAGATGAACGATGATATTTCGAAAATATACAAAAGTTAATTACATATATAGTTCAATCAGTGTCGATTACGCATTACAAATCTCTTCTCCGACTGAAAAACGATATTTAGAATAATTACAAAAGATGCCACCTAAAGCAATATAACTTTTAACAACAGAGGATTACATATCTATCATCAAATAAATTAAACAAGTGAATTTCGAATCTAAACAATATCTATAACTACTGTATAATTTTTAAAAAATCAATTAAAAATTAGTTTAAAACAAAGAAAATATAGATTTAAACAGAACGAAATATTTCACTATACGAAACATAATTAACGGGTTTATTAAGTAAAGTTCACATTAATGACTTTCAAACATTAATGGCTGCCAATACACACACATTCAACTTTTTTTTCTTTTACTATATATTTCCCCACTAAAGAAATGGTAAATATTTTTAAAATATACTAATT
This sequence comes from Trichonephila clavipes, assembly GCA_019973935.1. Taxonomy (NCBI): domain Eukaryota; kingdom Metazoa; phylum Arthropoda; class Arachnida; order Araneae; family Nephilidae; genus Trichonephila; species Trichonephila clavipes. The sequence goes on along the minus strand of BMAU01001371.1, from coordinate 1,087,733 downwards.
GACTGGAATATCAAACTGTTTGGTGTGTTTTCTCTTCTAAACTTGCAATATGACTGATAATAATAATTTTCATTATTATTATTAAAAAGAAGCTTTTTCTGATATTTTCAAGACCATAAGGCGAAAATATTGACTTAACAACCATTAAACAAATCCATTAAATTGAATTATAGTTTACTATTTAATTTATTCTATTTTCATACACATTTATATAGGTAACACATAACCTGTGGAAACAAACTTAGTTTTTGATTTTAAAATTAAATTCCAAACCTGTGAAGGGCAACTGCAAAAATATTTAATTTTAAAAGCAAAGTATTTTATTTATAGTGTAGAATTATAGTAAATCGTAATTCAAGATGCTTCGAAATGTAAAAAAAAAGAGTGCAAGAAACAGGAAATTAAGGAAATAAAAACTTTTTAAAATCATTCCAATAATAAAAAGAGAAAAAAATTATTTTATGTAGAAATATCAGAATATATCGTTAAAATCTATTTACATCTAATAATATTTCTTATGCAAGCGATTAAAATGATAAAAAATAAAATCGCTTAGGAATATTAAATATAAAAAAAGCCAGCACATTTTTTTTCGATAACAAATGCATAGAATTCGATAATAAATCACATCACCTCAACACAAATTTTGCTTACTTATAATGTTCTTTTATTTGCAATGTCGTATTGTATAAGTAAAAAATGAAAACAGTAAGATATTCTTTCTCAAGGCAGTTGAAAACAACATAACACATCATAAAACTGATTTAGTGCAATATTCTGGACGATCTGGCAATAACCAAGATGATTGGATGCATCTGAAATACTTAAAATACATTTTATATGTAAAACAGTACTTCTCAATTTAAAGAATAAATTAAATAAAATAAATGCCCTCCGAGAAATTGCATTTTTGACATAAAATTTTTTGAAAATAAAAATTCTTTTAAAAATCTATGAAAAGCAAAATTTAATCAGTTGCTCTTGCGCATAACAAAATATAATTATACAACAAAAACTAAAAATCAAATGAATTTTAGAAGTATACTAAGTGTTAGAATTTATATATATATATATATATATATATATATATATATATATATATATATATATATATATATATATATAATAATACTTCTATAATATTTCTGGAGAGTGGTAAAAATAACTGTAAGACGTGGCGAGTGGATGTTATTACTTTAGCGAACCAAAGGTAGGGCGTGGCCGATGACGAGTGAATGACCTTATATTAGATACATTTTCTATGTTGGTTGATGTTACATATTCAATACTACAGATGAGGCAGTCTGGGACATTAATCCAGTTTATTGCATCTTGAAACACAGAGATAAAGTAGGGACGGCATTACACATAACAAGAAGCAAACATCATGACACAAACACAGAACGCACAGCAGCCGGCTGATTATATGATGAAAGCAAGCAGACAAAAGAGAGGATAGAGAGGCGGGATTTCCAGAGACATCAGTTTTTATACCCGACGGTGAAGACCCCGTGACATTTTTGTAATAAGAGCTCTGATTGGTTACAATGGGCGGGAAGGGGATTTATGATGTAATAATATTAGTCGATTACGATTAAGATCAGAGTGCTAGTTTCGAACCAAATAATTAAAAGATTATTTGAATATTATTAAAAGAGTTAATTAAAAGGATGGTAGGGTGTTATTACATATATATACTAGCCATCACGAGCCAACTTCGCTGTGTATTTTATGATGTTTTGTGATTATATATTGTTCTTAAATCCTTGAGAGAGAGGGATAGAGATGCAAGTTCTTGCATTAAGCTTTCGATTGTATTGAAAAACATTCTTACAGTCTTCAACTCTTGATATAAAAATGACAGGATTTTAATGTTTTAAACGGAAATATTTTTAAATAGTAAAACCATCTCTGTGTTGATTTCCAAAAAATCTATTTTTAGTGGATCTCAACAAAAGAAATATGTTTGCCAAGTTTCAAGTCTGCTTTTTTACTAGTTCCGGAGATTTCGTGATGAGTGAGTGCGTAGGAGCCTCTTTTCTTCTATATATAGAGAGAGGGAAAAAAGAAAGAGACAGAGAGATAGATAGATGAACTCGAAGAGGAGTGTCGTTTAAGGAGTTTTACCCAATAGCTCGAATGGACAAAAATATTGTATCGCGAGCCTGGAAAATTTTCCAAAAAGTTACTATTGAAAGGAAAATTTCTAGCAATCAGCCGAAGTAAACACCGATGTAATTACAAATATAAAATCATACAGAGATGTAAAGACATTGAAGCCAGACAGTGCGCAATATTATTCAGCAGCTGCCTGCAGTAATTGGACGACATTTGTCCGGGTTTACTGTGGCCAGATATATTTATAAATGTAGCATGATATTCTGCCGTTCTGAACGGTCCATACCTAGTGGCTTAATGTACACATCCGCAACCCCACACTGTGGGGGCAAAGGGCTGAGCAAAGCCAATTGCGTAAAATCCGATTTGGGGCCAAAAACCTGACTCTTTGCAGGGATTCCCGAATATTCTCCGTTACGCCACTGCCCATTCCCCACTTATAGAAACCCAACCATCGGTGACAAGGCTCACAGCAATCTAAAGCAAGGGTCTGCAAACCGCGGTTCGCGAGCTTCATGCAACTCCTTGCAAACACAGTTGCAGCTCTTCAGACTTCTGGCAACATGAATTATTAAAAAATAATAATATTTTCTAAAATGTATTGTTTTCCTTTCTTTTTTTCTCTTTATAATTATGTATTGAAAAAAAGCTTGCCTTATTTGCATCTACAATTAAACCTTTGAGTGGCTTAAAATTTTTGTGTTAAATTGTTTTCCGTTGACAAAACGTAGTGAGTGTATCAGTGAATATATTTAAATTATTTATAGAGCAGTAAGAGTCTAATTTATTGGCAAAATTTCACCTCGAGAAGGCACTCCTCTAAGTAACTTCCAGTTTTTGCTTATTTCTATACATAGATTAGGGAGCCCATTTGAGTGTGAGTAGCGATAAACAAAAATCCTCAACAGAAGTGACAAAAACACATCCTGTATTTTATGACAAACTTAAGGATCAATAAAAAATGAATTGAAATGACTTTTATATGCTAAAACAATCGAAGTAAATTTTAAATAATAGTGTAAATAGAAAATTTTTCAAGATCAATTACTTACGGTATTATTGTTATGAATGACAATACTTGCTCTTGCACTGAGCCATAAGAATAAAAATATCTTCGATAGCTCTTAGTTTTGTAAGGAATATGGAAACATTCCTTAGAAAGAGGCGAACTTTGTGTAAAGCCTTATTTAAGTATTAAAAATATTAATTGAAGCACGAGGGGCTTGACCGTGAATATTACCAGGGACCTCCTTAGCCTGCTGCTCTTCGTAAAAGTGGTTATTTGTGTAAATGTCTCTTTGATACCTTATTTATCTTGTTTCACTAACAACCTGACTTCTTCCTCTAACAGTTTGTTGACCCAAGGTCTAAAAAGCGTATAAAGACTGGACATCTTATCAATGCAGTCTCATCCTCTTCCCCGAAAAGAGTCATCTCAATCTGATAAATGATTGTCATCACCAGTTGATATGGAAAAAGATATGAACATGTTTTCATCCCATTAGAATGAGGAAATAATACTTCTGAGCAGTGGCAGTCCACCGCAATACGGGAGAGCCTAGGAGGCCCAAAAGCCTGACTGCCGCCAAGTATCTACTCCTTGCAAAATCCAACTTGGGGGGCCCAAAACCTGACTTTGCAGGGGGTCCAGATGTTCTCCATTACGCCACTGCCTCTGAGAGGTCTTGATGTGCTTGAACAGATGTAGTTCTCCTTTTTCGACAAAGATTCATTTGCCGAAGATAGTTACTGTGATGAAGTTACAGTGACATTCCCCACTTAAATCTGTTTCGAATTTTAATTTGTCCAGATTTAGGATTTCTTTATGGGGGACAATGGACAGCCATGCATGTCCCATGCAATTCAGAAGCTTTTAGAAAGTGAAGATATCGATAAAATACATTTGATACAAATCTCACTTAACATCTATAGGAGGTTTTGTAGACAATTTGACACAAATTCTGATTTAGGAATAGGGTCTCTTACTTCAAGAAATGTTCGATAATCTCATGTTAAGTACGAACATAAGAGGCCACACAACAATTGCAGTCAGGGGAAGTCATATTCCTAATTAAGGAACTTTTTGATTTGTTGTTTTCCTTCTTAATCAGACCGTGTATTGTACTATCTCCACTCCGTCATTACTGTATGCGTCCGATTCACTTTTAAGTACTACATTTCGTCTCCGCGTTAAGAACTTTATGTTACCCTGTTGACTTCTTGCTAAATTGCAGCAAAACAAGTAAAAGTGCTTAAATTTTGTACATTAATATATAGAAATATCCAAGGTGTAACTGAAACTGCTGCCCAAATTGAAAATTGAGATAAAGGTCACCGAAACAAAAATCTCAATACGATGTGTGGTCGGAAGGCAATCATCTAGCCATTATAGGGCGCATTCACAGTCAAAAGGATGGCAACACTGAAGATGAATATTTAAGGGATAAAAAGGTTAAAACAACTACTCAAATGAGCTACTCCAGCTGGATTTCATGAGCATTAACAGCTGCAACTCTCAATACAGTAGTAAGGTTTCTGGTGACTAAATAGGCATCTTATAAAATGCGTTTTTTTAATATCTCCTGAGCAGATTTCTAAGAAGCAAATCATAAAATTTTGAAAGCCAAACAATGGGACTGCTGTGGTCCGTCTATCTGCTATGAAAGTTAATGTTGAAACTTCATGTCCAAATCAACTAACACGCTTCATTCTACTGGAAAAACGTAATTATTCTGGAACTGTGGGAACAACTCGGTATAAGTCTAGCAATACCTGCTACAGTAAGGTGAAGTAATTTTGCGGGCTTAAATGGTAGAGTAAGAGATACAGTTCAATTAAAGGATCATAAATTATCCAGATCCATACATTCACTAAGATACTTTTCTGATGGCCTCTTACTGTGCATCCATTACATTTTATGTAGCCCACACGAGACCGCTGTGCATATTTTCTTTTGGAAAAACTCGCCATAGTGTCATATGGTTCACCCCTTGGTAAAAAGTTACAATTGCGTGCTTCGTTCAGGCCGCTCATCCACTACATGCAGGACAGTCTTCTGTCCAATTAGCATTCAGATATTTCTTGTTTGACCTCTGACAAATGTTTGAATGTGAAATGAACCCGTCTCTACGAGTTGTCGGTTCATCCGCCAAAATGTTTTCCCACTCGATATTACTGGGTTGTTTCTTTTTTATATTGGTCTTTTCAGCATTCGAATATTGCTAAATCTCTGGCAGCAAACATCAGTCGAAGGAAGAGTTCTGCAATAAATTGAGTTGCCATAACTTCTTTAAAAATAATTTTCTGTGATGCTAAAATTTGATTAGGTGGTATATTTCTATCAGTTTGCCTCTTCTAAGTGGTTTAGGAAAGGACTAAAAAGGACTCTTTTCCTTCTGCTAGGGGCTTAAGGGAATTCCTGTAAGATTCAGGTTTGAATGATTTCTCTACATATTGAAAACCCTTACCAGTCACTCGTGAATTGTCTGACGACTTAACATTGTATTGGGAAATTTTGTTTATTTTAGCGACCAGTATTGTCACCTCTAGGTTGAATCATGATTTCAGTTGTTGTTGTCGTGTATGACAAAGTGCAGAGGTTGTAATAATAGAACATAAGGATATAGTCAGATATAATGATTTCACAGTTACACACTTATATATATATATACAATATTATAATACAACAGCTATAATTTATGATCCCTATATCATCATGTACAATGTTTAACCAGTTGTTAGAGTCCTCATTTCTTGTAGTAAAAAAAGTCTTGTGTTTTATTTTAATGATATTGAGTATATTCCTGAGTTTTCCGCGTATAATGCTCTAGAACAGGATGGCTAACTTTTTTTGTATACCTCTTTTCCTATTAAAATGTGTCAGGACGAACTTGGTGTCATAGGTGATGCGAAAAAGTGCATTTTATCATGCAGGGAATGCATGACAAAAATGCATACTAGCATCCCCGCTCAATAGGACTAGAGAAGGAAAAGTCATTACAAAAACAAATAAAAAAATAAATAAAGCCATTTACTTGAAATTATTGTACAATTCATGGGAAATCTGTCAAATTGTTTTGTTGTAACTTTATTCCTTCCGTGATTATCTTATGTTATGATTTTAGTGCTATTTTAAGTAAAAGTATGAGCTCAGTAGAAATAAAGTACCTATTAGTTTCAAAACTACTTTTTTGTAAGTAAATGTGGGATTTATACGAGTCCAAAGAACTAAAATGGCCTTTCCTCTCTACCATCTATTTACTGCCTTTTGCTCTTGCGAGTACACTACCCGCAGGAGCTTCAGCGATTTTTACCCAATTTTGATCCTCCTCCTTTATCAACTATAAAGCTTGGGGAGGCAAGAATAAATTTAACTGAATAAAAAACGCTGGACTGTATTACCCTGGAAAACTTGAATAAATTGAGAACGAAGGTCTGCTAGGCTCGCAGCCTAAACTTAAAACTGACGATTTACGCCTAATGATTTTTGACAATCCATATGACCGTCTCGCCAAATTAACAAAAAATACAAATGGTAAAAGAAGCATTAACATACCTTATTTTCTTTCTTTTCATCCTTTGTCTTACTACTAAATCCCACGTATATTTTTATAATACGTTTGGTTACTAGGAAACTAGCGAATTTTGATTAAGCTGAGTCATATATGTATTTTGGGCCGATAAAATCAATAAACCAAACATGAAACAAGTAATATAAAAAAAATTGTCAATTCCTACTTTGAATGGATGAATAGAAAGTATTTTATTAACGATTGAAAATTTTAACAATATGTATATATAGGAAGAGAGTGAACTAATAGTAGGAATTGAAAAAACAGCATGATTTGTCTCAATTGTTGTAACAATGCACACCCGGTTTGGCTGAAAAACTGGTTTTCGACACCAACTTTTGTCATTGTTTTAACAGTTATATTATTATAACAATGGAGATTGATCTAACTTGGCGTCGAAAATCGGTAATTAATTTAATTTAATTAAGGAACTAATATTTGAAAAAACTGTATTAATATCAAGTGTCATCCACTATAAGTTTTTAAAAATGTATTTGAACTTGATTGGATAAATAGAAAGTATTTTATAAACGATTAAAAATTTGAACAAGATATATATATACATATATATATATAAATAAATAGATATATATAGGAAGAGAGTGAGGAATTGAAAAATATCATCCCGTTAATTTGCCTCACGCAACCTAAAATTATAAGCCTTTCGATGTTTTATAGACGCGGTAGACCTATAATTAGACCAGGTAGAACTACAATGCTCGAATAAGTACTGGGTTCAAGTCCTCATTCCACCAAAGATTCATACGAAGTAAATCGAAATAAATTTCAAATTCCTCCTGTGGTATGGTGTGGAAGTCTAACTTTATAATGTTTTTGTTCATTCTAATGATGTCTAAACGTGATGATAAACAATAGAAAAATTTCTAATAATAACTAACTGATAAGCAATATTTTTGGTGAATTTTGGATTCCTTTTTTTTCGATTTGGCGACCGCATATAGTTTACCTAACTGTTAATTACAAGAGCAATCATCATCTCGTAGGTCCTTAAAATTTACGTGAAAAATATTCTTTAAGTTTCAAATTCGATATTTAAGTTCCGTTTTTTTTAAATCTCGTAATTTAAATTACGAAATGAATTCTATTCTGCCCCTTCATTAATACATCAATTAACCAATGTGCAATTCTAGTGCAACGTTAAGTAAACAAAACAATACTCTCACAAAACCCCCAGTTCATATTTTTCCTTTTAACTCTATATTCGTTGAGTTATAAGGTATAAGCCGGCATGAGTTTAATCTGCTTTTAACAAAATTTGTTCCGATTAAGATATACATCAATACGGGTTGTCTAGAATAAACCGATATGGGAAAGAGATATTAAGACCAAAAATTACTACTAGTATTGAAATGTATGTAAAAATTATAAAAAAACTAAAAGGTTAATCAACTTGAAGTAAAGATTGCAGCATTCAGTAGAAACTGCGTATTCCTAACGGAAAAGGGATGATGTCAACTCTGATAAGAACATTGAATCAGCTTGAGATGAGGAAAAGAGAAAATCTTTAGTAAAAAAAAAGGGAAAATCTTCTAATTCAGTCAATTCATAGAGAAGATGCATAAACGTAATTATAAAATGCAGCTTAACACCAATTAACGTTTAAGAAATTTCAAAGCTTACTTGGAACTATATGCAACATATTTTAAGCCATTTCAATTCAAATGTAAAGTTAAAAATTTTGGCAAATTAAAATTGTTACGTGTCCAGATTGTTTCAAAACTATATTAGAGAAGGATTAAATACTTCCATTATATATCCAAATATTTGCTTGGGAATTAATTGACTCCGTCTTTCGCAAAAGAAGAGGTATTAAATTAGTACACAAATTTAAATTTGATACTAATGGTTTTTTATAAAATTCTAATTTAGTATTAATTTTTTTAAAAAACACACACTCTCTCTCTCTCTCTCTCTTACAAAGAAAAAAACTTATATAAATCCTTTTTATTGGAATGTTTTTTATTAAAATTTCCATTTTTGTATTTTTTTATGTATCGTCACTATAGAATTTGGAACAAATGCTAATCAAATCAAGTTTTATAAAACGATAGAGTTTTAAAATGGTATCATAACAGAATGATGATTTTAGAATGATAATTCTTTTTGGCATATTACATTTCGCGTATGTATAATCAAACTAATGAAAAATAAGTAATATAAAAAAATTAAGTCAATTCCTATGTATACTTAGGTCAACAAAGAAAATTTTTATTTTAGTTACTTTTTATTAAATAGTTACAATGAATATAAATATGTATATACGTATGACAGAATCACGCTATTAAGTGACAAAACAGAAAGCGATTTTCCTTGCAATTTTCCATTTTCCTTTCTAGATAGGATGTTGGACTATTTTTTTATTTGTTACTATTTATTCATAAATGAAATTTAATTATTCTAATAAACAAAAACAATCATTGTAAAAAAGAAATCACATTCTCTGAAATTAGGCCACCCCAGGTGGGATTCGAACCTACAACCCTTGGATTAGAAGTCCAACGCGCCAACCATTTTGCTACAGAGAAACAACGAACGGTTTTCCTTTCTATATATGCTGTTAGACTGTTTGTCACTATTTTTTTCATTTTTTAATTTAATGAATGAATTAATATTTGAAAAAACTGCGTTAACGTCCAGTGTCATCCGCTACAAGTTTTAAAAAATGTATGGGAACTTGAATGGATAAATAGAAAGTATATATATTTTATTAACGTTTGAAAATTTGAACAATATATATATATATATATATATATATATATAGAGAGAGAGAGAGAGAGAGAGATGAATATATATAGGGAAAGCGTGAACTAATAGAGTAGGAATTTTGTGAAAAAGTACGTTATATATATACCGTAAAATCCGGCGGGTATAACGCGCACCTATACTACCCAGCTGCATCTTTTAGTTTTTTGGTACATTCACCGTACAAAGTGCACTCCCTTTTTTTACGAAAAAACGTGAAATGTACGTGGACAATGCTCTAATGTTTTGAAGTCATTTAATCGAGGTATTATCCAAGGCTTTTTTGAAAAAATAGCATGCTTCTAAGAGACTATAACCTTTTAAGTTTATAAGGTATGCCATTAGCTTTAAATAAACAATATTTCGGTACATATAAATAGATGCCTAATTTTTTTATGCTGATCTCTTTTTTTTTATTTTTAAAGCTATCATTTTATTCACGGGTTATAACCCTCACCTGTAAATTTCGATCTTATTTTTTGTGTTGAAAGGACTCGTTACCTACCAGATTGTATGACATATGAGCGTATTACAATGCATATGATGAATGTGTGGATGTTAATGTCGCACTGTTCAGTGGCCGCGGTAGCCGAGTGGTATAGGTATCGGACCGTGGCTTGCTTTGTCACGGGTTCGAGCCCAGTACCACTAAAGACCCGCCGTGTAGGGCAGCGATGCACGTTAAATCTGTCGAGAGCTGAAACGTCCTCCCGTTGGTGTGGTAGTTAGGAGAGGGGGGTGCCAGCTCAGGTGTCGTCCACGTCACTTGACCATGGTTCAAAATGACGTGGTCCGTCGCCAAAAGCCCTCGTGTAGCTGAACAGTGCGACGTTAATATTCAATCAATCAGTCGCACTGTTCAGCTATACGACTGCTTTTAGTGATGGACCTCGTAATTTTGAGCCACGGTCAAGTGACGAGGACGATACCTGAGATGGCACCCCCTCTCCTAACTACCACACCACACCAAAGGTGGATGTTTGAGATTTCGACAGATTTAACGTGCATTTCTCTCCTACACGGCGGCTCTTCCGCGGTACTAGGCTCGAACTCATGACACGCCGACTACGAATCCGTTACCTTGATCACCAGGCTACCGAGGCAAAAAAAAATGCATATTATAGTCTAGTCTAATTATTACAGACTAAAAGGAGCATTCGAAGATATGTAGCATTCTTAAAATTAAGCAAATTAAAATGGGACAAAAAATCGACGAAGCGTAATAATGTTAAGGTATAAGCATATCAAAAGCTTTTCCAAAAGGTGAATCTTTCCATAAATATTTACAGAACAGGGCCATTTTCTACTATAAGAATATATCCAGTTGAAAACTATTCAACTTCGAACGTTCTACCGACTCTATTTCAAACATTTATCAGTCAAACAGCTTCAAGCATTGCCTATTTATAGATAACAACATTCTTATATTCACTACGCGTCTATGTTTTACGACAAGTCTACATGGACGTTGATTGAAATACCGACACCAGAAGTTTGTCGAAAAGTAGTTCACGTGTTCATACAAAACAGAGGAACATAATTCATATTATTATCACATTCCCTTTGTGCTGCCTCGTCTTTCACGAGGGCGGTGTGGTCACTTCCATTGAATTGGAAATGTTGGCCAGCCTTCAAACTCTGCCTGACTCAGCAGAAGCGAGTTCATCGCCTGCAGGATATTCGATGGCAGCGGCATTCACGGCGTCTTTTGTGCCACCATTCTGACCCATTTCCTGTGCTGCGGGATCACGTGACCGTCTTCCAACACACGCACATAAGGTTGGCTTTATATATAAGTATAGAAAGATGGAAATAATAGATCAGTGCTTCCCAAAGTGGTCTATATAAACCTCCAGGGGTCTGTAACGACCTGCAAGGGGTCCACGGCAGCGAAAAAAATAAGTTAGGGGTCCATGAGGTGTAAATGGGGATCAACCATAGTAGCCCTCATTAAACTAGATCGTGATTTTAATTTTTTAAAAAAATTTAGTCAAGTGAAAACCAGATGTTACCTATTTAACACATTTATTTACTAAGTTTAATGTTAATTTGCAGTTACAAGGTGACAACATAAACGGATGTTATAATCGAATGATTATCGATTATTTTACGTTCAATAGTTGCAAATTTCTGGAACATTGCACTCAGTCGCTTTTATCTAGTTTTCTGTCCACTTTGAGGTTTTGCAGAAGGAATCGTTTTAAACTATTTTAACTGTTTTTACAGATCCTCTTCATTTAGGATTACGTAACCCATTGATTAAAATCGCAAATTTTTGGACTGGCATTTTAAAAATCTTGAGTTCCCACTAACAAGATGAAGAAGTCGAAGCCTTCTCGTGATGGGTTATAACATTTGGAGAGGGAAGTCAGCCTTAGATGTTTGTTCTGTTGGTTGAATGTAGCTCACAATCTTAAAATTCCGTCATGATTTGATTTGATTTTTATTTCTGTCGCACTCAAAAGCAACGGACCTCCAATTCTGAACCTTGGTCAAATGACGAGGACGACACCACTCTCCCAAATTCCACAGCATGAAATGTAAGGATTTTAAGCCTTGACAGATTTAACGTGCACCAGCCCTTCTATATCACAGGTCTCTAGTAGTTAGTGAATGAATGAAGATTAACTACTCAAGGGCTTTTGGCGACTGACCTCGTAGTTTTGAACCATGGTCAAGTGACGAGGACGACAGCTGAGCTAGCACCCCTTCTCTTTTCTTTTACATCACAAAAGGAAGGGCATTTAAGCCTTGACATATTTAACGTGCATCGGCCCCCTCTGCACTGCGGGTCTTCAGCTGTACTTGGCTTGAGCTCATGACACTCCGGTCACGAGTCCGTTATCTTGCCACTAGACTATCGAGGTTATCAGATCTCTAGTGGTACAAGGATTCGAACGCCCGACTCAACCGAAACATCCTAGGTCACGAGTTCGCGACCATTATCACTTGTCGCGAACTGAAACTAATTTGTAGATAAAAAAGAATTAGTAAGAAGGTTTCCAAGAAGCTAATTCATTATCAAAATAAGAATTAGTTCGCAGGAATCCTTTAAATTATGTGTTTGTATCTTAGAGAAATAAGAAATAATTATAAAAAAGAGTGATTTATTTTCTTTAAAAAAATTATGTAATTTTTTTAAATACAAATGTTTAATGAAAATTAAAATAGTGTAAGAAAAATTATTTGATAAAAATTACACAATTGTAACCATGATTGTTGAGTGGTCGTGGAACTGAGCTCGTCACCAGTGGAAGATGCTAACGCATGTTAAATCAGATCAGAGTAGACTCAATATCTTCTCATAGAAGTGGAAGTGTGAAACTGAGGTTCTAGCTCTGATTTCGACTTCGTCATCGGAACTCTGATCCAAAATTCTTAGACCGCTGTTTAGGGTTAATTGACCATTGTGCAAAGCGGTAATAGACAATCGGAAAAGTTCAATAAATGAATGCATTTGAAAAAAAATAACAATAAGAAGGAAATTATGAAATGGAAAGGAATTGGGAATTATTAAAATGCACTAAAAGTCACTTCTTAAAAACTTAAAAATGAAAAAGAAAACTGGTTACGTAAATAAGAATTGACCTTGGTGGCACCGTGGTAATCAATCCGGTGGTTATGATCACGATTTCGTGGCCGGCGTGTCATGCTTTCAAGCCTTAGTGCCACTAAAAACCCACTGTGTAGAGGAGCAGATGCATGTTCAACCTGTCGAAATTCATAGTCTTTCCACTGGCGTGGTAGTTTGGATAAGGAGTGTCACCTCAGGTGTCGTCCTCACCACTTAAACATTGTTCAAAGGAGTGAGTGAATGAATATTAACGTCGCACTGTTAAGCTACACGAACGCTTTTGGTGACGGATCTCGTAATTTTGAACCATGGTCAAGTGGCGAGGACGACAAGCGACCTGGCATCCCACTCTCATAACTACCACACCACTCCAATGAGAGGTCGCTCGAGCCCTCGAACGATTCAACGCGCATTCCTCCCCTACACGCCTGGTCTTTAATGGTACTGGGTTCGAATTTATGACATGCCAGGTACGATTCGATACCTTGACCACTAGGCTACTGTGACCATTCAAAATTAGGAGATCCATCGCCGAAAGCCCTCGTATTGCTTGATAGTGTGTACGTTAAAGAACACTCAATTACTTCAAACCATGCAAAAAGTTCGTATTCAAAACCAATTTCGTATGTATTTTTGTATATTAGAAATCATTTTTTCGTATTTATCATCCTTAGTAAGATATAAATTACTAATGGCGATTAATAAGTTTAGAGATATAAATTTATTTTTTTATGCTGTAGACTCACTTTTTTCAATTCCTACTATTAGTTCACACTCTCCCTATATATATATATATATATATATATATATATATATATATATATATATATATATACATATATATACATATATATCTTGTTAAAAGTTGCAATCGTTAATAAAATATTTTTATTCATCCACTCAAGTCCAAATACATTTTTTTAAACTTGTAGTCGATGACACTTGATGTTAATACAGTTTTTTTCAAATATGAATTCATTCATTAAATTTAATAAATGAATAAAAATAGTAAAAACCAAAATAATAGTGCAACATCATGTATAAAAACGAAAACCACTCATTGTGTCCCTCTAAGCGCGTTGGATAGCACGTTGGACTTCTAATCCAAAAGTCGTCGGTTTGAATCCCACCTGGGATGGCCTAATCTCTGAGAATGTGATTCCTTTTTACTATACTGTTTTTTTGGAATAGTTATATTTAATGAATTATATATATAATAAATCGTAACAAACAAAAATAATAGTCCAACACCATATATAGAACGGAAAATCGCATTCTATTTTGCCACTTAATACTGTGATTCTGTCATGTATATTTACATATTAATATCAATTGCAATTATTTAAAATTGTTATAATAAAAAGTAACTAAAATATAAAATTTTTCTTTGTTGACCTAAGTAGCATATATATATATATATATAATTGACTTAAAATTTTTTTTTAATATTATTTGTGAAATAGAAGTTAGTTATTTTTTACTAGTAGTATATTTATAATCAATTAATGATACCTCACACCATACTTGAAATCCGTATTTTTTTTCCACAAATACTAATTTCATTTATCTTTGTCTCAATCAGGTAATATATATTTTCCAGATAAAAAAATATCTTGGTTTTCGACAGTGAGAACAAATACAAATTCCTCTTAAAATTAGAAGAATAGGTGTCTCACAAAGGGCAACTCTTTTTTCTCATATACACACATGATAATATCATAATCTTTCAATCAAGGTTTCCAAATGACACGCTCTATTTACATAATTCGGCTCCCATGTTGTTCAAGGCGAAAAATGAAACAAAATAGCATTATTCAGAATATATTGGAGAGGTCACAGATTTCTAAAAAGATAGATTTTTTTTTAATAATTTTTGTAGGCAAGGTTCGTTATTGATTATAAAAGTACAGAAGTCAGGTATGAAAGTATGTAGGAATATTTACCCAGTACAATCAGAATGAATTAAATTTTATTGTTATGGAAATCACTTGATTCGGATTTTTCGTTTCTCATACATATAATTATATCTTTTCTGTCATTCTTATTTGGTTATCAACATACATTTTCGATGAAGTGATTAATGTTTTTGAGTGCTATTAAGCACGACTTTGAAATAATTTCTTCAAGAAAGAGACTATTTTTTCAATTCCTACAATTAGTTCACTCTCTCCCTATATTTATTTATTTATATATAAAGGGTGTTTTTTTGAGAGGTATAGAACTTTAAATTGCAATAAAACAACGACGTATTATTCGATTGACATGAATTTTTTTTATTCGAAAGATAATCTTGTGGCATTACATTTTAAATATGATTTCTGGCATAGGACTGCCACGGCTGGCTCGGATGTAGTCCAATCTGGACGTCCAATTTTCGATGACTTTTTCCAACATTTGTGGCCGTATATCGGCAATAACACGGCGAATGTTGTCTTCCAAATGGTCAAGCGTTTGTGGCTTATCCGCATAGACCAATGACTTTACATAGCCCCACAGAAAATAGTCTAGCGGTGTTAAATCACAAGATCTTGCAGGCCAATTCACATGTCCAAAACGTGAAATTAGGTGGTCACCAAACGTGTCTTTCAATAAATCGATTGTGGCACGAGCTGTGTGACATGTTGCGCCGTCTTGTTATAACCACAGCTCCTGGACATCATGATTGTTCAATTCAGGAATGAAAAAGTTAGTAATCATGGCTCTATACCGATCACCATTGACTGTAACGTTGTGACCTTCATCGTTTTTGAAGAAGGATTCCACCAGCCCATAAAGCGCACCAAGCAGTCAGTTTTTCTTGATGTAACGGTGTTTCGACATACACTTGTGGATTAGCTTCACTCCAAATGCGGCAGTTTTGTTTGTTGACGTAGCCATTCAACCAGAAGTGCACTTCATCGCTAAACAAAATTCGCTTATAAAAATCGCGCTCGACCATTATTTTCGAAATAAAATTGCACAATTTGAAAGCGTTGTTCAGGCATGAGTCTATTCATGATGAATTGCCAAACCAAACTAAGAATAAATCCCTTGACAGCTGTTAAATCGGTCGCCATCTTGGAAAGTAATGCCAACTTAAACTTCTATACCTGGAAAAAAAAACACTCTGTACATATATCTTGTTCAAATTGTCAATCGTTAGTAAAATACTTTCTCTTCATTCATTCAAGTTCAAATAGATTTTTTTAAACTTGTAGTGGATGACACTGTATGTCAATACAGTTTTATCAAATATTAATTCATTAATTAAATTAAAAAATGAATAAATATTAACAAACAAAATTAAGAATACATCAACATATATAGAAAGAAAAAACATTCGTTGTGTCCCTGTAGCGCAATGGATAGCGCGCGCGCGCGTTCGACTTCTAATCCAAAGGTCGCGGGATCGAATTTCACCTGGGATGGCTTAATTTCTGAGAACGTGATTTTTTATAACTGTACTATTTTATTAGAGTGAGTGAGTGAATATTAACGTCGCACTGTTGAGCTGCGCGGGGGCTTTCGGCGACGGACCATGTAATTTTGAACCATGGTGAAGTGACGTGGACAACACCTGAGCTGGCACCCCCCTCTCTCTGTACTGAATGTTTAAAATAGTGTAAGTAATTTATATCTATAAGTGTAATACGTTAATATTACTTTCTGTTGTATTTACTTTGTTAAAATTTTAATCTGGCTCACGCTCCACCTGTTCAAGCCTTCGCAGTTCCTGGCGCCTGTCGTAGAAGAAACAAAATGGGTAAATTCTTGCTTCCCACATAAAAGATAGATAAATCCTGTCGCGGAATTGTTTGCAGATGGCAGAAGTTTTCCCTACTTACTAAACAATTATCGTTATATTTTAGATACTTCACCCAATATCGTTAAAAATAATAGTCAATATGTTATTCTGATGTATAAGCTATATTACTGTAAAGTTTCATTAAAATCTATTCAGTTGTTTTTGCGTTAAAGAGGAACAAACATCCAAACATACTTTCACATTTATAATATTAATAAGGATAAAGAAAACATGACAACAAAGGTTAATTTTTAAAATATTTCTTTTAAATTCATGTGTCACATTGGAGTACAAAAGATCATTCATACGTACACTTTATGGAAACCAATTTGTAATTTATTTTATCGTTTGCATTTTGAGATAAAACTTTGGCAACTTCAGAATTATATACTAAAATTTACTTTTGATTGAAATGTAAGACCACAGAATATTTATTTTTGAAAATAGCTCCTAAAATAGATGACTCGAAAGTTATGTAACTGCGCTTTCCAAGCAGAAATATTCGTATCGATAAATTATAAAGCGGTATAAAATCTCGGTTATTGCATTTAAAATAAAAAGGTATTTATTGTATGTTAAATTTGAAAGGGAAAAACGTCTAGCTGAAACTAACCTGAACAAACAAAAACCTGACCACGAAACCTCATCCTTAGACTATTCGAACGCAGGCAACTGTTAAGAAAGCGATCCAAAAAGAAAATCTACAGACTCAAAGATTCATTGCATCGAAACTAGAAATGTCTCCCGGCACTCTTAAGTAAAATCATTCATAAAGATTTAAAGTTAATAAAGATGCTTAAACTTAATGTGCATATGTTTTTGCCAAAACATATTACTGAAAGAAAAACAGATTGTAGAAATTATATAAAAAATACCTAGATGCTGAAAAATGGAAATTTGTGGGAACACTTGATGAGGTATGGGTATATTTAAGAGACTGTATTAAAAAAAAGAAAAATCTTCTCTATTGCTCAACTGACGGGAATGATCGTACGAAATGGCTTCGTTCGTGTTCAAAAAGTTCTCAAAGGGGTTCATGATGGTTGCAGGATTTTGTTAAATCGGCATATTAAAAATTAAAACAGTCTGTAGTAAAACCAAAATTGACTCTTCTATCAGCAGAACATCTCTAGAACCAAAATTTTTTAGAATAAATCCCTGCCTTATACGAAAAGGATATTGATAAAATTGAGCTACATATGGACAATGCCTCTTGTCACACGTCTAAGCCAAATGCCGTTTACATAGCAAAGAAAGCTTCAGAAATAGGGATAAAGTGTATCCCATTTAAAGAAAAATCATTAAAATCAGCCTACGCTTCTGTAATGGACTTTTGTGCTTTCGGTTTATTAAAATGAGCCTTAGGAAATCTGCATCCAAGAACACTGAACGGATTTTGGAAAACAGTTCAAGAAGAATAAAGTAAAATTGGCGGGACAGTACTAAGAAAAAGTTTACTTTCATTAAAAAGATCGAGTGAGTGAGTGAATGAGTGTTTGGGTTTATGGCGCAAGAGCCAACCCTGGCTAAGCTGCGACACACGTTTGATAAAATTTTAAAATCATGTTAATAATACACATTAAAAATATATACATAAAATTATATATGTGCATGCCTGCATGCACATATATAAAAATTAAAGTGTGAAAGGTAAAACATCTTAAAAAGTCAAATTAAATATAAAAATCCAATTTTCTTTACAGAAGCAAATAGGTTTTGGTGGGGTATTTCTCTCACCAAGTCAGATAATGTTAAATGAGATGATCTAAAAAAATAATACAGTTATGATTAAATACGGGACAATCTACTAGGATATGTTTAACAGTAAAAGAGTCTTTGCATGAAGGACATAGAGGAGCATCTTCACCCAACAACAGATGTTTGTGTGTAAAGTGGGTATGACCAATGCGAAGACGAGTCAATTTGACATCAGTCCTTCGCATTGGAATCACAGGTCATGCTTCTATGACAGGTTTCACAGAGTGCAGTTTGTTATCCAACTGCTGACTCATGACTGCTGCCAGATCGTAAAAATATGATGCAGGATGACGCGCTTTATATCTGATAGCGGGACTGCATTAAAAAGATCGAACTTGAGCTATTGTTAAGAATCATAGGTATCAGATAGAAGCAAATCGTCACAAAAAATGCGTCACTAATAAATAAAAATTAGCTCTCAAAATCGTTTCCATAAAGTGTGAATGACCTTCTGTAACACAACCGATTGTTAATGACAATCATTTGTTATTCTGCATCGTAATCGATCGCTGTGGCCCATTGGTTATGTCCATGAGCTAGAGTGAGTGAGTTAATATTAACGTCGCACTGTTCAGCTACACGAGGGCTTTTGGCGACGGACCACGTAATTTTGAACCATGGTCAAGTGACGTGGACGACACCTGAGCTGGCACCCCCTCTCCTAACTACCACACCACACCAACGGGAGGACGTTTCAGCTCTCGACAGATTTAACGTGCATCGCTGCCCTACACGGCGGGTCTTTAGTGGTACTGGGATCGAACTCATGACATGCCTGCCATGGTTGGATACCTTAACCACTGGGCTACCGCAGCCCCCCATGAGCTAGAGGGTCGGCCTTATTTGCAGTGTAAAGTAGAGGTCCCAGGTTTATTTAAATTTCTGGGTAGCGAAAAGGATCACACAGCTTTAGTAAAATAACTTTTTATTTACAATTTTTAATCGCAACTTGACACTCCTAACTATTGTATCAATAAGAAAGAAACTTCACACACAAACATCTAGCAATCAGATACTTTGTATCCCTGTCTGTTAGGCTGTTTCCACTGGCTCTCGCAACGCTTAAGATTCGTCTAAATAGTAAGGCGGAGTTTGCTTTCACACTTTTCTCGTATGTCTCTAGTTGGTCTCGCTCGCCTTATAATCCGTCTCTTAAAACATTTTGGACGGAACAACTGACAACTTACGCCCCTTCGATTTCTGTTTGGAAGGAACATGGACTTGCACATGACACCCTAAAACTTGGTTACGACATCCATTGGTTCTTTCGGAACTAAGTACTGTCCGTCCCGCGACCACCTTGTAGCCACATTTCGAAAATCATATGAATGGTCTATAAATTGACGTGTTTTCAGTTCCTCCTCTCGCCACATTTTAGACGGAACAAAAGAATGGACAGCCGTTGAAACAGGCGTGTCTTATCTAGACTCGTTTTGCAAGATAGGTTATATTGCGCGACTCTTCGCCAAGAGTGCCGAAGAGAAACAAATGGTAGCGGATAACTAACCAAGAATTGACATTACATCAGTGATAGAAAAATTTAATGCGCTTTAAATCTGCCAAGGCTCAAAATCCTTACGTTGGCTTGGTGCAAAAGTTTGGAGAGTCGGGTGGCAGCTCTGATGTCTTTCTTATCATTTTCGTGAAGCCGTTATAGACAAGTGACTCCTAATCTCGAGCTTGTGGTCCGCATTATAACAATCGAGTTGTGAGTTTCAAATCATGTTTAGACTAAAGACTCCCAAGTATAGGTGCCTCATGTCGGCGTAGAATTTTGGAGTATGGTATGCCAACTCAGGTGTTGTCTTCTGCATTTATTTGTGGATTAAAATTACGAAGCGTATTAGCGACGAACTTGTATCAATAACTACGGTCAAGTGACGAGAAAGACACCTAAGTTGACCCCCCACCCTTTGGAAGGGTGAGTCTCAATCGATTTTACGTACATCATCAGTTCTACACTGTGAGTCTTCAGTGTAAATAGGTTTCAATACCGTGACTTGACAATGCCAACCACGAGTTTGTGACCATGACTACTCTGCTTCCGCTACTCTTTGTTTTATAGTACCAAATAGAGCTTAAAATAGATTTTTAGAGAGAACATCTCTTAATTTTTATGAAAGACTGCAAGATGTTTAAACTTTTACAAGAATAAATTTTTAAATTGCAGAAATATTCCTTGCAAATGCGAAAATTTTAGTTTTGGGGAACATTAATGATTAATTTTACTTGTTAAAGTGTAAGAGACAAGATATTCAGCGCACCGTATATAGGAAAAGGCGCATTGATTCAAGAGGAAAAACATAACGTACTAAAATAAATTATGTTTCATAGTGATATATATATATCACAACAGTTTTTTTTTAAACCAAAGAGCTGCATAGTAGCAACTTAGCCTTTACATACACAGCAAGTCTCCAAATGTGACAGCCATTTCAGTGATGGCCCCACCTAATGGCGGCCCTCGCTACCGAATTTGGACGCTTGAATTAATTTAATTCAAGCTCTCGTCGGGTGCTAAATATTACCGTGATTTAATTTTGCCAAGAGTACTGGAACCCAATTGATACTCAAGGGATCTTTTGTATAAGTCACATAATCATACCACAGGCGTTCCTACGAGTTCCGCATTTAGAAAATCTATTGACACCAGCCGGGTTCGAACCCACAACCTAGGCTTACGAAGCGGGCGCTCTACCTCTAAACCACCGGAGCTGACAGCACATATCGATATCGGAGCATTTTTTTCCCATTTGAAAAATTATTTCAAATTGGGATCTATCTCAAATATAAATTATAGCTTAAGAAAACTGAAAAACACCCTTTTATAGTTAATCAAACTAAGTTGTAACTTAATCTTTTTTAGTCGCTAAATCTGGAAATGAGATCTGAAATGAGTCACCAGATGCTAGATGGGATCTGAAAATGGGAAATCGTTAATCCTGATGATCCTGATCAGGACAATGGAGCAAAATTAATACATTATTATATTTTCGTCGTCCCTGGACAAGTGAGCAAAATTTTTAATTAATCTGACCTTTTAAAGTGGGTGAAAATTGAGTTCAAAGATTCCCGTTACATACAAGTAAAGCTTATAAAAGGGTGTTAAAAAGCGAAAAGATCTTTGAGAATAAAAAAAAACAGAAAAAATTTAAGTGGTTAAGAAATCTGGTCAAATATGCATAATTTTACTCTAATTTTACAATTCCAACGCAATGAATCATCTCTATTGACAAATAAAGTGGGTTGGGGATCCCCTTCAGCCACGAAATTCCAGGCATTGCTATATGAAACAAGTTGTTATGAAATCCCACTGGCCTCACCTATATCATCTATCTGGTCAGGACCCACCTATTCATTCTGGTGCGAGATGTCACGCTAAAGGACTCAACAAAGAACATCCAGGTAGAGAAGAATCAGAAGTCAAAATAAATGACAACACGGCCTGTTTACTTCATAGCCTTTCATTTATTTTTTTACCTATTATGAGTCATGATGCAACTCAACACTCCCAGCTAAAAAATCCAATAATATATTATATTTTTTTGTTCTTTCTCTGTACCATATTTGGTTAAAAAATACCTATATATATAAAATTCTACGGGAGACATTTGATGAGAAAGAACTGTAATTATTTCTGAGCCGAGAGTATTGAAAGTCACATTAATTTGTAAGTTCTGAACTTAGAAACACAGGCAGTTAATAAATATATAAATTTAATCTTTAAATTATCTTTAAAAGCCAAAATTAAATTTAAAAAATTTCGAAATTATATTAAATTAGCTGGTATACACGTTCTTTGCCCGGGTGAATTGAAAAATTAAACAATACGGATTGAAGGATAAAGAAGTTTTTAATGAGTTAATTTTACATGAATAGCAAATTAAACAAAAAAAGCTTTTTTGCATATCTCAGATGAACAACAACAAAAAAAAAAAAATCACATTTGTTAGAGAGTTTATAGATCTAATAGCTGAGATAAAAAGGAGATTTATTTTTGTTAAGCCTCGTAACTCTCTTGTTGGTCGGTTATTGAAAACACCTTCCTAAACTAATCTCTGCTCAGCAAAAGTAACTCATTGTTACAAATTTCGTGTAATAAACACTTAAAATAGTGTAAATAATTTATATCATGATGGTTAATACGTTTAAATTACTTTCAGTTAAAATTGTAACATTTGCAAGCAACGCTATTCCTTACATTAATTATAGTGGCGATTCAATGTAAACATAACAACTGTTGGTGATAGAACCAAGTTTGCATTATTTTTGGCGACCCTGTTGGCAACTTTGCGATTGACTGAACATTGCAAAAGTTGATACGCTGTAGTACCACTTGGTGGGGAGCTGCAACAAAGAGGATACGACAAAAACCTTCTCCACAAAAAATACATTTACATGCCAATTTTCATAGTAATCGATTGAACTGTGTTGTAGTAACTGATTGAACGCCCCCGCAATCCCTCTTGGATGTCAATTTTCGCAAAACCCTCTCTTAGATGATCTCTACTCCATGAAAGAAAGATGTCAGTTAAATTTAAAGTCTGGGTTTAATCATTTGAAATCTCTTTCATATATAACACCCCTTTAACCCCCTTGGCGTTCAATTTTTGCTAAAGTCTCTTTTGTAGCGGTTATCTACTCCATGAAAGGAATATATCGGCCAAATTTCAAATCTGCAGATCTAATAGTTAAAAAACGTGTATGTTTATCTATAACTTCGCTTAGCCCTTTGCAACACCTTTAGAGATCGAATTTGGCACAAAACCCTATCTTAGCGGATCTCTACTCCAAGAAAGGACCATGCCTACCATTTCTAGTCTGAATGTCAAATAGTTCAAAAACGAGAATATTTATCTCTAACGACCCATTTACCCCTCTCAAACCTCCTTGGGGGTCTATTTTTGAAAAAGAATTTTGGTAGAGGATCACTACTGTACGAAAGGAACATGCCTGTCAAATTTCAAGACTGTAGATCTTATAGTTCAAAAACGGGAATATTTTTATGTATAGGAAATTAACCCCACGAAACTGCCTTTGGTTGTCGATCTTCGTAAAGAGATTTATTTTAGCGGATCTTTACTCCATGAAAGGAACATGCCTGCTACATTTCAAGTCTGTTGGTCTAATAGTTCAAAAACGGGAGTATTTTTCTATAACGGTACTTAAGCTCTTTCAAAGCCCCTTGGAGGGGGTATTTTCTCAACCCCCCTTTTGTAACACATTTGTATTCCATGAAACAAACATGCCAACCAAATTTCATGTCTGTAGGTCTAATAATTCAAATAGCGGTATCATCTATATAAGCCAATAACAACCTCCGCATTGAAGTGTTTTTGTTTGTCTAACGGTATGTTAGTGCTTACGGAACCGATAGTTGCGGGTTCTGTCCTCCAGGGATATTTTTAATAGCATAGTACGAGGATGGCGAACCAGTGGCACGCGTGCCATCAATGGCACGCAACACAATATTTTGGGCACTCCAACAATCTAAAAAAAATATTTTTGCATTTTATCTCAAAATAACAAGGTTCAGAGTATGAAGTATTACGAACAAACGTGGCCGGGAGCACACTCATTTATTATTGTCCTGCCTTAGTTACGTCGTGTGGACTAGAGTTGCTTCTGATGTAAACTTTAAGCATAACATAGTCAATTTCGTTGAAACTACTGTAGTTTAAAGTTTATTTGTGTTATATTTACGATTTTTAATTGTTATTTAAAATGGCTAGTTCAGCAAAAGAAAAAAAAACGTGTAAGATAGTAAGTGTAACAAAGAATTTCTTTCTTTGTGAATCTAGAAACAGGGCATTATTAGTAAAGGCAACAAAGCGGTGTGCGTTTTATGTACTGGAACAGTGACATGCAGAATATCGTCTGTAAAACGGCATTTTGAAGCAAATCACAAATCCTCTTGTCAAAAAAGTGAACCCCAGCAAAAATAATTAATTGCTTAGAAACCATTTGGCAGATGACTCCAATTCAATATGCATTCTACTAAAAGCAACATCTTACAATCTTAATATGTTATTTATCATCCAATCTGCAACAACAGAAGTAATACATGTTACTTTTATTTGAATTACACGCATAACTAAAATATTTAAACTATACAGTGCAAAATGTTTTTTTTTCGTAATAAATAACGAGTTTTGATCACTTATCGCAAGTCAAAATTGTTTGACGGCACGTCTATACCTCATTAAGCACTTCCTTAGAAAAAATGGTACGTTGATCCATAAAGGTTAGGGCCCCCCTGGTATAGTACGTTGAATTTACGCATTCCACACGTTGTTGCAACATATATAACTTGTCTTCATTTCTAATTTGCACAACTGGGGCCGAAGGAAAGTCCAAGACAATTTCCTTATCTTTTATAAATTCTGAGGATTTCAAAAGTATTTCTTTTAGTTCAACGATTTTAAACGATTCATGTACTGTTTCACCGAATTTTTTCTTATACAACTATCAAAACTTAAAACTATCAAATTTTTAAACTTTATTGATCATAAGCAATGTTTAATGCATAAATAAAAAACTCTACTAGATAATCCGTTAAAACCTCCGGTTCTCAACAGAGAGTGGTAGCTTGATAACAAACTTTGAAATACTGTTATATATATATAACTACCAGAATCCCTCATCCAATTTCCTAAGTAAGAGAGTAATCTTTTTTTAAAAAATTATTATTATTATTGATTGCAACTCCTCTTCTCTCGTTCATTCATTGAAGTTGAGTGGAAGTGGACTGCATGATAGTATTAAAAGAAGTAAGTACAATACTTAAAGAAAGAAAATAAAATTTTTCTCGGGAAAAAGTGTGCATGAAGTTTTTACTTAATAAGTAATGTAAAAAAATTCTTTTAAACTCAATTCCCACTTAGATCAACAAATTTTTTTTTATTTTAGCTACTTTTTATTAAATAGTTACAATCAATATAAATATGTATATACTTATGACAGAATCACAACATTAAGTGATAATTAATTTTTATTAATTATCATTATTGTATCTTATTGTCATCCACACAAAACAGTCGTGAATATAAAATTTCAGTTCTACTGAATACTTTAAAACGTGAGAATAAAAATCTTTTAAAGTTCTGACCCAAGTCGCTAAAAAGGAAACCAAAGTGGCTGTATCTGTAATTCTTTAAATAATTAGTTTCCGTCAATTAATTTTAATCAATTAATTAAATTATCGTATTTTTACCCAAAAAAATAGAGTATAGAAAATTTCAACTCAAATGAGCGCTTTTAAATATGAGAAAAAAACCGTTTCAAGTTTTGACACGCCAAAAGGGTTGCGAAGGTGCCAAAAATGATGCCAAAGTAGCTGTACTTGTAATTCTTTGAATAATTAGTTTTAATCAATTAATTTTTATTAATTAGAATTAAATTACTGTATTGTCATCCAAAATAATCCTGTATATAAAATTTCAGCCGAATTGAGCGCTTTAAAATATATTTTATTAACGATTGAAAATTCCACGAAGATAAATAAATAAATATAGAGAGTGTGAGCAAATAGTAGAAATTGAAAAAACACGCGCCTTAACAGTTTTTAATTCAAAACTAAGCGCGAACTGCCGATCCGAGCACGATTTCCGACAAAAACCGAGTTACGTAACTCACCTGAACCGAAAACTCTTCATTCTTCAGCAAAACTTGCCTAAAGAAGTTATCACTTCAAAAAGTGTTTTAATGTTAAATGAGTGCGTCAAATATTAAACATTAAGAAAATTTCCTACTCGTCTCTTGTAACGAAGTGGCAGAAGTGGTTGTGGTCCTGCCACAATTCGAGGTATATATTACTTTAAAGTGTGAAATCCGTTATTTCACAAAAAATAACTAGCTATTTCATTAAATAACTGTGAAGTCAAAGTATATAAAATTATTGAATTCTACGATTTAACACATTTCAAACTGTGTTCCACGGAACCCTGAGGTTCTACAAAGGTTCATACCCAGGGGTTCCACACAAATGAAAATAACAATTTGAAAAGAAAGTTACAAATGAGCAAACAACATAGATTCAAGTTCTCTAAGAAGTTTGTATAACCACAAGTATCTAAGGCGTGTTTCTTAATGCAGGTCCCATGCCCTATGGGGGGAACATAAAAAATAAATTCAGCACCGGACAGTCTCTCTTTTTAGTGATTTCCTGAAACTTTTATTGTAATGTAATAATAATAAAAGAGTATTAAAACATTTTTTTCTTTACGTGTATTACCTACATAATAAATATTCTGTACTTTACAATCATGGGTTCAGCAGAATACTTTTATACTCATTAGTGCAATTTTTACAAAACTAAATGGAATGAATTATACTTAGATGACAGTGTTAAAAGTTATACAATAAAGCACATTTTCCCAATTTGTTAAAAAGAAAAAAAAAATTGTTTACAAGAAAAAGTTTTTTGAAAGAAAAACACCAATTAACATTTGTAAAATAATATTTCCCAGAGTAAAGAATTAAACATGAATGGATAAATCAGAAGGCTTGCCAATGAACAACTTATCGACGTGTCAATAGATTTGATGTTAAAATCTAAATTAAACAGGAACAGCTCCTAAATTTTAGGTTGCAAATTTGCATATATATATATATATATATATAACACAGTTTCTCACACATTTATAAATATTTTAATGCCATTCTGAGCAATGTATTTAAGTTAAAAATATTTCTCAACGTATATAGCAACAAAATCAAAGTATAGAATCAAATTAACGCAAAATAGGAAATGCTACTACAAATGTCATCAATATACCTAGAATGCGATAGTTTGTGTAAAAAATGCAAACACATACCCCTGTTATTAAATATAATGTAATGGTAGATGAATCTGGAACACGAACTTATGAGTAAATTACATTAATATTATGTTAAATGTTTTAAATAAGTACATTAATTTAATTGTCTTTACGTAGAGTACCCATAACATGTTGTGATCTACTTTAAATATTATTTAAAGATACATTCTTCTAAGGCTTTTTTTTGTATGGGGTACCCCGGAAATAGCTCATAGTTTCAAGTATAGTAGTATAGGGAAGTATAGGGGTATATAGTTTGAAGACCACTGTTATAGAATAAAGATTACTTGACCATTAAGGTATAAAATACAGCATTCGAGGTTCTTTGAACCGATTCTAGCTGCTGTTAATCAGTTTTGATCCTCTTATGGCTGCCTTGCAATGACGTTTGTGTGTGTACGCTTCATTCCGTTGCTTTTAAAAGTACAATTTAGGCGGTGTGTACATGCTACCGTTTTACGTTTTGGATTAGTAACAAATGTTTCTGCAACCTGTGGCTTCAAGGAATAACTTTTGCAGGAATGAGGCACCAAAATGTAAATAAGAAAGATTTATTGCAAGAGAGATTAGAATCTTTATTAAATAAGCAGGGGACAAAGGAAAAAAAGGGCTGCATTTACTCGTGAAAAATTATTAATTTCGATACCAGAAGTAAAAAGTGCTAAAGTAGCACAGAAAAAAGCACCACATGACTCTTGATTAGTCCAGCGTTATGATATCCTTAAAGTTCAAGCAGTAGAAAAAGTTAATTGTGCTAGTAAGAAATGCAAAACATATTCTCTTTTCTCCTTTCTGTTTAACTAATGTTAGCAATATGAGTAATAATAAGATTTGTCATCTGCTTTTCTTTATTATTTATCAATTATTATCCGCAACAGGGATAAAATGAATTTTTCGAGAGGTTTTAGCTGTTTATGATCAATTAATTTATAAAATAACTTTAAAATTGGTTATTTTTCACTCTTTAACGGTTTATCATTTGTTATTTTATAGAATAACTAGTTATTTCTCAGAAGAACTAAGTAAAGTATGAAATGTTTCATCCCTTATATACTTTCACTGACTTGCCTAGTTTTTTCATGAAATACATAGTTATTCCATGAAATAACCAAAGTATGTACTTTGAAGGCCTCCATCGATTCACGCATGCTGATGTCGTTTTCGTCGAACTAACACATTTCACACTTGCCACATTTCTTTGTTTCATCCGTCTTGCCACAGTCAATCGTGAACACATCTAGGTGGCAGTGAAGGATTTAGGCTTTGGTCCGCAAGTCCCATGCTTTGGGCGGCATATTTTTAGAAGCACCAACATTTTCGAGGAGGAGAAAATTGTTACGTAACATAAAAAAATTCGAAAACTCCATTCAGATGAGTCAAGAAAAAATGAAAGGGAAACTTATTCTGAACATGAACGTTTTTGAACTAATATTTATTACCACATTCTAGATATTTTGAGTGCAGAACTAATTAGACGTAAAGAAGTATACAAGCAGCTTCACGATAGCTTTAAGGGGGTTCACTCATGTAATCAGTTCAAAAAATAAAAATAAATTTTTTTTTTCATAAATTGCTTCCTTAACATGTCTGGAATACTGTAGTAAAGTGATTTTTTAAAATTTGAAGTCGTTATAAAGAAGCAGGTGTTAGAAGAGCAGCTGTTCGTAGCGCTAAGTTAAGATTTTTACTATTTTAATCGAACTAGAAACTTTAAACCCGTTTTCTCAAAACTGTGTTTTTCAAACTTCCCTCCATCATATCTCAAGAATGGTTTGACCGAATGACTTCAAATTTATACAGTAGCACATATATTCGCACCAAATGTGTGTGTGTGGACTAAGATCATTCCAAAATTCAAAATATTTCTATTTTTTATAACAAAAACATAAGAAAACCCCCCATGAAATTCGAAATTTTTTCTTCGGAGGTCTTCCAAAAATTCAATTTTTGATATTTTCAATTCAGTATAGTTGATTCTGTGCATTTAAGTCAATTTTTCAATGTACTAGGTACTTATGTGGGAAAATAAAGTTATGTCTTACCTTTAATGTCTCATTCGATGTTTTAACTTTTATACATAACTCTGACCACAGTCGACAGGAGAAACTTATTTTCCGACTCACCCTGGTAGCATGATTAATTTCCCACTTTTCTATTATCTCTAAGTAAACAAAATACAAGTTTAGTTGTGTTAAATATCAATGTTTTAGAGTATGTAGATCGCAAAACATATTTAAAAGAAAAAAATTTGATCATATATTTCTAGGAAGTGGCCACATCTGATGAATGATGTGAACATTAGAAATGAGAATTCATGTAATGCAATATCTTTATTTTGTATACATTATGATCAGTGGCGCACACAAGGGGGGTGTCCTTGGGGTCCAAACCCCCCAAATTCCTTGACTTTTTTTCCGATTGATTATAATTCTGAGTATATTGTACGTAAAATTTAATTAAATATTTGTTATCAATGAGAGATTAATTTTATTAATTAATGCTAATTATTTATTCAATAAGTAGTTTTTTACGGTTTTTTGTTCCCGAGAATCGACAAAATCAAAAGGAGCATGATGCAAGAATGGTGGACATTCGACCTTGGAAAATTCCTGTGTGCGCTCTCTCTACTGATTATGATACTTCATATTTTAATGATAACCAAATCTTTTGTTTACATGGTTTTCATAAATTACAAATATTAATTCGTTACTAAAAGTATCACATCAAGAATGAGTGATTTTTATCCTCTTTTTTATTAGTTTTTTTTAAATTTTTGAAAAAAAAAGTCTTAATATACTCTAGTTTTATTTATTCAGATTATAAATGGGAGGATGGAATTTCTCTCAATACACATACAGTTAACGAAAAATTTCATACAAAGGTGTTTTTTTCTATATACAGGTTCGTTCTTACTGTAGAAAAAGCATATGAATTCTAAATACACTCATTGCCATAAAAATTTGCGCATCCAGAAAAAGTCGTCAAAATTAAACGAAATTTTGCGTTTGTAAGTACTACTTTGATACAAGTAAGTGATTAGAAAATCAAAGAAAAAGGACCATTTGTAGCAGAAAAAAAGTACAAATGAACGGATGCTTTAGTACTCTATTGGATCCCCTCTAGCACGAATGCACGATGCGCTACGAGCGGGTATTGAGGTATACAAGTTCCATATGATGTCCTAAGACAACTAGTTCCACAGTTTCTGTAAGCACACCTCTAGTTCGACCAAACACGTAGGCTATCCAACTTGCCATCTGAAATTATCCCAGATATGCTTGATTTCTGACAAATCTGTGGATCGGGTAGGCCAGGAAAAGGTGGTAATGTGGCCGAGGCAGTCTTGTGACGTCCTGCTGTATGTGCAGCGACGTAACGTATACCCCCTGTAACCCCCGCATCCCGGAGGGCAGGGTTCTAGGGAACCCAAAGCCTGACTGCCCTTTGTAGAATTCAACTTGGGGGCCCAAAACCTACACTTTGCAGGGAGCCCAAATGTTCTCCATTACGCCACTGTGTGTGTGGCCGAGCATTATCTCGGTAAAATATGGTTCCTGAAAGCCCTGCTATGAGTAGCAACACATGTGGCAGAAGGATGTCATGTTGTGACGTCTTACGCGTCTTTTCTTTAACAAGTCCTTTGGGTTCTTTGGGCCAGAATTAATGGCAACTCTTTTCCAACCAAATCCAAGAAACGAGATGTGAAGAAGAAATGCAAATAAAAGGACTTTAAATATAGGATCTTAGAGTAAGCGGGATGGCAATGTAAAGGAATGTTAGACAATTGATGTGCGTTGTGGCAGTGGATGATTATTGCAGTTCGTAGTTCAAGATTGGTTAAGTTCTACGTGTCGTGGATAAACACATATTGGTGTTCGACTAGAAGTTAACCGTCAAGCTGCATCCTATTGCAGATAAAGACAAGTAGCATTATATACGGAATAATATAAGGTAGGATTGATTACACTTTATTAGAATTGAGGATTAGGTGGTTCGCTTATTGAGATTGGTCTGAATTAGATATATTTGATCATATTATAAATATATATATATATACATATATATATATATTGTGTGTTGCGTATTGAGTCATCGTAGATTCTCTCATATTAATTATTATAATTATATTTGTTAAAGGTTTAAGTTAAATATCTTAATAAAGTCATATTAAGATAATGTTTTATCCGAGTTCTTTCACTAACCCTACACCTCTAGCTCACGCTGATACTTCGAGGGATGTACTTCCAAGGGGAGGTACATCACAATGTACGCACAGCTGGGCTGTCATTGGGTCATTAGAGGTGACCGTGTATTGTAAGCAATAGCATCCCATACCCTCATACCAGCTGTGTCGCTGTAAGGCGAAGGCAGGATTGAGGTGTTCACCACAGGGCCTCCACACACGAACACGGTTGTAATCACTACTCAGATTGAATCTAGATTCATCGTTAAAGACGACCTGGCTCCATTCCGTTGCAGTCCAGTCCCATCGTGTGCGGCACCACTCCAAACGGAGGTATTGATGGGTGGGTGTCATTGGCAGCCCACGTGATGGGCGCCTGGATATCAGATGTCCATCAGTCAGGCACATTGCGATGGTTCGGGAAGACACGGGGGCTCGTATTGAAGGAGCTGCCTGTGTGAATGAAGCAGTTGGCTCTACGCGTGCGTGTCGTATGATATGACGATCTTCCCGACAACTGGTCTGTCGAGGACGTCCTGAAAAAGATGTTGCCGTGTAAATGACGACTATTATGTCCTCTGGTCCCCACACATCCTCACAGTCCAATCAGAACGGCCTACTTGACGAGCTACTCGCCGAGCTGACCACTAAACTTCCATCATACCTATGGTTCTTGCCCTCTCAAACTCTGACAGCTGCTCATGTTGTTTTCAAAGGCGACGTAATGGCCTGTCTACCTCAGCGTTTCTTTTGCAAAAGATTAAGTACACTCAAACAAACTCTGCTTACCTGTTTTATACTCCAAGGAGAACGAAGTTCAGCACCCTTTTGTGGCATTACTCAATGCGCAATCACGCTGCATTTCTAATAACTTGTATATCTTTCCAATATGCACCTTCATGTCAAGTTTCGTTACGATCCCACAATTATTTCTAGATACGCAAATTTTTATGCCAATGAGTGTATTCTACATAGCATTGCATTTAAAATCCAGTAGTTCAACTGACTAAAAACTGAACCGGATAATACCCTAGTGTCCAAAATTTTAACGTTACAACTGTAAATTTCGTAGTG
This sequence comes from Trichonephila clavipes, assembly GCA_019973935.1. NCBI lineage: Eukaryota > Metazoa > Arthropoda > Arachnida > Araneae > Nephilidae > Trichonephila > Trichonephila clavipes. The sequence goes on along the minus strand of BMAU01001371.1, from coordinate 1,055,089 downwards.
TTTCAAGAAAACTACTCTACTATGTTTTTAAAACTTATATTATAAACTACTGTTTGTAAAAAGTGCACACACAACACCATGAAAGAATTATCGGAATTAAATGAAATTTAATGCACGAACGACTTGTATTAGTACAAATAAATGACGAAATTTTTAAAGCAGAAAACAATATTAAGTGTTCGAAATCAGTATTTAGTGTATACACCACGCGCTGCAATAAGCGCTGCTATACGACGTCACATGGAGTCAAACAGATTTTGAATGTCTGCTTGTGGAAGAGAATTTCATATTGCTTGTAAGTGCAGTAAAAGTTCGTCTTTTGAAGCTGCAGGACGTGGATCACGAGTGAGACGCCAACCAATCAAATCCCACACGTGCTCAATAGGCGACATATCCGGCAAATAAGCAGGCCAAGGAAGAAGTTGCATGAGTTGGACTGAACAGAAGTCTCGTACAGTCTTTGCAACATGTGAGCGTGTATTATCTTGCTGAAAGATAACTCCCGGGATGCCTTGAAGGAAAGGAACGACTTTGGGATGTCGCACTTCACGGACGTACCTCTTACTATTGAGATTGCACTCTATTCGTAGCAAATTGAATCGTCCATAATACGAAATCGTACCTCTAACCATAACTCCGAGTATTAGGCCACTATGTCGCTCGATAACGCACTCTGGAAGGCAGCGTTCACCGGCAAAACGTCTAACACGAGTGCGGCCATCAGGGTCCCACAAATTGAAGCGTGATTCATTTGAAAAGACAACTTGGTGCCAATCATCTTGCCAGGCTCTGTGCTCATGAGCCCATTGCAGACGCAGCCGTCGATGGTTTGCCGTGAGGGGGATTCTGTATAAAGACACCCTTGTACGCAATCCATGGTGCAGCAGACGTCGACGAATTAACGAAGTCGACATTAGAACACCTGTAGCAGTATACCAATGTGCTGCCAGCTGCCTGGAGGAAGCTGTACGGTCATTCATCGCCATACGGAGCTGGTGTCGATCGTCGCGCGCTGATGTCACCTTCCATCGTCCACTATCAGTTTTTCGAGTTGCTCGGTGTTCGTCGGTCCATTTCTTCCAAACTCACATCACTGTGAAACTGTTCCGCTGCCCATGAGCTCCGATTGCACGATAGGAAAATCCTTCTCGAAGGCCGATAATCCTGCCCCTTTCAAACTCCATAAGTTGTCGAAATTTCTCTTTACTTCGTCGTGGAGGCATACTCAGGTCTCACTAAACGTTCACCACTAACAAATAATCATTAACTATTTTCAACGTCCCACTACAGCCCTCTATTTATACGCTTTCAGCATCAGTTCAGTGGAATCTGTTCACGCCACGCATGCGCGGTGGCCCCGAAACTTTATTATTTTACGTAACATCCTATAATTGATATTTGCTGCAAAGTTCATTTAATTCTGATGACTCATTCGTGTTGTTGCATTTTTTGCAAACAGCAGTGTATACAAAGTGAGCAAAAGCAAGAGAGAGAGAGTATCATATCCTAATTTTGTGAGTATTGACTAATAAAGCGAATTTTTATTTTGAGTGAAAAACTTAAAACCGTTTTTACAGTCGAGTTTTGTATTTTGTATTCCGACGTGTATAGCAGTGTGACAAGCACAAATATGTGTTAAATTTGTTTAAATGAGTTCCCACCATCATTTTGATAATTATTTGAGATGTAGAGATGTAGATGGGTGGATCGAGAGTGGGTAGTCCAAACTGAAGCAGCCTGAAGCTTAAATGTTTTTTTTGAATGGCAACACGAATACTGTTGCTAAATGGCCCTGAAAAGGTCATCCATTAGCGACAACACCTACGGAAGGTCGATATTTGACAATAAATGCACCTCGTCACAGAGACATGATAGCTAAGGAGCTTGTTTAGTACTTTGCTACTGCCACTGGAAAGTCAATATCCAGGCAAACCTTTTACAGACACTTAGGTGAGAAGGCTCTATATGACCGAAGGCTACTGGTATATGTTCCTCTTAACCCACCACAAATAAGATATCGTCTTTTATGGAGCCAAGAGCATGTGTCTTGGGAAAATCAATGGAGTCGTGTACTTTTCAATGATGAGTCCAGGTTCAGATTTTCGTCGAGTTTTCATTTGGAGAGTGCCTGGGACTCGTTTTACCATTCTTCTAAAGTAAGAGAATATGATCAATTTGGAGGGTGTGGAATTCTTGCTTAGGAAGGCATTATATTAGATGACTGTACACCGCTACATATTTTTGATGTTAGTTCTATTACAGTTCAACGAAATAAAGATGAAGCTCTTGAACTCATGTAAGACTGTTTTGAGGAGCAATTGGTCAAGATTTTATTTTTATGGACTATAATGCTAGGCCGCGCAGAACTACTCTTGTCAAAGACTTTCTTTAGGAAGAGTGTATTTTCCGGATGGAATGGTCAGCAAAATCCCCAGACCTAAATCCTATCGAACCTGTTTGGAATGCTTTAGGAAGAGCCTTTGCGCAACATTATTACCCTCCAAACACGTGCCAGACATTAAAATCTGTGTTTATGGAAGAGTGGGGCTTGTTGCCACAAAATAAAATTAACAACCTAATTTGCAGTATGAGAACTTGTTGCAGTGGCGTAACGTACACCCCCGCAACCCCCGCACTGCGGGGGGCCCAAAGCTAGAGGTGTTGACAGTATCCATCGGAGCACCTGATCTCCAAAGAGGTCGTAATCTCCTATCGAACATTTGGGGAGTAGCATTGAAAACTTACTTGCCCTTGTTAAAATTAAGTGGAAATAAATAGTACTGGATTGCTAGATAAATCGGGGTCGCCGCGCGACCGAGCTTTCGAGATGGGAGGTGGGTTTGAAAAAACAATAAATCTTAACTTTGGAGAGATATTTGAAGTGAGGGGAACTAAAAATTTAGGCCTTTCTATTGTGATTTTTTACGAGGTTTTGATAAAAAATATCAATTCTCTCTTCATCTTTTGCGTATCTAAACTGCCTACCCATTTCTAAAAGAAAGGGGTAGTCGAGGAAGAAACTTCTTAATTCGCTGATCGCGTCTTTAAAACCAAAGTCATTTTCATTATTTTTTCCATTAGTTGTAGGGGCTTCTTCGAGGGGGGCCGAAGTTCCGGGAATACTGTTTTTATTAGAAACGCCCGAGAGGGCGGCTGCGAAGGAGAGATTTGGGGTGACCGGTTTGGAGGGTTTGCTAGTTTCTGTGATGGTGTTACGATTACGAACCGTTTCACCTTTTTTCGGTTTTCTTTTGGGGAATTCTTCACACTGGCTCCAATTTGCCATGTGTCCTGTCTTATTGCAATTTATGCATACGGGATTTGCTATCTTTTCTTTAATGGGGCAGTCACTGGTACGGTGAGAGTCACCGCATTTTAGACACCTAGTGCGCATAAAACAATTTTTCGACGAGTGGTTAAACAAGTTACAGTTGTAACATTGTGAAACCCCCGGTCGTCTGTTAAAAGCGTCGACCTGCACCGCAAGGTAGCAGCACTTTTTCAATTGAAAAATATCTGGGGAATCAGGGTTCTTTTCTAGCTCGACCATAAAAATGGGGAGCGGGGATTTTGTTTTAGATCTGGTGAGCTGGGCCACCTTTTCGACACAAAATCCTTGCGAAGCTAAGTCTTCTTGGATCTCACCGATTTCTAGACTGACGCCATTAACGTAGAATTTTACAAAATTATCTTTACATTTTTTAATCCAATTTTTAAGCGATTTTCAAATTGGCGATCTAACATCATTCAAAATCAAAACTTTGATCGCTTATTAGATATCTTAGATCCAATAACCAAATCAAAAAACTTTTTAATTTGCTGTAATCCCCGCGACGAAAGAGATACTTTTCTTTAGTGGGTTTTCTTTCCAAACCTAAATTACTAACAGATAAAAAGAAAGTCAGACGGAAAACTGGATAAAATGCTAGAAAGATAAAAAAAAAATTCATCACTGTTTTTTTTGTATACTTCATGTTAGCGGTAGAGAGAAAAAAAGACATGTTACTTTTTACTGAAATAGCAAAGTAACTTATTGGCGTCTTTAGCTCCCCCCCCCACACATGTATTTAATTTTCTTTTAGAGAACTCGTAAATAACGTACATCTATTATGCTTTTTTCATGAAAAATAGTATTGCGATACTTGAAAACGCATAGAGAGCATTTTAAATGATTATATGGTCTAGATTTATGATTTAGAAACTCATATGCCCACAGAAATTTCCGTAAATTTATGAGTATTCAATCAAATAAAGCATAATGAGAAATGTTTCACAAAATTGTTTTTAGAACATACATAATTTTATATTCAATGCACTTCAATATAGGGAATGTTCCTTCGCTGTTAAAACATTTTGATCTCATTTTTCTCTCTTGTAATATTAGAATTGTTTTTTGTAAACGGAATTAATTATTCTGGTTCTTATATTGTTATTTTGTTAATAAGACAAGAAGAAACGTGGCCCTAAAATGAGTGGAGTTAAAAAAACTGAGTGGTTTTCAAAAACGAAAAATTCTAAAGGAAAAGGAGTATAATATTAATAGCAAATATGCAAAATTGGATAACTTTTTAATGTCCGCAAGTTCATCATCTTGTACAAGTGCTAGTAGTAATACCAGAGAACTTGATGAACAAGGTCAAGCTCATCCCGGGATTCATAAACGAAGAATTTGGTAAGTGATACCTTTTTTCTATCATAAGGATCTGAAATCGAAAATATTATTTTACAGTGTTTGTGTTTTTCTTAGTGTATCGTTTTTATTTAAGTTACCAGGTTATCAGTCGACTGTTGTTAGATTTTCCATTTTTTAAATACTATAAATACTCTCTAATGTTAAACTTTATTTACTTTGTTTACTCAAACACACACACAGGTTGATTTTATATTCAGTTATAAATTTAATATTTAAATGTTTTAACGTGATGTGTAAAGGTACATTATGTTATGGTTCTGCAATTCTTTGTATTATACATATTTATATATATATCCGGCTTGGGGCCCAAGATCTGACCTTGCGGGGGGGCAATTATTTTCCCTTACGCCACTGACTTGTTGTAAAGCCCGTATAGCAGTAAGTGGTGGTCACATTCCTTATCAGACATTAAGGGTTTTTTTTGACTATCACGCTGCATGTTTTGACATTTTTTAATCTAATTTGTATTTACAGGAAGTAACCCCCAATTAAGATTTTATTTGTTAGCATAATTGTTCTCAAAGTATGGGGAACGTATGCGCAAAAATTTATCACAAATAAAATATTACATGCAAAGATATCGCATTTTTCGTGTTTGTAACCTTAATTACGGACACCAGTGTACTTCATTTATAAGTTTATCTTTGTGATGAACGAAGTAATTCTTTTCATTCAAAATAGAATACAGGGGAAGGCATGTTATAAAACTGTTTCAGATTAAACTTAAGGTAAAAAAAGGAAAATTAATTAAATAAATAATCTTTGGAAGAATTAGACAGAAATTCCACAGTGTTTTTCTTAAAAGCATTCAAGTTAATTCCCTTCCTTGTATTTGACGTTTGTATTTTTATTGACTGGAAATAGCTTTCAACACACAAATATTAAAATTGGGTGTGAAATCTAGGGCATTGAATGTCATATATAACTGAATGCAAAAAGTTTCTTTCGTGCTTAAACAAAATTCTACAATCACAATGAAATTAAATAATTAAACCTGCTCCAGCAGACATATATAGAGTGCGATCAAATCTTAATTTTCAGTTATGTCAAAAATTCATCCTCTAAATCAAGGATGGGCAGACTTTTCCAGGGCACAGGCTACTTCTAATGTTATCAAAGTGATGCAATCCATCCACAGGCGCAAGTGTGGTCATCCTGTATTAAAATTGTATGTTTTTTATTCTTAATGCTTGTTTTCGACATTGTATCCCTCTTTTAAAATGTGACAGATTAATATTTTTACTACAAAAACTCAGGTGACACAAAATTGTGTGTGTGTCAAGGTGAATGCTTGCACTATGAATGACTGCTATCCGTGTGTTGATTGATTGAATATTAACGTCGCACTGTTCAGCTACACTGGGGGTTTTGTCAACGGACCACGTAATTTTGAACCATGGTCAAGTGACGTGGATGGCACCTTAGCTAGCACACCCCTCTCCTAACTACCACATCACACCATCGGGAGGACGTTTCAGCTCTCGACAGATTTAACGTGCATTACTGCCCTACACAGCGGGTCTTTAGCGGTACTGGGCTCGAAATCGTGACAAGGCAAGCCACGATCCGATACCTATACCTCTCGGCTACCGCGGCCACTTGCTATCCGTGGAGCATGGGCGTATTCAATGCAGCGAGCAGAAAACATGCGCGAGCGGTAGAATCAGAAATCAAAGTATATACTTAATTTGTTCGCTACCGAGTCAAACGTCATAGCGTGACATGACATCAACACGAGAACCTAATGCCGTGGAGACGTGGAGTGTGGGACCATGTCTCAATAGCCAATCTCGTGATATCGTGGAAAGAGCTGACCATCCACAATTATTCTCCCTTTCAGTCGGCGAATGGGGAAAATTTCATTTTTTTGCGATTGGCATCGTAGTGATCGCTTTTTTCACCTACAGTGGTAAAGAGCGTGTTAAGAGTCATCGTGCGATTCTAATGAAGGTAAACATATCGCCTACACATTTATCGAATCATTTGCTTAAGTAAACACAGTCGCATCTATTGTGAATAGCCGATTCTCCAGTCTAGCTGACCTCGGTGTTCCGCAAATATGTTTCTTTTACTATGCGCATCTCATATGATCACTCCACGTCTTAATGGTATAAGGGTCAATAGAGAGTAACTTAATGCCCACCTCTGCTTTACATCCAATCTTCCGTTATCGTTTTGTTTTTTGTAAAGATCTCCCAAGCATTTACTATTACGCTTTGCCTAAAATTTAATACACTAACTGTCTAAGTAAACCAAATGAATTATTTAGTCAGAAATTGTAATTAGGGGATTACATAGCAATGTATTTATAAAGTAAAATTTGCTCATAATTATGATCAACAATGCTTGATCAACGTAATAAGAATTTTAAAATAAATTGAAAAAAATATTTTTTATCTAGTTCGCTTAGCACTTTATGTTGATGAATAAAATCAATCTTAAATTTTAAAAGGAAACAAAACCTGCTTATAAACAAACAAAAAAAGGGGGGAGGGGAAGAAAAAGAAAGAAAGAAAAGAAAAGGGAAAGGGAAAAAACCTTAAATTATCCGGCTGTTTTTTGCAGGTTTGATTTTTCTCTCTATGTAAACCGAAAAGCTTGATGTATGTTATTCTGATTCTTCACACACATGTGCGTTATTACAATTCTTTTTAAGGCAGTATATGAATGAGGTGCCCTAATTTTTTCACTGTTCAATGAGCATCTATATCAGGCAAATACTTAAAAAAAGCATTGGCGAAAAACATACCTGGTGAAAATGCCTCCATAAATTTCCATTCATGTTCACAAGAGTCTTTTCCGATCTTTGATTTTAGTTAACGTTTTTAAAAACGTAACATTTTTCACGTAGTTAATCTTTTAAGGAATATTCATTATTCGTTTCTATAGAATCAATTATAAATCATTCTGGGAAGAGTAAATTATGTGTTTCATTATTCTTCGTCCAGTTTTCACTGTTAGCAATATATTCGTAATCACTATCGAATGTATTATCCAGAAGATAAACGGTTTTTTCTTCGACTAAATGAATAAAAAATAAAAGTTTTTCCTTAAGAAACAGAATTTTCAAGTGTAATATTTTTTAATAATGTTATTTTTCTGTTCAAAATGAGCTTGTTAAGAATTTTGTAGCCAGAATGTTTAATTTTAAGGAAGTGGTCAGTTAAGTATCATCCAAATATTGAAAATATCGAATAAAATACTTAATACTGAGAAATAAAGTCAAAATTTTCGCAGGAATATTTTATGGTTATGCTTGCAGCTTCTAGGAGAAAAAACAAGTTGCTTATTGCATCAATGTTCAGTTCAGATTTTAACATAAATTTTTATAGCGAAGATATTGATTTGATAATTTTCAAACATGAAAAAGAAAATGAAATGTAATATAGCTGTACTGTAGAAATCTAAAGCACAAGATTCAGTTCAGTTCAATACAGTGAAATCACTGTAAAAGTGGAGAACTTGGCTAATGCCTTATGCTCCGATAAAATTTTGATTAGATTTTAATCCAAGTTGTAACGCACAGTTCGTGATAGCATTGTCCATCAGTAATTTGAACTATCGCGTTGTGCTTCACCTGAGATTGATTGATTGATTGAATATTAACGTCGCACTGTTCAGTTACACGAGGGCTTTTGGCGACGGACCACGTCATTTTGAACCATGGTCAAGTGACGTGGACGGCACCTGAGCTGGCACCCCCCTCTCCTAACTACCACACCACACCAACGGGAGGACGTTTCAGCTCTCGACAGATTTAACGTGCATCGCTGCCCTACACGGCGGGTCTTTAGTGGTACTGGGCTCGAACCTGTGACAAAGCAAGCCACAGTCCGATACCTATACCACTCGGCTACCGCGGCCACCGTGCTTCACCTGAGATTGATGAAAGTAGAGTATAGAGTAACTGGAATTTTAGAATCTATTGGATGATGTCAGAAATTTTTCAACTTTTTGAGCATGCTCTATTGTTTTACATTTCGCTATTGAGGAATAAGACCATTCTCCGTGGTTGGAGATAAAATTTTTCAAAATTTCACGCTGCGATTTGTATTTGATACAGTTTAATATAAAATGTTCACTAGATTCTGGTACTTGACAATCTGTACACAAAGGAGAATCTGTTTGTTTAAAAAGGAAATATATATCATTTAAGGGTAATTTTTTAGCTCGCAACTTATTGATTAAAACTTCTGTATTTCTATTTTTTGCTGCCTGTCTGTTCCATTTTTCTAGATGAGAAATATAAAGATAATTTTTATGTCTTTTGCTCTTTTTCCATATTTCTTTTTTATTTTTGTGTTGTTTTTTGAAATGTGTATGTAGATCTTCCCAAGTTATCCAAGAAATAATATTCCACGGCTCTGGAGAGGCTTTAGCTAATTTATCAACTTCTTCATTAATTTCTATTCCCTTGTGAGCTGGTACCCAAATGAATGTAATTGATTGAGCTATTTGGAGGCACTGATGTAAAGTTGAACTTAAATTTAATATTATCGTATTTGATTTTCTATTAATATTTTGGATGCTTTTTAGGACTGATAAGCTGTCCGTCAAGATGATATAATTTTCTGTTTCAGAAACCCAATTTTTTAACGCAGTCCATATGGCTATAGCTTCAGCTGTGAATATTGAAATCATTTCTTTCAGTATGAAATTTTGTCGAATTTTTTTCTTAGGGATCAAAATTCCTATTGATGTTTGATTAGTATTTTTTGAACCATCGGTTGCTATTATAATATTGTTATTAAATTTTGGCTGAATGTAATCATTAAACATATTTTGTACTATGTCATCTGGAAGATCCTTGTTTTGAAATGGTAGTTCATGAGTATAGATGTTTATTTTGCGATTTTCGTAGATTGGAGGGGAGGGATCCATTGAAGAATATCTACTTTAGAGATACATAATTCTTGGAGCAGGTTGATCGTCTTTTGAAAAATACTGATATCTTTCTCTATATTTATAAAAAATACTATTTATATTCCAAAATAACCTTGAGTTCGGTGACCAGTCTTTTAATGCTATTTGCTTGGTTATAAATTTTTGGCAAAGGAAATTATGGCGAGTATTAATACTTCCATTCATAGACTCCGCTCTTAATAAATACAACGGGGTATTTCTTGGGAGACCTAGGGCTAAACGTAAGGCAGCATTGCAAATCGGTTCTAGTTTCTGTCTGTTGCTATTGCTAGAAAAGGAAAAAAGTTGACTTCCATAGTCAAAGATAGAACGGATTGTGGCATTAATAATATTTAAAAGATGATCAGATCTTGTTCCTATTTTCGGAGAAGATAAGGCGTTAATGACATTTAAATATTTGAATCCTTTTTGACGTAGGTAATTAATATGATTTTTCCAGGTGATATTGGGGTCGAAGATGATACCCAGGATTTTCAGACTCTTCACTTCGGGAATAGGTTTGTCACATATTTTAAGTAATGCAGGTATTATGCTTCTTTTTCTGGAAAAGTTGATTAGACTGCTTTTTTCTGGAGAGGTGAACAATTTCCATTTTTTACACCAGACTGAAATTTTATTTAAAGATTCTTGCATTTCGCCTATTGTTTTATTCCAATTTGTACCACTATTACATAAAAATATGTCCTCAGCATAAACCAGAAGATGGCTGTCGTGTTGAATTTCAAAAATATTTGACATATAAATCATAAAAAGGAAAGGACTTAAGATACAACCCTGGGGTACACCATAATTGTTTGTAACGATTTTTGAAAAAATGTTCCTCGATTTTATTTGAATTGTTCTCTGATGTAAGAAGTTTTGAAAATCCATCGTAGTAATCTACCAGAGTATCCAACTTTGTTTAATTTAGAAATAAGTCCATTTGGCCACACTGAGTCATATGCTGCTTTAATATCCAACGCTACCAAAATAAAATATTCTTTGCGTTCTCTAGCCAGTATAATGTCATGTTGTAGTTGAAGTAATGTATTAATGCTGCTTCTGTGAGGGTAAAAACCATAATGATTAACATGAAAAATTTTGTTTTGAAAACTGAAATCTAGCATTCTATGTAGAATCATTCTTTCTAATAATTTGGCAATTACTGAAGTAAGAGAAATAGGACGGTATGACGAAACTTCCTTGGGATTTTTGTGAGGTTTTATGAAAGGTAGGATAATTGCGCGAGTCCAATCTTTTGGAATTTGACTTGAAGACCAACTGTCATTAAATGATTTCAGAAGGAGATTTATTGCTTTAATGGGGAGATGGTTTATTGATTGGAGAGAAGTTTTATCATGCCCTGAACTGCTGTTCTTTTGATGAGATATTGCTATTTCTAATTCTTTTAAAGAAAAAGATTTATTAATATCCTGGCTATTGTCCGGAATAGAAATATTTGGAATATTATCGTTGTTTTGTTTTGTGTAATATTGTAAAAAACAGTTCGCTTGGGATTGTTCGTTTATTAATATGGTTCCGTTATTTTCAATAATATTAAATGAAGAATAGTTAGGATTTGTTCCATTTTTGGTTATTCGGATTATTTTAAAAAGAACTTTAGGAGAAGATATTTTTTCGCAGGTCTTGTGCCAAAAATTTTCTTTACAGGCTTTGATTTTTCGCTTAAGTTTTGCGCTTACTCCTTTATATTTTATCCAGTCTTCTTCTTTAAAGTTTTTCCTTGCTTTATTAAGGAGTTTTCTTTTTTTTGCTCTTAAATGCCTGCATGCTGCTGTCCACCATGGAGCTTTTGAACTGATCTGGTTTTTTTGTGGTTCTTGATATAAGATTTGAGCTTTTTTAATTTCTTTTATAATATCTATATTTATGTTTTCATTTAAATTTAAATTTTGTTGAATAATATTGATAAATTTGTTCCAATTTGTTTTTTGTTTAAAATTATTAGTTGCTGAGCTGTTTGTTCTTTTGTAATTAATAATTATAGGGAAGTGGTCACTTCCAAAATTATCGGTATTTGTGGACCAGGATATAAATCATAATTTAAATCTATAGTTGCTAAAGATCTATAGATGTAGAAATTCCCGATGAGTGGAGATAAGTTGGACTTTTATCGTTTAATAATAAGTAATTTTTAATGATCCTGTCAAAAATCTTTTTTCCAGAAGCACTGGAATTTTTTGATCCCCATATTTCATGAGATGCGTTGAAATCTCCCAATATCAAACTGTGATTATCAATATATGATGCTATTAGATAAATTGATGTCTTTAAAGTTACCCGGTGGGAAGTATATATTAAAAATTGTGTGATAGGAACTAAATCTATCTGAACTCTGACTATTAAAATTTCTAAGTCTTTACTAATTTCTGAGAATATTTTTATTGCGCTGATATCTTTATTTAAAACTATCATTAGTCCTCCTCCTCTTTTGATTTCCCTCTAAATTCTGAATATATTCTTGTTGGGAATTGTGAAAATATCATTTGGATGTAACCAAGTTTCTTGAATTATTAAAATACTTGCTTTTTGAAAAATTGGCTTGAAAAGAATATCTGACCTCTTGTTTTTAATTCCACGTGCATTCCATTGGATTATGTTCATGATCTAAAACGAAAAAAAAAAAAAGTGCGATACTATAAATTGGTTTAAATATTCGAAAAAAGAAAGTAGATTAATATTGAGTTTTTAGCGAGAAAATGTAAGAAATTTTGATTATTTTTTTAAGTTCCTTTATTTTTTTCTACTGTACTTTCTAATGTATTTCCTCTCTGTTCTGATATTTTCTTGAGTCTTTTTGCTTTTTCATTCTGTTTTCTATTCATTAGATAATCATCATCTTTTTGAATTGTTATATTGGATGCTACTCTTTTTTAGGGTGGATTCCATGGTATTCATTAGGGAAGAAAATCTTAAATTTATTTGTGCTACCACGGTATTTAGTTCTGCCGTGAAGCGTTATACTATTTGTTCTAATTTCTTTTCCAAAATGCTATTGTTTTATTCAAATTTCAACTCTAATTTCACAAACTTTTTTTCAAGATTTTCTATCTTCTCTGTTTGATCATTATAAGTTTTGGCCGAGTATGATGTTTTTTTATCCCTTTGGAATTTCTCAATTGCTTCATTTCTCGAGATTTGTTGCTGTACTTTAATTTTTAAGATTTCAATTTCTTGATATTTTTTGCAATCTTTATCATTAGCTTCATGCCCTTCTCTAGAAGAGCTACATTTTTTTTTATTTCTTTGCAATCGTTTTCAGAGTGATTTAGTGAGCAAATTCGGCATTTTATTGAGCTTCTACAAAATTTTTGAATGTGTCCAAATTTCCAACAGTTTGTGCATTGCCTAGGTTTTTCATAGTAGAGAGTAGTTTTAAATATTTCAAATCCTATTGGAACTCTTTCGGAAATACTGCATCCAATTTGTGTAATTTTAACTGTTTTGATAGGTTTAAATCCTGAATCTGTTTCTTTGGTAAAGCGTTGGATATCAAAAATTGCATAATTGTAATTTTCTAATTCCGATTTTATGTCGTCTATTGAATATTCTGTGTCTATTCCTTGTAATATATAACTACTGGTTAGGCCAGTAAAGGACAATCTTGCATTTATTTTTACACCATTAATTTCTGTAATTTTTAAAGCTTCTTTGGCGGTCTCGCAATTATTTGTTTTAATTATAATCTCGCCGTTTCTTGTTTTGCCTATACTCAAAATACTTTTTTTTTGTGAACGCCTTCATTATACTTTCTTTTAGTTTAAGTGGATTGCCATTCTGAAATTTATTTTCTGATTTTAAGAAAATTGTAATATTTGGACTCGTATTTAAATTTTGTCTTTCCGCAAACTTGGTCAATTCTATATCTGTTAAGTTACACCTATATTTATTGAATGAAAAATTAGTATTCTCTACCTTCATATTATTATCTGGGTGAGGGTAGTCACCCATTTTGTCTTCCCTAGTCCAACACTTCAATTTGTATAAATACACTAACTTGTGTAAATACTTAAATTAAAAACTTATCTGAAGATAGAATAAAAGTTAAATGAACTAATTTTCAATACAAAATAAAAATTCAAAACGATCTCACCCGCTCGAACCCATTTGAAAAGTCAAAACTATCCAATATTTTTAGCACACTCCACAAAGTCAACGAGAACCAAACCAAAAGCACAAGATCAGCATAGAAAATACACACACTGTTACGGTTGAGTGTAACATATATTCAAGTTCGAATTCAAAAGTGTGTAGACTGCATCTACCCGATGCTGGGTGCTGTTGGTTTCTTAAGAGAGTTCCAGAGAGGTCCGTTAAAAATGCTTTATTTACACTGCAAGGCAGTAGAGCAATGACCTCACTTTCTGTCTGCTAAGTCAATACCTCCTACATTTGGCTAAGTTCGGAGTGCCCGAAAAAGGGCATTACATCATAGGGGGGCGTGACGTCACTCCACGCCAGAGCCATTCAACGCAGGGCTATTTTCACAACACATACAAAAAAAAAATAGAATAACTTTTCTTGCGGGTAATATAGTGATTTTCAAAATGTACTTTATTTCGTAATCTCTTTTAGATTTTGGAAAGCATAGCTCAGTTTTCGGATGGGGATTCCTAATTTAAAATCCACAAATCATGTTTATAAAGACAATATTCATTCACTCAACTTTTTAGTATTTTAAAGCAATCAAAGTCTCTTATTTCATAAAAATGTGAACATTTTACAATATAAAATTGACAATATGAATGCTGGACAGATCATTCAAAAAGTGACTTACTGATTATAGTAAGGGATATTAATATTTTCCTATGATTCTAAATTTTGTACTAATTAGCCATGTTTCATTGTCATAACCTGTGATTTCCTTGGAGCTCTTGAAGAGGGCGAATTGCCCTTTTAAAACCATTTCGAGATGAATTTTTTCCTTTCCTTTTCTTAAAAGTGTCTGAATTTCCCTTCCGAGTTTGATTTTAATAGAAATCTTATAATTTATTAAGTCTCGTGAATTCAATTGGGAATCCTTCTCGAATAGAATTGTTTATGCAAGATAAATTACATGATATTATTTGTGATCTGCAACCGCAGGTTGGCAACATTGCGGTGCCTTTTAAGCTTTAATGACGTCAAAGTTATGTCGGCGACTTCTTCCTGACTTCGATTCATTTTGACAGATAAATGTTTATACCATCTTTTTTCTTACTTCCAATTATTCACTCAATGATAATAAGCCATCACTCTGGTATAAATTCTGTGTCTGTCGCTTAAATCATTAAATTATGGCTGCGTCTGCGCGTAAACTTTCGTAAGTTCTATAAAAATCTCATAATATTGTTAATTTCGATTCATTATGGAAGAGATGAATAGTGGGATAAGCTTAAAATAGTTTCGGATTTCTGTTTTGATTATCATTGTTTGTTTGTTTATGTTTCGAAACTCTACATTTCTCTTATAAAATATGCTTAAAATTATATAGTATGGTGCTTTAAGTAAATGCATCATTTTTTTTTTCAATAATGTAGAAAGTTAAAAACTGAAACTAGATGTTATTTTTTAAGTCTTTAAAAAAATCTATCAAATTCTCAATCCTGCTTATTTTAATTTCCACTAAGATAAATTATTCATTTTCATAAACCTGGTAGAATTAATGTCTCTATAAATTGTGTAAGTTTTAAAAATATTTTTAAAATGATTCAGCTATAGAAACAGAAAAAATTTATGTATGTATTTTAATTTTTTCAAACGCATTATTTTCAGTTGCTTTTTAGAAATATTCAAAGTGTTATTGTAAATATTCCTTTTAAATTAGAAGAGAATTATAATTTCATAGCATTTTATTCGTATTGTGTATAAACTTGTATTGTAGATATGATGATCACTTAAATTTAAGGCATAATCTTATGTTGTTTCAATTTGAACACATTTCCAGAGAGAAAATTTTTTTTTGATTTATTGTAAAATGCACAATTAAATGTTATTAAAAAATTAACACTTGATACTCATTTGACTATTTGATAAAAATTCAGGAAAACATAAAACTATGATACAATTATTTGTTGCTATTGGAATAAGAGCAATATGGGTAATGAATCTAATAGGATATCATTATCCATTATAGAATTCTGAAAATTCCTAAAAATGCTCTTAATATAATTTATGATCATAATGAATAAGTTAGAATGTTGAAATAATTTTATTTGTACATTTCTCTTTAGAAATGTCTTAATAAATTGTTTTTACTTCAGTTTCTGTATCCAATGAGTTGTGCATGTGTTCTCTTTAAATAACATGGATCTTAAAAAGATTAAAAATTTTTGCAATTCATATGAATTGCTTAATATTGAAGAATAATTTTTTCATGGATGATATGAAGAATGCATGTTAAAATTGTAAATTGTTAAAAAAATGTAGTTGCCTTTAGTTCAAATTTTTTTAAATGAATAAATTTCTTACTATGATTTTTTTTTCATTTACATAATCATATCAAATGTATTCTATGGATAAACTGTTTAAATGTTATAGGATAAGTCAGTTGATTTAGGAGAATTGAGTTTTCTTATGTTTGTTTTTCACATATGTATAATAAAAGAATTTAGAAAATTATTTAAAGGTGGGGGAGGGAAGGGAAAAACATAGAAAAAAAGTATTTTCAGAACTTTGAATGTGCAACTGTATATAATTTTATATGCATATTTAATGTTATTTGCAGAAAGAAAGAAAAAAATGTATTTATAGTGTTGATTTTTTAAAATTTATGTGTTTTTTGCAGTTTAATTTAAAAGTTATTTTTTTTCCAAAATGCTTCTGTGTGATTTTTTTTAAATGTTGGTATTTATCTGTAAAGCATTTTTTAAAAATTAATATATTTTTTGTAGAACATCTGGGGACTCATTGTATGTAGTTCTGGGCTTACCAAAAACAGCTACGCCTGATGATATTAAGAAAACTTATAGAAAGGTTTGTTAATTTTATATATTTGAATATATATATGTAATGTTCTTTATAATGCACTAATTGTTTTTTAATTAGTTTTGTGAGCATGTTATTTTATAAAAATGTGTTGTTGCTACTAATGCCACCTGTTTGACAATGTCAGATCTAGGGTCACAAAATTCATCTTGGCAAAGGGCTAGATGTATGCCTGTCATTAGCCATAGCTTTGTATACCAAACAGGTGACAGTACATTTTGGTTTGGTTCCATCCCAATTTTGAGAGAGAACAACACCCTAGGATAGTTTTATATAAAAAATGTGTCTCTGTCAATGTCTTTTTCTTTACATTTATGAAAATGAGACTACTGATTTAAACAAATGCTGCCAAAGGGATTTTCTTTTAATTTATTGGTAACAAGTTTTATATAAATATATATATTATAGATTGATTTGATGTATTGCAGGAAGGTTTTTTTATGTTTTGTGAATTATTTACATAAAGTATTTTCTTAAGTGAATTGCATGCTTTTTGCATAAGATTATTCAAAATGTTTGTTACTTTAGTATTAAGTTCTTTTAAATACTTACATATATCTGTGTAGGAATTTATTTTAAAATAGGTTTGAAAAATCTTAAATTAATTTTAAATGTTTATTTTTTATTTACAAGTGAATTATATTTTTGTACTAAAAATTATTGCATTTACCTATAAAATTTTTTACTGTTGGTTAATGTTTTAGTTGGGCCAGCCAGCAATAATGTAACTAATATTTAACTATATCTCTATGAAATCGATAATATTGATTATAATTCCTATCATATAATATACAGATGCATTGATAATTGAATAATTTTTGTGTAAAAAAAAACATGATTTTTCCCTAATTTTACCTAAATTTAAATCTTAAGATTATTGATGATATTAATAAAGAACTTATTTTTAAATTAAGCATAGAAAATCATACTATAAACAGCAATATTTTTTATTTAAAAACTCTTTTCAGTTTCATAGAAGCATAATTGGGCTAGACAATTAGGAGGTGTTATGTAGAAACTTTTCTAGAGGGAAGTTCAAAGTAGTAATATTTGCTTAATTTCGTAATACTGTCTTCAGTGGGTAATTTTAGAGAACACAAGTTTTTTGCCTTTTGTTTGACTTGCACCTTTTTCTCTTCTTTTTAAGGTTGTATTTTCTGTTATTCTTGTTGTAGGATTTTTGAAAAGTTTGCATTCTGATTTGATTTTTGTTTGGAATTAAGAAATGATATATATATATATATATATATATATATATATATATATATATATATATATATAATGTTGAGAGATGAATTTTTTTAAACTTATTTTTGTTAATATTTTATGGTTATTAAAGCATGCATGAAATTCCGTAAAACAAGTGCAAAATCTTCCTCAAGAAGACATATTTTTTAAACTATTCTTATTTAGAGAAACTTAGATTTTTCATTGATAAAAGACCACAGATGTAATAAAACTTCAAATTAAAGTTATGCAATTTGTCAGGTATTCTTAAGAAAATCAAATTTTGGAATTTCATAAGTTTATATATATTTTTAGTTTTTCAGTTAACAGGTGGTTCATAGGATTGAATATATAACTTTGTCTTGTTCATCTAATAAACATTTTTTGTGATTTTCATTTTTTTCTTTTTTTGGCTTTTATTTTATTAACTTTTTAAAAATTTATAAAATTCTTATGTAGACAATTTTTTATAAAAAAATTAAATATGGGATAGCGTTCTTCGTTTCTAAATTTCTGCATCAATGCACACACACACGCAAAGATGCAATTATTAAAAAAAAATTCATTGAAATAATAATTTTTTTAATGTAGTAGGGGAATGTGTGTGTGTGTTACATGATGTCTGAATTAAGATATATAATGTATTAATATATTTTTCTAATTGATTAGGGGAGAGTAGGATCATAGCTAAACTATTAGTATGAAATAATATTTATCAAACCCCCAGAATTGTTTTTAAGCTGGGTCATTAAACATGTTGTAAAAAATTGCAAAGCTTTTAATAAGATTTTGTCTAAAAAAATAATAAGTAAAATACCTAAAAAGCTGCATCATTTTTTTAATTTTTTTTTTTTTTTTTTTTTTTTTGCATTTGTTTCCTATAAATTTGTGAAAGGAAAAAAAAAACTAGTGAACTCAATATTTGACATTCTCTCTATCAGTTGTATTATTTGAATGAATAAATTTCTAACATAGATTGGAACTTGAACTATAGACATGTAATATTTCAGTAGTATTTTTGTTTTTAATATTGTTTAACATACGAGTTGGTTTAATTGGTAATGTAATTCTTTGTTTTTTAGATGTATTTGGAAAATTATTAATTATTGGAAAGAATTTTAATGAAAAAAAATAATTTTCTTTATTCTTTCATTGTAGAAAATTAATGATATATGTAGAATTAAACGTAAATTACAGAAAAAATTATCATTAATTATTTACTTTAATCTTTTCTCCTTACAACAAAAGAAATTTTCAATTTAATTATAGATTATAGAATAGTTTCTTAAATAACATAATTTTAAAGAGAAATAGTTAATATTAATAGGAGAATAAAAAAATTTTAACTAAATTTTTTTTATTTTCAAGGAAAATTGTACAATAAATTGACAAATTTCAGTATGCGCAAAACTTTTAGCAAAAATGCAGTTGTATTTATGAAGAAAAATAGAATATATATACTGATATTCTTATTTACAAGATATTTTGCATAAATTTTGGCAATAATTAAGCATAAAAGTTTTAACTTTATCATTTATGTACTGGAAAATTTTTTAAATACACTTAACAAGTTACATACTTATGGTTCTCTTAAAAATAATTTTAAAAATGAAGAGCAATGTTCTATGTATTCAAATAATTTCTGTATTAGCATAAATTCTAGTTTAAAAATAAGAGTTGCTTATTTGAGAGCTCTTTGAGGTATTGGTTTAATAATTTTAAATAAATGCAATTAGTCTTAAATAATAAATGTTTTGTATGTGCGTAAAAGTAAGTATTGTATTCTCATGCCAAAACAATCTTAGGCTGAATAGTGTTAACAGAATTTTTTCTTTTTTTAAAATGTATGATTTATAATGGGGGAAAAGACAAACATATTAAATTTTTTATTAACCTTTTATAGCTTGCCTTGAAATTTCATCCTGATAAAAATCCAAATGATCCAGGTGCAGCAGAAAAGGTATATTGAATGTTTATGCCAGCTTTTTTAAAATTTTTTTAATTTATAATATTGTTTATAAATTCTTATATATATATATATATATATATATATATATATATGGGCATAAATTATTTAGATATTTCATTTTTTTCCATAATTGTATTTTTAAATTATATATTTTAAGAATATGAAATGTGTTATCTGATTCAACTTTTAATTCATTATTCCTGATTAGTTTCTAAAAGTTTATTTTATGGGCAAAAAAGTACTTTTATACATTTTTTTCTTCCCTATTTACAAAATTTGGATGCAATAAAAAATTTATAAAAGAATAAAATCAAACTAAAAATTTAAAATTTTGGTATATTACTATGATTAAAAAGAACTAGGAATTCTATTATAAAACAAAAGGATATTAATTTATTGGTTAAAATTTATTATAGATCTTTTAAGAGTAATCTTTTCTCTCTCTCTCTCCAGCATCAATGCATTTCTACCACCCCAATTCTTGAAGAAACGTGCTAGACACCATTAGGGAAGTCCTTTCAAGTTTCATATAGATTTTTCTTTTATTATTTCAATACACTCAAAATGGTAACCACGAAGAGGCAGTTTCAACTATGGAAATAAGAAAGTCATATTTCATATCAAAATATGACTTTATCAAAAAATCATAAATTATAATGACATTCTGAGGAGGAGCATTATCATAATACATAACCCATGAGTTATTTCATAACAATTCACTCAACTTTTTAAGCCAATTGCTCCATTCAAACTTGCAAAATGCTTAAATACATTCCGAACCAATTGTTCTATGCAAACTTGCAAAACATTCTGAAACATAATTGTAAGAAACCCTAAAATTTTATAAAGAAAAAGAAATGAAGAAAAGTAAATTATGTATTATAGAGTATGAAAATAACATCAAAAGAACTGTTGATAACACAAGCTTTTATTGTTTCAATTAGCGACTTTTATAGAATACAAGAACACAAAAAAAGAAGGGGTTTAGTATTACAAACCAGTAAGTTGTATGCCAAAACTAAAAGTGCATAAATTATATATAACTTGTGGAGTCCCTTGGCTTTTAATAACCTGTGGAAAATGTTACCTGGTATGGTTTTGATCAAGTTCAATAAAATAGCGTAGGATATATCATCGAGTCATGCCTCCCATTATGATAAACTGTTCAAGTCATGATTCCCTCTGGTTTTCTATGGGGTTTATGTTCGGTGAAGGCCCAGTAGCCGTGTGGTAGCATATCGCGCTTCCACACCTCAGGTTCGGGTTCTATTCCCGGGTTGGGCAAGGTCAACTCAGCCTTTAATCGCTACTGCAGTGGGTCGATAAATGAGTACCAAAAGGAGACTTAAACACTGGAGGTCTCGCTTCAGACTGACCACATGATCGGGACATTTGCTCATGCACCTTAGTGCCCAATGGTCATGTGTACTGGGATGGGCACAGTAGGTCCTGGTCCTCATGGGCTGTTGCGTCACTGAGTTTGAGTTCATGTTTGGTGAGAGTAAAGACCATTGTCTCGGAGCTAGATTCTGTTGAAAACACTGGTGTAGCTAGTTATGAGTAGGCCCTCCATCAAAATTCCTTCAGGGCCCCTTTTTAGATATAAGAACCCTGTTAGTGGGTGGGGCCCCTGCAGCTTGGGTGCCCTTATCATTGATATGGCGGAAGCTACACCCCTGGTTGAGAATCACAATTTTGTTAGCTTCAATGCATGGATTACTGCATTATTTTGCTAAAAGGTATAGTTTTTTCCTCATAAATGTTCACCATATTTCAGATTTGATATTCAGTGACACTAATAAATGTCGCAGAATTCATTTTCATATGTATAAAGACAATATCTGTCATTCCTTATACCAAAAATGCACTCACGCTATGACTGAACTTCTGCCCTTTTGATGGCTCATTTAACTGTTCTTATATTATGCCAGTAGTAATGAATACCATCTGGACCATCCAAATTAAATTTGTGTTGTGTGTGTCTGAAGAAAACTCCATTTTACAGGTCCAGGACATTATTTGTTTGACAAAACTCAAATGCTCTTTTTTTTTTCCTCAAGGAAGGGAATGTTTTGAGTCATCTTCAAAATTTTTTTGTAATTTTTCAAATCTTTTTATGGTAGGAATTAGTGTCAAAGCAAAATTTTATGTGTTTTCTGTTCCTTCATACTCAACATGCTAGAAAATCAAGAAATAAAAATTCTTTTCTCATTTAGTACAAATTTATTTTCTTGCAAAATAAAATCAGTCTCTAAGTGTAACAGGTTTATATTAGTTGTTTGTAAAAATATTTGATAAAAAAAGCATTGCAGATACTTTGTGATCAAAGAAGTATGTTTTTTTAGTAAGGTTTGGTGTTATAAATTTTTAAAAAATCCCATTTTAGAACTATTAGACCTATAGACTTGAAATTTGGAAAACTTTTTCTTTTGTTGTTGTTGAGTAATGATTCATTGAAAATGTTTTCTGAAATTCAATTCCAAGTGGGCATTAAAATAATTACTCTTCTTTTTTTAGAAATTCAAGTCTTTTTTTTTTAAATCAAAAGGCAAAGGCCTTAAGAATATTTTTCAATACAATCAGATATCAATAATTTAAAAACTATATGTATAGTCATACAAATACAACCTCATGAAATATTCAGCTAAGCGGGTAGGTAACAGCTGTTATATTACTATATAATACTTATAATGATGGATATACAGATCATGTATAAGTAATGTATTTATATTTATTTGAACATATTTGTTGGATCTTCACTTCTCGAATGTTAGATTCATTTTTTTTGTTTAATGTAGACAGGATAGTGTTTCTCAAGTAATGTCCTTCCATAATTATCTTTACTTATATACAAGACTTTATAACACTTTCACATCAATTAAAATACTTAGGATCACATATCCCATAGGAAACTTTCAATAAGCTAAATGTCTTAATTTCCTCTTTCATTATATTTTTGAAGGGTGAAAAAACACTGTTACATCCTTATATTTTCATACTTACTAAGCACCCTTTACAGGTGGGATTTAACCCCATTCTGTATCTCATTGTTTAATGCCTTAAGCTTATGAAAATAAATAAAATGTGGTGGAGCTTGGCGTCAGTTGCATAGCTACCAATGGGCTAGGCAGTGCTATGCATCGAAACCCTCAAGCTCAGGGGGACCCTGACCGCCAAGCAAGCAGAACTTAGATAATTTCTCCCTAACTTAAGGTATAAATATGAAAGGTTGTAACATAACTATAATAATTGCAATTCAGTTGAAAATAATGTCGATTATTTGTACGGAATTCCCCTAAATTCTTTTTGTTTTTTCAATGCAGCGAACTTTACTTATTAAAAAGTTTGTTATTTTGAATTTTTTTCATTTTTCTGTAAACTGTTACTTGAAAATAAACTTAAAATTCGATGAAAAATCTTGCCATACTTATTAATACATCTTAAAAATCCTACGCAAGAAGCAATTCTTTCCTAGTTACATTCTATTTTTAATAACTATATGGTTTTTAATAACTATATTGTTCATAATAAGCTAGTTTCCTTTTCCAATATTTCACAATTTTCTCGTATCTGCAATACACTAATGTAATTTTATCCCCCTCCCCCTCCTCTGCTTTTTTGCAGAGGTGTTTTTTAAAAAAATAATTAGAATAATATTTTCTTGTTCATGCATATTTTTTATATCATTTCATATCTATCTCGGTGGACCGTTTTGTAACTCTAAGACCTCTGGTGGATGAGTTTGATCTTCCCGAATAAATAAATAGCTATAGGGATTCCCCAACCACGTTTTGTAGTGTAGCATTATGTTTATGCTTCCTTTTAATGTCAGTGAGTACTTGAGAACAAACATATTATATTGGATAAATTATAAAACTAATATTACAGAAAAATAAAACAGTGGTGCATTTAAGCACAAATAACGACAAAAAAAGAGAAGATAGTAAGTAAAAATTGTAGCTTTGTATATTTTTGCTTTTATATGCAAACTTGTCATTGATGCTATTTAGCAAAATTTCAAGAGATAAAATTCCTCACAAATTATTCTCTTGAAATTAATTTACATATACTGGCAATATGAATACTATGTTTAGCTACTATAATGTAATGTTTTTCTCATTGAAAAATAAGAATTTTACACTGAAAAAAGATTTCATTGTTCTATATGTTATCTAAATTATTATCTAATGTTCTTTGAAATTTGTGAATCTTAATTGAATGCTTTAACAGTTTTGAGTTGATTTTTGTATAAAATATTTCTAATATGCTTTTCATATTATTGCAGTTTAAGGATATCAACCGAGCTCATAGTATACTGAGTGATTTAACTAAAAGGAACATTTATGATAATTATGGTTCTCTGGGCCTATATATTGCTGAACAATTTGGCGAGGAAAATGTGAATACTTATTTTGTGTTGACAAGTGGTTGGTGCAAGGTATGTTTCTTTAATGAATCTGAAAATGTTACATTAATATATTTAAAATTTATGAAAAATAAAAAAAAATACATTTCATTTCTGATTATTATGTTAGCTCAAGATTAATTATTTTTGTTATACTTTGACTGCTTCTTTTTTCTTTTTTTTTTGGTTTAATAAATTCTGAGATTTGAAAATTATTTTTCTATTCTTGAATTTGTTTTCCTCAGCTTCTTATTTAAAATTCTATATGTTCCAAGTTACATTGGAAATTGCCATAGTATTTTTAAATTTCTAGAGTTTTTATTTATTTCCTTTTTTATAGTCTACCAAAGTAAATGAATCTAGCATTTAGAATACAATTTTTTTTTTAACTGATTCTGTTTCTGTTACTATTGCATTAAATTGGCTATTTAAATTCATACATTTTTACCTCAAAAATAAAAAAGTAAATTCTCTTTCAAGAAACTGATACCTCATTCTGATAAAATATGCTTTTGTTAGCATATTAATTTTAAGTATTTCAAAAGGTTAAATGATTAAAATTTCTGTGATGTTCTTCATTCAAAACTTGTTTACTCAGTTACTATCTGTTATCTATCCTAATTTCATTGTTGTGCCAAAGATTTTATACGATTGCATTAAATTTTACTATTGTATTAAATTGGCTATTTAAATTCATACATTTTTACCTCAAAAAATAAAAAAGTTAATTCACTTTCAAGAAACTGATACCTCATTCTGATAAAACATATATATGTGGCCGCAGTAGCCGAGTAGTATAGGTATCGGATCGTGGCTTGCCTTGTCACGAGTTCAAGCCCAGTACCACTAAGACCCGCTGTCTAGGGCAGCGATGCACGTTAAATCTGTCGAGAGCTAAAACGTCCTCCCGTTGGTGTGGTGTGGTAGTTAGGAGAGGGGGTGCCAGCTCAGGTGTTGTCCACGTCACTTGACCATGGTTCAAAATTATGTGGTCCATCACCAAAAGCCCTCGTGTAGCTGAACAGTGCACCGTTAATATTCAATCAATCAGATAAAATATATGCTTTTGTTAGCATATTAATTTTTAAGTATTTCAAAAGGTTAAATGATTAAAATTTCTGTGATGTTTTTCATTTGAAACTTGTTTACTCAGTTACTATCAGTTATATAACCTAATTTCATTGTTGTGCCAAATATTTTATACGTTAAGTACAAAAGTTTTAAGAAGTAAATAGAATTTCTGCTTGTAACTTTTGGTATCTTATTAATGAAATGGATTTTTACTTGGGTTTCTGGTATTTGACTGTGTTATCTCTTGTTTTTTTTCTTCGATAAAAGTGACTCCTAAGATTCATTCAAAGAAAAGGACATAACTATGTTTGTTTATTATTTTTGGCAAAGTTTGTAAAATATTGTAAAAATTTCATTGGTAAAACTAACAGGAAATTTGAGTTGACGTGTTGTAGTAATTGTAAAATCAGTTGATTTTAGAATTTTTAGTTATTGTTTTCTTACTGCTATAACTTTCTGTGTTGTAGCTTTTAAGTATAAGCTTTAAGCAGTCAATTATCATGTGTACATAGATTTAAATGTTTTAAACATGTATATATCTGAATAACCACAATAGTTTAAATTGCTTTATATAATTTTAATCTGAAAAATGCATTAAAATAAAATTAATTTTTGAAGTGAAACTGTTTTGGGCTCGAGAGTGAATGAGACAATTGCCCAGTTTTGCGTAACAGTGGAAAAGCGAACGGAAATAGTCATCGATCCCCCCCAAATCGTCGCCATGGTAAGGAGAGAGCCAGAGGAGGAAAAAGGGTAAGCGGGGACGCACCATGTGACTCTCATCATAACCGTGAAAAAGTTGGATGATTGCCCACATCCCTGACTGGTCAACTGGTCCACCTTCCGATTAGGGGTCCTTTTTCCCAGACCCGGGAACATTATCAGCGGTCATATCAGTTGCAGTATGAGCATTACTGTGTAGACAAAATAGGTCTTGCATCAAAAGCATGCCTTTTTGAAATTTTCTTCAGATTGTTGGCTACATGGCAATGTGTTTGATGGCTGATTTATTTCTTTAATTTTCATTTGCATTGAATTATTATTAATTCTAGTCAGAATGCCTAAATCAAATGCACAAAGAGGAAAAGAGTTATGAGAAAGGACAAAAAAAAAGAAAAACTAGCAGCAAGTCCAGTTAAAAAAGTGACAAAAAACCCCAGAAAAATAATGCAAATTCTTCAAGTGCTACTGCCAAATCTTGATTAGAGTACATGAGAGAATATCAAGCATGAAAAAAAAACATTGCAAAATACTCTCTTAATGCCGAGTTTAATGACAAACAAAAAATAGTTCAAATTCATCAAGTGCTCCTGCTGAATCTCCATCAGAGTACACATGAGAGAATATCGAGCATGGAAAAAAACATTGCAAAATACTCTCTTAATGCCGTATTTAAGGGATGGGAATGCTATTGAGACTTTTCTTATGACAGCACAGATTAATACGAACTTTGTGAACCATCCTGTGCCACACATCAACTACAGAACTCTCAACAAATCTAGTGCGTGTTGGAACTGATGCATGTGAATCGATAAAGAATTCTGTCTTACGTTACAAAGACTATGATTTCCATAAAAATGTATGGCCACGTTAGCCTAGTGGTCAATGTATCAAATCGTGACTGGCATGTCATGAGTTCGAGTCGAGTACCACTTAAGGTTTGCTGTGTAGGGGAGCGATGAACATTAAATCTGTAGAGAGCTCTAATGCCCTCCGGTTGGTGTGGTAGGAGAGGGGGAGTGCCAGCTCAGGTGATGTCCTCATCACTTGACCATGATTCAAAATTGTGAAGTCCGTCACCAAAAGCTCTCATGTAGCTGAACAGTGCACCGTTAATATTCACACACCCATAAAAATGCTCACAAAGATTTTCAAAAGCTATTCATTGAAAATCCTTTCGGTCACGTGTGTTTGATTTATGATAGATAGATTATGGTTTAGAGATGATTTGAGAACACCTGTTGCTGAGCAGAAAAATATTTTACTGGAAATTAACTTAGAAAACATTAAAGAATGTTACAATTGCTGACAAAGTTTAAGTAGGAAAAGTATACCAAATTTATCAAAATATAATAGTTTTGTATACCCAGAAATTCCAGCATATCTTCCTACTTTGGATTTGGTATCAGAAAGACTCAACTTGCCACGAATACTTTTCATGCAAATTAGGCGATTGAGACATGTACACTGTGAGTTTGGAATATTAGTGCAAATAATCAATGTTCCAAAGAAATTTCACTTCTATCGCATGGCATTCCACGCACCATTTTTTATTACATCAATTCTGAATTAAAATATGAAAGATAATTTTTCATAAAGCAAAAATGTTTTAAAATTTTATATTACTGGAAGTTATTAAATTTTTGAAGTCTTTTTTAAAAAATGTAACATGGCTACTTTAGCTTGTAGATACATGGAAATGTATGAAAAATAGTCTGCACTTGATTTTTTTTCCCAATGCTGTTTTCTTTTTCAAAAGATTTAACAATTTTAAACTAAAAGAATTCTTTGATATCTAATACTTTTTTTTTCATCAAAAAATAGAACTTTTCAGTTGATTCTTTAAAGTTTGTGTTTCCTTGTGTAAAACTGTAGTGTTCCCCTTCTTTTTTCTTGTACAGTTAAAAAGGATTTTAATTAAGAGTATCTTGTTTCAATGCAATATAATAAATGTTGCAATAATAAAGATTTCGTTTAAAAATTTTTACATTTGACGTAAATGAGATGAATAAAAAAAATATGTTATAGAAGTTTTCACTGCTTTTTTTTTTTTATCAGGAACTAATAATAATTTAGATTTATATATTGCAATGATTACACAGTGAAAAATAGTTTTAATAATTATAATGAAATTTTCAAATTTATTATAAATGTGTGAATTGAAACGTATTTTGGATGTCTACTATATAAAAAAATTAAGTTTGATTTAATTTAATGAACTGGCTATATATTAAATTATACGTACTTGAATGATTAGCTTACTAAAAGACCAAATTAGATTATATTGAGAGTAAGAAATATTTTATGAATATCATTGTGAATGTTATAAAAAGAAAAATTGATTTTTAAGAATAGAGAGGTGTACACCCAACTCATTTTTTACACGGTGGATACATTCCTTAGAAAACCGTGCAAAAGAAAAACGTTAAAAAAATACGTGCAACCTATGGAAAATTTAGAGATATGCTCTTCAACTTTAAAAAATCCTGAAAGTTGAAAGAACTCTACATATTTTCCCATAAAATACATTGTAATACTAACATGTTATTTATTACATATAGTTTACGCAGTTGTAAAACAAAAAAAAATCATTTTTATTACAAAAAAATTAAATTTAGTGTACAGTGAAAATTCAGTCAATTAGTCCATGCAACATGAAAATTCAAACTGAAATTAGGAATAAAACTACTAACAACTATTCATCGCTACTTGATAACAAGCGTACACGTTTATTACGAACTGGATCAACAATGCTATCATCAGTAGATGTGTCAGATAAGTCTAGCGTAACTATCGATTTTGATTGAGATGAAGAATTTTGTTTGTTACTGATGTCCTTTGTTGGTTTATTTGTTACAAAATCTACTATTAGCTACCTTTTTTTGGTTTCTTGAGTTGCTTATATGGTTCTAGAGATCCTGCTACTCAAAATTTACGGTTGTGTTTAAATTATAATACACACTATATGTCAGGATCATGAGTAAGAAAATGTTGCATACTTGTAGCAAGTTTCAAGTCCTTGTTAATTAAATCAACTGTTAATAGCTGAACTTAACCTTTGACATCCTCATTATCGATTTCTTTACTATCACAAACTGCCATATAAATTGGATCAAATCGTCCTCCTTCAAAGGGCCTGAATCCCCTAATTTTTTTGAGATTCATACTGAAATAGAAAAATTCTTGTTTTAAAAAAAATTTTAAGTTGTGTACCCTCTTATTTCAAAATGGTGTAAAAAAAAATACCATGTAAAAAAAAGAGTTGGGTGTATATATCATCTTGTTTAATAAAGTAGGGTAAAGTATTAAATAAAGTTTTTTTTTTCTATCTTGGATAAAAGCATATCGTTTTTTGATGTTGGACTTATTGGATAAAGATGAGCTTCAGAAAATATTTGAATTCCTCAAGTTCCTTTTACCTAAATTATTGTGAATTTTTTAATATTTCAAGATCAATTTTTTATCAAACAAAAATATTTTACTCTTTGTTAAAATGCTCTTTCATTCTTCTTTTTAGGCACTGTTTGTGTTCTGTGGTATAATTACTGGTTGTTATTTGTGCTGTTGTTTCTGTTGCTGCTGTAATTTCTGTTGTGGCAAATGCAAACCCAGAGCTCCTGAAGACAGTGGAGATTACTGTAATCTAAAAGTAAGAAATGGGAAATATTTTATGTATAAGTATATACTATGAAATTTTGATCAATTTCGTTTCATTTATAAATTTTTCTACCATACAAGTAAGTTTAATTTCTTGCAGAATTTTTTTTAAAAATGTTTGAAGCAATTATTTATTTTACAGAATATACAAAATTGCACTGATCTGTCCCTCTTCACAAGCAAAAATAAATTTATCTTTTACAATCTTTTAACAAAAAGGAGTCGGCTACATTGCTCAAGCAAAAATACATTCACTCTATCGAGGAGCTTTTGAATTTGATCAAAAACCAAGTAATTGCCTTTACAGAGGGATCTTCTGACTCTGACCTTGATAAAGGTGGTGATGATATCTATTTTATTCACCCAAATGGTGGACTTGAATCCTTTAGAATTCCCACGGGTAAAATTTCCTCAAACTTTATGTGTGAACATATGGCCATTAAAGGAGCTTTGGATAACTACCATAACTGGGCAATTGAAAGAAACAGTGCCATTTACCGTTCTCAGACTCTAGATCTGCACTCCAGGTGATCCAGAGAAGCAACTCTCAACTGACCCAAGATAATTGACCTTATTAATTTAATAGTTGCAGCCCAAAGAACTTGCAATTTGCAATGGATACCAGCTCACGTAGACATCTTCGACAAATGAATAGGCTGATAACCTTGCCATGGAGACCCGAAATTCTCCTCAGCTTTCCAATGGCCTTATCCTTGTAGATGCAATAGCCAGATGCAAACTCTCCTCCCATCCAGTTAAGAAGCACTTCATTCCAGATCTTAGTAGTAACTGCATAATTTCAACCACCATAGCCAGACTACAAACAAGACACTTTAAAGAGATGAAAATATCCCCTGATGACCAAGAAAGTTATATTACTTGTCCTAACTGTTCTGACTTTCAACTTTCACCAAACCCTATTTTTAATTGTCCTTCTACATTGGCTAAATTCCTCAACATAGACCTAAACTCCACAAACCATCAACTACTTTATTCGCCAAAGATTGTCGATATAGCGAGGGCCGTTTTGGGACGCCTTTGGTGCCATTTGATTTCAGTACATGGCCAAGACAACAACAAAATATACAGTTGATTTTAATGGTTTTTTATTATATGAACGGTTTATAGGTATTTAGTCATTGAAGATGAAAATATATTTGTGATATAAAGAGTTTTGAAAAATAAGAAAATTTTTTTGCAGTTTTATTTAACTTGGTGAAAAAGGAAAAAATTGATAGCATTCTAATGCAAAATATTAATATATTTAAATAACAGCATAAAATTTCTCATAAATATGTTATTGTGATTAATTATTATAATAGGATGAATAGTTTTTCTCAGTTTTAATATGTATTTTATACTGCTATGTTATTGTAGGAAATGATCAAATATCAAAAAACTTATTAATTTTGCAGTCTCTAAACATTTTGCAGTCTAAAGGTTGTATTTGTTTTTAAAGCCATAGCAAGCTTTTTTATTCAATTAAAATTAACTAAAATTAAATGTACTTCTGGCTGTAGATAGGAAATTAGCACAATAAATAATTTAAATAAAACTGCCACAATTTTATTTAACATATTTACTGATTTTTATGTTACACCTTTTCTGAAAAAAAAATTTAACTAATAAAGGCTATCATTTTACCCCCTCCTTTTTGAGTATCCTTTGCTTCTAGAATATGACCCTCAAGCCAAAACTATTGTTCACTCCTGGTCTGGTTGGTAGAACAAGAAACTTGTAACCCAAGAATCTTATATTTTGATAATCTTTGTTTTTAAGCTATTTTACATAAAATACATCAGTGTTCAAAATCTTCTATTTGACATTTACTTAGAAAGTAGTATGTTAATTTAGAGGTCATCTTTGCCATTAGACCATTAGTTTGAAATTATAAGCCCTTATCATCAGTAATCCTCATTTATTCTGGTGCTCGTTGAAACCTACTCCCATCAGCTATTAAAAGTGCTCAGCTACAAATTATTCTCAAAATTCCTTTTTGTTGTGTGGAATTTTAGAGAGCTATTTATAACTTGTATGAAATAAATTTTTACAAAAAGTGAGGGCTTTTAATTTTTTAAAAAACTTTTTAATCATAGTTCATTGGAGATTGTTTGCTGTACAATTCTTGAATTAGTCACTTGCTGCATAGCCGAAGGTTGCATAGGCTTTAGTGAATAATTCATAATTGCTTTACAAAGGAAAGTGATCTCATGTGACATACCTAACATTCTCCTAAACAAATGAAAAATTTCAGTGCTCCAAGGGTACAGACAGCTGTATGAAGCTTTAAACTGTTTGAGGGTGAAATCTTGAAGTAAGAATAAAATTAATAAAATTATTCTCTTTATTTTTATGGGAGAATTAGAATTAGATATTTATTTCAATTTAGAAGTCAAAAGCTGTCCTAGTCACATTGTGCCATGGCTGACAGGTGGCTATTCCTTTGCTGTTCTCCTTTTCAGTTTTGAATGTTATAGCAGGACCAACAACCACTGGTTTCTTTCTTCTACAGTTTTAGCAGCACTCCTTGCAGAATTTTACAGCCTGCAACAACTTTTTCTTTTAGTCATCAGAAAAAGCAAGGATTAAACAAAGTGAAAATAGTTATTATAACTTTACAGCTTTCAGAACCCGGTAGTTCCAAGCTTAAAGAGAAAGAAATACCTAAGAATTAAAATTTCAATTAAAAATAATCTGAAGCTAAAAATATATATTTTTCAAATACAAAAGGAATAGAAAGAAAAAATGGGGGAATGCCCTACTGAGCCAAAGCTGTTTTCATAAAAGAAAAGAAAACTTGTAAATTTGGCGATTGGTTAAAATGATTTTTTTTTGTCATATCACAAGATAAAATAATAGAGAAAGGGAAAAGTTATTAACTTTATAAAATGCAAGTTAAAATAAAATAAAAGGAGAAAGTTCTCTATTTGCATATTCTTCTAAGAGAGAAAAGTAATAAAAAGAAATTAAAAAGTAAATATGAATGTGAAGACAGTTTTGAAACAGGAGATAAATGAAACACACACACAGTATTTTCACCATCAAACAGATATTCTGATGCTGCTTGAGTTTGTATCATTCTCTGATGGAGAGGTTGATATGACAGTTGCTGAATTAAATAAATGTTTAGTGAAGGCTTTGCTATTTAAATACTTTTAGTTTTAAAAAAAGTTAGGGCTTCCAAATTTTCCATACCGATAAACTAAGGAACTTTTAACTAAAAAAATATAAGAAAGGAGTCTAATAAATAGTGTCAAAAAAGATTACAAGGTCGAAAACACATTAAAAAAGTAATCTGCAAATTTGAAAGGAATTTTTTAATCTTAATGTCCAAACATGGATAATGAAGGAAGTAAATAATTTGTTATTTCAGAATTTATGTAGTCTAAGAGAGATTCCTTAGATAATTTCCTTTATTTGTTACTTTTGGTATGTTCCTTTGTTTAGTGGTTTATAAAAAGATAGCTTCACACATGTACATTTATTTTCAAATTTTAGTAATAAGAATTATATGAGGTGTGATAAAAATTTGATGCTATACTCACTAGTTTTCAGGGCTAATGGATTTTGAGATTTTGAGAAAAAAGTTGAATGCATGAGTTAAGATGTTATCGTCTCTCTCTCTCATCCAGTTTTGACTATGGCTCAAACTTACAAAGCTCATTGCTAATAACTATTTATTAATTATGGCATTGAAAATTAAAAAAAAAATTTTTAAAAAAAATTGAGTTTTTCTGTTATTTAGATATTAATTATGATTCTTAAATTTTTTTACTTCTATTTTTAGGAGGAATATGAAAGTGGTGGAAGTGCTCCTTCCTCTCCCATCCGCACTCAACCCCAGAGCTCGGAACCCATGGCCATGCCACCACCTGGAGAAAATGTAACGGAGATGACGGGACTTAAAAGTGCACAGACTGTAACCTACATGACAGGCCACGGTGCCTCAACAAACCAGTAATTTTTAGCATTGATTTTTTTTTAGCTTCCTATCTACATGTAGGCAGGTTTCTGTGGAACATTTCGGTCCTGTACTGACCAAATGGATTTGGCTCTGAGAGGCATGCAGAAGCATTCGATAAAATGTGTATATTTTGACTAATGTTACGTTGGTTGATTAAATCATATATTTATTTGTTATCGATGTCTACAAATTGTATGAGATTATATTGGATCTGTTTAGGCTTGTATCATTTTAGCGCAGTATGAAATTCTATTGGTAGCTTTATTTTGAACTTGTGTAACTTAGTTGAGTCACAATTCAAGAAGCCTGAAAAAATGATGCATTTATTATTTTGATGCATTTTAATGTTAGTATTCTGAAAATGTATGATATATTGTAATCTTGTGCCTTTATTTTATTCTAAATCAAAATTTAACATGGGAGAATTTTGGAAATGTTATTTAGAATTATTCTATAACTTCCTGTATTGTTTCTTGTATATGCTCTGCATTTATTAGAGGTATCATGATATATGAATAATTTCTTTTTTATTATTTAACATATGAATTATTTATATAATTGTCTATTGGTTTAAAAAAAGAATTTTAGAATCTAAAGAAGGTTTATCACTGTAATGTTGTATTACAGTGCTCCGCAACCTTTTTATCGCTACGGACCGGTCAACGTTTGATAATTTAACCACGGCCCGCTGAGGGTAGGACATGTTGATTGTTTATATTTTACATTATTTTGACATAACAATTTTAATTTAGTTACATTTAAATTTGCCTTCAGAATAAAGTATAGTAACACCAAAAATGAATAAAAGTGATTTAACATGGAATATAAAGTGATTTCTGTGGAAAGTTGCGCGTTTCTGAGAGAAATGCACCACTTTAAATAAAATGGCAACAGTTTAATGTTCTTTAGGCGGCCAGGCACCATTTGATCCACAGACCGGTTCACGGACCGGGGGTTGCAGATCACTGTTGTATTATATAAGAGAATAACCCTTACTTCATTATAAAGTATTTTAAACATTCAATTAAAATATAGTTAAAAGGTTTCTGAATTATTAAGCAATTTTAATAGTACAGATATAAATTTTTACATTTGTGAGATATGACTTGCCCAATTCAGAACTTTTATTTTTATATTATTTATTTATTGTAATGAAGTTGTTTCATGGGCAGACACATTGCTTGTTTCAATAATGATAATATGATAAAAAATCATGAGAAGAATATATTAAATTCCAAAATAAGTCTTGTAGATTGGAGCGATTAGTATATTTTTCTATATTGTTCAATTGAAGTAGAGATATTTTGTTTCATTTTTGTGTTCAAGCAAATGGCTACCACACATTAAGAAATTTGATTAAAAAGGTTATTTTATTTTAATCAAGAAAAATTCATTTATCTCTTATGTTTGGAACATGTTTGTGTTTTCAGATTATTGTAATCTGTCTGTTACAATATTGAAGAAAAATATGTATACATTTTCTCTTTAAATGAAATGTTTACATCTAAAGGTATCAGCTGGCTTCTGATCATATTTGGTTTTTATTTATTTGTTTTGTGGTTTTATTTTTTTGAAAGATTTTATGTGTGTATGTGTGAAGTTTTCTATTTTTGGAACACGAACTTTATCGGACTAAATTGTTGCTTATAATTTATTTTTGATTCATGTTTCAAGAATTTTATTTTTACTAGAAGTTAATTATATATAAAAAAGTTCTGTTTTTTGTTTCAGAAAAGCTTATTTAATGCATTATTTCCTGGTGTTTTATCTAAAATTTATAGAAGATAAAGCAATTTATCATGTACTGATATTTTTTTGTAGTTACACTACAAATTCTCTAACCTATTTTTACAAAATTGTTATTTATATGTGTTATATTGTTTTTATACAATTTCAAATACTGGGGTTATGTACAATTGTTTATTGTATTCTGATCAAATATTGGTTGTTTCTCTTGTTTTATTTTAATGTTTATGTCATTAAGTTGATCCTTTCCATTTTTAAATATTCCATATCAAAATGTTACTTTTGTGTAAGAGAAGTCATTTATTTATAACAAAGATATTTCTTACTCATAATTTAATTTGAAAATTCTAATTAACAAGAAAATTTCTTTTGTACCTATAATAAATTAATGCATTAATTAACCCAATTATTAATGCCTTGTTAAATAATAAACACCTATGTTTTGATTTTTTTTAAAACTTTTTATCTTATTTTCGTTATCTCTTGAATAAGTTTCAACTTCATTTTTGTGTTTTACATATTTATTGCTACATAGTTAATACCTCAAGGTAACATATTAATTTATTATTATTATTATTATTATTTTTGTAATAGACATGTCTTTAAGTAAGTGTAATATCATTTGTCCTTTAAGGAATGTTAAACAATTTTATGTTTTTATTGTATGTGTTAATCATTATGTGAATTTTTATTTACCGTATTTACTTGAATCTAAGTCGCACTCCAAGTTCTCAACAGGTGTTTGTGGAAAATGAAAAATAGCATAAAATAGTTTAGAACCTATAATTGCTCTAATTGCTTCATCCAACACATTATTTTTAAAATTTGATTTTAAGCAGCACTCGATTTTCTCTAGCTTTAATATTGGAAAAAAAAGTGCAGCTTAGATTCGAGTAAAAAAGGTAATTATAAATAGGCAGCTGCAAAAATCATTATTAATAAACTTTTTAGATGTTTATATGAAACAATTTTAGGATGGAAGGGAAGTTAAAACATCTTTGTTTGAATGATATACATGTGCACAAATATATCTTAATATATGTGCATTTAAGGGCAACAGTATAGAGGATTGTGGATTAAATAAATTAATGAAATAAATTTTAGAAATGTTTTTAAAAATGGATATTTCATGCAGCTGAATTATTAGCATATTGCTTACAATCGTTATTGTTTTGAGTTGAATAATTTTTGAAATAATTAGAATATGTGTTGTGTAAATTTTCAACACACAACAGTGTTTTGTAAAATTCATTAATCCATTCAATGGTATAATTCTTATGCATGTGCTATTTTACAGAGCAAGCTATGGTTGTTTGGTTACTTTATGATATGTATTAAAAGCTTTTTTTTTTATCATTTCATTAAAAAAAATTTTAAGTTGAAACTTTAAAAGGTATGTTGAAGTATTTCTGATGTATTGAGAAAGTATATCAAATTTAGGCTGCAGTATTTTTTTTTAATTTTTGAATCTTTTTTCTTTTTATAGTTGATTTTTATAATATAAGCTCTATATAATATTTACTAACTCTTAATGAATATCATGGATGAGAAGAACATTTTTATCTTTAGATCTTTTAGATTTTATCTATGCACTTAAATATATCAATGTATTAAAATATTTATGAAATTCTTTCAAATTTTTTATGAATATATATATTTCTTCACTGTTAAAATTGAATCTTATTCATACTATTTTATAAAATATACTTCTTAATTCTATTTAAAAGTAGTAGGTTCAGATGAAATTCATTTATGTTGTGAGGAAATTCTCCCAGTAAAGGAAGAATATAATTTTTTTAAAAAATAATAAAAATGTGTATTTAAATTTTTAATTAATTCATTGACATTTGAATTCAATATGCTAATAAAGGAGGCATGAAAGGAAATCAAAAATTTATTTGAACAAGAAATTATTCCCTTTTATTTCAAAGTTATAGAATTTTTTTAATCTATTACATTATGGGAATATATGGTGTAATTTTTGAAGGGAAATATTTTTGCAATATAGGATTGTTTTATTGAACTTCAATGACACCTCTCACATTGGAATAGTTATTGATTATTAATTCACTTAATGTCACCATTTTATTGCAGTTAATGACACAATTTTCTTTTAAAGTGAAAATAAAAATATATTTAAAAAATAGCTTTATTGTGTTTAGTTTCACGTAAACATATGACATTTAAACAAGTTTTTTTTAAAAAAATTTGTAATTACATATGCCTAGATTTTTTAATAAAAAAAATACTTCAATATGCATTTTATGTATTTGCTGTACTATCAATTATTATATATTTAAGAAGATTCTCAAGGGGGGGGGATAAGTATTGCAAAGTATTTTAGTTTTTAAATTTTGACATTTGCTGTCTGGTATCTTTATCTCTGCCAGGTTTAATTTTATTCCAAAGTTTTTGTGGCTTTTAAAAATCTATTTAAACATGTAAGTAAAACTGCTTATTTATCTGATTTTACATAACTGGTCAAATTCTTAAAAAATGCTTTGAAAAATATATTTGTCCAATTTAAGTTAAACTTTAATTTTAATTCCTTCTATTCTGTGCATTGGTAACATTTCACATGTTATAAAGTAAACACTAACTATTGTTCAATTTGAGATGATGGCATATCATTTGATGGGCATATCAATCAGTTTATAGCAAGGTATATAAAATGATCGCATCTTCAAATTCTCTATCTTACTGACTTTGTGAGTGAGAATTTTGATGGATGGAAATGCACATATATAGGCTAAAAATTGCTATAAATTTAAAAAATATATATATATTTATACGACTAAACCTCTTTTTAACCAATTTTTGAATTCCTAAAAATTCACATAAAAAGAACTTCCTATTCTACAGAAAAGGGGAAGATTGATTCTAAACCTAAAATGTAATAATTTTTAGTGATTTAAATTAGAAAACAAAGTTCTTAGAATTTTTCCTTATTTGTACAAAGACTAATAAAAGTGTAAAAAATTCTGTTGTACCCATTTTGCATAATTCTAATGTAATTCTGTAATATATTTG
This sequence comes from Trichonephila clavipes, assembly GCA_019973935.1. Classification (NCBI taxonomy): domain Eukaryota; kingdom Metazoa; phylum Arthropoda; class Arachnida; order Araneae; family Nephilidae; genus Trichonephila; species Trichonephila clavipes. The sequence goes on along the minus strand of BMAU01001371.1, from coordinate 1,016,718 downwards.
CATAAAAAGAGGTTCAGATGTATATGATATGTGTTTTAGAATAAATAACATATTTTACATTTGGTATTGTATCTTTTTTTATCTGTTGAATTTAAAGGGAAAAAATTACACAGCATGTGAAAACATTTTGTAGACATTAGTCTGAGATCAAGGAGAAAAAATATATTAGTGAATTTAAATATTTGAATATTTTCAATCGTCTTTTGTGTTTTTATTTTGATTTTAAAAATATTTCTGGATAATTATTTGAAAATTTTCATTTTTTTAATAACATCTTGAAAAGTATATCATTATGGAATTTATCAAACTATTTCTTGAATGTATCAGAACTATTTATGTTGAAGGCGTTTATCTTTGTAAGCATGTATTTAATATTTTATTGATACATATAGATTTAAAAGTGTTTAAATATATATGTAATATAACATATATCAATATTATATTCTTATGATTTGATATAGTATACCCACCACTAAATGTTATAAGTCTCAATGTGCTGTTAGTTAGGGAAGTAATCTACAATATAGTATTTCCAATAAGCAACAATATGCAGTTTGTTTTTATTCTCTTGTTATTATTTCAATATTGTGCTGCATTTAAAAATACAATTATGTATGAAGAGAATTGCATATTCATGTGAAGTATCATTCAATATGAATAAATTATATATTCAAATGTATTGTAGAATTGGATCTCTTATGCTTCTAATGATAAGTCAAAAGATATGAAGCTAATGTTTATCAAGCTTTGAAATCTTCATTCTATGTCCTTGCATTTATATGTGGATTATGATACCACACATTAACAATTTTCAACAATAATCCAAATGTACATATTTTTCATTTTACTTCTGTATATCTTTCTCATTTTGAGATTAAACTGGGTGAAAGAAAAATTCCAAAGTGCTGAATGATCATTTGTAATACTTAATGTATATCTTGCGAGCATATGAAGCAGTTCCAACTTTTTCTGGTAGATGTATTAAGTATATAAATTATAACAAACCATAACTATTTGAACTTAAAGGATATATATTAGAGGGAAAAAATTAAATATGTGATGTTGAAACTGATATTGGTAATCAAGCTTATTCATAAAGAGTTTGACTTCCAATACTTGGTACCTCACTATTGTTGGTGTACAAATACATTATTGAATATTAAATAGTAATTAATAACATTAACAGAACAAAGTTGGCCATGGTTGTTTCTTATGATGCCTCTATATTTTTTATCAGTGATATGTAGTTCTTCATCATTATAAATTCATTATTCTAGAATTATTTTCATGTATTAAGATATTTTTTACGCTTATTCAAATAATACAATTTAATTTTGTTAGTTCTTTCTGGGTTTGCTTTGGCAACCTTTATAGTAATCATTGTTTCGATTTTAAAATATTTGTATTAATCATAGTATAGAGGAATGGAATCTAATGTCATGCACTCTCAACCACTTTATTTTCTCTGTTTGTAGTTGTAGTAAAATTTCTTCCTAAAGGATATCTGGGTATGCAATTTATATAGTATGCATCTTATTGCATTTATGATGGCATTTGCAAACATTATTACATAATTTTGAAAGAATGTTTTTTTTTAAAAAAAAGTTTCAATTAAAACGTGATCAAAGTACTTCTAATGTGAAATTGAATTCAAGTTTACTAGATTTAACAAGCTATCTCTAACTTTAAATGTTAGCTTAAATGATTAAAAAAGGAAAATCTATTTGATTATTATTTTTTGTACAAAATGTAATGTTGTTTTTTTTTTGCTCTGTTATATATGTGTATAATTTTCAGTTGCAAAAAGTCATCCGAATTTTGAAATGAACTTGCAAATCATGTTTCAATATATAGTATATATAACTATATTAAAGGGTGAAAAAAATGTTTTTCTTTTTTATAAATTTAAAATATTGTAGACTATATATATCTATGATAAGCTGTTATTCACACCGAACTCTAGCTTATGCTATGTTATTATTGCATTAGTATATTTCTTGTTGGAACTTTTTATTTTCCTTGCTGTTGATCTATCTAGTCGTGCAATGGAGTTCCTCCTCCCATTTCTTTGATCTATTCCATGTAACTGTCAATATGATGCTCTGTGTTGATCACAGAGTCCATACATAATATGTATATTGTTTAATGTACTTGATGGAAGTAGAATGTTGGCTGATTGTTTGAAATTGCAGAATATTTTTGTTTAAGAACTGTTGTATTGCATGTGTATGAAATAAAATTTCCTCATCTGAAGAAACAGTATTAGTCATTCTATTTCATAGGACATGCATAAATAGGCACAAATATGTTAATTAATATTGCATATTTATATCTTTTTTTTGCGTGTTTGATTGCTATAAATTATTGGAATAAAACAATTTTAATTTATTTTTATTTATGAAATGCCTGGCAATTGATCATCAAGTCATTAGGCAGCGATCTCTCCAATATTTCTTCACAATGCAGTCCAAACTCTTAAGTGCAGAGCACACGTCTAGATGAGAAACGTCCATGACTTGTCCAGAAGCACACAAAACGGGGAGTCAGTCGGATTAAAACGAAACAAACGACCACAAGGGCAGTCATTTCCAATCAATAATCTAAACTCAGCTACAACAGCATTGGCACCCCTCCAAGATTTATTTTTGGTAGCATTAGTAGCAGCATCTTGAAAGCATTTTTTATAAATCCTATTAATTTCAAGTTTTACTGAGTGGGAAGAGGCAGGTCTCTAGTAAATCTTTGGAGAATATCCGTGCCTCTCTTTTCTAAAAGGTCTGCCATTTCATTTCCCCAAAGGCCACAATGGGAAGGCACCCACTGGAAGACAACCTTTGTTGGACAAAACAATTTTAATGTTTGAGATTAGTGTTTTACATTTTAAAAGAAACAAATTATTAATAGTTGATGAAATAGCAAGCAATAATGTTCTGAGTGTAAAGGGCTCAGTGAGAATTTAAATATAAAATAAACATTCAGTACAAAGTAAATCAGAACAAGAAATGGTTCGAGTATTTGTTTATATTTATGTGCATTAATTTAAAATATATTTCACGTTAGTTTGAGTGTAACTAATTTTAGAAGTTCTTTCAAATGGGCTGCAGTTTAGCCTTTGCAAACACGACAAGTCTCCACATCTGTTAACCATTTCATTAGTGACACCATTTAGTGGCGGCTCCTGCTACCAGATTTATTTAATTCAAGCTCTCTTTCGATGCTAAACGTTGCCGAGAGTGCCAGAGCCAAATTGACACTCAAAGGATCTTTTAATTGTCTCATAATCATATGACATGAATTTTGCCTACGATTTTACTTATCTTAGTAGTACTAAATGTTATATCCATAGGAAAGTTTTAATAATTCCGTACTATCTTTTAAATTTTTCAATTTCACGCATAAAGAATTAACTTTAAAACGTTAATACATATATTATAGATTTTTAAGTATTATAAAAAAATATCACAATAATGATTGCTGATACGTGGTAAACAAACCAATTGTTTCTGTATTTTCTTTATCTAATTTGTTTCAATTAAAATTATTGCAGGCAGCACGGAGACTCTCGAAGAGCATTTGAAAGAAGACTATTAGGTACAAAGTATCGGTTGACACGACAACAATCTAACATGAAAGAAAATAAAGACAAAAATTCTACGATATTTCATTGGTGGTAGTGGTTGCATTATAATAAAACTATTTGTGGAGAATTTCAAATGTGTTATAGTTCATTAGATATTCATGAAGCAAACCACTGAAGAGTTTTTATTGGATGAATGTGAAAACATATTAGGAAAAATGTTTTTCTCACTTATGCTCGTTCAAAATGTTACACTGATGCAAATTATGAACCAATACATGTTTATTGATATTTTGTGGATGTGCAAACTTCAAAAGGAAATGCAGATTTTTTTTCGAAGAGGTATACATACCTTATAGTGAAGTCGAAAAATGGATAACTTGTTAACAATATTAATTTTTTAAGACGTTTCATAAATTGACGTTTTTTAATAAATACTTCCTGCTTCTTTTTTCCTCCTAAAAAGGAATTCATTAATTAAAATATTTGGTGTTTTTAAATATTTTCTTAAATACGTGTTACTGCAAAGATTCATTTTCTCACTTCATTTAATAAAAATTATACGGGGTGACCCAAAGCAATAAAAGGACACACATGCAAGCAAGGAATTCTTAATTAAGCCCACTAGTTAATTAAAATACTTTTATTAGACAAAACAAACATTTACATACATAGCTAGAGAACAAACATTTAGATCAGAATTAAAAGGGATCGGAGCGCATCCTAACATTGGCCATCAATGAAGATTGTTCTACCCTCTAGAGCAGAGGTTCCCAAACTTGTTTGTCTCATAGACCCCTTGCCATGTTTTTCGGTTTGGGATAAACCCCTACTTAATTAATATTGAATTTTTGAAAATTTATCAACTTAAATGTGTTTTGACAGCTACTACTACTATTTTAAAAGAATTAAAATTCTAACTGATGAAGTATAGCGTTTATAATTTAAATAACACATGTTAATTAAGTAAATTAAAAGTTATGCAAAATAACTGTTAAGTAAAATAAACAAACAAATGATTGTAATGGGACGGTTGAATCTGGCGCTACAATAACAAATTTTCAACATTTGGTATCAATCTTGTCAGGTTAAATCTCCTTTGTTAGCATAGTGACAAGTTTTTTTCTTTCTTTCTTGTTTTGTTTTGGAGATTGGCAACCAAGCTGAATCTCCTTTTTACTAGGAAGAGCAATTAAAAACATCCTCATGATATTCCATAATTCGGGACAAATAACAGGTTTGCCTTTTAAAGCCAAAATTGCTGGCATCCGTTTCTAAACTTTTAAGATCTTCATTAGTGCATATCACAATCAGTTCCTACTGCCATGTGAATTTTTTTTCAAATGTGACGATATAAATTTATTGATTACTGTGGTATTACCATAGTCAAAAAGCATTCTCAAGCCTGGTTTCAAAATCTGAATAAAAGACAGTTTAATGTTGATCGTAGGTTAAAACGTCCTGACAGATTGTCTGTTACAAATTGAGAAAATTCGGAACCTCCAGTATTATACTTCTTTAGCTTAACTCTGGAAAAAAACGATGAAATCGTTCTTGATTTTAAAAAAGTTTATGCTGTCAGTTTGTAAGTGCTAATTAACCTCATTAAATTTAGTAAATAAATCTGTTAAATAAGAAAAATTTGATTTCTACTTGATTAAATTTAAAATTAAACTCACGATCTAGTTTTACTATCATAGACCCCCACTTACACGTCATGGACCCCCAAATTATTTTTTTGCTGACGTAGACCCCTTGCAGGTCGTCATAGACCCCTGGGGGTCTATATAGACCACTTTGGGAATCGCTGCTCTAGAGGGCGTGAAAGTCTTTCTGCTGTTAATATGGTAGAAGTCTAAACAACGGGGGATTTTTCTTTCTTGTTTCACAGAAAAGGAACATCTTGCATGACTTTTACGAAAATATCCTCTAGTTGTTAGCTTAACTTACAGAGCTTTTTCTGGGTGGACAGGGACATTTTAAGATATGCACCAATTGGGCCTCGGAAAGGTCCTCGACTCAGTCTCAATAAGGTCATGATACGAATAATTTTTATCGTCAAATGTTATTTCCGAACACATTATCCGAAAACTACACTGAATTAGGGATAGCAAAGGCTATGCAAATTGTGTAGCGCTGTGGTAACTGCATATATAGCGCGTACTGTAGTTCTGAATTAATTGTTGGAATTGCCAGTATGGGTAAACTGCCTGGTTTAGACGCCTTCGATCGTGGACAAATCGTAGGTGCGCGATGCATGGGCCATTCAAGTTTCGAAATCGTCAGACAGCTAGGATTTTCAAGGTTGACAGTGTCAAGAGTATACCAAGAATGCACGGATGGTGGACAAAAAACTAGCGATCGGGCAAACTGCAAAGGACAATCAGCCTTGACAGTGCGCGGTAAGAGACGGCTGAAGTATATTGTACGTAGCCAGCGAAGCCAAACATTAGCTCAAATTATCACCCAGTTGAATGACGGTATCAGTCGTACAGTCAGTAAACGTAAGTCGTACTGTGCAACACTCGCTTCACCGTATGGGTTTTGGGAGCCGTCGCCCTACGAGAGTACCATTGCTCAGTGATCGCCATTAAGTTTCCCGTCTTGCCTGGGCAAGAGAGCACAGATATTGGAGTGTAGATGACTGAAAACGAGTAGCAAAGAGTGATGAGTCTCGATTTCGACTACTTAACGCTGAAGGAAGGCTGAGAATATAGCGTCAGGCGCATTGAAGCCATGGATTCTGCATGCCAGATTGGAAATGTATAAGGGCATGGTGGCTCAATCATGGTCTGAGGTGTATTTTCGGGGCACTGTTTGGGATCTTTGATGCGTGTACTAACCTCCCTCAATGCAATTCGGTACGTAGAGTTGCTGTGTGATCACCTCCATCCATGTGTGCTGTTCTGTTATCTGCACGGCAATGGAGTTTTCCAGTAAGACAACTGTACCTCTCACAAGTCCCTGTTGGCTACTGGCTGGTTCGAGGAGCATTCCTCTGACTTTTGTCATAAATCGGCCACCTAGAAGCCCAGACTTAAATCCTATTGAGAATCTTTGGGATGTTTTAGAACAAGACGTGAAAGGCAATCACACAGCGCCAACGAACCTTACTGAATTATGGACAGCTTTAGCCAATATTTGGCAAGTCAATCCCATGGAACCTTTCCAGAAATTTGTTGAACCTATACCTCGTCGTGGGGCAGTTATTATCAAGGTCAGAGAAGGCCCAACTCGTTTCTAGGTAGGTATCCCTAATTCAGCAGCACTTCAGTGTATATGCCAACTAGCAATAGTGGAAAGACTGCAATAATATGTCATGTCCGTGTCTAGACCTACTATCATTTCTTATTTAGTCGAAAAGCGACAGTCCGTTTGTGCATGGATTTGTGAGTGATGCTCATTTATTTGTAACGGGTTATCGTTTGTACAAATACTAAACATCAGTGGCGTAACGGAGAAAATTAGGGTTCCCGTGCAAAATCAGGTTTTGGGCCCCAAGCCCGATTACGTACTTGGCGTCAGTGAGGCTTTGCCCCCCAGAACCCTGCCTCCCATGATGCGTGGGTATACGTTACTTTACTGCTGAAAATAGCACGCAAAAACTCAAATTAACAGCAGATGGTTCGCAGAGGCCTGTACCCATCTCAGTTTTCGTAACCTTGAGCACTGACATGCATGAGCAGATGTTCCGTTTCGGTGGTCAATCTAAAGCAAAACCCCCAGTATTACATCCCAAGCAAGCTTGGTATTCATTTATCGACCCAGTGAAGGGATGAAAGGCTGAGTCTATCTTGCCCAACCCGAAGTTTGAACCCCGGATCTGTGGCATGAAAGCGTAATACGCTACCACATGCTATATAACTGGGGTGGGCATTAAGTCAATCGAGATCGACTGGTGGATCGACGCCACCAGACATTTTGGAGTGACCGTCTGAAGATTAGCAGTTAGTAATTATATACCGAAATATTCAAGATTAGCTGACAATATGCAGACTAAGTCTTCTAGTTACTATAACTACGAGAACTAGCTTTAAATGAAAAGGTTTTATTTTTTAATGCATTTTAATTGTTTGATAACAAATTTTTTATTTAATATTATAATTTTTGTGGGCTATTATTACGCTTGTATCTTGCGTTTCGCTTTAAACGCCGGCAAAAAAAATTTTTTTATTGTAGTTATGTAGGTGAGTGAATTTTCCGCATTTATTATTAAACGAAAATAAGCAATGAGACATTTTTCTTAGCTCACTACTGGGAAGACCGCGACTCCTTCAAAAATTAGAAGTAGCCTGTACCCTGGAAAAGCTTGCCTTTTCTTGTTATATACCAATGGTCTTCAAACTATGTTACGTAAAACCCTGGGGTTCCGCGAGCTAAGCACTGGAAAAAAGAGCATTTATTAATGTGTTAGCAGAACACAGATTCACGTTCTCTATTAAGTTTGTACAAATGCGAAGTTTCTAAGTCCTTGTTTCCCAACGCATGTCGCTCGCCCCACGGATAAAACTTTTATAGTTCTGTAATTTTTTTCATGTAAATTATCCAGTGTTTTTTATCAAATAATTCATCAACTATATTTTTCGTGCATCATTTTATAGGCGGGTAAAATTCTTTATACATTTAAGAAATGCTTTTGAAAAAAATAATATCAAAATGAAAATATGTATTTCGAGATATGCTCAACTAAAACGAAAAAAAAACACCTTTTGAATTAAAAAATTATGTTTGTTGTTCTAGAAAATAACTAAAGTATCTTATTATAGGCGTCCAAAAAATCTAAGCTCCATGAGAAATGTTATAAAAATATACACTGCTGGTCACCGTAAATGCAACACCCTGAAGGAAGCATGCAAATAACATGAAATTAACAACATTCATTAGCGGAGGTGAGATATGTGCAAATGATTAGAATTTCAGCACAGACATACATCACGCGCGCCTGTGGCGCCATCTCAAAGCGCTATTTAAGGCTTGGAGATTTCGACGATTTCAAGTTCGGTATTTGTGTTTTTCTTGTGGATTTTTCAAAAAACGACCAGTTATGTCTCGTACAAAACAGCGACCAGCTTTTGATCAAGTATCCGAGTTCGACAGAGGAAGGATAGTGGCCTACCGAGATTGTGGATTATCTTTCAGGGAAATCGGTAGTCGTGTTGGACGAAACCAAACAACTGTAATGCGGATATGTGACCTTGGATGCAGGAGGATACGACGGACCGACGTGGTCGATCGCATCTTCCTCAGTGCACCACTTCATGTGAGGACAGGCAAATTGTGCGCATGGCAGTGACGGATTGCTCAGTCACATCACGAACCGTAGCACAGCACATTGAGTCTGTAACGCATCATTCAGTGTCTGCGCTCACCATTCGACGCCGTTTACAGCAGAGTCGTCTGTCCGCAAGACGTCCATTGCTTGGTCTACCCTTGATGCAGAACCACAGAAGTCTCCGCCACCAATGGTGCGATGAAAGAAGGATGTGGGCCACAGAATGGAATGAAGTTGTCTTTACTGACGAGTCACGCATCTCTCTGCAACACCACGATGGTCGGATTCGAGTCTGGAGACACCGTGGAGAGAGGATGCTGAACAGCTGCGTTATGCACCACCACACTGGTCCTGCACTGGGTATTATGGTATGGGGCGGTATTGGATATCACTCTCGCACTCCTCTAGAACGCATTGCCGGTACTTTAAACAGCCAGCGCTACATCTCCGAGGTGTTGGAGCCAGTTGTCCTCCCTTACCTTCAGGGCTTGGCGACAGCCATATTTCAACAGGAAAATGCGCGACCACACGTGGCACGCATTGTCCAAAGGCTCTTTGTCAATCACCAGATTGAGTTGCTTCCCTGGACGGCTCGCTCTCCGGATCTTTCACCGATAGAAAACACGTGGTCCATGGTTGCTTTGCTCAACGATTGACCCAGATTACACCCCCAGCTACCACACCAGATCAACTTTGGCAACGTGTGGAAGCTGATTCGTCTGCTGTACCCCAAGAACACATCCAAAGTATCTTTGAATCAATGCCGAGGCGTGTGGCAGCGGTGATTTCCAACAATGGCGGCTACTCTGTGGCTACTGATTCTGGCAGGAACCACACTTCACAGAAGTCTCTAAATTTAATCATTCGATACTTGGTCAACATGTTATATACAAAATAAATTTTTTTGTGCTATCTCTTTGTTTTTGTGCACTTACGAAAACTTAAAATTGCCAATGGCAACTGTGGAAATTTAGTTGTTCTTGGCTTTGAATTGTTATTCATGAGTTTTTTAGAAAAGTAATAATTAGAGAATTAATGCTTTTTAGAGTTTTTACCCGCCATTTTTACCTTTTGAGTGTTATTTTTGAGATGTTAATATAATGGATTTAACTGACTAATCATAATTCTGATTTCAAATTCCATATTTGATAAAATATCGTAGTGTTAGTCTTATCATTTTCTTCGATCATTTTTTTGAAGTTTAAAATTTTAAATCTATTTTGGGATTTACTAGTAAATTTTAATTTCCTCATTAATGATAAATACTTGTTTCGTAAAAATATCTTCCTTAAGAAATACCTAAGAAGGGTAAATATTTAAAAACACAATTTTAAAACATTTCAAAAACATTTTAAATCTTTTTAAACACAAACATGCTATGAATACCAATTAAAATTTCTTCACGTTTTACTTTTTGAAACAATTAAATAGATATAATTTTATTGTTCAAATTTTGAACTGATGAATTCTAATCAGAAATTCCAATGAAATACATTTAGAGTCAGGTATTTTTACACATTCAAGATTGTTTATGCTTAGTAGCAATATCCAGAATAAAGTCCGTTGAAAAACTGCGTGCAAAAATGGAAAAAAAAATGTTTTTATGCACAAAATAATTGAAATTATACTCTTATAGTGACTCCTAGGTTGATCAGATACTTCAGAAAAAAAAAAATTTGTAAGAAAATTCTGAAGCTAGATATCCAAAACTTAACTTACAGGAAAAAAATCAATATTTCCCCCTATAAACTATATTTAAATATAAATAGTAAAATCAATTTTATTTTATTTTTTAAAGGAAACATTAAAAATGAAAAAAGTATACTAGAAAGGAAAAGAGCTCCATATAAAGATTCTCACACTTTTAAATAAATTTTTCAAATATCAATATGTTTAACAATTTTTTTAAAAATTTTTGCATCCACTTTATGTAAAAAGTATCATTTGAGGTAATTTTGTTTGTTTACGTAGAAAAAAATATTCCACTTAAGAAAGTAAGAAAGCAACAAATGTAATTGGTTTTCTTTTTTTTTAATTTTAAAAGTGGGATAACACCTGCTAAATTAGTAATTTTATCCAGTTGGATTGCTTACTGTTTGTTTATAAAGCTTAGAAAAAAGAAATAGAATTCATAACAAGAATAAAATTGTCTTTTCAATAAAAATAATTCGAAAAAGAAAGAAAAGATTCACATTTTAAAAAGTGCAGAATTAACGCTTGAAGCCTGTAAAATTCAATCAATAGTTTTTCTCTTTATTTTCACATGAAACTACTGGACAAGTTCTGAAATCAGCTGGTTTCAAAGACCATTATGCGAATAAATTCGTGTGAGTCCAAGGAATAGAAAATTGCGACTTAGTTTCCCAAAGTCAACGATAAAACAGCTAATATGTTACTGAAATCATTTGTTGTTTGCACATGAGAGCCAATTTCTTATTTTTGATTTTAATAAGCATACAAAAGAATAGAGAAAGGGGAGAAACAGATTTTAATCATATCTTATTTGGAATAGTGTATCACGGTAGTAAAATTAATGAAGAATGCATTAGAAGTTTTAAATGATGCTGTAAAAATGATACTTTTTATAAGAGTAAGACATTTAAATTCCAGATTACTTGTTTTATTATGAGCAAAATTATTCATAAAACATAGAACCTTGTTTTTACATTCGGAATTTAGATTAATTTTAAATGTGAATCATAACACAATACGCTATAATTATGTGACGAAATAGGGTTGCGAGTTTATCTTAGTATTTAGCAAACATGATTCTAAATGAAGTAAGTATATTGAATGTACATTTTATAAAAAAAAATTAAAGAAAAAAATGAATGCATTGGTTTTAAGAAAAAAATCAATATCTGTTTTGTATCTCAAATCGGATGATGTGTAATGTTTTGAAAATCTAACAATTTTCTAATGAATAAATTTAAATGAAAATGAATTGAATTTAAAGGACAGTGTGTGTGTGAAAACATATATTATGGATGACAATTTTTAAATTACAAAATGTAAGAGAATATTTTCCAAAAAATCCTTTCCTTTCGAGTACTGAGATAAATTAGAAGGCTTAATGAAGGAGAGGGAACAACTTATCAAACAGATTCGATGTCAAGTTCTAAATTTAAGTAAGAACCCCACTCCTCTCTCACTCTTTCTCTCTCTCTCTCTCTCTCTCTCTCTATATATATATATATATAACATTTTGGTTGAAAATTCATGCAGAATACATAGAAGATTCTCGCACAGTAATAAACATTTAAATGTCATTCAGAACAAGTATTTACGTAAGAAACCTTTACCAACGTATGTGGCAACAAAAACAAAATATATAATTAAATAAAATGCAGAATATGAAATGCGACTGCAGACAATTTCAGTAGAGCTAGACTTTGAAATTTTGTGCAAAAAAAAATACAAGCATATATATATATATATATATATCTGTCAGCAAATATGTAAGGGAAAAAGTGGCACCCTAAGCACTAAGTAATATATTACTAACGGGTAAAATACATTAATTTTAAGTTAAAACTCTTTTTAGTAAGAAATACTATAATTTCTTTTTTCACTTCCTTATATAAAATGCATATAGCATGTTGATCTACTTTAAGTATTTTTCAAGATACATTCTTCTAAGTATAGATAGGATTCCTTCAAAACACCTAATAGGTCTAACGGTTCCATGATTTGATGAAAAATTTGGATAATTAAAAAAAAATCGAATGCCAGGAATGTATGGACCACTATCCATTAATGTCTGTTATTTACACAGATCCTACAATTGATAGCAAAATTCGTGGTCGGGTCGACAATACCGCACTAGAAAAGGTTTTCTAGTGCGGTATTGCGGCTATGACGACGGCTATGACGACGCGTTATGGATCGATAATTAACAAAGGCGTCTCAAAGATGATTTTTGCAACAGACGCTTTACGAAAACTTCCAATTTGGTTAATATTACATAAGACATAGGAGTGTTTAAATTCAAAATGCATTTGAGGAAATTTAACGTTTTCAATTTAATAATAGTCTTATAATTAAAAAACACATAATGGATGAAAAAAGTGATTTCTGTATCTTTGCATTTTACTTAATGTTTTACTCTTATATAGGTAGACGATTTTATAACGTCAATGTTAAGTATTAGTCAAAATATATATGGAAAATTCTCTAGAGGGACGGCATATTAGTATTTGCACGCGGGCAGCCGTCACCCTAGGATCAGCCCTGCACAGGCCACTACGTCAGTGCTCCTCAAACTTTCAAATGGCCGCGGTAGTCAAGTGGTCAAGATATCGGATCGTAGCTGGCCTTGTCACGAGTTTGAGCTCAGTACCTCTAAAGACCCACCGTGTAGGGGAGCGATGCACGTTAAATCTGTCGAGAGCTCAAACGTCCCCCCCCTTTGGTGTGGTGTGGTAGTTAAGAGAGGGGGTGCCAGCTCAGGTTTCGTCCACGTCACTTGACCATGGTTCAAATTTACGAGGTTCGTCGCCAAAAGCCCTCATGCAGTTGAACAGTGCGACGTTAATATATATTCACTCACTCACTCTCAAACTTTCAATGTTTGCGACCCAATTTTTAACCATAATCCCCCCCTCCGAACAATAACAATGAATTGAATGTAATAATGATGTTCTATAAAGCTAAAGCTACAATACGACTTTAATTACAAACAGTACAAATCATCAAGATAAGTATTAAGATTTGTATATAATTTTGTATATGACAAACCTATGGAAAAATCACTAGTAATTATTTATAACTTCTTATCTTTTAGTATATTGGTAAATTAATTATCAAATACATTCTATAGTGCTGATACATTTATCAGTGTCAATGTTTCAGAATGTATTTCCTTTTGCTTCTTTACAGTAAATTAATAATTTTTTAAAGAAATCTTTTATTTTCGACGTTTTGATATGCTCGTGCACCCGACAGTTTGAGAAACGCTGCATTATGAGGCAAAGTTGTGCGTGAAGAGCTTAGCTATCATCTGATACTGTATTAACGTATAGAAATTACTATTTTGTTGTCCTTTTTTTTTAAAAAAAAAAAAAAAAAAAAAGAGGGCGTGGCTGTGTCATGGACACGGCCGTATGTTGAACGTGAATATGTCGTGTAACGGGTAATATTTTTTATATAAAATATTGTAATTTATGTATGTCATAATCATGTTTGAACGCAACCGGGTTTGAACAAGTCCTCCAGGTTTCCATGTTTTGTTTAAAATGGTAACTATTTCCTATCAAAGGGCTTAGGAAAGAAATCAAGTAAAAAATAATTACTGTGTTATAATATAAGTTTATTAATAATAGGTCTATGATATGAAAAGTACGTCAAAAATGGCACACAGGATACATCGAGATTTCTGGTAAGTGTTAAATCAATACAGGTATTACCAAACGGTGGTGAAGAAGTTTCGATGCAAGACAAATTGAATTCGCTGAGCATAAAGCCGAGCAATGAGGGGTCTTGTGAGACATTAACATTAAAGTCTTCGACTTTCATCATTGGTGTAGCAAGATCAGGATCGTAATTGGGTATAATTTTGGCGATATGTTTTCGGAATATTTTAATAGCTATCGTAACATAAGAGTTCAATTTCTGCTAATACTGTGCCCGAATGGATGTACACACACCCGAGTATGAATTTGAAGATACCATTGAAATTTACGTTTACTAGACAGACATCACCACAGCTTTTGCGTCTTTCATTCCCTAGTTAATTTCCAAAATGTCAATGTTAACTTTATTACAATCAGTGAAGCGAGTGATTTTCGTGATATATGGCGACTTCAACGGCTTTGCGACATCGATGATGAAGTTGCAATTTGTCTGAGCTTAGCAGTATTATAAGGTGATCTCAGATCAAAACCAGGCACATTCACTGGCATGGAATCTTCCATCCAAGTCTCGCTGATTGCTAAATTTTGCCTTGAAAGCAGAACCTCCAACTTCTGTCTCACTGTAGATGCTCGATCGGATCATCACCGATGAAATTGGCTGCCACACAACTGGTTATTGTGTTAGCAGGAAATGAATCCCAGTGTACGGTAATCTTGTAATGCTTACACAATGATTGACCAAGTAAGAATTGTAGCCAAGCTTTTACCACTGACTTTATGACTACGCCTCTCAGATACGTAGATTAATGTATCATGTTTTTCTTTATGTTAACATTGAACGCCTGGCCATCGTCCAAATGACGCGATAGCTGCTACATCACTGTGTCCACATCCACGGGTACATTCATGGCGTCGCAACAAACGTATCTACATAAATGACAGTCACGGTGATACTAGGCGTGCAATAATCGGATCTAATGCGGACAACCCGTGTTGTTTAGATGGATACACAAATCCGTTCGAATGTGACACTGTGGAAACTCTGTCTGAGTCCAGTGAGTTTTTATATGTAGTGCATAGTTTAAAGTAAGCAACTAGCTCTCCAGAAAAGTATTATTTTGCAGCGGCAAGTGTTTTTATTTTGTTGGCTTCAATGAGCGCAGAAAACATAGACGATCACACACATCGCATTTATGCCCGAATGGATTGTTGACAAACGTCGTAGTGAAACGTGCACTAGATGCTGCCCAATGTGTCTTCATAAACGACCATCGTACAAAATCGATGCCTGCACAGTCCGGTGTCAATATAGAAGCGATTTCACCATCCACTTGCATAATTTCCATTACTCCAGCTGCAGATGTACTGGCACCTCATTGATCCATTCGGTCGCATTCATTCTTTTACGTTCCCGGCACTGTATGACTCTCCCATATTGTGTTTTATTGGTACCATTCCATTGCTCTTGAGACGACCTTTCCAACGATGTACGATTCCTGTATTTGGGCTTGGCTTTTTGATGCGTATAGGCCGACGTTATATATTTTTGGTAATACTTTTTTTTATTTTAACGCCTTATTATATTCATTGTCACTATTTTACACTAATGTTTTTACATACATTCGATAGATTTTGATAAGAGCTGTCGATTGAAACTAAAATGAACGTCGTCGCTTCTCCGAGTCAAAAGTTATATTAAATGAAAATCTCGAAATGGAGTAAAATTACCTCAAAATGGCGGCATTCCCCCCCTCCACCGCGTGCGATGAGTCACAGTCCTTACTAAGCGTAATAAATTTTTTGATCCTTTAGCTATCCAGTGGTGTAATTGAATTTTGGATAGAGATGATAGTTTTGTAGCTGTGACACACCAAACTGTATCCCCCGATTTCGTATCATTCGTTTTTTTTTAATTGCCTCCCTTTGGAGGCAATTTTAAAGACGTATTCACGTAAAAAAAAAACCGTTCCTCTTTTTAATTGTTTTCACCAGTGTAGTAAAATGGATTTCAAATTTTCATTTACCAATCTATCGTTACATAACGTTAGCTTAAATAAATCTGCTATTATTCAAATAATTGGAGTCGTCGGTTACTTCCTCCTCTCTCCCACGCAAATTTACAACACTGTTTAGAACAATAACGTTACGTCATGGATAAAATATATAATTGTAAAAAAAATGACAACAAAAAAAGAATCTCTTTATTTTATACAAATTTGAGTTGCGTGAATGAAATAATATAACATATATTATTTTTTTTATTTAAATATTTATATTTAATTATTTATTTTACATTTTTTTTACTTAGATAGTGAAAACCAACTTTTCGTGTATACAGCGATCAAGAAAAAAAAATTTTTTTTCCCTTACTGTAATATATACAGTAAGGAACAACATTGGAACAACAATAAAAACATTGTTGTTGAAAGCATGTTTGACTAAACTCGTTCAAGCACACACGTTTTTCCTAGACAACAATAATGTAAGTTATATAAAAATTTGTAAAAATAATATATTATCTTATTTTTATCAAAAGATTTGTTTAAGTAGATGAAATCAGTTTTTTTTTTAATTTTTAAATTTGACTTTTTTAGTATTTTAATGAGCGGAGACCTACAAACAAGATATGGAGAATCATTTTTTAACTACCCAAGAAAGAGACCAGAATTGGCACTTTTTCCTTTCCGAAGCTGGTAGAAGGTATGTATGGGTAACACAGATGGTGAAGAAGAAAATGTTTTGGATCTCAGTAAGACTGGCGAAATCCTTTTTTAGCCCACACCTTTGGCGAAAAAAAAATGTGTCAGATTGCGTCAGAAACTTATTTTTCTACCGATACTTATGTATTAAGGTCACCGCAGCCAAATTGGCACCATGCTAATCGCCACAATTTCCACTAAAATCTGACTGATTGATATTTTTTTTATATAAAATACGTTAGAATCTCTGTTGTTTTGATATCAAAGTACGATTCGCGCCAATTTTGCTGCAGTGACGAAAAAATGTAAGTACCCTTCTATCCAATATGAGAATAATAATTTGCCAAATTGGCGATAGATAAATGTGTGGGTTAAAATAAGATGTAGCGTATAAAATGAGAGCTAAATTGCAGTATCAGCCACTGGTTAGCGCGATTTATTTTTAGCACTTTACATGAGACTGATAAGTGCTCCAAATACGGTAACCTTGCCGATTTCAGAGCCGTGAAGGAGAAATCCTATTGGCTTATTTTTGCATATGCCTAGTGCGTTTTTGAAGTGAAACTTTTGTAGGAGTGAGAATAAATGGGAAATTCCCTCAGTTATATATATATATATATATATATATATATATATATATATATATACGGTGAAAAACTGAATGGAAGAATCACACAACGTATATCCATTTTTTGTTAAAGTCCTGGACGACAAAATAAAAATGTGATTATTAAAAGATCCATTGAGTATCAATTTATCTCTGGTATTCTTGACAAAATTAAATAGGAATAGGGGAAATATTTAGCAACCGACGAGTTTGAATCAAATAAAATTCAAATGTCACAATTTGGTAGCGGAAGCCACCCCACCGGATGGTGCCAACAATAAAATGGCTTTCATTCTAGGGGACTTGCTGTGTCTGCAAAGGTTTAGCTGTTAATATGCAGCTCATTTAGGAAAAAAATGTCTGCAACGCTCTCCAAAGTATTAGACTCTGGAATTCGTTGTAATAACTATACTAGGTTACTTCTGCTTAATTTGGCGACACAAATTTAGTTCATAAATTAGCGATAAATAAGTTTGAGGGTTATAATCCGACCATACATCTAAAAATATATATAGGGTCAGGTGGGGGAAAGTGGGCCCATGGGGTAAAGTGGGGGTACATTGAAAAACACCTGTTTTCTCTTTTTTTAAATAAAGATATTTAGTTAATTCTTTTTTAGACATATATTGAGATTATAGCAAATATTTTCATTTTAATTTCTGAAGTTTTCAACAAATTTGATGTTCATTAAGTTTCTTGATATGCTGTTTGCAAGTGGTTTATTAGTTCAGGCTGCTGATGAACTTTCTTCTAAAATCAATATTAACTGGCAAAAACTATTAATTTTAGTTTACACTTATAAAGCAATATTTAAGGAACACACCCAGATAAAAAATTAAGAATGAATTTCATAATTCTATTTATCATGAGTTGTTTTTTTAGGTCGGGTAATTTGGGGGTAACGTTAGGCTTAGCTAAGTGTTCTATGATAGGGACATTTTTTTACCTCTAGAAAATATCTAATTCTCTATAATTTATAATAAAAGGACTAAAATAATTAATTTACTTAATATTTATTCACTAGGTAGTAATTTTCATACAGAAAAACGTTTTGCAACCTTTAGATGTTGGAGTGTTTTCTATTATAAAAAAAGCTTGGAAGGAGATTTTGAAACATTGCTTTAGAGAAAGCTGATTATATATACAAAATGTTTTTACATCATCATTTCCATTTCTCTTGAAAAAGTTGTTTTAAAGAATGAAGCCGGAAAATACAGTGAATGGATTTAAAGGATCAGGACTATCCTCTGAACATAAAGGTCATCCAACACCGTATTCTCATTACAGATAAAGGAAACAACCAAGAGCACATAGTACAAGAACAGATTCTTCCACAACCATTGTATCTCCTGAAGTTATGTATCACTCAACTCACCTTTAAAAGATTTAAAGAAACCAATAATACAAACTCTCTCTCCCACCCTATCTGTAAAAACAATTTTAGCCATTGAAAGGTTGGTAAGTGACCCTAAGAACAAATTCCATCAAGTAAATATAAAGAAGGATGTAAAAGGTGCAGAAAGTTTTAAACTGAAGCAAGGATCATGGGTAGAAAGGTTGCATACTGGTCAAGAAGTCAATCATCTATATTCATACGGCAAGTGAAAGAAATTAATGAGTTCTACAACAGAAAATATCTGACCAAGTCACCATTAGGGGACTATTACACTTTTCCTGCTATTGATGATGAACGTTGTGTAGAGTTAATTGATATATGCTGCATACTACGTGAACCTAATTTTGATATCCGTGGTTATTGTTTCTTTAACTAAATAATTTGTAAAAAAAATATTTTTTTGCGCATTTGTACCATTAAATATAACCAAGACACATTTATTTCAGCGTATTCTTGTTTCAAAAAGAATATCTACATATTTTTGTTTAAATATACACCAATTTTAGAACTACCCCCTTTCCCCCACCATGGGCTAAACTGGGGGTATCAAAACATGCTCTTTCAAATGTATCACTGTGAGAAAACAATCTAACAAAATGGAATGGCTATGTTTCATGTTTAATCTATATGAATCCAATGTATATAAAATGCGTCAAAAGTTTCATTAAAATTAATTTAATAGTCTGATTTTAGGGTCTTCTCTAAAAAAAAGCTTGATTTTACCACCACTTTTCCCCACCTGACCCTATGCTTCCCGCAGTTGGATCCTAGTTGAATCTCCTGATTTAGCGACAAAAGATTTGATCTAGTTTCTTTTTAGCGCCAAGTTGGCAACTCTTGCCCGTAAGTTTAAGCTATGACACAAGTTGGCCCTTTTTAATAACTCGGTGTGCCATTTACAAAATTGTTCAGTGCCAAAAAAAATCAGGGGGTTCAATTAGGACATAACCGTTTTCCCCATTATTAATTAACGCGAAAAAAAAACATCGAACTTCTTCAAGAGCTTGATAATTTTTTTAAACTCAATTTTTTTGATAACTCAGATACTTAGGTATTATCGCAACCGTATTGGTGACATTATATGAAACAAAGCACATGGTTGCCAATTCAGGGCGTACGACACATGCGAAATAGGGGTTGCCAACTTGGTGAGGTATCTTGAACGTTGGCATTGTTGCGATAGTAAGCAAGTACCGAAACCCGATTTTCACGTTATATGTGTGGGTGAATACAGCATCTTAGCCTAAGTTTGTTGCAACTATATATAATGATTTAAATAAAAAGTGCTATTTGAATAACAAGGTTCATGAGATTTATGACAAAATGCTGCTATCAGCTTTAAACGAAATATGGTCAATTGTAAAAAATTTCCGTCGTTCCACGGGAAATTTTTAGCAGCAATTCGATAAAAATAATAACAACTAGAATAGTCAGAAACTTTTATGTTTCCATTTTTTTGTGCATCGTCACCGAAAGTATGTGCTTTGTGAGATTTGCACCGGCTATTTTTGGGGGGAGGGGGAGCTAAAAAAAACGCGCGTTTATAATATTTAGTTTTTTAGTAACCTTTAAGGTAATTTTGCGACCTTCTTTAAAAGTTGCTTAAATTGTCAACCAGCTCCTCATCATTTCTTCTTAACCCATAAAATTTCCGACACTCACGAAAACAAAAACAATATGAAAAGTCATTGTTTTAGTTTGTTAAACTGCATTAAAAAATTTAGCGTTAGCCACTATAATGATCGCTAGTGAGAAATATTTTGGAGTAATAGCAGGATGCTTTTAGTTGCGAGATGGAAAAATGTATTTATAAAAATGTACAAATTAGTACGTATATTTAATAAGTTACATTCTACTAACATTCTATTTTTAAAAAGTCTTGATTCTATTAAACGTTTCATACTTTTTCAGAGAGGGCGATAAAAATTCAAAATATTTCGGATTCTTGCAAGAACCCCCAAAATATCTGTCCCATGAAGAATCTACATATAGTGATCACTATGGGCCCAAGACCAACTTCCCATCTAATCATCCAAATCTGAACGAGGTATGCGTGCCTAAACTTTTTTAACTTATTTTTTAAAATTTTATCAGTCTAATTGTTAACATTTAGTCATACTCGGGCTAGAGTAAAAGACATACGAAGTTCGGTTGATGAGGTCAAACACTTATTGGCTCTGCATTGAGCCGGCCGGAAAGTTCGTGATGATTTTCGGTAGGTGGTATAGGAACAGGTCTGAATATATCAGAAAGATTGAAAATAAATGAAAAACGCAGATCCATTCTAAAAGAAGGCATTTCAAGCATATTCGAAAAAATTTAGTTAAGATGTCTTAATTGGTCAGTTTTACATGCTTTGAATAGAGGAAACAAAGGACATTAATGGGATTTGATGGGTTTTTTTCTTCATAAATACATTAAAACCCATTATCTTAGCAAAAAAACCACTGACGTCTATGTTTTATTTGAATATCATTGCAGAGCAGATGCACCCCTTCATGGTAAGAGTGTTCCAGGCAACTAATGGCGTTTGCCAAGTGGATAATGTACCATGTCCTAAAGGCCGAACTATCAGGGAGTGGTTCAAAGAACATTCTGTTGAATTTCGAGTATGTCTTTGCTTCCGAATTCACCTGATGTGAATCGAATCAATCATTTGGAACTCCACCTATAAAACTGAATTCGTGCTGCCACGTTACTTACCTCTCAATGTGCGGGACTTGCAGGATCAATTGGCGAACCCTGGTATCAGATACCTTAAGCTACCAATAAGCACCTTATCGAGTAATCGACTCGCCGGTTGTTGGCAGTTTTAGGAGCGAAAGATGCTTCTATTTTATACTAAATAGGTGTCCATAATGTAATGGCTCTTCAGTGTGTATATAATCCAGTTGTATGATGCTAGAAGAGTTACCTCTGTTTTAATCCGAGATCAAATTCTTTGATTTAATGCTGTGGACTACTAGACCAGTGATACTCAACCTGCGGCCCACAAGGATTTTCTGAGTGGCCCGCTCATGGCCCATTGCATTAAAAAATTCAATTATTTAAGAACAATGTACAAAAATATTGTGGGAAATTCCATCAATCAAGCAATCAAATCTCTGAACTGCAAAATTTCTTGCGTCTATTTGCAACTGTAACAGGTAGTAATAACAAATAACAATGAAGTAGCAAAATTGAGAGATTAGAGAAGTGATTTTTTATGGGTGAAATTGAGTTTAAATTGTGCACAAATAACACTGATTTCAATCTAGAATTATGTCAAAACTTCTTTTTGCTGCCATTCTGCGCTTCGTAAATTAATATTTGTAATAAAAATAAGAGAGACTTTATCAAAAGAAAAAAATCAAATTATCAAACGGTAGGGCAACTTTGTTTGTACAACTTTGGGTCATGAGTGAAAGGAAACCGAAACTACTTCACAACTCAGTAAAAAATGCATAAAACCGACAACTTTTTGAAAGTGTGTTTGATAGAGATTCATATAATATTAAAAGCCAAAAAAATGAGTTTTAATATTTTGATCAATCTTCCACACACACACACACACACACACACACATTACGTGTCAAATACTACTCTGATCTATAATGTTTTTACCATTAATCCTCATGTTGTAACCTGCGTGAAATATTTGCCATATGTATGCGGCCCGGGAGAAAATAGTTTGAATACCCCTGGACTATACCATCCGAACCTATTTCTAAATCGAGAAAATTTAAATTAGAGGAAATACAAGGACTATTGAGGATGGACCTAATTTTGAACTACAGTAGAGCAGTGCTTCTCAAACTTTCACTACTGGCGACCCAATTTTCAATTATGATTTTTATCGCGCCCCCCTTTATGCAATAATAATGCGCTTTGTCGCTAAAGCTACCATGCGATCTTAATTATAAGCCGTACAAATTCACAAGAAATTATTAAATTTTATATTTGTTACTTTTAAGTAATATATATTTCAAGCAAATTACTTTTAAGTAATAGGATAATTATGTTATTTTTCGTATCTATAATTTTTAAATTGGAACATATTGCAAAATGATATTTATTGAAAGATTTATTTCTTCCATCATCCATTTCTAAAAGTTTAAATGTTATTAGAAAAAGAGTCTAGTCTATGTTGCTCTCTATCATATCCGTCACAATTAGCATTCTCGCGAACGTCTGCGCAAAACGTGTAATTGCAAATGCTGGTATTTCTTACCTTTGCAGACCTAGTTTATTCCCCAGGAGCTGGTATCCCTTTTTAGTGCGGCTCAGTGTAATAGGCGGTATCAATTGCCGCAAGTAATTTTGATGCCCAGTTTCCTCCTCAGAGGGAGGCACCTGAGCTCTGACGATGCAAAATTGAACTTAAGAATTTTGGCAACCAAGCCAAACGGGCACATCAAGGGATTTTTTACATGCCGAATAATCATACGGCATGGCAGTTCATGACCGCTGTCGATTTTCTCCATCAGGAAAATCCACCGACATGGGCCGAACCCGCAACCTTAGATGCAGATGGCCAGCGACAAACCAACTACGTCACCCAGTCGGCACTTGCTGAATTGTAAGGAGAGTAAAACCAAGAGCACGGCAATGAATACAAAAATGTAAAATGATTTTTTTAATGAATGCTCATATTATAAATAAATTTAAATGAACTGTAATTGTAATCCTCTCGAATTAGCATTTATTGTTAATGTTAAGTAATGAAAAAGAATGTAAAATTCCGATAAAGAATAATTGTGATATTTTTAATATTTAAAACGAGAAGACTTCAAAATGTTTTAACCCGGGAGCAGACGCGCACTCGATACTAATGGTAAATAGTCGCGCGTGGTGACGGAGTCACCCCGAAGCTTTTTTTTTACAATTATTTTTATTTTACACAATAAAAATCACAATTCAAGTGAATAATTTAACTAAGAGAAAGTATACTTACCTACTTTCTACCTTTTTTCATTGATAATTTGAGAAAAATTCCAATAGAACCGAATTAAAATGTTTTTAAGGTACGCGACCTTAATAAAGAACACAAATCACAGAAACTTTTCACGAACGTTACAGGAATGATATCTGCAAGCAAAACTGTCATATTTTGTTCAAATTTTTGTAGTTTGATTCTGTACCCCGCGTGACCGTTCCCGGTTTAAATATGTAATCAATGTAAAACTATGAATGTTAGTTCTAAAAAGGAATTATATAAAACGTTTTTCATCATGCTTTATATGTTCCAGAATACTCATAAAAATAAATATTGGCCAAATAATCCTTCAAAGAGCTTTCTGTGCTTTTCGAAACGTCATATAACTCTTTCGTATAGGCGCATTATTTACAACTTCCCTAAATGAAAAAATAAAGACATAAAAAAAGGAACGAACTAGCCATACCAGTAAGTTCGAAGGTCAAACAGATGAATTTTTTATCTTCCTAGAATGTTTCTCTGGTCTGGGTTTTGTCTTTTCTCTGAAATATATTTTTGGTATAAAAAGAAAACTCAGTAAAAAAATCTCTCATCGTGGAATTACAGCAAATCAAACAAAATTTTATGTTTTTTATTTAGTTATAGGATCAGATAGCTAATGAATGTATTGAAATGAAAGCTTTCATGTTTGATGAAGTAATACTAATAAATTCTATCAGTGTAAATGTGTATTTTTTATTATGTTAGAAAGCATTTTCTTACTTCATTACAGTAAATTAATTTTTTTTAAATCTTTTATTTTCGATATGCTCGCGCCCCTCTTGTAAGGTTATTGCGCCCCCAGGGGGGTGCGCTCCACACTTTGAGAAACACTGCAGTAGAGGGATGACGATGACATTTGAGCTGACCCTCCACTTTTAATACAAGCGGAGGAGATAGCCGTATTCATGGTAAAACTAAACACGAGTTTTAAAGAATCTGTTATATATTTGCTTAACAAAATAATGCCTGGTAACTCCTTACGCGGATGAAAGAAATTAAGGTACTGTTATTTGCTTTGCAGAATCCGATTTCTACTGCCATGCTATGGAACAGATCGAGAGACATGGTATCAACAACTCAATTTGATTACGACGGAAGACGGATTGGTACTAATACAGGTAAAACATCTTGTTTTGCATGAAATAAGTGATTTTTGTGTTAATTAATTGACTTCAGCCCCGTTTACATGGACTAAAATTGCCGGCAAAATGCCGGCATTGATCCTCTTTAGACCCGTTTACACGAAGAGTCGCTATTATACCAGTTTGAAAAGCGAGTTTGATTTTTGCGCCCGCTTTAGAGCAGAGAAAAGCGAGTTCGTTTACAAATTTTCCTTGATGAATTGAGACCGAGATTCATTTATTCAAAGATGACTGCTATTACTGATTTTGCACGTTAGTCTATTGAACGAATAAGAGCTTTAATTAACATCTGGGGAAATCAAGAAACACAACAAAAATTTGATGGAACTATCCGGGATTGGGAAGTGTATAAAAAAAATTTGAGACGAATTCAAAAAAATTGGATATGCTCGGAAAATTTCACAAATTCGTAGCAAAATAAAAGCTCTGAAACGGGATCTTTTCAGTGCTAATTTGATATCGAAGGCAACGTGCCAAGTTGCTGTTTATGTTCGCCAAGATGGGCGATAACATTACATTATGGCTACCTTGATATTTCTATGGTTTGGTAATGTGGTTGCCATGGAGATAACGTTCATTCTAGTTAACTTTTACTGATTTCTTTTTTTTTCAGTAACCATTGTTTAGTCACGTGAATCTTTTAACCAATCATGTAAAAGGACTGAAAAAAATACCGGTAAAAAGCTGGCTTTTCTCTCCAACCCTAATTCACCCCCAATTTGTGGGTTTGCATGTAAAAAAAAAAACGGGTCTTTTTTCACAAAAGGCTACATTATTTTGTCTTTGATGAGCTTTTTCTTAAATAGCCACTAAAATCACTTTTCATTACTTTTTTACTCTTATTATTTAAAATTATGTTCAGGAAATACTCCATTTCGTTTTTAGTGGAGAAATGGTTTTGAATTTATTCATTTCTCCAAAGACTCCCGTTTAAAGGGGCATTTTTAATTCGTCAGCCTAATGTTAATCCTATAGAATTTCTACGTTCCATCTCCAATCCTAACTAATGTATCAATTTGTTCACCTGTTGTTCAGTTATTGGTCGACTAAGTTCATTTGTGAAAGAGCAAAATATAATGAAGGTTCGTTTGAAATTACATTCTTCGGTTTTTTTAATATACATATATTTATATCAATTTTTAACACGAAAATAAAAAAATGTCAACAACTCTTGCCACATGCAACTCAAGTCTTTATTTTACAAACTGAATATTCCATCTCCTTATCTATTGCCATCGAAAGTTCCTGAACTTTCCGTAATTAAAATTACAGTTAATTTTTATAAATAAAAGCACGCGTGCGAGAGCATTAATATAAAGCATTAATAAAAACATTAATATAAAGCACGAGAGAAATAAAGAATTACAATTTTTAACACGCTGGGATGAATGGTTAAATCATTACAATAAATAAATAATAAATATTACCATATTTGTTACATCCTCCCCCTCTGGTTCCGACGGCGTCGCGACGAAAAACCAGGAGCCTGTGGGACCTTTGGTGGACGGCCACGTTTACGAAGAGAAATAAGAGGTTTTACTTTGTCACTATTACAAGGAGTTAAAGCAGAGGTGTGGTAAACATTAAGAGGTACCCCCGGATTATCAAGACTAGCAATCTCGTAAGATGATGGTGATCTTTGTGTTAAAATCAGGTAGGGACCGTCTCTGCGTGGCATTAGTTTCGCACTTCTTCCTTGCGCAGCGTTGCTCAGCGGATGTGATGCTACAAAGACATGTTCTCCACGTTAATATGTTGGAGCAGCTTTTCTCTTTTTATCTGCGTAAAACTTCCTACTATCCTGTTGCTTTTCAACCACCTCTCTAATCTGAGTGGAAAACTTAGCAAATTTCTTGAGATAGGGAGTTATCTCTGGCACAAAATTATCGTTCTGGATGACGACTCGGATATCATTAACAACTTCACTTGGAGTGCATAACTCTGTACCAAAATTCAGAAAGGCTGCCGTCTGTCCTGTCGTTTCGCATTTGGCTGTGTTGAGATCAAAGCGGATGAAGGGTAGCTTCTCTGACCAACAGTCATGCTTGTCTTGGACGAGAATTGCCATCCGTGGTTTCAGATCCCTATTCTTTCGTTCAACTGGGTTAGCTTGTGGATGGTATACAGGGATCAGGGATTGATGGATGTTTAATAGGTAGCATGTTTGTTGCATCACTGCTGACACAAACTGGGTTCCATTGTCACTGATAAGGCGGCGAGGAATACCATACCTCAGTAGAACCTCTTCAATCAAGGTAATGGCACATTCTTTAGCTGTGGTATTGGGTAGTGCAAACAGTTCGACCCACTTGGTGGTGCAATCCTCAATGATGAGGATCCATCCTTTTCCATCTTTACTCTCAGGTAGGGGCCCGAAGAGATCAATGGCCAAGGTTTCAAAACGTTGGGCTGGCACAGGTGTCTGTAATAGCCCAGAAGGCTTCTGATTTGAAGCTTTGTATTTAATGCAGTATGGATAATACTTTACAGGAGACATTCTGTATGGGGGTACAGAGATAAGAGGACTATTTCCCGTGTTAATGTGGTGCTCCAAGATATTTGTTGCTTCTTCCCCTGGTTCGAAGACATTTTGGAAGGATTCCACAACAGGAGGTTAAGTTTCTCCTTCTGGGCACACACACACACACAGAGGTCAAACTTTCACCTTCCCCTTCTCTTAATTGGCAGGTGTTGCTGGAAATCTTCTCAACTATGGACGGGGTGTCCAATTCTTCATGAAATGGATACTTGGGGGTAGGATTGTCCCAGAAGTACCAACAAGTATTCTTCACATTTAGAACCAAACCAGCAGAACTAAGGAAATCTGTTCCTAGAAGTGTTCTATTTCCCTTTGCCTTTGGGAGAATTATGAATTTGGTCAAGACTGATCTCCCCTCAACTTCTACCATTACTTGGGTTGTGAGGGCCTCACCTGTGGTCTGTTGACCATCTTTTAAGCTCATTGCTAATGTGGTTTCCTGGAAAAGGAGTACCTTATCCTTAAATATCTGGAACATCCTTTCCCCAGCAAGTGAATGTGAAGATCCTGTGTCTGCACATACACGTCCTTTTATTCCACAGAAAGTTATGTCGATTAGGGTCAATCGAGGGCTTCTGAGCTGTGTAAGCATTGATGTGATTGGTTGCTACGTCTGTTCTTTGTGAAGGCATTGAGGTTGGAGGTGGGGCACCTAGATTTTATCACTCCTTGTTTCCCACAGTCATAGCATCTGAGAGGGGATCTCTCATTTGGTACCTGATGGGGATATTCTCTTTTGGGAGTGCGTTCAGGTTTCCTGAATGATACCTGTCTTCCATCATTTACGGTTTCACTTGCCTTCACGTGTCTCCTAGGTCCACTGGATAGGGAACGTCGGATGTTGTCAAAAGCTTCCAGCTTATCTGCTAACATTTCTGGGGAGATAAGTTCTTCCCAGATATCCAGGTAATGTTCCTTACACTCTGGAGAGCATCTCTTTTTCATTTGATCGGCAATAATCAAATTCTTCAATCCGTCAAATGAATCAATTTTAAGCTCATTGAGCCAACCTTCAAAATATGCTAGGATTTCAAATTAATAATCCTTCCACGTCCCATTTGGGCTTTTTCTGTGACGTAAAAACAGCTCCCGGAATTTTTCTGCGGTTAATTTGAACCGTTGCAGAAGCAGTCCTCGAATGTGGGAGTAATCCTTGTATTTCTCCTCAGGCTTACAGGCAATGAGGGAGGTTACATCACTAGGTAGGGCACCAATGAGATAGGGTACCCACAGATCTTCACCAAAATCCAAAAGCTTCATTTGCCGTTCGAATAAGGTGAGGAACATGTCCATGTTATCAACTTCAGGATTGAATGTTGGTAGCAACTTTTTTAATTCAATTTTTGTTTGGGGTAGGGTTTGTGGACCTACGACTCTTTGAGTCTCATTTTGCAGTCGTATTTTCTGCAGCTCAAATTCACGCAGTGTTTCCTCTTTTTGTTTGTTTTCCTCGTCTATCCTATTTGATACGATTCCATCAAAGATACATTTCACAAATTCAGGGTCTTCCTTATAAGCATCATTTGTTGAATTTTTTGTCCTTAATTCAATTAGTTTTAGCTCTTCCCCATTCGACTCACATTCACCTAACTAAATAGCAAGCTTAATGAGATCAGCTTTTTTCCCTTTTCCAAGAAATGACATGACTGAGGAATTTAAAAGTTGCAAATAAATAAAATAAATAACTAAGGTCCAGGCCTTATTGTCCACCAAAGCTCTTACAGATATGGGAATACATTTTAAAATATGGCTAGCTTTAAAATCTTATAAATTACTATGCACTTCAAAAAACAATTAAAATGGATAAATTATAAATTAATAATATATTCAAAATACCAACAAGGAACATTAATTCAAATAATAAAATAATATAAAGAAAATTTAGGAATCATCAGTTGTAATGATACAAAATCTCAATTCAATGAAAATACTAAACAAATCTAAAACAATCAGGCATGTAATGCTACCTAAATTCAATAGGAAATCAGTAAAATATCAAGCAAAATAGTAATTATTAATGTGCAATTCACAAAATATTAGTCAGGAAACGTTATCTCACAAGAAATAAATTAATATACAGCAAAATTAAGAATTATCATCGCATAAGAATACCAAAAAATCAATGAAATAAAATAATAAAATTATCCCTAGCACTAACACACTGTAGCAGGATTGCTATCACTTGTATATGAAAAATGCACAAAATACTATTGCAAAAACTTTTAACAAGAAATAGATTTTCTTTTTTTTTTCTTTTCTTCAGACAATTGAAGTCAGGATGATTCACTTTCTCTCTCGATTTCCAGGGATTTTCTGTTGCTTTAGAAGGATTGCGGCGCAATACCAGTAATTTTTTACGGGACAGTAAGGTTTACAGAGCCGGTTAAATTTTCATTTTTCTGCGGCGTTTCGTCACAGCGGCGGTTTCTGCTTCTACGGGGTCGTAGTTCTTAGGCCCCACGTTGGGCGCCAGTTTTAACACGAAAATAAAAAAATGTCAACAACTCTTGCCACATACAACTCAATACTTTATTTTACAAACTGAATATTCCATCTCTTTATCTATTGCCATCGAAAGTTCCAGAACTTTCCATAATTAAAATTACAGTTAATTTTTATAAATATAAGCACGCGCGCGCGAGAGAGAATTAATATAAAGCATTAATAAAAGCATTAATATAAAGCACAAGAGAAATAAAGAATTACAATTTTTAACACTCTGGGATGAATGGTTAAATCATTACAATAAATAAATAATAAATATTACCATTTGTTGCAAATTTATAATTAAAAAGTAATGTTAAAAAAAACCCATTTTTTCTTGATTTTATCTTGTGGATTTTCAGGTTGCTAAGAAATATTTGGAAACGTTATCACACATTAGAGGAAAAATAAATTTTCAAAAAATCATTATTTTTTTGTTTTTTTCTGATAAATTTTCTTTTATTCAAATTGATATAATAATTTAGGTTTGAGAAACATAGTAAAATTTCAATAGGTAACCGATTACGTTTAGAACCGTGATTTTGAAAAAAAAATGTAGTTGGATAAAAAAAAAATTATATTCAGAATGAGTTAAAATTTACAAAAACTAGTATAAAATTGTTTAAACAATATTATTACAAGAAAAAATATTTATATGCAATGTTTAGGCAAAAAAGGGAGAAAGAGTTACATATTTTCAAAAAACTCTCCTTTTACGAAAAATACTTCTACGAATATAATAATAATATTTTGCATATACATCCCTCGGACTTCTACACTGAGGTTGAAGTAAAATTTTTGAAATAAGTTATTGAAAAGTGAATTTATTTATATTTTTTGTCTAGGAGTAGGTTACATGCTTACGAATCCATACGTCGCGGGTTCTATCCTCCGACAAACAGTTATTGAAAATAAATGGTAAATTTATAAAATGAAAAAAAAGTATGTTCCGTACTGTGAGTCACATTGTCTTATTTTAATTGCAATATAGTTTGGAATTTTGTTTCAGCACTTACATTCCTAAAGGAAAGCTGCCCTTGTCACTCCATGCCAGAAAAAAAAGAAACGACAAAGCGTACTTCTGCTTACAGTGAACCTATGGAAATCTTAACAACAGTCGGACCAGGTGAGATAATTTAAAATCATGTAGGCAAAATTTTTAATAAAAGCAAGTACTACATTTTTATACGCAGCGAATATCTTACATAATAATAACCCCTCCCTCCATCCAGAGTTAGATCATCAAAAAAGAATTTTCTGAACGTGCATTTTGGAAGTAGTTGAGTCGCAAAACACGCATATAACCGCAATAACTTTTTTCCATCCAATCATTTTATGTACCTCATTTTTGCCAACTTTTCTTTTTTGCAGAAACCTTCTTTTAAAAAGTACACATTTGTCAACAATAATAAAGCAAGTAATCAAAAGGCTCTTGATTTAAAATGCAATCACGTTTTTCCAGTCAATCAGTTTATGCACTTCACTGTTGCCAACTTTTTCTTTTTTGCAGAAGCCTTCTTTTAAAAAGTACACATTTGTCAGCAATAATAAGAGAAGTAAAAAAAAAATACCTTGATTTAAAATGCAATCACGTTTTTCCAGTCAATCAGTTTATGCACTTCACTGTTGCCAACTTTTTCTTTTTTGCAGAAGCCTTCTTTTAAAAAGTACACATTTGTCAGCAATAATTAAGCAAGTAAGCAAAAGGCTCTTGATTTAAAATGCAGTCACGTTTTCCAGCCAATTAATCAGTTTATGCACTTCACTGTTGCCAACTTTTCTTTTTTGCAGAAACCTTCTTTTAAAAAGTACACATTTGTCAGCAATAATAAGAAAAGTAAAAAAATACCCTTGATTTAAAATGCATTCACGTTTTTCTAGTCAATCAGTTTATGCACTTCACTGTTGCCAACTTTTTCTTTTTTTGCAGAAGCCTTCTTTTAAAAAGTATACATTTGTCAGCAATAATAAAGCAAGTAAGCAAAAGGCTCTTGATTTAAAATGCAGTCACGTTTTCCAGCCAATTAATCAGTTTATGCACTTCACTGTTGCCAACTTTTTCTTTTTGCAGAAGCCTTCTTTTAAAAGTACACATTTGTCAGCAATAATAAGAGAAGTAAAAAAAAATACCTTGATTTAAAATGCAATCACGTTTTTCCAGTCAATCAGTTTATGCACTTCACTGTTGCCAACTTTTTCTTTTTTGCAGAAGCCTTCTTTTAAAAAGTACACATTTGTCAACAATAATAAAGCAAGTAATCAAAAGGCTCTTGATTTAAAATGCAATCACGTTTTTCCAGTCAATCAGTTTATGCACTTCACTGTTGCCAACTTTTTTCTTTTTTGCAGAAGCCTTCTTTTAAAAGTACACATTTGTCAGCAATAATAAGAGAAGTAAAAAAAAAAATACCTTGATTTAAAAATGCAATCACGTTTTTCCAGTCAATCAATTTATGCACTTCACTGTTGCCAACTTTTTCTTTTGCAGAAGCCTTCTTTTAAAAGTACACATTTGTCAGCAATAATTAAGCAAGTAAGCAAAAGGCTCTTGATTTAAAATGCAGTCACGTTTTCCAGCCAATTAATCAGTTTATGCACTTCACTGTTGCCAACTTTTCTTTTTTGCAGAAACCTTCTTTTAAAAAGTACACATTTGTCAGCAATAATAAGAAAAGTAAAAAAATACCCTTGATTTAAAATGCATTCACGTTTTTCTAGTCAATCAGTTTATGCACTTCACTGTTGCCAACTTTTTCTTTTTTGCAGAAGCCTTCTTTTAAAAAGTATACATTTGTCAGCAATAATAAAGCAAGTAAGCAAAAGGCTCTTGATTTAAAATGCAGTCACGTTTTCCAGCCAATTAATCAGTTTATGCACTTCACTGTTGCCAACTTTTTCTTTTTTGCAGAAGCCTTCTTTTAAAAAGTACACATTTGTCAGCAATAATAAGAGAAGTAAAAAAAAATACCTTGATTTAAAATGCAATCACGTTTTTCAGTCAATCAGTTTATGCACTTCACTGTTGCCAACTTTTTCTTTTTTGCAGAAGCCTTCTTTTAAAAAGTACACATTTGTCAGCAATAATTAAGCAAGTAAGCAAAAGTCTCTTGATTTAAAATGCAGTCACGTTTTCCAGCCAATTAATCAGTTTATGCACTTCACTGTTGCCAACTTTTCTTTTTTGCAGAAACCTTCTTTTAAAAAGTACACATTTGTCAGCAATAATAAGAAAAGTAAAAAAAATACCCTTGATTTAAAATGCATTCACGTTTTTCTAGTCAATCAGTTTATGCACTTCACTGTTGCCAACTTTTTCTTTTTTGCAGAAGCCTTCTTTTAAAAAGTATACATTTGTCAGCAATAATAAAGCAAGTAAGCAAAAGGCTCTTGATTTAAAATGCAGTCACGTTTTCCAGCCAATTAATCAGTTTATGCACTTCACTGTTGCCAACTTTTCTTTTTTTGCAGAAGCCTTCTTTTAAAAAGTACACATTTGTCAGCAATAATAAGAGAAGTAAAAAAATACCTTGATTTAAAATGCAATCACGTTTTTCCAGTCAATCAGTTTATGCACTTCACTGTTGCCAACTTTTTCTTTTTTGCAGAAGCCTTCTTTTAAAAAGTACACATTTGTCAACAATAATAAAGCAAGTAATCAAAAGGCTCTTGATTTAAAATGCAATCACGTTTTTCCAGTCAATCAGTTTATGCACTTCACTGTTGCCAACTTTTTCTTTTTTGCAGAAGCCTTCTTTTAAAAAGTACACATTTGTCAGCAATAATAAGAGAAGTAAAAAAAAAATACCTTGATTTAAAATGCAATCACGTTTTTCCAGTCAATCAGTTTATGCACTTCACTGTTGCCAACTTTTTATTTTTTGCAGAACCCTTCTTTTAAAAAGTAAACATTTGTCAGCAATAATTAAGCAAGTAAGCAAAAGGCTCTTGATTTAAAATGCAGTCACGTTTTCCAGCCAATTAATCAGTTTATGCACTTCACTGTTGCCAACTTTTCTTTTTTGCAGAAACCTTCTTTTAAAAAGTACACATTTGTCAACAATAATAAAGCAAGTAATCAAAAGGCTCTTGATTTAAAATGCAATCACGTTTTTCCAGTCAATCAGTTTATGCACTTCACTGTTGCCAACTTTTTCTTTTTTGCAGAAACCTTCTTTTAAAAAGTACACATTTGTCAGCAATAATAAGAAAAGTAAAAAAAATACCCTTGATTTAAAATGCATTCACGTTTTTCTAGTCAATCAGTTTATGCACTTCACTGTTGCCAACTTTTTCTTTTTTGCAGAAGCCTTCTTTTAAAAAGTATACATTTGTCAGTAATAATAAAGCAAGTAAGCAAAAGGCTCTTGATTTAAAATGCAGTCACGTTTTCCAGCCAATTAATCAGTTTATGC
The DNA here is from genome assembly GCA_019973935.1 of Trichonephila clavipes. NCBI lineage: Eukaryota > Metazoa > Arthropoda > Arachnida > Araneae > Nephilidae > Trichonephila > Trichonephila clavipes. Next base: position 982,282 of record BMAU01001371.1, on the reverse strand, counting down.
ACTTCACTGTTGCCAACTTTTTCTTTTTGCAGAAGCCTTCTTTAAAAAGTACACATTTGTCAGCAATAATAAGAGAAGTAAAAAAATACCTTGATTTAAAATGCAATCACGTTTTTCCAGTCAATCAGTTTATGCACTTCACTGTTGCCAACTTTTTCTTTTTTTTGCAGAAGCCTTCTTTTAAAAAGTACACATTTGTCAACAATAATAAAGCAAGTAATCAAAAGGCTCTTGATTTAAAATGCAATCACGTTTTTCCAGTCAATCAGTTTATGCACTTCACTGTTGCCAACTTTTTCTTTTTTGCAGAAGCCTTCTTTTAAAAAACACATTTGTCAGCAATAATAAGAGAAGTAAAAAAAAAAAAAAAACCTTGATTTAAAATGCAATCACGTTTTTCCAGTCAATCAGTTTATGCACTTCACTGTTGCCAACTTTTTCTTTTTTGCAGAAGCCTTCTTTTAAAAAGTACACATTTGTCAGCAATAATAAAACAAGTAAACAAAATGCCCTTGATTTAAAAGTAGGCGTATCAATTACTATACGATTTTTTTTAAAACTTTGAATTTTTTTTTAAAGAATCTAAATATTTGAACGTCTTTATGCAAAAATGAAACTGTACAAAAATTATACTGGTACAGCAAGAAATACAAGCCTAATGTCTGTTTTGGATTCAATGGACAACACGCGATTGTATTTATTATGTGACCGTCATGAATTTAGCCCATTAGGTTTAGTATATTAACTCCACTGTGTATCTGTTGTGTTATTTTCTTGGAATTATTGAAATAGAATATCAATTAATAAAGTTAACTTTTCTAAGGTGGCCAATTTTTTTACAATGAAAAGGAGGAAAAAATATTTAAGAAAAAATTACAACATAAATGTATGAAATTGTATGAATTCAAACAAAAGTACCTCAACACTAGAAAGACTGGAACTTAGTGCATACAAACATTGCTCAAAAGCGGTCAAAATGACTGCATTGTGAATAAATGACTAATGTGTAAAGAAATTTGTTTAAAATTAATTTTTGATATTTTTTTATTATTTACAGTCATATAACAAATTAGAACATATTATCAATAAAAAAAATTTATTTCACTTGAGAAAAAAATACAAATTAAAAAATTCTAAGAAATTGTGTCATTATATGCATAATTGTTTTTCTAACGGAAATTAAAAAGCAGTCAATGACTTCGTTGGGCAATCTAGTGTTAATTACGCTTACTTCTCTTTTAATTATTTACTTAAACTAATATCTTTCCATTGACTGAATTTTTTTTATCAATGCATCATTTTCTAATGTATCAGAAATTTGGGAACAAGAAATATCCTTCATATTGAACTCTACAGTTAGTGCTACAGCTAAAGTATCAACATTGAATCTTGATTTCACACTTATCAAAAAATCATTACCAATTAAAAAAAATCTCTTTCAGCTGTTGCATTAGTTCCACAAGGCAGCACAAGGTAAATTCAATAAGCGTAACTAAATTTTCATATAAAATTAGTGTTTTTTATAATTGGTTAAATATTTCCAACCATCTGTTATCAATTTCAGCATGCTGGTTTTCCCATTGTTCTAATATATCAAAATTTAAATATGAATTCAGTCTTCTCATTCCTTCAAACAGACAATTGTCATCGATTTTAATAGTAGGCATTTCTTTCTCGCGCCCCCTACAAGGGGGGCGCGCCCCACAGTTTGAGAAACACTGTTCTCAATACTTATTTTAAATTTTATCTCATCTGTATGTGTCAAATTAAAAAAATAATTCTTGCAGCTCCTGTCGTGAAAAGGTGCCGCAACGTGGCTCGATGGGAGACCACCTATGGAAGAGATTTCAGCTATGATCCTATTCGAAAACCTGCGTTTCCGTTTCCGTTGAAATAGACCCAGAAATTCTATCTCGCTTAAACCTCTAAGTACTCGAGGAAATCGTGTTTTGAAACATTAAAAGATTTTGTTGGAAACGCAATGCATAGTTCTGAAAAATATGAATATTTTTTTAAAAATAATGTAGACGAATTATAATTTTTGTACACTTGATTTAAATAAACTAATAAACCACACCAAATTACAGAGCGTTCAGAATTTTTATTCCTCTTCATCGTATATTGGAATGAAACATATAATTTGACCAGATGTGTTGATCTGTTTACAACTGTGATTGAACTATCAATTGATTATTTGTGATCTTTAAAGCAATATGGTGGCTATTAGTGAGAGACCTCGTAACTTTTTTTATTCTAACAGTTATAAAATCCCCGTGCACAACAAAGTATCACACGGAGATCACAAAAGTAGGTATTAATCCCACAGGTTATCTAGGTTAATTAGGATAAATTTTACAACTAAAAATACCCAGAACGTCCGCTGGTATCATTTCGACACCAAGGCAATTTATCATCATAAATAGCTGTCGTTCATTATTACTATTAGTAAAACAAACTTCCTAAAGTACTATCATACATTTATTTGATCTTGAATGCAGCGCTATTGAGTTAACAGTGGAAACGAATCTTATTTTTCTAAAATTATTGTGTCTGTGTTTCGTTACATAGCATTTGGTTATCTGCTCATAAAAAAAAAAATTCTTACGATTTTCGAACCTTGTGCAAACCAGACACCCTGAAACGAAGTCTCGTAGAAAAGGCCGAGGACTTGATGAAATTGCTAACTTATTGCGAGAGATTTCTTAGAATTAATTGGCTCTAATTTAGATTCCGTTGAAGACATAATTTTGAGTGAAAGTGACTGAAAAGAATCTGAAGAGAATTCAGATGAAGTTCATAATATTCCGGTAAATCCCGATATATGTATCGCTAGGGATGGCACAGAATGGATACCGCAAAATAATAATGTTCCTGGCAGATTTGCGACTCGAAATGTTTTCGATAAAGCTGTGGTCCAACAAGTTTCAAGAAACATAATGCCAACGTCGGTTTCTTATGATATAAAGGGCCTTAAAAATATATTAATAACATGAAATAATATTAAAAAGTCTTAAAACTAAGCCCTACTGAACAGTAGTCCTGCAAATTATTTAGTTAAAACAATTATTTTATATATTATATGTCGCGATGTCAAAATGACTCCGATGGACGTTTAAGGATAATAGAAATCCTGGACGTTCTAGTGTTAAGTCCCTTGAAAGCCAGTCTTATGATCTTTCTCTCTCTGACATACTTGGAACACAGAAAGAGCACCTCACCATATCAATATTACAATGACAGGAAGATGACGGAACTAAATTAAATTTGTTCAAGCAGCTTTTAAAGTTACCATGACCAGTGAGAAATTGAGTTATTTTGCAATTAGTTTAAAAATGTGATGGCATGACAGTCTCTTATTAAAGGTTGAAAAAAATTTCTTTCTTAAGCTCCCTTTATTTGAAATGAGATATTCTTGGGTCCAAGACTTCGCCCCATTCTTTATTTCATAATGTTCTGGTAAAATTATTTAGGAATATTAACGGCAGTGTCAATTTTGCGCGTGGTTGCAGCTTTTGCAAGACAATCGGCCAACTCATTTCCAAGAACACCCGTGTGTCTGGAACAAATTCAAAATCTATTAAGATGTTTTTTAGGCTTTTTAGTTGTTTTTGGATCTCGACGATTATGTTGTTAGATGAAGAAATACACTTCAAAGAATCCAAGGAGGAAAGAGAATAGATACAGATTAGATAGTCAGGGATGGCACTATTTTGGTCAGTGATCCATTTATGGCGATGTTTAAACATAAAATTTCAGCTACAAAAACTGTGCATTCATCCCGTATTTTAAATTGAAAGTGCTCGGATTCAACACCACTCCTGAACATAGCAAGAGTGAAACCAACTCTGCCGTAAATTTTACTGCCATTAGTATAGCAAATAACAGGGAAATCATCTGTAATTTTGTCACTAAGTTGAAAAATATTGATGGCATTCCTCTCCGAAGGATGAGGGAGAAAAAATGGAGACAGAAGGCAATCATAACTTTGAACCTCGATAAAGTGACTAGGACAACACCCGGTTAGTACTCCACTCACCACACTTTAATACCTCACTAACGTCAAGCTTTTGGGCATGACAGATTTAACGTTCAGGGGGGACGCCAAAATAACCGGAATTGAACTGTTGCGTACGCATGCTTGGACCTACGAGTTGTGCTGTTAAGTGGTGATAGCTGGGGGTATCCATGTGAAAGTTAGTGTGAACTGCCGTTAGTTTCTAGTTAGTACGCTCCTGTTTCAACCCTTTGGCGAATAGCGAGATAACCAACCACAAAGAACAAAGAGTATGTGCGATATTGTGCTTTCCGTTAGGAAAAAATGCAGCTTATACCGTTGGGATGGTTCGACAAGTCTTTAATGATGACGTTTTGGAAAATCACATGTCCGCGAGTGGTTTTTGTTTCAAATCTGGCAACATGACAGGCCCCCTGGCGTCAGGACGTCTTTTGACTGGAAGAAATGGTGAAAACATTGCCAAAATCAATCGTGCAATTGATGAAAATTATCGAAAGACCATTGATCAAATTTCGGAGGAAAGGAACGTGCCATGAAACACGGTCCAGAGAATTTTAGCTAAAGGTTAGTGCATGAGATGGGTGTCGGCAAAATGTTTTCCTTTTTTGCTCAAGGATGATGAGAAATTTTGCTCAGAGACCCTTTGGAGACGTATGATTATGGGTAGGAGAAATACATTAAATTTCTACAATACGTGTTCAGAATATATTTTGCTTTTGCTAAAAAGGATGTTCCACAAATCATAAATGAGCAAATGGAATTCAATGTTGCTTGTTACTAGATAAAACATACGAGATACATTGTAACTGGATGTTTTGTAGAAGAATAAGCGATATGGAATGACAATTTTATGTTGCCAAATGTCAACAAAGAAATTCACAACTAAATTAGTTCGTTTCAGTTCATGCACCCACAACCCTAAACAAAAAAACCACGGGAATATAGGCCGTGACTTGACGAGTGTAAAGTGCAAGGTGATCCAAATTTTCTTAAAAGAATAGTGATTGGGGATGAGTCTTGGTGCCACAGGAGTGATTCAAAATCTAAGCAAGCACCGAGCCAGTAGAAAACTCCAGATTACGTTTCTTCCAGAGTTCCAAAACTATTTTGATCTGTGGCAAAAGCGTTGGGGCAAGTGTCTTGAGCTACATGGACAATACTTTGAAGAAGGACTAGTGTAGAATTCAATAAAAATGAAAAATAAAATGTAACACACACTCATAAATAAATTCCTGTTATTTTTGGCTCTCCCCTAATACATCAGCTTTTCTACACCACAGATTCTTAAGGGAACCAGTACTTAAACACTTATGACACGACTAAAACATTGTTGTCCATGATTTGAGATTATGACCACTTGGCTACAGCGATTGCTTATAACTGTGAGTTTATTAATTTTAAGTTAACGCCGCTTTCTGAAGCAGCATGAAAGCTATTGGTGGCGGACCTTGTAATTTCGAACCACAATCAAGTGACGAGAATTACACCTCTTAGCTAGCATTCCCTCTTCAAACTACCACACCATGCCAACGAGAGGACTTTAAACCTCGACATATTTAACCTGCTTCAGCCCTTGGCATTAGGACTCGAACCTGTGACTCGACAATGTCAACCATGAGTTCACGACCATGACAACTCGATAACCATGGTCAGTGCTTATAACTGTGAAACCTTTATAGAGTTTGTACCAAGAAAGGAAATGTTGTAATGAGTCTATTTGCGTTCTTCAAACTTATCATCTTGGGGAATAATGGGTCTTTAAATATCATTTTATCGAAAACTTTCCTCCGAAGATGAAGATGTGATTGTGCAAATCAAGGCTTGTAAACAAAGATTTAACTTTTCAGCTCGAGAGGGAAGAGAGGTTAGAAGCTAACAGGATTGTTAGTAATTAACGCAATGTTAGGCGAGAGTGCTTAGTAGATAATTTGATTAATATTAAGATTGACGATTTGGTCAATTAGTCGTTAATTTGGATTCAACTCGGTTTAAATTAAACTACTTTTCAAATCATCTTCAAATATAAGAAGGTGAATTGCCTGGACGTGCTAAGTGTAAGTGATCCGATTTATTATTAAATCTTCTAGTTTCTCGTCTATCTCGCTATTGCTACCCATATTTAGCAATTGGGGCATTTCTTAACTTGGGTTGTTAAATTTGTGTCGTTGTTGAGAATTTGTTAATAAATATAGTTTGTAATGACTATGACTCATCTTCCTTCCGACCCTCTCACACTAATAGATGGCCCAGGCAATCCAGTACAATGTCAAGGTGCAAGTTCAAGGAAAATGTTAAAAAGTCTTTTTGTGAACTAGTTTTTGTTGTTGCTAATTTCTGTAAACAAACAAACAAAAAAGGCTTCGCAAAGCCTAGAACACAGATATTTTCTCACATTGTTTATTTGTTCCGTAAAAAGAAATATTTTACATTAAGTTACGCAAGACATTTTTACACAAAGAAAGTCAGAACACGTTCAGTACGGAATGTTGTGCACAGAAATATCTTTGCGGGAAAATTGTTGATAATTGTTTCTTGACAAATTTCTTTAGTCCGAAAAATGCATTATACGACCTTTTTTATATTGTTATAATCCTGAACGGAGTTTGCATAACACTACTATAAACATTGTAGAATTATCGAAAAAATAGTGTGAACATTATATTTTTAGCTTACGGTATGCTATAAACGTCGTTGCTTATTAATTTTTTAGTGCTACATCAAACATTTTTTAATTTAATACTAAGCTATTAACATGAGTATGCTTATTGCATTTACAGCATTTACAGATTTTTAATTGAAAAATATAACTATTTGATGTACTTTAAAAATTAAAGATCTGTTAATTAATGATTATTTCTATAAAAAAGCATTGTTTTTAATAAATAGAATCATAAAGAATAACGATGGGCTCAATTCGTGTGACGCCATAGACATATGATAATGATAATCACGTGTTTTTAGCCAATCAGTTCAAAATCTCATGCGACGTCATAATTACACGGTAAAATCAATCGTGTGTTTCCAGCCAATCAGTTAATGCGCTTTGTTGTTGTCAACTTTTGATCTTTTCAGAAATTTTCTCTTAAAAAATACAAATTTGTCAACAACAATAATGCACATAGGGAGATAAAATGCACTTTATTTAAAAATACATGCATAAAAGAAGTTTTTTTTTTAAAAAAAAAAATTAAAAATCTTTTGAAGAAATTTATTTTTTATAAAAAAATTTGAACATCTTTACCCAATTATAAAAATTTAAATTTACAAATAGAACAACAAGTACAATTAGGTTATTGTCTGTTTTGAATTCAATGGAGGGCACGTATTTGTTTTTGTCATGTGACCGTCATGAATTGAGCCCATTAAATTTTTAAGCGTAACTAATGAAAAGCAATTTATTTAATTAAGGTTTAAAAAAGTAGTTTAAAATTCAAATAATTTCTACTTCATAGATACACACAATTTGAAAATTTTCATACACTATTGAGAAGTTAACATCTTAAAAAGGGAATACTGGAATTCTACATTTATAAAAAAAATCCTACCGGAATTGGAATTAATTTAGAATTTAATGGTTTAAAAATATAGAAGCTTTTAATTTTTCAGAATTCAAGAAAATATTAAAAAGAGTGCTATATAGAGATTTAAAAAACATTATTGACTGAAGAAAACGTAACATTTCCTGCGAGTGTTTACATGATTACTCATACTCATTTAACAAGTAACATGTACACCGAAAGTATAGACTAATGATATACAAATATGATAAGCAAATACTTGAAATGAATGTAAGGAATATAAAAATAACAAAAAGTTATACATATGTATGTAGCATTTCATTATACTTTATACATTACAATAAATGGTCAGATTAAATAAATATACATTATTGAAGAACATAAATAAGTACATCCAACTCTTGATTTGCATAGAACTTACATTACTAGATTCCGCTTTCATTCGATTTCAAAATAAAAAGGAAAAAAAATCTTTTTTATTGTGACTGTTTTACATTATACAATTCGAAAATTAAATGAGTATAAAATTAATAAAACAGTATATTGACTCAGTTTTATAATAAATTTATAATCACTTTTCCATATAAAATGAACAAAACAGCCAAAATAAGTCTTTTTATATAGCTTCAGTTTGTTGTAGAACAGATATGTATGTAACAGGGAAACAAAGTTTGCCCTCTGATGCATATACAACGCAGTCATACATAAATGTTTTTCTTTTTCTTTCCTTTTTTTTACCTGTGCATGATTTTCAGCCTCTTAACTCGACTTCTCCTCTCCTTATATATATATATATATATATATATATATATATAATATGTAACATTTTCATTATTATTCCAAATATAACATTTCCATATATATATATATATATATATATATATATATATATATATATATATATATATATATATATATATATATGTATATATATGCAATAATAATGGAAATGGAATAATAATGGATATATGGAATAATAATGGAAATGTTACATATTGCATATATATATATATATTTGGGCTCAAAGTCTGACTAACACCAAGTACATATTTGGGCTTGGGGCCCAAAACCTGACTTTGCGGGGAGCCCTACTATTCTTCGTTACGCCACTGTATATATGTGTGTATATGTGTAAGTGTGTGTTAATGTGTGTTTATGTGTAAGTATGTGTTTATGTGTAAGTGTGTGTGTATATAAGTGTGTAAGTGTGTGTGTATAGCATGGTACGTTGGATGTTTTCTAGTTTTAATAAAATAAATATGTAGAAATGTGTGGGCATAGACAACATACTTTTTTGTTGGTATTCCAAATTTAAACGATAAAACACAATTCAAAAATTTTAAACTAGAGCTTTAATTTTTCATTCCTGTAATAATATTGGAATGTTATTATTCTACATCCAAATGTTTTTAGTTGAGATATGTAAATGAACAAGGAATTAAATATATATTAAATTAAGAACTTGAAATCATTTTATTATAATATATCATTCTTAATATATACGAGTATTATAATAAAAATAAATTTTCGCTTACTGAAGTTGTTATTTAATTAAATTATTTTGAGTTTTTAGGTTAAAAAATACGAGTAATGATATGAAACAAGGTAAATAGTTCTATCATTAAAGGATTATGGGCATTTTTTTTGCGTGCAAGCACTTTTAAGAGAACTGTCCCGTAGCAATACTACAGGAAATACGACATATTCTTTGAAAAAAGTCCTGTTCAGGGAGATAATTTCAGTGAAACAAGATTATAAAATACATCGGTCATTATTTAAAAATAGTTATCCATAAGCTGCCTAGATACATACAAATGCTTTTGGAAGACTTGTATTGGATGTATAAATAATAAAAGTTTTGTAAAAATTTTAAAAATATGCAAAGCCACAAATGTTATTACTATCATTTGGTCTTAATACAATAATTGTACAATTCTGATGAACAATATCAGTCATTTATGTATAACTAGAATCAAGCAATTTCATGTTTTGCTCTTTTGTTGTTACAAAATATAAACGTTCAAGCAATAGGGTTGTCAGATTTTACAAATCAAGTGTAGGACACCCTTTCTTAGCTGAAAGTTGAAATTATGCCTGATTCATGAACCAGTATAGAGTATCGTCAAATTAAGTTTTGAGGGTTTTTATACAGTAGCATAAATATTATTTACTGATGTAAAACAAAACTTATTTTAGGATACCAGAACAATTGTTTGAAAATGTGCATGAAGAATATAAAAAGGACTTTATTGTACAACAAAGCTGGGGTCTTAAAATTACATACAAAATAATAATAATAATAATAATGATAGTTTTAAATTAAACTGTTTTTTTCAGCATTTTCAAGATAAAATATTCTTACAAAAATTCTCGAAAGCATAAAATTTTCTAGAAAAAAACTTGTTACAGTTAAACGCATTATCTCCACATGATTAAAGATACACATAAATTCAAAATCATTATTTGGTTTACTTTATCCAAGCAAAGAATATTAATCCAGCTGATTAAAAGGTGCCCTAATAATTTTATTTCGTAAACATATGTCATACACTGAAAATGCAAAACATCTAACAACCCTTTTACATCATAACAGCAAAATACAACAATTTCATATCATTCATGTTTTCAAGACATGTTTAAGAAGCGAACCATAGCTCTTTTAAACAAAATGTTGCTATGAACATTTATGAACAAGTTTCCCTTTAAGAGTAGGATAAGAATATCAAAAAGAATGTTACAGAAAAATATATGGGAAATGGACCATGAAAGCTGGTAAGGAATACCAGTATAACATTGTTTTTTTTCTCATTTGCGACACTATACATAGAAAACGTGATGAAACACTACCTCTACAACACCTATTTATGCAACTTACATAGTACATAGACGTATCAATCACAAGTAAAAAAAATCAGCAAATATCAACAAGTAACACATTCATCACAAATTGTCAAATGAATTGAAGAGACATCGCTAAGTTTTAACAAGTATTGCCATGTACACGTTTAACACTGTAACTAGTTCTAGCAGGCTTGTTGACAACGTTGTTGTTGCTGCTGTTGTTGGTTGCAATTCTCACCATGAAAATGGTGAGCGAAATGGAAGTATTGTTTTTGTCCTGATACATTTCGAATTTTTACACAAATACTTTTTATTTAGATGTCCATTTAAGAAATGCTTTCTATATTAGCAGTTCTTAAATCGGTTCAAGGACATTATATGCAATTAGGTTTTCTATGTTCTAACAACGATAGTTCTATTGAGATATCCATAGATGTTTACAATAAAAGTAAAAGCAGCTGTATGGAAGCACTTTTATCTATGACATTTATATAAGTAATTTGATATTGCTTATTGGCTATAAGCCAATCCATAGTTTTTTTAAGCTTAACAACCATGGAAGATTTCAGAAATGACAACAAGTGTGAGAGTGTCATCTCTGAATAATATTTTCAACCAATACAGTACAAAGATATAAGAAAACAAGGACAAAATTAATAGATTATATTACATACAATAATTTTTTTATTATGAGTTTTCTTAAATTTTCAAAATATCACTGCATTTTATAATATGTTTGAATATTTATGAAAGCAATATATCTTATTTAAAAAAAGAAAAAAATGGAAATTCACAAATTACCATTCTCTTACTCCAAACTCCTAAAACTTGATGATTTTGTAGAATGTTTAAAATTTGCACAGTACTTAAATAATGTGAAATAATTATTTAAATCATGCAATGAGAAAATTATGCATTCCTTTATTTATCAAAAATATTTTTAATTCTTTTTTTTAATATAAAGTACTTCAATTTTTTTAAAAAAGACAGAGCTATTTTTTTTGTGCATTGATTCTTTATTTTTAAATTTTTCTTATTTAATTAATATTGCGTGAAAATACTTTAAATTTATATTAAGGGCAAAAAAAAAGAAACCCAAGATCTTTAATTTAATTTTTTTAAAACAATTTATTGTGACTATTTTTAGAATCAATTTCAAGTAATTGATACATGATTGACTCATTTCCTCAAATACAATTAATATTCAATTTGATAAAAAAAAGAGAGAGAGAAAGAATACTTTAATGTTTTATATTCAGAATATATATATATATATAAAACAGGAAACATTTTCAAACGTATATTTAACATTTTAAATTTAAAATATCATTCTATTCTCTTTCAATATACATGTAATATATCAATAAATTTAAACTTTCAAAAAAATTTTCAAAACAAAAACAGTTCAAGAATTTAGTTACGTTTTTCTCTGAATAAAATATATTTATACACTTTCCCCACATTCAAATTTTACTAATAATTGTATACAGTTAAATTAAAGATAACAAATTTCCTGCTGGTCTATTTATAAATCTGCTGTAACAAGATAAACATATTTTTCTTTCAATTTGTAAAATACACATCATCACAAAGTGATTGAAATATGGAAGACGGGAACATTCAAATTTTTACAGCATTGGAAGCACAGAATATGTATTATCTATCAAAAACATTGTTCATTTCTGGAAGACATTTTGGAATATTATAACAATGGCGCTAAAGACGCCTTTAAAATACATCTGAATTGTTCATTATTTCCTAATTCTAAAGTATACACAAGATGTATTTAATACGACATTATTTCATTCTCCTGTTTTTCGCATACTTTACTATAGTAAATTTACTTATTTCTTTATTAGAATAATGTTCTAATTTTTCTTCTCGTATCAGCCTGAAAAATATTATTTCTTCTTTAATTGATTGTGACTTAATTGGTCCTAATAGAACTTCTGCAGAAAACTTTATGCCTTGATTTTGGACTAATAAGCTGAAACATGCATTTTTAGTAACAAATGGCTTTAAAGTAATGTTATGCATTAATTATAGAAAAATGGCTGAAAATATGCTATCAATATGCATCATAATCGATTCTTCTCATCTATAGTTCTGATACTTTCAAATATTCTAAGAAATTTTTGCATTATTTTTCATCTGAGAAATCAATATCTGTACCTGTAACCAAGTGAAGGAGGTTCAACTTATTTAATCGATTATTGGATCGAAATTCAGATGTCTTTCTTTGCAACATCCATTTACGGTGGAAGACAAATATTTTTGACTCAATTAACTTTTGCGCTTAATTATTAACTTGTCTTTTGAATCCTCCATAGTTTTATCCTATGGATTTTGATAACAATTATTGCATATATGGAAGACACAAATACACACAACAATGGTGGAAGACAGTTATCACGTAGAATTAGAAGACTTGTAGCACCACACCTAAGACTAGAAAACTATCCATAATTTTTGGATATGTACGGAAATTGAATAATGAACTCTTTCATCTAATTCCTACTTAATACATCATTATTATCACTGTTCAAAAATGTCACCTCAATCATTCGTTTTCTTTTGTATTTCTTTGCATAGTTTCTGGAACCATAATTACACTGCTCGCCTCCAGAAAATGCACTTAAATAACATTAATATAAATCTAGATTAACCTAAATTGTATATTTCAATTAAATTTAGTCTTGTGGAATTCTTCAAGTTGGTCTAATCTGAGGATATGGTAAAGGAATGTGATACGCAGCCACAAGGGCCTTGGCTGAAGAATATATTCCAACAACACCACAAGATACTCCCATGCATATGATGAACGTTTCCCAAGCCACGCCCCATCTGGTCATATCATTGCGTTTCAGTTTCATATGGAAATAACAAGGCCACACGAAAGACAGCATGGTGCCAGTGAAACTGCCAATGAGTCCCATCAAAATAGCAAAGTGGGGAATAGTAATAGCTAGCAGCATAGTAAAGATGACCAACAGAACCCTAAGAGCCACGGCCCATATTCGAAGCTCGCCATCCTGGGCTAAACAAGAAGGAAATTTTGTTTTGGGTTGACCTTGAAACAGAGCCGATTCCAACAGATTTGCTGCGGCGAAGTAAGGTAGCGGATACGACAGAAGAGCCTTAATCACGAGAATCAGATTGACGATGACTTTAAATCCTTTGGTCGGCAGGTTGTTGGTGATGACCTCTTGTGTTTCTTCGCCAAAGGTCAGAAAGGCCAGCCAAGCAAAACCTGCTTTGAAGGCAGCGGCGGCAATGTGGCTCCAATCCAGCATACAATGAAACTTGGATCGGTCCTTCATGTTGCCTTCCAAACTTGGCAAGAATATTTGCGATGTGTAACTGAAGACTACAATTCCCAGGGTGACAGGGAACATGGATCCGTCGATACTGAAGGTGACCTTGGACCATTGCCATTCGGGAGCCTTAATCAAGCAAAATCCCAAGATGATGACGTTGATCAAAACGTGGGCCATTGTGCACCAAAAGCTCAACCAAGAGACGGCCGTGAGCTTCTTCAAGAAAGCGCATGGTAGAAGAAACATGGTGGATATCATCATCCACGATCTTTGGTCGATGGGACCTTCTGGGAAGGACCCAATCATCAGATCACCACACAGAACCACATACAGAATACAAGTCATGAGTAACTCGATGATCTGAGCGCAGTTAACCATTTTTCCTCCGTATCGCTCTCCGAGGCAACTTTGTGCGATGTCGACGTAGCTGTCACGAACTCGTTCCATTTCTCCTTTGTCATTCAGTTCGTAGAGACAGGCAACCAGGATCTTTCCGGTATGGCAACATATGTAAGCGACGAAAGCTAGAGAGAAGACGGCCCAATAACCACCGTAGAGTACAGCGTAGGGCAAACTCACGATGAACATTCCCTGTGATATTAAAAAGAATAGTAAATATAAATGTAATGAAAATAAAAGGAGTTTAAATCATTAAATTTAAGAAATAAAGTACCACAATAACAACATATTTTTTTAAATATTTTACTAGCTAATATACCCGTTCTTCGCACGGGTGAATTGAAAAATTAAACAATACAGATTGAAGGATAAATTAGTTTTTAATGAGTTAGTTTTACGTGAACTGCAAATTCAATAAAAAAAAGGCTTTTTCCATATTTCAGCTGAACAAAAAAAATCATATTTGTTAAATTTTAAGTCTGTAGATCTAATAGCTGATAAAAAGTGAATATTTTTTTATTTATAACTCCTCGTAACTCTCTTGTGGGTAGATTTGTGAAAACACCTTCCTAAGCTGATCTCTGCTCAGCAAAAGTAACACATTGTTATGCATTTTGTTTAATGAACACTTAAAATAGGGTAAATAATTTATATCTGGATGTGTAATACGTTAATATTACTTTCAGTTATATTTATTTCATGTTAAAATTGTAATATTCGCAAGCAACGCCGTTCCTTATAGTATAATGATGAATCAATAGAAACATAGCAAAATGTTTGCGATGGAGCCAAGTTGGCACTATTTTTGGCGACCCTATTGGCAACTTAGCGATTGATTGAATGGTGCAGAAGTTGACATGCTGTAGCACCACCTGGTGAGGAGCTGCAACAAAGAGGATAACACAAAAACCTTCTCCACAAAAAAATGCATTTACATGCCAATTTTCATAGTAATCGATTGAACGGTGTTGGTGAAAGAGAAAAAAAACATCCATTTATATATATATATTGATGAGTGCCATTACTACGTTGAAAGTTGATCTAAAATATTGTCAATTGTTTAACAAATACAGAAGAGCGTAGCAATGAAATTAAAATTACAAATTTTAGTAAAGAAATTTTAATACTAATACAGAAAAAAATACTCTGGAAAGGGTCTAAATAAATATAAATTAATAAAGAATATAAGTATAGCAGTTCACAAAAATTCCCCAAAACATTTCGTACCAATTTTTTTTTTCAAAATTGAGCCATGACATATATTTTATACATTTTTAATATTGAATATACGTAAAACAGAGTACCAAAAAAATCAGTTTTAAAAGATTATACGAAGAAAAACTTTTTAAGAAATAAAAATATACTAGTGATGCGCTATATTCAATCATCGTACAAACTCGCTATAAGTTAAGTCTTTCTATGAAAAATAATCTTCATGGCATTTAAAGCGTAAATTTGCCCTAAATTAAAATAATTCTGAAAAAATGAGCTTTGTCCATTAAGCGATTGGGTATTTTGACAGGAAGGTTATTAGATTTACTTATAGTTCGTTTGGAAAGTAATCTACGGCTTCAAAAGATAATTTCTTTTTGAATAATTACGCGCTAATTTCAATCCACTTAACGAGCTCTTTTTTTCCAGTTTCTTCGACAAAAGTTTAATAAATCCTCTTTCAGGTGTCATTTTCAGAAGATATCATATTCTAATAGATAAATATGTTTTTAAAAAGTAATACTATAAATGAAATAAACAACAAATAGTGTATGAAACAGTGTTTCGGCAAAAATAATTTCGTTTCAGTTTCTAACATTAGAATTTCTATTATTTGCATGATTACTTTATTAAAAGGAAATGTGAAGAGTGTCATAGGAAAAATAGTTACTAGAATAGCTCTATTTCCATTTCTGACATTAGAGTTTCAATCCTCAGAACTTTAATTCTAAAATTTTTACTAAGTTATCAGAAGTAAAAGGGTAAAAAAATTGTTTCAAAATATATAATAATAGTACGAAAATAAATATTATTTTTTCAAATTAAAAAAAAATACAAAATAAAATAAAAACTTTTTTCAAATAAAAAAGTTATTACAAAAAATATATTGAGAGAGAGAGAGAGAGAAATATGAATAATATAAACAATGTAATACTTATAGATGTTAATAGAAGATATAAATGTAAGTATGTGAATTAATTTTAAAATTATATAATCAGAAACTTAGAGGTTGTAATTTGGCAAGTAAGTAGTAAAGCATTTTTCCCTATTTATTTTATATTTTAATCAAATATTTTTCATTGTGGATAACAGAACAATGAATCAGTTATCAGCGGGAAAAAAGATCTTACATACAAATACAACTGGCACATTGTGTTTTCCTTATACAATTGGCATTTGTTATCATTTAAAATAAATTAAGAAATTTGAATTCATAACCAAATATTTAGAATTTTTTAAAATTCAAAATAACACATCATTAAAAAAATTTAGAAACATCCGATTAAAGTATTATAGGAATATATAACGTTGGTTGTTGTTGATTGCTTAGAAATACGCGAACGCTATTGTGACGGACCTCGTAATTTAGAGCATCGGTCAAGTGACACGGACGCCGAGTTGGATGAGACGTCTACTACTACATGACAGGTCTTTAATTATATTCAGGGTGTCCGGGCTTAAATTATCCAAAAGTTACGGCTTATTATTACAGAACTACCCATCAGAATGTAATAAACTGTTCATCCGTGGATTGAAAATCCCTCCGAGATATTTTGGGTCTGGTTCGATCGGCCGTATGTGCACGCATTATTCGGCAATCGCAGACGATAAACTTGTTACACTGATTTCATTAGTAAAGATGTGAATGCCACAGCAAAAAGTGCAGTGCGTACTTTGGTTAACGGAATTTAAATCAGTCACGCGTGTACAGCGACGTGTTCGAACAGAATGGAATGTCGATTCTCCGACATCAATGGTCGAGACGAGGAAAAGGAGACGAGAACTTTGGCATCCCAAACTGGCAAGCATCCTTAAGTTTTCGGGATAGAAGAAACTGTTGATCGAAAGCGTAATTCATTCTGTAAGATTCCTGATAAGTATATTAGACAAGCCAGTAACGACATTTCATTCTGTTCCAACACGTCGGTTAGAACAGAATGAAATCAGGGAAACAGACTTATTTGCTTGGAAGCTAACAGAACGTCTTTTCCTTTTTCTTGAGGAATATCCGTCTATTAGCTGACGAGCTAATGCTGAGTGAGTGAGTAAATATTAACGCCACACTGTTTAGTTACACGAGGGCTTTTGGCGACGGACCACGTCATTTTGAACCATGGTCAAGTGACGTGGATGACACCTTATCTGGCACACACACACACCCTCCTAACTACCACACCACACCAATGGGAGGACGTTTCAGCTCTCGACAGATTTAACGTGCATCGCTGCCCTACACAGCGGGTTTTTAGTGGTACTGGGATCGAACTCATGACATGCCTGCCATGATCCGATACCTTGACCACTGGGCTACCGCAGCCCTGACGAACTAATGCTATATGGAATGTTAGCTGGTCTAAGCCTTTGTTTATTTTATTCGCTTGCCACTGTATGAAACTATTAGTAACAGCAAGATCAGTGAGAAAATAAAAGATACGATGCCACCATTTTACAGATCTTCTTATTTGGTATCTTTCTTTTCTTTGATCGAAGCAATCAACCTCTATCATAACATCATTATATACAGCGACAGTTTTTGGACAAAATACTTATTCTTTAGTACCATCTTTTTTTGTCCAATTTACAGATGTCATAATCGCTGGATTATGTGCAGTAGCACAAAACTGAAGCAGGAATTAGTCTTCCCACATCGTTAAAGTAGCAAGGCCACTATCTTTTTGCGCTTCCCACAGGTGTATTTTGTAAGGACATGTAGATGGGAAGTGGTGAAAAGGGTAAAAGAGAAAGGAGGAAGAAAACCCTAACAAAAAAAAGATTAAAAAAAAAGAAAGAAAATAACAATATGTGCGAAACAAGTAACAGCTTACATATAATAAATTAAAAGTAAAAAAAAACTTTTTTAAAAAAACAAGCTTTTATTTAAATGAACTAAAATGAATAAATTATAAAATTATTGTTTGCTTCAGTTTAATTGAAAGAATAAGATGGTATTTTTAAAAAAGGTCGAAAAATCTGAATTTCTTTAAGCTCAACCCGATAAGCTGCTCGCCAGAATAAACAGCTAACAGGGGTAAAAGGTTTTTAATTAATATCTTTTTAACTAATTGCGATATCGGAATATAAATGGTCAAAACATGCATTGTCGTCCAAACTAAAAACGTGCATACAAAATTTCAGCTCAGTTGGTTGAAGACATCAGCTTCAAAATTGAGTTGCAAGATTTCACACGAACAAATTACATTGCAAGTTAAATAAAAGCTTGTGTAAAAAACGAGCACAAATCACAAATCTAAATATATATAAGAAAAATAGTCAAAACATTTGAAACTCGAGAACTGGAATAAAAAACTGAAACCCCTTTGCCTTGAACAAAGAACATGTCTAAGTGAAAAAGTAATAATAGATATCGATAAGGGAACATCTTATTGCAATAATAATTTTTCCAGAATTCAGAAATTAAACTTGAATGAGCTATAGAATTTATAAATAAAGAGATTTTGGAAATTTTTGAAGCATTATTTAAATGGAAATCTTTTGTATAAGAGCATTTGAATACGTAATGCTCTACATCTCCAGTAGGTCCACAAGGATAATAGGAATAAGTTTTGAAACTGTGATAGAAACGATTTAATGTTAGTTAAAAAGTGAGTAACGAATTTGGAACCAAAAAAATTGGTTAATTTTAATGTGTTGAGCAGATACTCCTTCTTTAAACTATTAGTAGCAATTAAGATTAGGACCAATAATTTTCCTAGTACCCAAGAATTATTGACTTTTCTTTTAAAGTTTTTATAACGAAGAAACTAAAGGGTAAACACATTTACTTCTTAATTACAGGAAGCAGCTATTTTGCTCTATTTATGTCCTTTTTCGTTATTAATTATATCACTGTGGATACTTTTTATCTATTTCTTTAAGGTTAAAAATCCTGAAGAGAATCAATACAAAAGTAAAAAAAAATGAGAAACGGTACAACACAGAAACTTTTAACTATTTTTTGCTTTTTCGAAAGGTTTTTATTCCCTTCAAATGAATACAGTATAGAATGAAAGGATTAGTAGAAATTCCATAATGTTAATATTAGGTTTGCTATTTCAAAATATCGACTTGAGTGCTCACAAGAAAATGTCTCTCTTTTCAGTATTTGATATTCGATACAAGAACCTTAACAGAGATTATATATTATTGATATAACCTGTTAAGGTTCCAGAATCTGCTGGTGGCTAGAATTGAATTTGGGCGGTGGGTAGCCTAATGGTTAGAGCATTGGACTCCTGACCAAATGGCCTGGGTTCGATGCCCGATGCCTCCGAGTACACACGGAGTACGTGTTCGTTAAATCGGTGGGTACGAAAGTCTTGTGGGCTGAATCCCGAGTGCAGGGGACTGGAGAATAATTCGCTCCTCTTCAGTCCCATACCTAAATTGTAGAAGAGGATATCGGTGGTGTCGCCATCTATCATCTCTTCGGGAATTTCACCGAGCTAAATCGTACTGTCACCTGTATGGTGCTCAAGGCCAATGACTGGCGTATATATAGCCCCTGCCACGATGAATTTCGTGGGCCTCGATTTGACTCCGTCGGGCAGGTGGCATTAGAAACAACAACAACAGAATTTACTTTTTGCCTCTTTTCTGTACTTGATAAACTTCAAGGTTTCATGTCTGTACTTTAATTATTAAAAAAAAGCAACTTACTTGGATAGCATTGGTGACATTCCATCCAGCTTGCCATTCATCGATTTTTGATCCTTTGCTTCCGAATTCCCCCTCAAATTCACCAGCTCCACTTGCTTTGCGTACTGGAACCTCTCCATCATAGTCTTCAGTTCCAGCAATGCGTGGGGCTCCACCTTCATCGGTGCCTTCATAGTGTCGATAGGAGGCCATCTCTGTTTCATTACCCTGGCCCTTGGCAAATGGATTGAGCTCGCTTCTTTCACCACAAGCCCCCGGTAAGTGAGACCGGATGGTCTGCCAGATGTTTAAAAAGTAGTAAGCCATCTTGAGAAGGTTTGGGTCTAAATTGCAATTGGTACGGTTTTCTAAATGTTATTGGAGTAACTGGCAAGTACTCTCCTGATATAAGTGTTCAGTTTAGTATTGAAATAAGCCATTTACTCTATCTTGGATTGGTTTTCAAAATCGTGTTGGGCGTGTTATTGTCTGTTTAGTTGCCAGTTTAGAACGACGAGGATGTAAATGAACATTAGTACTCCTCCGCTTATGAGCATCAGTTGGTAGAAGGGTCTGTACTTTTTGGGAAATTTTACTTTTTTGCCGCAAAGTTTGACTTTTTTATTCCACTTCAGAATCACCATTGGTGATAAAACCCTAAGCAGCAATTTAAATTGGGTACAGTTATATAAGCAATGTATATGTTTGTATAGACATAAATATCAAATTCAGGAAGACATTGAAAAGTCTTTTTTTTTTAATTTTTTGGAAGACGTAAATCACAAGATTTCTCTTAAACTCGTAATATTGATCCGAGATTTAGCATAAAATCTAATTTTATTTTCTTGGGGGAAAAGTCCATCAAGTCATAACATTTAACAAGTACGATGAATTAAGTTGGAAGGTTTTATTCGTATAGCTTTTAACAATGTCAATTCTGATGAAATCCCAAAACACACCTGTTATTGATGTTACCTCCTGATTATTTTAAAGGGTCTGACCTTTTTCCCATGGTATACCTACAGTTGCCTACACCTGAATAAAGAGATGAAGTTGGAAGACATTTGTGGCATTGTTTTGTAAGAATTAGTTGCCATAGCGGCCCTAAATTAATTTTCAAATGATGTTTGATGTTCTTTTATTTTTGTTTATATGTATATATTCTCTTTTTCTCTTGTTTTTCTTCTTTAATTGTTCCTAAAAGAAAAATCATTAATTCAATCTCTCTAAAATATTTACAATTATGACTATTCACAAATAATTTTCTTTTCAATGCATGCATTGAAAAGAAAATACAAATTTGTACTGTTTCAGTTTTAACGTATTTTTACGCTAAATGGTGTGAATGGATGAAGGTATGTCAGTGCTTCTCAAACTTTCAGTACTTGCGACCCAATTTTCAGTCATAATTTTCATCCCACCCCCCTCATACAGCAACTATGTATTGAAAGCACTAATAATGTACTTCGACGCTAAAAGTACAATGCGACTTAAATTATAAACTGCACAAATAATCAAGGTAAGTATTAAGTATTATGTTTTGTATATAATTTTGAATATGACAAGCCCCTGGGGAAGTCGCTTGTACTTACCAAACTTGTTTTTAATTTAGTATTCATAAATTAATTACCAAATACTTTTTGCCGTACTGATGCATTTATAAGCATCTTATATCAGAGTGAATATGTATTTTATTTTTTACTATGTTAGAATGTATTTTGTTTTGCTTCCTTTAATTAAATTGATCACTATTTTAAATGTTTAATTTTTGATCTTTCGATACGCTCGCGCCCCACAGTTTGAGAAACGCTGAAGTATATGCATCATTACAAAACTCTTAACACACATTTTGTTGTTTCATTTAATAATAATAAAAAAAAACATTAACTTCCTACTAATACTAAACATGCTTAAAAATTGTGTGTTTATATTTATAGATGTAATAACATTTATTTAATAAAGCCTTTTCATTAAAAGCTATCTTCGAATTGTTTTACGAGAGTATGACTTAAAGCAACCTTTTTCAACAGAAATTTGAAAAAAAAACTATTATGCATAATGGTATTATTATAATCTCACATTTCTCTATTCTCCCCCCAAAGAGCAGTATATTTTATTTTACAACTGACTTTGGTTGAAACCAATTTTTCTTTCGGGAGTGAAAAGGATTTTATATTTCATTTCTTATGCTAAATGGGTTTTAAACTTACTCTTTTTTCCCCTCAATGGGGCTGCGTTTTACAACTTAGCCTTAGCCATTTCATGGTGGCACCATGTAGTGGTGGACTCGCTACCAAATTTGGAAGCTTTAACAACCATATTTATTTGAATCTAAGCCGCACAATTTTTCCAATGTTAATACTACTGAAAATCGGGTGTGGCTTAAAATAGAAGGCAAAACATTAAAACATTTGTTGGATGAGGAAATTGAGTTTCCACCCATTTTAAAAGGAACACACAAGTAATATAAAATAAAATTTAAGTCAATTCCTACTTAGATAAACAAAGAAAAATATTATTTTAGCTACTTTTTATTAAATAGTTACAATTAATATAAATATGTATATACATATGATGCAATCACAACATTAGGTGGTAATGAATTTTTATTACTTATCATTAAAGTACCGTATTGTCATCCAAAACAATCGTGTCTATAAAATTTCAGTTCAACTGAATGCTTTAAAACGTGAGAAAAAAATCTTTTCAAGTTAAGACACAAGTCGCCAAAAGGGTCGCTAAATCGCCGATAATGATGCCAACGTGGCTGTATTTCTCATTCTTTGAATAATTAGTTTCAATCAATTAATTTTTATTAATTATAATTAAATTACTGTATTGTCATCTAAAATAATCATGTATATAAAACTTCAGCTCAATTGAGCGCTTTAAAATGTATTTTATTAACGATTGAAAATTCCATCAAGATAAATAAATATATAGAGAGTGTGAGTTATATAATAGTAGGAATTGAAAAATGGGACCCGTCCATGCTGGTCACTTGCATCGATGACTTACCCCATTCCGCAGTTAATTTCCAGTATTCAGTCTATCCTAAACGTCGTTGTCTGCTCTAAATTTAGGAATTTTTTTTTGTATACACTTTATTTTAGTCACCTAAGTATCAAAGATATCGGCAATAGCCTCTAGACGAGTTGACTATGATGCAAGTATGAAAAGTATGTCAATTTTACATGCAGAAAAAAAAATGGAAACACCGCAGAGATGTCACTGAAAAGATGACACGGATGGAAAGAAAACATACGCCGATGGAGTAAACAAAATTATATAATTTTTGCTTTATCATGTTCAACAATCTGTAATTAATTCTTTTTCACTCTTCTATAATATATACTCTTAAAAAATGTTGCATAACAAATGCATTGGATGGTACGGAAGACGACACCGTGCGGTAAAAACAGAGCCGGTTCAAGCTCATTTCGGGGACAGGGCGTAGAAGATCTACGGGCTCTCTTGGCACCGGCGGATCGAAATTTATAGCCAAAAAACTGGTTAGTCCTAGCTTATATGGGCCCTTCCAAGCCCTGGGCCCTTGGGCGATTACTCTAAGCGCTCAACGGTCAAAGCGGCACTGGGGAATAGGCTGACGCCAGCACCAATTCTGAAGTCAGCTGTGACAATGAGAGGGGCGAATAATTTTCGAAACATGATGCTGACATCCTTTGAATGATGCTTATAAATGAAAGTGTGACAGTTTGAATTACCAGACTGTGTTCAGGCGCTAACAAGGCCTTCTTCTAACCATCATTGGCACCAAGATAGAAACAATTTTGATCGGAGAACGCAACACATCTCCACTCCACACTCTCCAATGATATCTAGCTCGAAATCACAGAAGTTGCAGATGTCAGTGATTTAGAGCTAATGGTATGAACGCTACATGATAACTGGATGGGATTGATTTTTCAACCGATTGATTTGTTGCTCTGTCACTGGAACCAAAAAAAGAGAGAGAAAAATAAAAAAGGAAAAAAAACTGGAATTTCTCTACTGTAGATGCATTACGATGTTCCCCAGCCATGTGTTAAATACGTGGTCTTCTCTGTCAGTGGGGATCCATGCGTTAGACCAGGGGTGTCCAACCTGTGGGCCGCATGTGACCCGCCAGTACGTAAGCTGCGGCCCACCGACTCTTTAAAAAAATTTTAAACATCAGGTTTTTAAAGTTTTTTCATTTTGAAATTTATTTGAGGAGAAATTTATATATATATATATATATATATATATATATATATAAACCTACAATGTATTTGCTTGTCACCTGCTCTTGTTTTAAAATAAATCCTTTTTGATAATAGAAATGTCCTTTAAATTAAAATAGATTTATGTTTTATCAAACAGTTACATTTGATTTTACTACAATAAATTACTTCTTTAATAAATTCCGAATTTCCCTCTATGCATATCCTTTACTATGGATGGTACATGATTTTCTGTGTGTGCGACTTTCCTTTCTCCTCCTCTTTTTCTATTTGAAGTGCCCAAAAAAAGCAAAATGCAGCCAGAGATATTTTTTAGAGTTTAAAAAATATTCAGGAAGGTTAAGATAAAGGGCAATGTATACTTAATCGTTTGCGAAGGACAGCACAATCAAATTTCACCAATGAGTAACGAAAGATCAATTCAAAAGGAACACCTTAATTTTCAGGAGAATGGCAACACACTGTAAAATTTTAAACATTATTTGATCATTGCATTATTATATTATATAAACATTATTATATTATCTATGTCTATATAGATGAAAAATAATGAAAAATATAATAATTCATCCTGCATTAAATTTTCACTCGAATAAATGTTTTTTTGTTTCCAATCTGATATAAAGGTACATAATTTTATGTGCGGCCCGCGAGATTATGTTTTTCGGAAGTGGCCCGCAAGGTCATTTGTGTTGGACACCCCAGCGTTAGACCATGGTTTTCTTGAGTTAGTGTCTTCCTGGGAACGCTGTTGTCAAAATTATGCACACACAGAGGATATATTCCACCAAGTATTTCATCAATATCACGGAAAGAAAAAAATATCTTTTTAGATCTATTATATTACCTCGTGTAAACTGAGTGAAGTGTTGATAATGGTTTCTTGGTTTTCTTTAAAGTCATTCTGGATTAATATCAGCTCACTACATCAAGTCTGAACGATAAATAACACTCACGAATTTTAAGGTGTGTATTTATACAATTGATTCGCATCCTCAAAATGGCACAACTAGCACCACACTTGTGCGCCTAACGTAAAATTTAAGTCTTAAGTCATCTTAAAGATGTATAAACACGTTTACCAAATTTCGTTGATGTTGTGCAACTCGTTCTTGGGGATGAGATTTTTATTTTCATCAGTATTTTACTAATGAAGATAAATAAAACAAAATGAAGTTATGTGATGAAAGATATGTCTAGTTCAAAGCAAACTATTTTAAACGAGTTGAATTTAGGCCTTAATAGGTAGAAAGAGATTAATAAAAGCGGCGCTGGTTGAAATTCGTGATACGAATGAGTAAAAAAGTACCTCAACACTCAAGGCAACTTCCCTTTTGAAACAGGTGGACAAATATGAATCTTCCCTATTGACCATGGATTGGAATTCCATACTCCAGAGAATAAACGCTACTAGCAAATCATTGAATAAGTTGCGAGAGAATTATTAAAAGGATCTAGTATACTAAAATCGCTAGAAAATTATATCCAAAATTTTTCATGTGAATTAGGAAAAATGGAACAAGGAGCTACCAATTTATCATAGTCCTCTTTTGAAGAGGAGGCTGGACTAGCTTTTTGATGATAAAAGAGAAAAATTACTTTTGATGAAAGTAAAAAAGTCTGTTATGTGAATTTTTGAAAGAAGGGAAAATTTCATAGTGAAGTCATTTTATGAGATATGCGATAGAACAAGAGCAAAACTATCCCGTAGAGCTGATATATATTAAACTGTTATAGAATACTTTACTCTACTTTTTGACATGAGAATATTACCTGAAATTTTAGGAAGAAAGCTACACAAAAACTAAAGAAAACTTACATTGACGATATTGAATCTTTTAATTTTGACGATATAAATTAGATAAGTTTTTACTATTTTTAAAAGAAAACAAAGACACAATGAAAACTCCACTAGAAATTTATAGAGTTGCAAGGGAAATCCTAAAATAGAGCGACTTTTCCTAATGTAGAGATACTTTAAAAAATATTTTTACAATACCGATATTGAATGCATCAGGTGAAAGTTCTTTTACAATTTTCAAATCACTTAGTTACAAAATTCACTTAGTTACAATTATTAAGTACAACGGAGGTGTGAGTGAGTGAGTGAATATTAGCGTCTCACTGTTCAGCTACACGATGGCTTTTGGCGACGGACCACGTCATTTTGAACCATGGTCAAGTGACGTAGACGACACCTGAGCTGTCACCCCCTCTCCTAACCAACGGGAGGACGTTTGAGCGCTCGACAGATTTAACGTGCATCGCTGCCCTAGACGGCGGGTCTTAAGTGGTACTGGGCTTGAACTCGTGACAAAACCAGCCTCGATACGATGCCTGGACCACTCGGCTACCGCGGCCACAAGTACAACGGGGGAAAAGACAAATTAAACAGCATGGTCATGTTATATATAGAACAAGATGTTTTGGACAAAATAGATACGGCAAAAATAATTGACGAATCTGACAAAGAGAAATCAAGAAGAAAAGTTGCAGGACGAAATTGTAAGCTCTTCTTGAATTTTTTTTAAATAGTTTAGATTTTTCCCTCTAGCTTTTGAGTTTTAGTATTAATAATACACTTTATTTTGAGAATTTATGGTCAGTGAATTTAATTTTTTGATTCTTGAGCCATGGGGCTCAAACTTTCACCGCCAAGGGCTTCGAAATATCTTACTCCGTCTCTGTGTTCAGTGCACTAGAAGGATCACCTCTGCACAATTAAAATTCATTATCCTGTAGTATTCGTAATAGAAACTGAATTTCTTAAACAGAACCATTTTTAAATGTTTACACTGTGAACTGTGTTTAATGATATGTTATAAAAACTGGATAGATCCACACTTCTTCACAAGTTATTCATACGGAGCAACCAAGTATATCAATTTCTGATTCCTCGACTATTATATATATATTTATAAAAAAATATCATTCAATACGATTTTGATAAATCCCATGCGTAAATTTATTTTTTCTTGTAAACAAAGAAAACACATGGAGTGAGTTTTTATTATTTTTATTTTAACTATTGTATTCACATGTGATCTAGAGATCTCATCAAATGTTTATAGAGTAAGTTTTAATTGAAATCTTCATTCTAATTCGTTTACAAACGCCTTGAACTATAAGAACAATAAATTGAGAGAGAGAGTTTTGCTTGATCTTTACCAGAAAAAATCTTTTAATCTTACTTATTCATATACATACTTTTAAAAAATTGCTAGGAACATTTATGAATCAATCTATGAAATATAAATAAACAGTAAGTGATCTGTAACAAATAATACGATAGAAAAAAAGCACACATTATTCCACGCCCTATATTATACACTATTAAAATTTCACATTTCAAATTCACCGCAATTTTAAGAATTAAAATCCTGCTAAGTGTAGTGGCATATATTTTAAAACAAACTTTTATTAGAAATTTTAATTGACTAAAGGATATTTAACTTTTTTAAAGCCAAATTCATGTAAAGGTCTTAGAATGTTTTAATTTGAATAATTTTGAATCATATATATATGTGTGTATATAATTCATATTGGAAAATGTATTGTGTTAATTCAGTTTACCTTATTTCTTTTCCTATAAATATGCAAACGTGAGTGAGTTTATATTTGTTTTTCATTTATTATGGATTAACCATAAACATTAAAAGAGAATTAGATCAAGTGGTGAAAAATGAAACAAAGGAATTCAGTGTTTTCAATTCGTTATAAAATCGGACCCCAATTTAATGAATTATTATCTTTCCCCGATTAAAATGAAAGCAAACCCCCTTATTTAACGAATAATAAACCCCCAGTTAATGAATTATTCAAACAGTTGGAAAATACTTTTTCATTAATTTGTGTAAGAAATACAGGATTTTTTTTCAAATAATATCCTTTAAGTTTTGAACAGAAAAAAAAAAAATTTTCACTGTAAGTAGCAACTTTCGACGACAAAAGGCGCAGAGCGTTATTAGACTTAAAAGGTGCAGATGAGACAGGAGTGTAACTTACCGTGTTAGTTTTAAATAGGACAGAAAACTCTTTTCTTATCTCATTCCATTCTACAACGCAGGGGAATATTTTAAAATTTTAAAGATTATGTTACAATTGATATCGGACGGCTTATCTGTGCAATTGAAGTTCAGGAAATTGTTGATTTGTCGGAGCCAATGAATAGCGATTCTGATCCAGAAATTAATAATGAAACTCTTGTCAAATCTGTTGCATTTTCTAATGCCTTACAATGTTTGTAAACTGGTAAAACATACCTTATGCAACAGGATATAAATGACGCATGTTGAATAAAAAGTGTAAAATTTCCAACTATGAATATTTTTTGTGTGGTTTCTTATAGTAGAATTTCCAAAAGGTAAGTGTAAAAAAATTGTGTTTTGTTTGGACCCCGATATAACGAATAACTCCGATTGAACGAACAAAGTGCTCGGTCTCGACGGATTCGCTAAATCGGGGTACAACTGTTTTTATTATTTCTGACGGAAATATTTTAAATTCTTAGATTATCCATTACGTCAAAAGATTATATCTTCAGACTAGATAGAAATAAATATAAATTATAAAAGGGTTTTAGTGGGAAGTCTTGAGACCAATTTACTAAAAAGACAAATTTAAAAGATTCAAGGAATATTTGGACATAGAGAAATGAATTATATAATACTTTCCCTCTTGTTCTAGAATTGCAACTAACTAAACTTTAAAGCGTTACGCGTCCTACTAATTTAAATTATATTTTTGTGGAATTATTTTCATTTAAATTTATAATTTTATTTTCATGTTAATATTTACATCTTATCCTATCCTGATAAAAAGAAAACATGAAAAAGTAATCTACAAAAAAGTTTTTCCTTGGTACTTTACTTTTGCATGCATATAATATTTGACCAAAAATGTTAAGTGTCCAACATTATAATAACCCCTAATTATTTAACTATTCTAAAGTTTAAAATAATTTCTATATGAAATTAAAAACACAAGTAGTATTCGAATGAAAGTTTTCCCAAGTTACAGATTTTTATTCATAATACACTTGTTGAAGAAAATTTGATATTGTACTTTATATATTATCAAGCCAAATTGTATAATTTAAAATAATAATAATTAAAATTTCCTTTATAGTCTGCAACTTAATACACTTAAGGAGATGTATTGTATAAAAGATAATTTGAGAACTGAGCTTGCAGATAATAATTGCTTTGTAATAAATTATTCTTAAATTCTATTCTGTTTTCCTTTGTTTTGTTTTTCTTTTCCAAAATGAACCAAATATGTCTTCTCTCTCGACTAAAAAAGTGAAATGTTTTTAAAAGTAAAAATATGTATATTGTGTTGATTATTTAAAATCATAACAAAAAAGATAAGTTTTTTATCTATGTATATATAAATATAATTCATTTAAATAGAGCAGATACCATTTGTGTTACAATTCGCTTAATATGTATGATGTCTTAAATCATTTGACATATTTCAGAATTTAAATCTCAAGAATCATATATCAAAACGATTTGTTTCTCTTCTGAATGATTTGAATAATTTAAAAAGATCTAATATTCAAAATACTACAATTCATTTGACTTCTATGTAAAATAATTGAATTAATTTTTTCAACCTTTTTTGTACACTATTCGCGTGTTAACGTATTCTGTACGACTTCAATAATTCTAAACCCAAGCTAATTAATGACAAAGAGGTAATATAAAAAAAACTGAGTCGATTTCTACTTAGATCAACAAAGAAAATTTTTTATTTTAGTTAAATTAAATTAATGAATCAATATTTTTTAAAAAATTGTTTTTAAATCAAGTATCATCCATTACAAGTTTCAAAAATTGTATTTGAACTTAGTGGATGAAAAAAAAAAAAATATTTGAAGCCAAGAAAATATTCATTGGAAAAACATACTGGTACCAACTGTCGGGGCTAGTTCGAACTTTGTCAGCAATAATGCAGAATGAATTTAAAATTAAAAAATAAAAACTAATTAATGGATTAATACTTGAAAAAAACTGTGTAAACATTAAGTGCCATCCACTACAAGTGTAAAAAAATGTATTTGAACTTGAATGGATGAATAAAAAGTATTTTATTAACGATTGAAAATTTGAACAAGATATATATATTTCGCATCAGACTGACCACCTGATCGGGACATCTGCTCATGCACCTGAGTGCCCAATGGTCACGTATACTGGGATGGGCACAGTAGGCCCTGGTGCTCTTGGGTTGTTGTATCACTGAGTTTGAGTTATATATGTATAATATATGTAGGGAGAGAGCGAACTAATAGTAGGAATTGGGAAAAAAAGCGTTTATATTCCGGTTTTGCCAAATACAGTTTATTTTGTGGCGTATATTACAGGATCCCAAATTTCTAAAGATCTCATTTTTCTGATGGTAAAAAAAAAGAGAAGAGTGTCAAGGGAACGAAATGTTATTCATTTAATATCGACTCTCTACTATTGATATAGTAGCCCATGCTATTTGGAATTTTCCTCATTAATAGAAGAGTATTTGTTTCATTGCACTGAAAAATAAGTGAATTGAAACCTTCAGACAATATAGATTCAAGCATTTCGGCTGCGCAGGCGTAAATTACTAAATGAATTCATGGAATGACTGATATGTTTGGATTTCATTGGATGACTGTATCAAATATAAAAGTATAATTATATCACCTATCATCAAAGTTTTAAATTAAATCAATTTTCTGAATAATATTCATAAAGACCTGTTAGAAAATTTGAATTATTCAGTGTCATAAAAAAGTATTGTTAACAGAGGGATATTTTCTCTTCAACAATATCCTTAACTACATTTCGTTCATATTCAACCCTTTTTCAATTCCTACTATTTGTTCACTCTTTCCCTATATATATATATATATATATATATATATATATATATATATATATATCTTGTGTTTAAATTTTCAATCATTAATGAAATACTTTCTATTCATCCATACAAATTCAAATAAATTTTTTAAAACTTGTAGTGGATTACATTGGATGTTAATACAGTTTTTTCAAATATTAGTTCATTAATTAAATTAAACACAAATAAATAGTAAAAAAACAATTAAATAGCAACAAATAAGAATAATAGTCCAACGGCATGTATAAAATAGAAAATTGTTCGCAGTGTCCCTGTAGCGCAATGGATAGCGCGTTGGACTTCTCATCCAAAGGCCGTGGGATCGAATCCCACCTGGGATGGCCTAATTTCTGAGAATGGGATTTCTTTTCACCATACTATTTTATTGGAATAATTAAATTTAATGAATGAATAAATAGTAACAAAAAAATAATAGTCCAATACCTTATATAGAAAGGATAATGGAAAGTTACAAAGAAAATATCTTTCATTTTGCAGCTTGATATTGTGATTCTGTCATATGTATATTAATTGTAATTACTAAATAAAAAGTAGCTAAAATAAAATTTTTCATTGCTGACCTAATATAAAATTTTTTTTTTTATATTACTTACTTACTAGAACAGTTTTCTATAGTGTTGAAATTCAGTACGTATTATAATTGTTTTTCTTCATATCTTAGGAATATCAATTTTTATCAATACAAGTCTTTCACAAAACTAAGTATTCTGCATGTAATTTAGAAATATTGTTTAAAAAAAATAAAAGTTTGTTAAATATAACTATTGTTAATCAATAAATATTTTTTAATGAGATTAATATTTAATTTCTTTTTTTTTCAGTTACTCTTGATTTTTAATTTAAAATCGAATTCTGGTACAAAGAACTCACAAAAAACAAAAACTAGATACAGTTTAAAAATATATAAGGCTTTATGGAAAAAATATATTGATTGCGAAAATCGTTCTAAAATGTCAAGGTGACTTTAAAAAAGGAGTCTTTATTTAAATTAAAACATGGATTATATTTAAAAATCAAATGATTAATTGAATTGACTTAAAATTTTCAAACATATATATTTTTCACTAGCTCATGTAAGTATATATGTTTGCATAATTTTTTTCCTGTGATTTCTAATTTATAAATTTCTTTTTGTGAAACATGTAAAAAAAATTTAGACTTTAGATAAAGATACTCGGTAAAAATATAACTCAACTCTCTGTGTTAATTAATGAGTAGAAATTCAAGTGAATTTATTTTTCTTACGTTAAGGTATCCGACTACGTTCGGAACCATGATTTTGCAAAAGCGTATAAATGGATAATATTTATGATATTTAGTGTCACTTAGATTAAAAAATGTATATAAAATTGTTTTAAGAATAGTATTACAATAAAAAATTATTTAAGTACAATATTTTGACAAAAAATGAGCATAGAATGACCCATTTTCAAAATATTCTCCTTTTGTGAAAAATGCTTCTATTATAATAATTTTTTTCCCTGTATGTAGCTCCGACCTCTGTACAGAGGATCAACTAGAATTTTTAAATATATAACTTAGAAGTGGGTTTATCCATGCTTTACGACAACAGAGGGGAGAAATTTTAAGAAAAAAATGCCGATAATTATTTCAAATGGTTGTAACTCTGCAAATAATGTGAATTTTTCAAAACTCATAGTTGAGCCTCTGTACAGAGATCTGAGCTATATACAGGCAAAATATTATTATAATAGAAGCATTTTTCACAAAAGGAAAACATTTTGAAAAAAGGTTATTCTAAATTAACTTTTTGCAGAAATATTGTATTTAAATAATTTTTTTGTCAAAATGTCCTTAAAGCAATTTTATACATGAATTCTAATCTAAGTTCAACTAAATATCAAGAAAATTATCCATTTATGCGCCTTTTTAAAATCACGGTTCCGAACGTAGTCGGATATCTTAAAGCTGACAAAATGTAATACTATTGTATTACATTGGATTGTATTGCATTTTAGGCTTTCAATAAATAGATTTAGATGTTCCACTGCATTTATTCTCTCTTCTGGTCCAAATTTTATACCAAAAAATCAATGTGTTACAAAATTCGGGAAGTTTTTAATGAAAATATTAGGTAGTTACTCAAAAATTCCTTTAGAAAAAATCAACCAATGGTTTATATTCTATTGCAAAATTATTCGTAATAAAAAACCCTATGTAAACAAAATTATAACTAAGACATTTTGTAAATTTATCCATCAACTTTTCTTAAAAAACTCATAAGTTTCTTTATTTTTGAGGAAATAAGATCGATTCGAAAAACGAGCTGATGGATACCTTTTTTAACAAGGAAATAAAATTGCATAGTAAAATCAATAATATAACAGCACACAAATATTTTTCCGCACAAATTATCATAACCCTAATCAGTGGTGATGTATTTCAATGTCAAACGAAAGCACGTTCGACTCATCTTACTTTTGCATATTTCTCGAAAACACGTGAAAATTAATAATAATCAGCATAATTATTATAAATCATAGTTTAATGGTTGCAACCCACTATTAAATCAGCACCTGAATTTTTTTTTTGGAAGTCGAAACCCTTACCTTCTATACGGGCCGCCATGTCAGCTCTTCGTCCTCCTACATCCGGGTATTACCGGGTGGACCTTCGATCCCCCCAAAATCGTTCTAAAATTCCGATGCGGAAGATGCAGGACGCGCATGCGAGACAGGGCTGTTCAGGGCATCCCTGAATTCATTCTGCGCATGCGCTGTCCTGCAGTTCTTAAGAACATTTATTCGAAAGAGAACGTATTCGTAACGATCCGTTTAGAAGAGTTGACGGCTGGCATCAGAGCCAAACGATTCTGATACAAGATGCGCGAGAATCGTTTGCTCCTATATGAGAAAAAGTTCTTTTTTCTCTCTCGGAGGGATTCGTTAGTTCTATTCGTGAAAAGGTCAGAGGCCGGGTAGGCTTGATTTTGAAGAGTGTTTCTAGAAATTAATGGAAGTGGGACCTTCAGGAAGAGTTGTTTGTAAGCTGAAAATCTAAAATGACAATTAGCTTGAAAATGCTTAAAATACGGAGGTCATTCCATGCCTCAATTCTACCCCTTTCGTAATTTTCTTTTTTTAGTTACACAGCAAAATTTAAATTGATTTTAGAAAGGAACAAATAATGATTATAAAAAAAAGGAAATAATGATATTATATTTATAAAACTATTATACTTATGTAATGAATTTGATTTTTCAATGTGTTTTAATGCTGAAATTTTTGTAAAAACATGTCTAGATATGAAACAATCGAGTGCTTAATATCAAGGTTTTACTTTAGAAAATATTTGATCTTTATAATCTGAAAATAGCTTGCATTTTCATCATTTCTTTCTTAAAATTTTGTGAATTAATTACATTTTGTAATAAATTTCATTGTTCTGTGCAATATAGCTGTTGTTACTATTTCTTATCCTTTCTTTTTGCAGTTAGTCTAACAAAAACAAATCTAAGTGATGTTTCACTGTAATATTTGCAACTTTCATTATTCAACTTATCTTTTTTCGACGGGTGTACATATCTTTACTCAAACTCCCTTGCTAACAAGTAATATAAAAAAAATTTTCTTTTAAGTCAATTCTTACTTAGATCAACAAAGAAAAATTTTATTTTAACTACTCTTTATTAAATAGTTACAATTAATATTAATATCGTATTGCCATCCAAAACAAAATCGTGTATATAAAATTTCAGTTCAACTGAATACTTTAAAACGTGAGGAAAAAGATCTTTTAAACTTTTGACCAGAGTTGCTAAAAATGAATACAACGTGGCTTTATCTGTAATTCTTAAAAAATTAAGTTTCAGTCCATGAACTTTAATTAATTAAATTATCGTACTTTTACCCCAAACAACGGTGTATAGAAAATTGTAGCTCAAACGAGCGCTTTAAAATATAAGAAAAAAAACCTTTTCGTGTTTTGACTAAGTCACCAAAAGGGTCGTTGAGTCGCCAAAAATGATGACAACGAGGCGCTGTATTTGTAATTCTTTGAATAATTAGTTTCAATCAATTAATTTTTATTAATTAGAATTAAATTACTGTATTGCTATCCAAAATAATAATGTATATAAAATTTCAACTCAATTGAGTGATTTAAAATGTATTTTATTAACAGGGGTGGGATGTTCAAAACCCTCCCATGAAAGTAATCTGTGTGCGCCAATGACACCTCTATAAAACCATAGCTCTTTGAAGCTTCACGAGAACTGTTAAACAGCGTGAATTTGAACCTTGGTCACGTGACGAGGACGACACCAGGAGGCATTCCACTCACCAAGCTTTCATACTACGCCAACGTGAGTACTTTTGAGTTTCTACAAATTAAATATGCATAATTCCCTCTGAAGAGACTTTGTATACCCTGAGGGTTACTGGCTGTACGTTTTCACCGACAGTTCCAAGTTGATAGATAACATTAATGCAGGTACTGGAGTTTGCTGTG
The DNA here is from genome assembly GCA_019973935.1 of Trichonephila clavipes. Taxonomy (NCBI): domain Eukaryota; kingdom Metazoa; phylum Arthropoda; class Arachnida; order Araneae; family Nephilidae; genus Trichonephila; species Trichonephila clavipes. The sequence goes on along the minus strand of BMAU01001371.1, from coordinate 946,749 downwards.
GCCTTTTCTCCTTCTGTACCCCAATAGGAATACACAGCATTGCTTTTGATGCTGAGATTGCCGCTATACACATTGCTCTGTCTCAAATTCTTTGGCACACAGATCGTGTTTCAAAGGTAATTATTTTAAGTGTTTCAAAAGCGGCCCTCCAAGCCATTTCTTCCATCGAGGCACCTATATCAGTAAATGTTCTCAAATGTCAATAGTTCATTGGCGATATACTTCAGAGTCATATATATGGGCACTGCCATGCAATGGATTCCATCGCACTGTGGTATTGTTGGGAATGAAAATGCCAATTGCTTAGCAAAGGAGACCAAAATCATTCAAATCTCTAGCAATAGAGTTCCTATCTATAGAGCCAAAAGAATCATAAAAAAAGTACCACATAAAACACTTCTGGTTCATTCATTCAAACATCTAGCAATAGTTTCTGAGAGAGAGAGAGAGTTTCTGATAGAGTTAGAGAGCTAAAAGAATCATAAAAAAGTACCACAGAGAACACTTCTGGTTCATTCATTCAAACCTCTAGCAAGAGAGTTCCTATCTATAGAGCCAAAAGAATCAAAAAAGTACCACAGAGAACACTTCTGGGTGAAATTCAACCAAAAGAATGAACAAAACTTTGCAAGTGGTTTTAGCAAGCTTCTTGATATTCCAAAATAGCCACGAAATAGAACTGAGGCCAATTTTTGAATAGCCACTGGACACAACTGCATTGCCCAACGATAGGCTTTGTCCAGAGTCCCCTGTGTAAACTGTACGATTTCCATGAAGAAATAAATCTACACCATTCATTTGGCACGCTGCCGTGCACTCAACTCTAGATCCCCGTGGAGCAGATATTGGGAGGTCAGACACAAAATATGTGATTTATAGACTATAATGTAGACTTGTATTCCTTTTGTTCCTTGTTATTTGTCGATCTTTTCTCTATCTTGTTTTGTTTGCAGTTGTCTTGTAATCCAACATTGGAAATAATTCCCTCTGAACGGCGGGTCTTCAGTGGTATCAGGACTCGACAAGAAAGAAAAAAAGGTGTCACGAGCTCGTGACAATGACCACTCGGCTACCACGGTCCAGAAATTCTTAGAATTTTCCCTGATCAAAGCAATCTATCTCTCCTTCTTATTACGAACTAATAAGAAAATATCTTGCAGTGAAAGAAAATGATAAAAAGATGGCTATTTTTTTTTACTCGTTTGAGAAATCACAAAAATAAACTGTAAAGTTCCACAATCGAAATTGATTTTTGATAAAAATTTTCCAATATTCTAACACAGATACATTAATATTTGAGCCTATTTCAATCTCTACTATTAGTTCACTTTCTTCTTATATGTATATATATATATATATATATATATATATATTATATATATATATATATATATATATATATATATATATTGTTCAAATTTTCAATCGTTAATAAAATACTTTCTATTCCTCCATTCAAGTTCAAATACATTTTTTTAAACTTGTAGTGGATGGCACTTGATGCTAATATATTTCTTCAAATATTAATTCATTAATTAAATTAAAAAATTAATAAATAGTAACAAATAAAAATAATAGTTCAAGAGCATATATAGAAAGGAAAATCGTTCATTGTGTCCCTGAAGCGCATTGGATAGCGCGTTGGACTTCTCATCCAAAAGTCGTGGGTTCGAATCCCACCTGGAATGGCATAATTTCTGAGAATGCGATTTCTTTTTTCACTATACTATTTTATTAGAGTAATTAAATTGAATGGATGAATAAATAGTAACAAAAAATAATCCATCACCCTATATAGAAAGGAAAATTGCAAGGAAAATCGCTTTCTATTTTGCCACTAAATAGTGTGATTCTGTCATATGTATATACATATTTATAAATTAATTGTAACTATTTGATAAAAAGTAACTAAAATAAAAAATTTCTTTGTTGACATAAGTAGAAAAAAATTGACCCCAATTTTTTTTTTTTATTTTCATAAAACTTGTTTTGATTATGAATGTGGTAATCAATAAACTATCAAGAAAGATAGCCTATATTTTATTGTTGCGCTCTTAAATTAGTTCGTCTATATTATTTATCATTTAAATAAAGTTAAATTACTTCCCATATATACTTCATTACTGTTCCTATTATTTTTGTGAAATAATCAGTTCACTAATGATAATCGTTTCAAATATTTGCTGGATTCTCAATTGTTAATAATACAAAATCTGTGGCATAAAGATAAGAATAGTGTTTGATTATGATCTTTTGACAGATTTAGTGATGTCTCAAAATTCACATATGATTAAATACAATAATTTCAAAATCAAACTCTGCAATTACTAATAAATAAAACAAACAAATTATTCGAATCATTTTATTATTATAAATATTGCACAATCAAGGCATTATGTACATAGTGAAATCTAGAATCAAAAGTTTTGATTTCAGGTCAGAGCACTTCATGCAATAAGTCTACTTGTGCAAATGTGGTTTCAGTTATTTCAAAGGCACTAAAATACTTCAAAAGGTAAAAAGTCTTCAATGTCACAGAAACTAGTCGTTATATAACAGTTGGAAATGTAGCATTACACTTTATTAGAAGGAATGAGTCACAAAAATTTGAGTTCGAATCGATTATCAAACATGCAAGGATAAAAGTGAAGCTAGATACAAGCCTCTGGCCTTGATAAACATGAAATAGTAATATTACAACTATTTTGTAAGTAACACAATTGAAGAGAAGTGTAAGCTTAGAGATAAAAACTATGTACATTTGTTCTTATTACATGTAATGCTTTTTAAAATACACTCGTTCACAAAATATGTTGAAAGTTATTTAGCATTATCTACATATTTAAAGGCTTCAAGATAATTTATATTTTATGTACATAACTTAATTTCAGACACTCTTTTATAAAATTAAAATACTATTATTTAATAATATATATAATTATAATGTTATTTATAAATAAACTATTATTATTAATTATATTAAGACTCTTTTATATAAATGTTAAATGTGATTAAGTAATTAATACTAAAAATATTTTTCCACATAGAATATATATGTTGTATAAAAGAAAGATAAGAGCAACATTGTTTATATTTTAATGTGCACAATTTCCAATAGTTCGATTAGTTGTGTTAAGATGTAATAGGCGTTTGTTAAAGTTAGAGACAATAAAACTGTAGTATCTCACAAAATATTATTTGCAGCTATTAAAATATAAATAGTAATTCACTTTTGCTTATTATTACAAATTTTACCTCTTTAGACTCAGAAATTGTGCTTCTATGACCTATCACTAAATTCACAAGATAAGGCAGAATTACTAAGCTATTAATGTGTAAAAGAATAAGAGTAATTCAATTCTCATTTTCAAATATATATCATTTTAAAAATTTTAATGGGATTTTGGTATAATTATCTTTGAATGATACAATCTACAGTAAAATTGTCGCTAAAAAATACAAAATTTGTTTTTGTTTAATAAATATTAAATACTTAAATTGTGAAAAAATATATTATAAGTAACAACAATGAAAGGAGAAAACTATTTCAGACAAATAATTTTTGTTATATAAAAATATAGTTAATATTTTTTTATATACACAAACCAATTTATAGACTTTAAATATATATCTCATTAACTGTATAAAACATCTAAAATTATTACGATGATTTGCAATTGGATTTATTGTACTTCCCAAATCAACAATCAAATTTTGAACAAAAATTACAATACATTAAAAATATACCATAGCTGTTGAATTTAAGTAACCATTTATACAATGGTATAACAGAAACCATTTTCATTAAATTTACATTGAGAAAATATAATTCAAAAAAATATACACTCACAAAAATTAATACGATATATTTCAATAAATAGATTTAGTTATTTAATGTTTTTTCAGAAAGAATATTCCAGTATATGTGACTATAAATTACTATGATAAAAATTAGTCATCTCTTGGTGAGAGATTAAATATTAATACTTAATTTGTTATTTAAAAAAAACATGAATTTATAATAAAAAATCAATTCTAAAAAATAACTCCTACAGTACGTATGAGGATATATAATATAAGTTTTCTCAAAAGTTTTCTAAAGAAGGCATTTTATACAAGGAGAAAAACAATTTTAAAAAAGTTATTTGATAGAAACATATGGAACAAATTTGAATTTAAAATTCCTCACTATAAAGAAAGAGTTTAATTTTGTCATTTTGTAAAAAATTCATGTTTTCCTTTATTATCGAAAAAATATTTTAACGCAGCTAACAATTTCATAAAATGTACAGTGCAATTTAGTAAATAATAGATAAATTTGTTTGAAGACAATTTAATTTTTTTTATTTTTAAAGAAATGCAATGATAGGAAGAAAAATATATTACATGAAACAGAAAATAAAAGAATGCTTAAAGTTAAGATTAATTAAAATGTTCAACAAAGTTAAAAATAATTTACAATGAAAAGATTTTTGCATTTTAAAAGTAGAGCATTAATAAATTGGAAATCAATTTCAAGCTGAAATTGTGTAAGGGCGCTTAATGAAAAGACGCGTGAGCCCATCACTTTTGCTAATGACTTTTTAAAATAATATATATATTTAGACTTTTTTCCAAATATCTTTAGTATTTTGTAAGTGAAAAAATAGCTTTTTCTTTTTTACTTTATAAACATCAACCACTTATGTAAAGAGTAAAATTTTGCTTATTAAAATAAGTTATATTATGGTAATGAATTGCACATATGAGGAATTTTACAGCTATTATTACAAATGAATTGCTTTGTAGTTTGAACTAAAAATTATAGAATAGTATTAGAAATTTTAAAAATACTTGATCTTCATTGTTTTTACACTAATGAATCAATTTATATAAAAATCAGAATAAAAAATCTTCAATATAAAATAATCATAAAACAACTATTGAAATCTTAAAAAATATTTCTACTTATGAAGTGCTTAATACTTTTCTCTAAAATAAAGAATTTTTAAATTCACTTAGCTTACTGTTTAGGATTTATTGTGCTTATTAAAAAGTCTATGTTCTTAAATTTCTTTAAAATACCATGTTTCGTGACAAAAATTGGAAAAAGATGTACATGACATGAAATTTCATCTGTGAATTTTAACATAAAATATAATTTGTAATCTAAAATTATAAAGAATCTTAAAGATTACTATATATTATGTTCTATTTAAATGAAACAAAACAGCACTGATCAAAATATGTAAAACAAAAATGGCAATAGTGAAAAAACTCTCTATTATGTCAATACTTTCAAAATAATGAATTTCGATAAAGAAATCCATGCTTTTGAAAAATTATATGATTTTCTTCATTATACTCTTATGAAATACAACTTAAAAAATGAAATGAAAAAAATATACGAATGAGAAAAAATGGTGGATGTATAAGCAGGAATAGAACACCACAACACTGAAAGATATTCTATAGTCAAATGCTTGGCGCTTAAATGCACAATTTTAATCAAAATCAAATCGTCAGCATACTAAAACTTAAGTCTTTCAAAATAATTCATTATTAGAATTATCTTCCACTATGCAAATGTCAGAACTATAATATCTTTTCAAATACTTGCAAAATGCCATACACTTGTACAAAGATTGAAATTGTTGTGCTTAATGAGGTAACTTTTCAATTACTTCACTTCAATATATTTCTCTTTTTTATCACTCTATATACAAATAAAATCCCATATATGATCTCTCACTCTTCTTTCCTTTTGATCTATATCAGAGGCATGCATTTATTAGGAGTGTGTTAAAATATAATACTTGTGCCAAGAAAATGCACGTTTTCAGTTAGGCAGTACTAATAAAAGGACATCACTGTAGGTTCGTATTGTTTCGGTAGGTACCAGTAGGCTTAGAACATGGATTAAATCGCATGGAGAAGGAACAAAGAAAGAAAGATGTAGAAGTCGATCATGCGGTGAAAATCGAATAAAAATTATCTATAATAATAATGCCGTTCTATCATCAGTCGTACTGTGTGTGCGGGGACAAATAAAAGTTTCTGTCTCAGTACTTGTACTGGTATCCCGTGAGTCCGACGTCTTGCCACGTGGGCACTAGTCAAAAGTAAGGTTGGGGATGGTGGTGCATCGGATCTATGTCCACGTCCAGGGACTCCGAAGATGACCGACGGGACCGACCTAGTTGATTGATGAGATAAACAGCAAACAGAACACTGATTACCTGTTGGAGGAAATGAAAACATCAATTAAAATTAAGTTATGTAAAAATCAAAACTAACCATTTTAAAAATTTACTAAGAAACCATAAAAATATATAAATAAATCCCTTTGCATTCGACCACCTTCACAAAATACGTTGTTGACCTTTAAAATTGCAACACCAGGAAGGAATATTATTTGGAGAACCTCAAAATCACATGAAAGAAAGAAGAGGTTGAGATATGTAAATTATTAGCATTTCGGCTCATTTATTCGACGCAGGAAGGAGAATTTCATTCAGAAAGCGCTTTGTAAAGTAAAAAAGTTTGCTCAGAATATCGAGTTATGCTTCGAATAAGTGGAATAAATGATTACCATCAAGTGTCGTAATCCATACAGGCAAAGTCGTTGCCTATCGAAAGTGTAGATTATCGTTCCATGATATCACCCATCGCATTGGTCAAAATTCAGCTACTGTCATGCGAAAATAAAATCAATTGGTTGCTGAGGTCATATTGAACAGCGTGCAGGATCTTCACGCTCTACTATGACTAACGTCCGAGAGGACAGACATACTGTGAGGTCGGCGCTGCAAAACCTTAGAACCACATCACGGACCATTAGATAGGAAATGGGCATGTTTGCAGCACGCCCAATATCCTTTTGTACGGTACAACGACGTTTGCAGCACCTTGGGCTGTCAGGACGGTGGCCATAACTTCGGCTTCCCTTAACAATGCAGAATAGAGTTGCCGACTTTGATGCGCCAAACGAAAAAGCTCAATGTTGTCTTTTCAGAAGAGTCCCGGTTTTGCTTGCAGAACTCTAAAGCCCGTATACGTGTCAGTCGGCTCCGAGAAGACCGCTAATCCCTTGCTTGCATCCGTTATCGGCATACTAGGGACCCTGCACGAGCTGTGATGGTTTGGGTAGCCATTGAGCACATGACAAGCACATCTCTAGTTCAGATCTACGGTAATTTGAGCGCAAATTTTTTCATTTCTATCATCCATTGAAAACATTCGGTCATGGGTTTCTGAGAGACTTGCCCGCCGCCCCTCTCCAGCTAATACAGTTGATGAAGTGTGGCATAGACTCGAAGCAGTATGGAATGAATTGTCCGTATCTGTCATATAAGCCCAGTTTCATTCCATCCCTTACCGGGTAAGGGCCGTTTTAGCTGCCAGGGGTTGCAGCTGTTTCTGCTAATTTTGCACCCCTTTAAACCCAAAAACTGTTTGCAAATTTACACAGGTGTATATTGTAAGATCATGTAGGAGGGAAGTAATCGTCCCAAGGCCCACGAAAGGGCTAAACATGCATTTAGGATTCATTCACGCACTTTTAACATGTGCATGAATGAGAATGTTAAGCCTATTATGATTCCTCTCTTTTACCATTAATATGTATTAAATTGACCGGAATTAAGAAAAAAATATAAAAAATTGTGATTTTTATATTGATTCACTTGAAGCAGCGTAGTTCTAATAGCCACACTATATGTTCTAATTAGAATTCTCGTTATTATCGATCACTACAAGTATCCAAACAACACCCGAACTATCTTTCTCTCTTAACTTGAATACCACGAGAGGATTGGAATGTGTTTAGTTATATTTAACAAGCATAAACTTACATTATTTCACACAATGCTCCTTTAATAGAATCGGATTTCAACACTCGAGGGTTCGAATCCTCAATTAAATTTAAATACCCGTAGGCAGTACTGATTTAAGATCTGTTCGGGTCATGGGTGCAGAAGATCTAATAGAACCCCCTTAGCACTGGCGGATCGAAATTTATTACTAGAGAATCTGATTTTTAAGTCCAGCTTATCCAAACCTTTCCGGCCCCCTGGGTGCTCACCTCAAGCCGGCTCCCAGAGATGGAGACACCGGGACTACCTGTAGGCATAAGAGGATTGTATTGGCTAATCATTTTTAAGAAATATTTTTGCTTACATTCTTTGTTTTCTTATTGATTAATCTAAAATGACATCTTTATTAAATAATTGTGATGTCCCATTATTAGATTTATATGGGTTAAACCTGTATTTGAAAAATATTTTTAAAAAATGTACTTGAAATAAAAGTAATCCTCCTAAGCTGCCTATCCAATAATACTTGTTGATGTACAACCACTCCAGGAGCTTCTCTTTGCATCCGACCTGAAAGAGATGAGAATTATTATTATTGATGCTGTTGCTATATGAAGAAGTTCTTACGAAGAGCTAAGCTAAATAGAATCTGCTTGTATTTCATACTTATTCAGCCGTTTTTGTTTCTAATACGCAATTAAATTGCATTACTTCCTTCTTTATGCTTATATTTTCGAAATATATTCATGTATTTATTGAAGGAACATAATTAAAGTAATTCTCACAAATCTTATTAAATATTAATCTCATTATCATTTTTTTTATAAGAACTCTTTTCCGAGGCCAATTCTTAGGTCGCTTTTATTTTTAGAGACAAAAACTGAAAATTTTAAGCTTAACAGAAGAACGAACATATAGCGACATCTCAATTTGCTTAGTTGACTCTTGTTCGTGATTCTTATCTAATTTTCCTTTATCCTCTGACAAATAAATTCTTTACTGAATTAAGTTGATTTTGAATACAGAATACATTTATATAACTTAAAAATTTTTTAAATCTTAAGATATTTTTTCTTAAATATGCATGAAATTGTGTTTACTGAATTACATATAGACTGACGGGGGAAAAAAGCTCGTGTTCCAAGAAAGACTTATGTTAGATAAGTGAAATTTGGTAGGCGTGTTTATATATCTGAAAGATGACATCGATTCAAATTTCGCGTTTAAAAGTGTGGCGCTGGTAGCGCCACTCAGAACTTACAAATCAAGGTTGCTTTAAATGCGTGCTGTGAACATTATTTGACGCATTGAGTTATTGTTAGCCAAGAATGCCTTTAAAGAAGACGAAGAAGCCATTATCAACCGCTCACCGAGTTTAACTGAGGTCGTGTAAAGGTCTACGAGAAGGTGGATATTTTCCTTACGTGATATTGCAGAAAGACGGTCGGAATATATCTACTGTGCATGCGTTGTTAGGAGCAGTGGTCAAGGGATGGTTCTGCTTCAAGAAGACCTGGTTCCGGGTGGCCACATGGCACTACTGAGAGGAAAGACCTCCGTATTCGGCGTACGGCTGAGGCACGTCGTACTGAGTCTGCGGCAGAAATTCGAGCTGCAGTTGGTACCACAGTGACACAAGGAACTGTTAGAAATTGGTCACTTCAAGGACAGTTCTGAGCCCATGGCACCCTGTAGCATGTATTCCACCAACTCTAAGCTATTACCGTTGTTGACGTCAGTGGTTTCAAGCCAGAGCTCATTCGAGGGCTTAGTGAAGATATGTTGTGCTTTCTGATGAAAGCAGGTTCTGCCCTGGTGCCAGCGATGGCCATGTGTTGGTCAGAAGAAGGCCAGTGGAAACACCTACAACTAAACTGTCTGCGGCCTAGAACCACTGGACCTACACCTGAAGTCATGGGCTGGGAAGTAGTTTCCTGTGTGTGTGTGTGTAACAGCAGGGACACTCTTGTGGTTATGCCAAACACACTGACTGCAAATTTGTACGTCAGTCTGGTAATTCAACCTATAGTACTGCCATTCATGAACAGCATTCAAGGGGGAGTTTTCTAACAGGATAACGCTCGCTCTCCCACCGCTGTTGTACCGCAGTGTGCTCTATAGAGTGTTGTCGGGTTACCTTGGCCTGAGAGATAACCAGATCTGTCTTTAATTAAGCACGTATGGGATATCATTGGACGACAATTCCAGCATCATCCACAGCCAGTATTGACAGTCCCAGTTTTGACACAAGTACAACAAGCATGGAAATCCATACCACAAAGTGACGTTCGGCAACTCTATGACACAATGCATATGCGTTTGCGTGAGTGAGTGCTGGGTTTATGGTGCAAGAGACAAATATGGCTAAACTGCACCAAACATTTGTTAAAATATTAAAATATTTGATATAATATCTAAAGATAATGACAACACAGTTTTATTAGAAGTTAAAATTTCAAATCATACATAAAAATCGTATTCTAATGATAAAAGCAAATAAATTCCACCCCCCCCCTCACCCATTAATACACTCTTACATTCAAAATTCTACAGGTTACACCGGTTATTAATGTGTAACCTTTCACACACTTGAAATGCATTTTCTTGAGCTTAAATTAACCTGTAATCTTGAAAATTTAATCAATTAAACATATTAACTAGACAATTGCATTGTCCAAATTTTACTACTCTACACAGTTTTTTTCTATTGGTGTTGGCATTTATTTTTTTCTCATTATTTTCCATCAGTTATTTTTGTTGTTGGTGTCTCAAAACCAGTGAACATTTTTTGTCGTTCCCTAACACTTTGTTTTTTAAGTTTACGAATACACTGAATGTCAATTGAATGCATTAAGAAACAAATATCATTCATCAGAGAACATTTAGAGCTGAACGAGACATATGTGCTATTGAGTGGGTTAAAAGTAGTCTTACAATTTAAAATGGGAATGACCTTCAAGAAAATTATTACTGGGGAAGAGAAGGAAGCCTTCAGTAGCTGAGAAAATCAATGCTTAGGATTTTAATTTCGTATTGCTAGACAAAGGATATTGAAATAGATATTGCAAAATGTTATTAAAAATGTGATGGAAGATACCCTTATTTTTGCGAACTATACGACGACGATATTTGCCTAAGAAATACTGTTTTTCATACGTAGATCGGAAAAAAAAATTCCAAATGAAGTATAACATCAGATAACATTATTCATTCAACATCAGGTACATAAAAAAAGTGCATTATGCTATAAAAATTATAAAATATGTTTACTTGAAACTGTAAAGGGATTTATAGACCACTCTATGTATTAAAACACCAGAGTTAAGCAAACGACAATTGATGTTAGCAGCGGAAAATACGGCACACTTCACCCCGTTAGGTGTGCACCCTTTTGTATTGTTACATGGATCGGGGTTCAAGGATTTTATGCAATCAGTCACAAAGAGAAAAACAGTTCTCCAGGAAAGATGGAAATTTATTGTCGAAAAACAATCCTTGAAATATAGGATACAGAACTCAAATTCGCTAAATAAATCGCAGAAGGCTTTCACACTTTCTACGGCGCTTATATATAACTATCAGTGTCAAAAATACAAGTATGTAAAAGATTATTCATAAGCATTCGTTCGTCCCTTTCGACAGCCTAATTAATAACTAATCGCTGGTCGACTCTTCATGGTCAAATCAATACAACGGTCAAAAAAAGACTAACTCAGTTTCGGCGAGCGACTCCCGTAAAATAGGCAGTATTTTTTCCGAAAAACCCACTTACGTCATAGATTGTAATACGCTTTTAGCAATAAATTTTTGAATCTTTATCAAGATTTGCCGAAGGACTTATTAAAGACTATGAGGGAGGAGTGAAATATTGCACATGCATTTTGGTTTATTCTGAATTTAACACTATCTGGTGTTTAGATATGGCGTCAAACTCCAGAACTCACAAGAAGGAATACTTTTTGAAACAAGATACTTGTATTATACGTACGTAGAACATTTCTTAAGTACAGTTGAATAACCATTATATTTTAAAGACCAATCTGTTATGTTTGAGGACTTGGAGACAATTCGAGAAGTTGCTTAGTAAAAAAGATGCCACATATATATACCCTGTTGAGTTTTCTGACTTCCGACATAGTAGAGGTGGTGGAGTTGCCAGGAGTGAGCTTAGTGTAGCAGCTCTCATGAATGGGTTCCGTATTCGCCGTGAAGTCTTCAGGACCCACGAACCCGCAGCAGTGCAGCTGCCAAAGAAACAAATATTAGTCCGTTTCATAGCTTGATGTTATTTTACAAAAAATTAAGTGGGATTAAAAAATAATTTTATATGTATTGGTAATATCCAAGTACATCGCATGCATGAAGTATAATTATATTAGTTCAGCTCGTAGGAAATTACTATACAAAGAATACAAATGAGAATACAAATAGAGAAAATGCTTATTATTTTCTTGTACGAATTTATAAGTGCTATATTATGAATAATTTTTTTTAAAAAAAATTAAGACAGTTTTATTGAAAGAGATATAATCACTCTTCTCCTATTAATTGTAATACCTACCTGATCTTGAACAATATTCTTTGCGTTTTCATTGACTTCTTTCCAGCCATTTTCAAGCACATCAGTCATCTGAAATGATAGAGAATTATAGATTCTGTAATACATTCAGAAATAATTCTCTGAGTAATGTCATTGTATGTGAAATTCTACTAATCATTGGCTATCGTCTTGGAAAGACTTCATTACTCTGCAGATAGCATTTTGAGTATACATTGTTATAGATTTATTCTAGCGATATCATAACCCTGTTTGTGCTGTTAATTATCCAGTCGAATTTCTTAATTCATTGAAGCCATCGTGAATACCACCGCACAAACTGGTGTTGTGTGAAAAATGGATCACCAATACTACTTCTTCGGAACCTGAACACACCAGTTATGTAACAGAACCACACTTTCCACTAAGAAAATGATGCCGAATGTGATTGAAGCAACAATATGTAAATATAAAGATTTGCTGATTCAAAGCACATTCCAATGGTCCAAACTGATTTGCGCTTTCAATTCAAGTTGTGAAGGTCTCCTAGGACCTCACTTTGAGAACGAGAATAAATAGGAGTCATGTAAGAACCAGTAGCCATTTTTATAAACAACTTTCTTTATTTGGTTATCTTATCCAAATAGAATCAAAGACTTATTGACAAATTTATCTAACTAGTATTATGAGGTTTTAAAGGTAATATCCTTTAAATTAACTTAATTAATTAATGATCCAATTAATTTATTTATTAATAACGATCACGCAGAGATTACCACGATAAGAGATCCCAGAATTATATTTAATAATGTTCTCATTGAACATTTAACTTTAATCTCACTCCTAAAACTTTAATGAGACTTTAATTATAAATCTATAATTTTACCAACGGAATCTCAACTCTTCTTGAGATTAAATTATCTCCAACAAGAAATCTTCAATTCAAATTCACTATAACTTTATACTTCAATATCTATCTCTTACTGCTCTAACTTTACTATTTCGTTTGACTTAAATACTTTATCTAATCTGCATAACAAGGAATCCTGTCCGCTTTTTGGAGTTGATTGGAAATAGGTAGGGAATTAAATTTCCCTAAAAAGGTCGACTCAGAAGGTTAGTGATAAAGTTCCGTATAGATTTGTCACAAAGTGGTTACTATTTCCTGTGCGCCTTGCTTTCGCGATGACGATCAACAAAGCTCAAGGGCAGTCGCAGCGTGTCAGCAAATTTAATTGAGCCGAATCCATGTTTTTCGCATGGTGTTGCTTGCTCTATATGTTGCTTGCTCCAGATTAAGAACTTCAAACATTTTGTACATCTATATACCAAATCATAAAACCAAAAATGTTGTTTATCCACTTGCGTTATGTCAGATGTGTTATTTTGAATTATTTTTAGATATATAAAATAAAAATTTAATGAATTATTGAAAATACTGCTAAAACTCAATTTATTCATTTGCAAGCGGTTAGAATGTACTGACAGGACAACGTCTGCCGGGTTTAGCTGGTGTTTTATAAAATACTAGGAGCACTTTAATTTTACGGTGATTTATATATCAGAATTTTTTTCTTTCTTTTAGACTATCTTATTTTTTAAACTTGAACAAATATCAACAAAAAGGGTTTTACAAAAGGATGATGCTAACTACGAGGTATGTAAATTATTTAATGAGACTGGAAGCACAGTGTTTGATCTGGCAACGCTGGGGAAGTGGGACATGGAGGGGAGGTAGGTAAACATGTGATGCGTCATCAGTATGAGTTTGAAGTCGCTAAGTCAAGTTAATTGTCTGTGGTGATTTGTTTAGTGAAACAGGTTTTTCTTGTGTGTTCTGAAATGAGTGACAATAATTTCGAGCAACGATGTGCTGTCAAGTTTTGCTTCAGACTTGGACATAACGCAACGGAAACATTTGAAAAACTTCAGCAAGCCTACGGAGACAGTGTTTTGTCAAGGGTCCAGGTTTTTCGGTGGCTTAAGGCATTTTCAGAAGGAAGAGAGTCATTTGAAAATGAATCTCGCAGCGGAAGGCCCTCAGTTTCAAAAACCGCTGAAAATGTCGTTAGAGTCCGGGAGCTTGTACGTTCAGATCGTCGCTTGACAGTCAGAATGATTGGGGAAGAGTTGAACTTGAATCACACCACCGTTCATCAGATTTTGACCAATGAATTGAAGATGAGAAAAATTTACGCCAAAATGGCTCCGAAAAACCTTTCTCAGAAACCGTTTCTTGGCCAGTAAGAACATTCCTGTTGCTCCTCAGCCCCCTTATTCGCCCGACTTGAGTCCTTGTGACTTTTTCCTCTTTCCGAAATTGAAGAATCACCTCAAGGGACATCATTTTGGGACACTGGAAAACATTCAAACGGCTGTAACCGACCAGCTGAAGGCTATTTCAATATCCGAGTTCCACCAGTGCTATGAGGAGTGGAAGAAACGTCTCCAGCGCTGTGTGGCTTCAGAATGCAGTTACTTTGAAGGAGACAATGTTGAATTGTAAGTTTATTGGAATAAACAAGTGAAAAAAATCAGTCTCATTATTTAATTTACACACCTCGTATTACTTTGAATTTGATCAAACATAATCCTGTGCTTTCAGTGGAATTAGTTACTGGCGTTACACAGAGAAGCAACAAGAAGGTTGTTGGTGACGGACTTTTTCATTCTGGACGATGGTCAAGAGACAAAGGGGATATCTGAGCTGACACACCACTCTCCAAAATTTCACACCAAACAATGTGGCGATAAAAAAACATGGACAGATTTGACGTGCGTAAGCTCCCCAACGTGTGGAGTTTTCGATAACATCAAGACTCCTATTCGACAAATCATGAGTATGAGTTCGCTACCAAGACTACCTATTTTCTGCGGGATATTCTTCCCAATACCTTAGACCAGTGGTTTTTAAACTGTCGTCCGTGGACCCCTGGGGATCCGCAGCGTTTTTCTAGGGGTCCATGCAGTCTCTCGTATAACGAAAGAGTCTCAGGGGTGAGAGGGGTTGTCTCGAGAGGTGAAAATATAAACAATTTTCAAACAAGTATAATTCCTTTAAATTTAAATTAAATAATTCGAATCTTTTACATATTATTTACAAAGGATTATAGTTTCAAAATCATAAGAAATGTGTGAAATATAATCATAATTTTAAAATTTATAAGCATATGAAAATAAGAAATAACTTTGTAATAAATATTAAGTAATTTTTGCGTTGCGCACGCAATTTTCTAAAATAGTAGCCTCTGATGTATAAAACTTTATAGAATTGCACAAAAGGTACCTTACTTTTTAAATCCTACTTAACTTAAGAATAATATATCTTTTGTATTTCAAAATATTTGAAAATATTGAAATTTTCTAAAAAAAATTTCAAATGTTATTTTTTTATTTTTAAAAAAATATAACTTTTGTTCTATTTATATAAAAATACTACAATATAATATAAGGATACATTTAACTTTATAAATTAACTTTTTTCTAGTAATTAAAGCTACTATTTTAGAAAATAGCATGCGCAACGAAACAATTAATATTTCTTATATATATATGTGCGTGTGTGTGTGTTTTTCGTATGCTTATAATTTTTATGATTATATTTTAAACATTTTACACTTTTCTGAAGCTCCATTTCCTTTATAAATAATATGTAAGAGATTCGAATGATTTAATTTTAATTTCAAAGCATTGTATCTATTTGAATATTGTTTATATTTTCAACCCTCTACAGAAAGTTAGCATCCCTGAGACCTCTTAGGTTTTCCTCTCTTACAAACTCTGAAAAGCCTCGTGGAATAATTGAAGGATGTGCCATCCTCGTACTGGATCACCAAATTACCCTTAATGAAAAAACTCCACTAGAAGATCCATTTCGATCAATAATATTGTCAGGGAGGGTGTGCAAAATTTTGGGGGTCCGCGATGTCCGTCTGATACATAAAGAGGGGGGGACATGGCGATCGAAAGTTTAAGAACCGCTGCCTTAAACTATTTTTGTAGCACAAATTATAATTTTTGTCGCATGTTACCTAGCTCGAGTTTTATTTCTGTAGATCTTTATTTTTGCTACGTGATCTTTGATAATAGATTGGTATTTTCTGGTTCACGTTCAGATTTCACTTCCAAATCAAAACGAAAAAATTTACCACGCATTTTAAGAAGGAACTAATTTTTAAAATTTTCCAAAAAGCTATAACGTATTTATAAGCTGAGATGTCGAAAATCAGCATTCAAAATTTATATAAAAACAATTAAATTTAAACAATTTGACTGCATGAATATCGATTTTCCATTTTAAAACAGTAATCATAATTCTTTCCAAAAAAATCATCTATAAAAAAATGTTAAATACCATAACATATTGTACGTGCATATTGATATATATTACATATTGATGCAAAAATAGTGAAAATACCATTTAGTATAGTTATTATAAAGATCCAGAGAAATTTGATAACATTTAATAATATAATAACAGAAACAGATTTAATAATATAATAACAACAGAAATAGTAAAATATACGGGTTGAAGCATGCTGGTTCAAATCCATTAATCAGGTCATTTTTAAAAAGTAAACACGATTAAAGTAAAAAATAAACTGCTGGTTGTTTATATTGGTTTGAAGATACATACAAATGAAAAGAATTCGCTTTATTTTCCAGAAAATACTGAAACTGTGTAAGAAACCATCATTTGTAAGTTTTTTCTAGTTAGGCATTTGTGGTAAGTTTTTTGGTGAACATTTTATTCTTCCTTTCAGTGTAATCCTTAATTTACTTAACATCAAACTTTTTTTTCAATGAAACAATTTGAGGATTTTTTATTGTTCTTTTCCTAAAGCGGTTCCGGGAATTCCTTCAGCAATCGTTTTCCCGACCTCTTAGTCATATAAGAGAGAATTTATTCCCAGAATTCGGCGGCTCATTTTTTTTTCTTTTGCAGATTCTTTTCTTCACTAAAAGAATGTTTATCATTTGGATTCGAAGAAATTTTTGGAATTTCCATTTCATGCATGGAATATTTTTCCATATATGAGTACATATAAATTATGGTGCAATAATGAAAAAAAACTGCTTTTATTCTCAGATTAAGTTTCAATTACATTAATCAGAACAAAATATTTTTCATATTATTATTTGAACTATGATAACAAAAACAGCGGTCTTTTTAAGTATAGGATCTACTACATTAGTATTAAAATAGGCATTTAACAATCTTGGTGATCAATTAAATAGAGAAACACACAAATCTAGAATGACACACTTAATTTTTTAATTAACAAATTTGCACACAAAAAAATTTTTTTTTCAATATTTTAAAAAAGATATACCTTTAAAGCTGTTTCGTTCGAATTATTGCAGGCAGCTGTGCATTTAAATAATTTTTTGATACGTTGCGAGAGAAAGAAAGGAAAGAAAAAAATTAAATTATATTTTTATGAAAAATTATAATGTATTTTTTTCAGATATTTGTTTTATAAGACGAGTAAACAACACACTACAGCTTTATAATAACAAAGCGCATTTGCGCTAAAGATATTCTCATGAAACCAGTAACTATCATGCGTTTTCCATTAATAATTTTAAGAATAATGCATCGTTTGTAAATTATAGAAAAAGGGAAATTCTCAAAGGAAATGAGCATTTCCTTCGATTAAAAGTATTAACACATAACCAACGGGTCACGTAAATTTACGTTTCTCCATTGTGATTTCATGACGGACTAAGTAGACTTGCGTTTTTACTTGAATTTTTGGTACGTTACGTCTTCTTGTCTTGTCTATGGATTTAGTGCATTTCTATATTGGTCAAAGAACCAAAATGACAATCGAGGCCAGGACTGGAGCTTGAGGGCTGTAAAGATGTCCTGTGGTGATGCATCAGGTTTAAATAGCGAGAGATGCAAGAATGACCTTGCAGTCAAAACTATGGTTTGGTGTTAATTGGGTTTGCGGGCAATTTCTGCAGATGGGGTAGGATCAGGAATTACATGGAGATACTTTCATACCTTTGAAATAACCCGTGCGGAGTCTTGCTGCTGTAGATGACAAATTTCTATATAGAGCAATTTTTCTCTGGGATAGTTGGTTTTATGAAACGCTAGCTAGAAATTTTGTGCTTGGCGACCACGTTAAAACCCGACGAGGTGACAGTGGAAGGCTGATACAAGTCTCGAGCCACCTTAGTGAGGACGGCCGCACATTCATTACCCCCAATACCCACGTGGGCAGGAATCCAATGGAGTACATTTGGTTTTTTAATCTGCTTGAGGAGAAAGTTAATGTCTTGTGTCAGATTGGTATCTCCATTGTAAATGGCCTCAAGAGCTGATTTTGAGTCTGAAAAAATCACGAGACTTTCTGTTGCATCATCCGGGAAATATGACACGTGAAAAAGATACGTCTGTTATTCATTTTATACACATTGTTATACATTTTTTAAACCATTAGTTACAGTACTATCTAGTTGTTTATTACACTACGCAGTTGAGTTTGAAGGTCGTAACTAAGTTATTTCATAACCATAAAAATGGCAAGCCCTAAAGAGTTTTTTAAAAAGAAAGATGAGGAAATTTATAAGGGTAGTTTTTCGACATTTGAAGGGATAATGAATTAGAGAATTTTCATGAAGAAAATAATATTTCTATTGGCGAGAGCAAAATTTCTGCGAAGGTTATTATTTTCAGAGTATTCAAAAAGGAAATTTGAAAAGAATGCCTTGAATACAGGTGAATAGGAACCTCGAGACAAGCTAATGTCAGCAGAACCTTTTCTGGGCTCTTCTGCTTTACAAACAGCCGAAATAAAAAAGCAGCCGCAGTAATAACTAATCACTGATCGACTCTTCACGGTCAAATCGATACCAACTAATCTCTAGTCAAAACAATATTAACTTAGTTTCGGCAAGTGACTCCCTATTTATAGGCCTCACGGATCTTTGGAGAAAAATCCGCTTGCGTCATAGATCGTGATATTAGATTTCTCCACTAATTTCCAGAAGAATCCATAGGGTCGTGAACTCGCCAAAAATGAGGCCAACTTGGCTCTATCGTCAAGATTTCACCAAGTTTTCATTGCATCGCCATTTTAATGCAAGGAAAAGCGCGTTGTTTGTGAATATTACCATTTTAACATAAAATAAATACAACATAGAGTAATATAAACATATTACACATCCAGATATAAATTATTTATACTATTTTAAACATTCATTACCCAAAATTCGTAACAATATTGCGATTACTTACCTTCAAGTTTAAGATGTTGAACGCGACGATGCCGCCAACTTCTGCTGC
Source organism: Trichonephila clavipes (assembly GCA_019973935.1). Classification (NCBI taxonomy): domain Eukaryota; kingdom Metazoa; phylum Arthropoda; class Arachnida; order Araneae; family Nephilidae; genus Trichonephila; species Trichonephila clavipes. The sequence continues at coordinate 927,122 of BMAU01001371.1, read as the reverse complement.
TACTGTGAGGACAGCTATTAACAAGAACTAAAAGAAAATACGAATAAAAAGAGATACCATTAGAATTATACAAATATAACGATGTATAGTTTTCATTTTAATCACAAAGTTTATGTGGGAATATCTAAAAACTTTGAAGAACTTCTGCGAGCAGGGAGCCATGAAAATGCATTAGATTTTACTTTTTTGATTCTTCATCATTAACGTCGCACTTAGAAGATGAATAAGTGCTATTGGGGTGACAGATCCTGTAGTTTTGAACTTCGTTCAAGTGACGAGTACGACACCTGAGCTGGCACCCCACACTGCAAATTTCCATACCAAGCCAAAGTGAGAACTTAAAGCCTCGACATATTTATGTTTATCAGTTCCTCTACGCGGCGGGTCAGAATGTGGCACTTAAGGCTGTCTTCGGTAAAAGTACGAGAGTTTGAACTAAACGCGAAGCACATTTTCAGACAGAAAAATGACCCAATTTCCATGGAAATTTGTAATATTATAATTCTTACCTCTGTTAACAATATAGTGTTTTTAAAAATTTCAAAATATTCCGTGAATACCTTCTTTTTTTGTTTTAATACGGTACATTTAACATTACGGTATAGGATAAAAAATGCAAAACACATTTTTTACCAGAAAAAATGAATCAACTCGGTTAAAAATGAAAAGTATGATAAAAAATGCTGCTCTCTAGAGGATAGTGAAGCCTGAATATATCATATTAATTCTTCATTTCATTTATATCTGAAAAAATGTTCCAAATTCGGGTCCTATTCTTTAAACATTAACTCGGCAACTCTGGGCATGAATTTGCATTCTCGACCATGGAAATTCAGCTACTTAGTGATGCAGGAATGTGTAAATCTGGCTCTGAATGCAACTCCACCATAGAGGCTCTAAAAGAGTTATAATTTGTTTCACTAAAATAAAAGTTAAAACTAATGCATATTACTATGCATACAAATTTCGGCATTTTATGTAACCAAAAAAGTACGGAGCTAAGAGAAAAAGAGAGAGAGAGAACTACATTTTATCTAAAGTCTTAAATTTCAAATACAGTAATACCCCGAACTTACGCGAAAGGTGGGATTGAGTGATCACTGTGTAAGTCGGGGTCTAATTCCTCACATAAATACATGTAAATTATTTTTAGCTGGGGCTGGAGACGAAAGAAAATAATAAGTTAGAAAAATAAAATGTTTACTTAATAACACAAAAACAAAATCACAAATCGAAGTTATTTTAATGCAGAAGGTTTCATAAAATCTAACAAAGTAGTCTGCCGGATAAAAAAAAGATTTTTTTCTCCCTCAAAATTTTCTCTTAGCATCTAATATTTATTTCTTATCTCTTGTTTTGTTGAAAAAATACGCTCTTCGTTGGAGTCTAAAATTTGTGTAACCCTTTTTCAATTAAACTGAGCCTTCTGTCAAATTCCCAACCGTCATTCAATCTTCTAAATGAACTGGACTCAAAGTCTTCAACGACTCAAGTTCTTCAATGCCTTGCTCTTACTCATATATTTCTATTAGTTCATCTATTGTCAGCTCTTGATTATGGAAACTTCATAGCTATCCACTTTTGTATTTATTTGAGTGGCACGATCGACAACCTCTTCAATCACATTATCAATTTCACCAGGTTCTGGCATTGATTCCACCTGAGTTTCCGTGATGGAAAAAAAAAAGAAGAATCGCCGAGATTTGAAAATCGCGGAACTCCGCATAAGTCGGGGTAGCGACATTAAGCAAGTCGAGGTATTACTGTATAAAGATCACTTGATCACTAATTAATATTAAAATTTAATTATTTTGGGAGCTGTGGTGGTACTGGGACCTGTATCAAAATTTCTTAAGGGCTCTTTTTGAGGGCCCTTTTACATTTTACGATATTTTGCTTGTACATATTAGGGCCCTGTGGCTTGGGGGTCCGTATAATTCATACGGCCTTAGCTCCAATCCTGTATGGTGGTTGCTTTTTTAGGGGGGGGGGATTGGAACTCTCTCAGGACCTACAGACAATGGTTCTAGTCATTTGAGCATAAAAGAACTGTCGTCTCGTTCAATCAGAAAATGCTTTGTATTTCTTTTTTTTATATTACAATTCACTTGCTTTGAATTTAAAATGAGAAAAAAATCTGTGACACTGATAATATTTTTAAGACCATAAAGCTCTTACTAGTTTCATGACACAATTTCCTCTTCTGTATGATCCAATCCACCCAAGTAGACCTGAAAGTTCATTCATAAAACGGAATGAGATTTTTAAGGTATTAGCAGAATTGTACAAAACATCACTCATAAGAAAACTAATAATTTAAGAAAATTAAGAAAACTTCATATCATAAAATTTTAGTTAAAATATATGTTACTTATATATTTACTGTTTTTAAACAAAAAAAAAGTAAAATCCATATTTTGAGTAAATTTAAATCGATTTTCAATTTTAAAAGACTCTCTAATTGGTTAATATTATTTTAAAGCCTGTTCAGCTTTTCACAAAGTTTAGATTTTTATAATCTACATGTTGACTTCGAAAATATTTGTTCCACTTAATACTAAACATATTTTTGCTATATTATGCTGTTTTGATTTGAATCAGTTAAACATAATCGACAAAAAATATACATTAAAATATTTCGGTACTTACGTATTATCGCAACCTTTTGGCGACGTTATATGAAAAAAAGTACATACGACACATAGGAAATCGGGGTTGCTAACTTGGTGAGTTAATAATAGAGTAAGCGATTGTTGCGATAATACGTTAGTACCAATATATATATTTCTAAGTGCAAATATTTTATTTAAATAAGGTAAAATTTAAGATACTAATTACACATAAAAGTTTTAAATGAAAAATGATAAACAAAGATTGATGCGATTTGTAAAAGAATGAACTTTTTACACAAATATTTGGGATGGATATTATTTAATATGTTAAGAATATATATTTACCATTAAGGAACAACATGCCTCCAACTCCCATCACAACATAAGAAAATATCTGGAAAGAAATAATACTTTGAGACTTTACAAATTAAATATGTAACAGATTCAAATTACATTTTGAAACAAATTTCACCAAATAGATACTTTTGGCAAAGGCACAAAAAATATGCATAAGTAAAAACTACTTACGCAGTTTTAATTTTAATTATTAATATTTATTGTTTGACAATTAATTTAGATATTAATTTTACTAAAATGACTAAAAACAATGTAGAGAACGACGGGAAATGATTGCAGTTGGCGACATTTCGTATTCGGTTGATAACAGCATTTAGCGATTTATCGCCAGTGTCCGGTTAACCATATAGTACCAACATTTTTATAATCCAAGTTAAAAGTGATAAATATCTAAATATAAGTTTATTTCTTTTTTAATTTTACTTTATTAACGTTGTTGTTAAACGGACTGTACGTATCTGTACAAGGATAAAAATTCCAAATCGAAACGTCACTCATTGAATTGTTATTAATTGAGTAATAAAAAAATCTACAAAGTGTAGCACGTTAAAAATTTTAAAATTGTGGAGAAACCCTTTCAACCACTTTTTAATATGCTCTTTTAGCTGTTTATTTAGTTATATAAAAGTTTTGTCGTAACATTCTATTTTAATACGAAAATTTGTGATAGAAATAAAAAATTTTGAGAACTAGTAGAGTTGAATATTTCTACTATGTTTTAAAATATATTAACATTTCCATGGATCGCATTATTTCTGTATAAATTGAAGAATTTCGTTATACTGCAGCGTAATAATCTTGTCATAGTGCACATCGAACAAAGCAGATGGCGCCACGAGATAGGAATCTAGATATATATTATAAATGCGAAAGTTTGTGAGGATGTTTGGCCGTCTTTCACGCAAAAACAACTGAATGGATTTTAATGAAACTTTACAGTAATATAGCTTATACATCAGTATAACTCATAGGCTAAAATTTATAGCATATACTATAATTTAAGAAGATTTGTGAAAAGTGTCCGAATTATAACGATATTTGTCAGGTAAGTAGGGAGGAAAAAATTCTGCCATCTGCAAGCAATTCTAGCGTGCACTGCAAAAAAAGCCCACGACAGCATATATCTATTTTTTGTTTGTGAAGAAACCCTTTTTGTTTTGGCTACGCAAGGCGCTCGCTTCTAATTAATTCCTGTTAGCAGCATAATCCCTATTTTTTTTTTCAGAATAAAACTAAGTTTTGAAAGGAGAGGTTGTTATAAATCTCTCTTTATTTGAATAGTTTTTTTTATGATTTTATTATGCACATTTGGTAGTAAGAAATTAATTTTTTTTTCAAAATAAATTCTTTTATCGGTTCTGGTACTTAAAGTAAATAAACTTTCTCTTTCACACAAGATCATTTGGACAAATTTTAAAAATTTGTTTGTGGTTAGTAGTTAATTATAACGCTATAATTTTAATTCAATAGGCAGATATTGCATTTTTAAGTGTAAAAATAATTATAACAATTGTACTGTATTTTTTGGAGTGAGTGAATATTAACGTCGCACTGCTCAGCTACACAAGGGCTTTTGGCGACGAACCACGTAATTTTGAACCATGGTCAAGTGACGTGGACGACACCTAAGCTGGCACTCCCTTCTCCTGACTACCACACCAACTTAGAAGGAATATTCTACCAATACTTAGCAGGAATATTCTTTGAAATCCACTCTTCCAAGATATATGGCAGCACGGGTTCTATGATGAGTATTTTAGCGGGGAAGGCGAACAGTTTTGCAGCAGATATGCGTTTTCAGCTGACGGCGTTTTCAGCGGATAGCAAAGATTATTATTTTTGTCCCGAAAAAATAGTTTATGTCAAAATGTCTTATGTTTTTGTATTGTTATGAAGACCTTAGAAAACGATTTGACTATTTATTTTAAGTGAAAGATGTATGTAATTAATTAATTTTACAGTGGAATATCTTTAATTTATTAGCTCTAACGGATTAAATTTCCCAAAGTGGAGTATTTTGTTTATGTATATATATCCCTTAATTTTAAATGTAGTGATCCAAAAAAAATATTGTATGAAAAAAATTGCAGTAAATCATAATGCGGTTGGATAAAGTATTAACGTGCATCGCTCCCCTACACGGCGGGTCTTACAAAGCTCTAATAAAGCTTGAGCTATGAAAGTAGCTAGACATTTGCCAACTTGACTCTATCGTAAACATTTCGCTATGTTTTTCATTGAATCACCATTATAATTTAAGAAACGGCGTTGCTTGCGAATATTACAATTTTAACATGAAATAAATATGACAGAAAAGTAATATTAAATCAGCTTAGGGAGGTATTTTCAAAAATCGACGACCCTCAAGAGTGTTATGGGGAGTTAGTTATAAATTTAAAAAAAAAATTCCTTTTTATCAGCTATTAGATCTACATACTTAAAATTTAACAAAAATGATTTTTTTCTTTCTTTTTGTTTAGCTGAGATATGCTAAAAGTTTTTTTTTGTTTAATTTGAAATTCACGTAAAATTAACTCGTAAAAAATTCTTTATCCTTCAATCTGTGTTGTTTAATTTTTCAGTTCACCCGTGCGAAGAACGGGTATACCAGCTAGTTAGTAATAAAGAGTAGTATAACCCTCTTAGTAAATACTCAACAGATTAGATCTGGACAGTTATAAAAAAAAGTCTAAATTAATAATGTTCAAGCTATTACGTTCAAAGAAGTTTTTTCCCCCATATCTGATACATATCAAGTAATAAATTGATTTCAATAATATCAAGGACAATTGTTCGCCATTTTGCTTTATTTTTATTTCATAAAACTTGTTCGTTTTTTAATACACTGAGAGCTTGGGTACGTACTTTGACTTACTTTGTAATATAATTTGTTTCTTCCGGACTTTGATCTAAAACTCCAATTAGCTCCGAAAAAATGAGGTTCTAATACACATGAATTATTTATGAAATTTGAGTACACGGATAAGATGTTTCAATGCTGCTTAGAACAGAAAGTAGAAAATTCTATTTTCATTTCATTAAATTTATAAAAATACGACATTGAGAAGAATTTTTAATTAATTATTTTTATCAGTAAAATTAAAAATTTACAATATTCATAGAATGTGATAAGCCGAAATTGAACAAAATACATAAAACAGTAATAATTGAAACAAAATAATAAATAATAAAACAGTTCCCTTCCTTTAAAACAATTTTTGTTCCCTGTCTCAAATCAGATAGTCATTTTTATTTTGGTTAATATGAATGAGAAAACGATATGCGATTATGAAATTATCAACACTCAAAATAACTTATAACTTAAAAAAATGTTAAAACTAAGGGGGAAAAAACTTTAACTGGATGAAATTATAATGTATAAGATTAGGTAACTAGATTAAACACTAATTAATAAGTTAAAAAATTAATAAGCTAATTTTTAACTTTAAACAAATTAATAAGTTCAAAAATTTTCTCGTCCAATAGAGGTCGAATCAAACCTATAAAGCTTTAAAGCTACGTGGCTGGCCTTCCGTAGGATTAATATGGAAAAATGCTTTTACTGAGACGTTTCGATATAATCAATTAAATAAAATACAACTTCAAAATAAATTCAATATCTCTGCCTTTTTTAAATTATGGCCGACCTTGCTTGGTCATATGAGTTGAATAATTTTAAAACAAAAATTGCCCGAAATGGCGTTTGATTATGGAATCAAATTTTAACTAGTTAGAAAAACAAAAATTACTCCCAAGAACTGAAATGATTTCATAAAAAAAATAATTAATAACTTTTCAGTGTTCAAGTACATAAAAATATGTTTGCCAATTTCAAAGAATTCTTAATATAAACAAGTAATATATATAAGAAAATTATTTAAATTCCTACTTTGAATGGATGGATAGAAAGTATTTAATTAATGATTGAAAATTCGAAGATATATATATATATATAGGGAGAGAGTGAACTAATAGTAGGAATTGAAAAACGAGCATGATTTGTCTGCATTGTTGTAACAATACACACCCAGTTTGGCTGAATAACCGGTTTTCGACGCCAATTTTTGTCATTTTTACAACAATGGCAACGAATCTAAGTTGGCGTTGAAAACCGGTTTTTGATTTAATTTAATTAATGAATTATAATATTTGAAAAAAACTGTATTAACATCAAGTGCCATCCACTACAAGTTTTAAAAAATGTAGCCGAACTTGATTAGATAAATAGAAAGTATTTTGTTAACGATTGAAAATTTGAACAAGATATATATATATATATATAGAGAGAGAGAGAGAGAGAGGGCTAATAGTAGGAATTAAAAAATTAAAAAGACTAAGTAAAAATTTTAAGAAAATAATTTGTACTATATGTCAAAAAAAAAAATGTGTGTCGAAAGAATTGGATCAATCCAAAAAGCATAAATTTAGTTTCCTTGTTATTAAAAAAAAGAAAAAAACTTAAGATGTGTTTTAACTCTTAATTAAAACTTTGCAATTAAAAAAACATAATATTTTTTGTTGAGATTGATATACTTTAGGGGGGAAAAAGCTTTTCGAAGGCATACTTGAATATACGACTAAATGCTTCTTATTAATTTTATTTTAATTTTTCACCTTTTGAAACTTCAATTACAGTGAAAATTAAATATAGAATGTAATGATGTACAACTCAAAAGCGTCACAGTCAATCATTTTAAGAAAATATTATAATTTTTGTTGTGATATAGTAAATAGAAATATCATTTTTAAATAATAATGCAAACTTTTGAACACGAAAATATTTATTATTTTTTTATATTTCATTAAATTCCATTTATTTGCAAGAAATTATTAAATTTCCATTATGACAGTGATTAAAATTAATCCTCCCCCCTCCCCATTGTATAAATGTATTCTATAAACTAAAAAATGAGAAACAAAAAAAATTAAGCTATTAAGAAAGATAATGGAATGGCATCTCGTATATATAGGACAGTTCATAAAAATATTTATTTTAAATATATTGTCCTTGACATATTTACTGTACACACACGCACATATTTTCGACAAAAAAAAACACACTTTCTACCACTGAAACCTATGAATAAATGTCATTGTAATTTATTGTTATAAAAATTTACTGCACATTTTTTTCAAAACATATCTTCACACAGGAATTAGTTGTAATGTGCAACACACTTTTTAAATCTTTCTTTAAAAATGCATCAAATTGCTAATAATGAAAACAGAAACTTGGAAAATGTTTGCGCTCATGTTTATATATATATATATATATATATATATATATATATATATATATATATATATAATATATTAAATTAAAAATTAACTTAATTAAAACCAAACTTAATAAAAAAATAGAGTTTTTTCCTTTTATATTCATTTAATTCCCCCCCCCCTATTTATCTATCTATTACATTCAGGGCAAAAAGAAACAAAAAAAACTCATCTATCATATTAAATATGTTTATATTCGTTTAATTTATGAAACAGAAAAATTTAAATACGCGTGTATATGTGTATATTTTCTAATATTAATATTTTAAATACTTTCTGGAACACACTAAACGGCAATGTCCACTTTCATGGTTATGCATTTGCTCAGAAGCAAATGAACCTTCGCATGAAAATAAAATAAAATCATAACGAACACATCACTACGTTAAAACATAATTAAAAATAAACAAATCGGAATGGTCGTAGGGATCGGAAGTGAACGTATTCCATTTCCTTTTTCCATTTTTTTATTTATTCATTGTGCTGGATACGTCATATGATTCCACACAGCTGGACAGATTCGAAGAATCGTTTGCGGTCGCGTTACCATTCCGCTTCGGAAAATTATTTTTAAAAATAATTTCACTGTAACTGAAAATGAAAAGAAAAAGCTGTGCTAGTTTTGTTCCTTATTATCAGAATACAATTTCTCGCTCGCATTGTAATTATTTTTCCTGAAAGGTCTTTTCTGCGGCAGTATAATTTTTCAGTAGATATCGAAACTATTTTTTTAGAAAAATGAAAAAAGAAAAGTTTTAATAAAAAAAATTTAGATTTCGAATTTTCTGTTTTATTTGACTAAAACATTTGCTTAGGGGATAAAAATGATTTCAGATTTAAAACTAATTTATTTTAACAGAATTTTCGAAAAGACGTTTTTTTATCTTTTACCAAAAAATCTAGGAAGAGTAAAAAAAAAAAAGTTGAATCTCAGAAATTGATTTATAAAGTAGCTTATATATTTTTGCATATTTAGAATTTTTATACGTGCGGAAAAAGACTTATATTAGGCTCACAAAGATTAAAATACCTAATAAAATTCAAAATATTATTTTTATTTGCGACTTATTTTTCAATTAATAAAACTATCATAATTTTAAGACATGATCCTTTTTTTACAAGTTTTGGGAAGAATTAAACAGATTATATCTGATAATTCAAATTATAAGTTATAAACTTTAATGTCCAGACAATATTAAACATGTCACCCAGCATATTGAATTCACACTTTACCGAATCAAGCAAAAAATATACACTTTGGTCTCTAAAGGTTAAGGTACAAATGTTTTTCGAAGCTCATCATAAAAAAAGTGCAGTAACAATCAGGGTTTATATGAATGATAATAATGCCCTTGACGAAAACTTATACAGAAACGACACCTATTACTTTTATTTTAAAGAAACTGACATTTATATAAGAGTCGGAGAAAATGTGCAAAAATCTAAATCTCGCAGCTTCATGAATACGTTCTGTACATGATGGCTGATCTTCAATAATTGTTGGCAATTTCGGTGACAATATCCAGAAGTCTTGCAATATCTAGGAAAAAGTTGCTTACACGATTGCTTAAGATGGCATTCACTCGGATGGATTAGGAGAGGAGGGGGGGGAGGAGGTGCCTGCTCAGGTGATCGGGACTTTTAAATGCCAAAGAAATGAAAGTGGCATTGTCATTCTTACGACCCAATATAAACGAAATTGTCAAAAGTAATCAAGCTCAAATTTCCCATTAAATGTATTCTTATAATTAAATTGTAATTAATTGCTCAATACATACATCTCACTGTCCATGCCGTGCAAATTATTTTATTTAGCATTGAAAATTAGTATGATAAACTATTTCACACATAGTGTGTTATAGATAAAATTCTTTTAAACTTATTTTATTGTTAATGTGCCGCCAAATTTTGAAATTGTTAATAATGTACCGCAACAAAAAAGTGATTGAGAATCACTATTTCAATATAGTTTGATCTGACGGGGGGAAAAAAACATTATGGTACCTCATCTCGTGGCTGATCATCGTTGAATCAGGAATAAGAATCTACGTAACTATGGTGCGAAGACGCTGCGTCCCCCTGAACAAAGAATTAAGATCTGCCAGTTTTTGTTGGGCAAGGGAACACCTTTCCTGGACCCTAGACAACAATAGCTTACTGAATTCTTCACAGACGAGACCAGATTCATATAGAGAGCGATTCAGAGCATCAGCTGATCTGGAGGATACAATGAACCCAGGCAGAATCAGTCCAACATTGTTGATGGATAAACTTATAGAGATGGTGGAATCACGATTTCAATCAGGAATCTCTCAAAGTGGTCATAATGACTTGAATGTGTTCCATGGAGGAACTCTGACTGGTGTGAGAAGTCGGGACGAGATCCTTTACCGAAGTGTCCACCTATATGCCGCTGGTATTGGTAATGAATTCGTTCTGGAGGATGATAATGCGTGACTTCATTGAGTTGTACTTGTTGAGAATTATTTTGAGGTTCACTGTTTGGGACGGACGGAATGGCCAGTTCGATCTCCTGACATGAATTCAATAGAGGACATTTAGACTACTACGATAGACACGCCTACTGCTTTACTGGTGGAATCACGGTTTCGTCAAGAATCTCTCAAGGAGGTCTTATTGACTTGTATGTGTTCAGGTACGTCCTCATCACTTGACCATGGTTCAAAATTACGAGGTTCCGCGTCAAAACCCTTCGAGTTGCTGAAAATAGTGCGACGTTAATAATCAATCACTCACCCAAATTTCTAGTTTCTACACTTATTCATTTTCAAATTAGACGTAAACACGTTGTACCCTACCTTTTTGTAGACCTGTGAAATTTAAGCGTTAAAATGATATTTTTTTTTAGAACTAGCAAGAAATATACTTTTAGCAAACATAAATAATAACTTTAAGTAGCCAAAATGATAAAGTGAGGCAAAAATTTAAAAAAAAAAATTTTTTTTTTCTTTTTATTATGGTTTATAAAACAAATTTTGAACTTTTTCAGATAATTAGCCAGTGATGGATTTAGCTTCAATGTAATATATAATAACGTTATATATAATAATAATAGCACGAATTAAATTTAAGTATTGAATTTAAGCATGAATTAACGCTAACAAACGCTACATTTAGATTTTTTAAGAAAAAATTACGAAAAATCTAACGTCAATAGATAAATGCTATACTTAACGAAAAAATTTTGTACCTATATGTTAGACATTTTAAATTTTACTACTTACATGATTAATTATTGCAAAAAATAATTCTACCCTTTTAATATTGACATCTTGAGGTTGTCAAAACAAGAAACGAGGCATTACAATTCGGTCTTACAGTTGATAAAAAAAAATCGATTTCAAATTGTTGCCACCTCGAAAATTTTAACGTCCTTAAAAATTTGCCGCTCTAGGCCCGGGCCTAGCTTTCTTAAGCCTAAATCCGTCACTGACTGTTGCTATCTTTTATGATTTACTCTTTATCCGCTCATGCAATAGATTTTAGTTTTTCAGCGCTTTAAAAATAGATGTAGATGGGCAACTAATTTTTACAAATATTTTGCAAATACTTTAATTGCGAAGATGGATTCTTTTTCAATTCCTACTAAAAGTTCATTCTGTCCCTATACCTATGTAATAATATTCCTCTAGTATCCTTTTTATTAACTTTTTGTACTAAAATTTAAAATAACTTTAAATCTTTGGTTTAAATATAGCATTGCAATCTTTCGTAATCGGCTAGTCCGAAATCCCTGTCCCACCAATTCTAGCCAATCAGAACTACTATTACGAAATAATCACTCGCTTGCACTGCTGGTATAAAAGCAAAAACCTTGTGTAATCGCTCTCTTGGTCTGCTTGCCGTCATCATGTAAGAATGTAATTAACTGCAGCTCTTTGTCTTTGTTTTGTGTCCGTCAAGATGTCGCTTCTGTTATATATGTCTGCTTACGTGTTCTTAACAAATAGATGTAAAATATAAAAGTGATTGACCAGTTACGCTATGTGTGCTTCAAAATAAAAGATGAAACTCAATTCTAAGGACGTTTTCAATAAACCAGATATGACAACAAACCAACACCGGCCAACGCTAGTACAATACTTAACATATATATATATATATATATATATATATATATATATATATATATATATATATATATATATATATATCTTGTTCAAATTGTCAATCGCTTTTATTCATCCATGTAAGTTCAAATTCATTTATTTAAACTTGTAGTGGATGACACTGGATGTTAATACAATTTTTCAAATGTTAATTCATTAATTCAGTTCAATCAATGAATAAATAGTAACAAACAAAAATAATAGTCCAACGCCACATATAAAAAGGAAAATCGCTTGTTGTGTCCCTGTAGCGCGTTGGACTTTTAATCCAAACGTCGTGGGTTCAAATCCCGCCTGGGGTGGCCTAATTTCTGAGAATGTGATTTCTCTTTATTATACTGTTTTATTGGAATAATTATGAATAAATAGTAACAAACAAAAATAATTGTCCAACACCCTATATAGAAAGGAAAATGGAAAATTGCAAGAAAAATCGCTTTCTATTTTGCCACTTAATAGTGTGATTCTGTCAAAAGTACACACATATATCTATTAATTGTAATTATTTAATAAAAAGTGACTAAAATAAAAAATTTTCTTTGTTGACCTAACTAGGAAATGGCTTAATTTTTTTTTTTGTATTATTTGTTCTGGAAAGGCTGCAAGCGAATAGCAACAAAAACAATACTACCAATATTTTTGCATCAGCGATAAGCATTCAGATGCCCTATTTCTCCAACTAAAAATTATTTTCTATTCTGTCACATCCTTTCATTGCAGGTTTCGTAAATACTTTTCATCTCCTTATCCTCGGAAGAAACACGATAAAAAGCAAAAAGTCCCTTAAGTCAACATCTTTTAACTTTCTTTTGGAGAAATTGATGGAGAGAGATGAGCAATGGCGTCTTTCGACTTAATTCCCGAAAATAGCCGCACTCTTCGAAGAAACTTAAATGTTCCGCAAAACGGCTCGTCCCTAAGGAGAACATAATTGCCACTAGAGGGCGTTACATAACTGTGAAATGAGGGCAATCGATTAAATTTGAGAGGTGGTTGTTTGTTTCCTGCGGAGGCAAATTGGAGCACTGGTGTTCCAAGACAATATTAGTTTGTACAATATCTTAGTTTGTGTTTCATTTTTTTAGCAGAACAAAATCAAAGAATAAAAGAGAAGTTGAGTTAACTAAGTAAAAATGCGGAGATGAATTTTTATCAACAAAATAAACTTACACGTGTTAAGATAATAGAGAAAAACAACTTTTCCTTCTAAATTTAAGAATAAAACTGTAAATTCCATTAGGGTTTTCCTACTCTTCTACGTAAATCTGAATTTTATCATATTTTTCTAAAATGACAAATACAGTCGAACCTCTATATTATGAATTTTGCTATACAGCGAACTTTTTCCTGGAACAAAGAACATTTCACGATTTACTTCGTAAAATAGCCTTCCAACAGCAAGTACATTTTCTATATAACGAACTTTTACTCTTGTGAAGGGTTTTTTAGTGCATTGCAAAGTTGTGAGGCGTATTATGAAACAAAAAACTCAAACAAAATTAATAGATGTTATGAGTAGTTAAATTTAAGGACTCGTGTAGTAATGTATGTTTAGAATTTCTAGTTATAAAATAATGTTGTTTCAAATTATTTGTATGCTTTAAAAATTATAGAAAATATCCTTTAAATTCATTAATTTTATTATAAAATTATTTTCTTAATGTTGACATTCTTTTTTCTTATTTTCCTTACAGTTTTCTTTTCTTTCGTTTTCTTATGGGTAAGATACATAAAATAATTAAATATTAATTTACAAAAAGGTGTGAATAAATACTTTTTGTTAAAATATATACTGTTTATGAGTTTAAATTTGTTTTGTGTGGTTTCTAAAGTATACTGAAAGATCAGCCTCTTTATAACGAATTTTCCATATAGCGAGCTTTTTTTTCGGGACTTAGAGACTTCGTCAAATAGAGGTCCGACGCGGCAATTCTTTATTCATACTATTTTTCCTATTCATAAAATGCGAGGAACTCTTTCGGAATGATTGACTGTTAAATAACATCATACTATAATACAACACAAGAGTTATTGAGACTGGCCATAATTCTGAGACTCGATTAAATGATGAAGATGACACCTGAGCTGGCAAATACCCCTCCCCAAACTTCCACACCCTGCCAACGTGTTGAGCCGCAACAGATTTCATGTGCATCATCGACACGCAGGATTTGAAATGGCACCAGAGCTTAAAAACCGAACTCGACGGAGCGCCATACCAATCATGAACTCTCAAGCGACTATGAAATACTATTGAAAATTTCGAGATTAATCTTTGATACATAAAGACGTCAGGGAGAAATCATTCGTATCATGAATCACTAGATATTGACATCTCAAAAACGTCATGAACTGTCTTCTGCGGACGCCGAGAATCGTACCTCTATTATGTTCAGTTTCGAAAATGCTCAAGGTTTCTGTCCTTCTCAATGATAACGTAAATCCTAACTCTCAGGGAAAGAGAAGGCGTGCATCAAGTTCAGTTTTACAGCAGAACATCATTTATCCGAATCAATTAGGACTGGACACCGTTCGGATACGCGATTGCTAGGATAACCGAAAATCGAATGCGATCCATGCAGTATATGAAACCGGACACTATACTAATATTGAAAGCCATCACAAGCGGGAAACGTGCTTGAAAAAAAAAGCAAAATAGGTGCAAAATGTCGCAATTTTCCCTTCATTGTGGAAAATAATCACTTATTTTTCACTGTACCTGTACACCTCCATTTTTTCGCTGCAAGGTCTCTGATTCTCTTGAGCAGCAGTAGTTAAGTAGGACAGCACTCTGATTCTCGTTCGCACCACTCCATAGCTATCTCTAACGCAGAAAACGCGTCAGCATTTGATAGACCTTTTTTTTATACCAGAAATTGTAGAATTTCCAACATTATAAAACTGTGCTAGAGACGCTCCACTTTCTTCCTTCGCGAGACTGTTCGATATTTCAAGTTTTATCTCTATGTTCAAGACGTTGCGCTTCCGTTTTGAATTCGAGGCCATAGCAGTTTACAACTCAACAAAGGAGCACGTATACACTCCCTCACTTGGAAACAAGGTTTCCTAATATTCCGCAAAAATGTTTACCAAATCACACAACTGAAATTCCCCAAATATACCTGATCTTGGGTTTTCTCGTCACTTTTGCCCTCACGTGAAACAACTGTTGAGCATTGCACTGTTCGAAAATGTTTTCATATACGGTACATGTAATTGATTAAAAAAACTGGTCCGGATATTTGACGCTCCGGATAATAAACGTTCGGATAAACGACGTTCTACTGTAATTGTATACCAAGCGGTTTCAGTTACTTTTATTCTCATTGTGACGTTTGGGAAAATTGATGAGTAGCATGACAGTTAAGAAATTAAATAATTAATTTATTACGTCCACATAGAGCTATTAATTACAATGTGTACATTTGGTTACAAGTTATTCAAACTAATTGACTGTTTTCATTCAGTAGAAATGTTATTTCTGAAGGAGGAGGCAACACAACTTTTCTTTTGAGTTTTTCCAGAGCGGAATGTCTCCCCACTCTCTTGGGGTGAGGGTGGTCGCTTCTCACCTCGAATTGCATTCCGGGTTCCGGCTCAAAGGTGTGTTTCATGGCCATCGGTTGTCGTCGTGATGTCAGTGAAAAGACTCCGCAATATTTTAGGGGTGCACGTGTGTGGATGTGAACTGCATAATACTATCTACAAAGTGAGCCGAGCTTGCAGTTACTAGTTGGGAAAACGTTACATCACTTACTATTGTATTAAGTTCAATTTTCGATTAATTTTCCCATAAAGGGAAGTGCGATTTACAGGTGATAGTACTAAACCCGATTTCAATGCAATTTCCAAAAGACTACTCACTACTTTATAATATATAAAAAAAAGTTCGAAGCCTTTACATAAATGTTTTCCATAATGCTGTTAATATTTGTTCTCGTTTTTCAAATGCAGCAGAGCTAAAATTCTAAGGACAATAAGAATTTCATATTATTGTTGCATTCTCTGTTAAAACTTCCCGCCTAAGTTAATAATGCAATCGACAGTGGCTAGACATTTTTTCCCCCTCGTTTTCAATATAAAAAATTTTTTCAAAATACAGTAGAACCTGTTTTTGTGCGGTCTCTTTTTATGCGATTTTATTATTGTGCGGTTTTTTATGTGCGATCTTTTTTATGCGGTGTATGAATTTCAATGGCTTTGGCGCCACTGCAATGTTTTCTATCTATTTACCAGTGGCGTAATGTAGAATGTTAGGACCCTCCTCCACCCCTGAAAGTCAGGTTCCACCCTTAATATTTTATAAATTGGGTAAATACGTATTTAGCGTTAGTCAGGTATTGGGCCCCCAGAGTCCTGCCTCCCCCCCCCGTGATGCGGGGGTGTACGTTACGCCACTGAAATGTAGACACTTCAAGATGCTCTATTCATTTGTTATAAACAGACTTCCGACAACGCGCATTCAGTTGCTTTCTCTCAAAGTTCCAGCAGCCCACGCTTGATTGAAGACGAAACTTTCTATGACAGTGGCATTATCAATAATTTGATAGATTACGAAGACGGACAAGAAGAATCGGATTCTTTGACAGCGGATAAAAAATATGCAGGGATCCAGCCTTCCAATAAATTGGAAAAGCATTTTCTTCAAATAGATACCAATTAAGAAAGGAGTATAAAATTCCATAAAGGGCTTCAATCATGTATATCTGATTATCGTGACATTTGCAAGCAACTGACCACCCGACGTTCGTCACAAAAACTTATCTCACTTACTTTATGTTGCCAAAAAATAAATCAATTGAAATTGTACCTTCAAGTGACAAAAGCGATTTTGAACTTATTCATCACAGGGCTGTGGATTACGATGAGTAGCGATGAATTATGTATGTATATTTTGAAAACTTATCCGTGTATACAATCAGAAACTATATGTTTTTAAAATGTTTTCATGTGTAATATTTAATTATTTTTGTTATGGAAGTACTTTTACATATAAATTTCGTAAATAATTGGCATATTTTATAAATACGACATTTTTCATGCGGTCCCTATCCACTACATAAAAAAATTTTCTTTAGTATTTCCACGAACTAGTTTGTTATATGTAAGAACTTACGAAACTTTTGAATATTTTTTGTGCGTTTATTTTTATGCGGTCCCTATCTACCGCACAAAAACATGTTCAACTGTATTACTTACCAAAATGACAACAGTAATCAGTCCAAATAATAATAAGAGATTATTTTTAGCATTCTTAATAAAATCAGACTTTATGTTAAGAAAACTTTCAAACATATATTTTTCGTGAATCCGCAAGTTTAACGATGGATAAATATTAGCATAAGGGAAAAAGTTTTTTTAATTAGTCCTTTGATTTTTAAAAGGAGTTTTTAAAAATAAATATTAAAATTGCACATAATTTTAGCTCGAAAATAAATGCACGTCATTACATATTACTAACATTGCAAAGATGAACTTTGTGAGAACGAGATTTTTATTATTATTTATTCATCGGCTTGGATGAGAGAAAATGCATAGCCATAATTTCTACTTTGAAAAAAACAATGAAGTGCAATTTCGTGAAAAGATTTATTAAAATGCTGTGGTTTAAAATCAAATAAATTTGAGCCACAAATAAACACATTCTTCCTAACCTCAAAAATTTTAATAACCATTAATTTTGCAAGCTTTATTGAATACTTGTGGTTATATATCCTGACATATCTTTAGCATGAGTTTAAATTTTCAAATTTACATCTCATTTACCAATTACTTTTCCCCTCTTATATCCAACATACAAAACTCCGAGTCTCAATATTTCTTAATCATCATCATTATTATTTTATATATATATGGCATTGCTTCTACGAAATAATCAAACACAGGTATGTAACTTTAGTTTCAGAATGAAACGTTTTTTCTTTTTTCGGAAGGGACAATATTGATAATTCGGCTTCCCCCCCTACGAGTCAAACTTGAATGGTCAACCAAGTTGATAAATAGATTTACTTTACATCCAATTAAATGTTATCCTCTTATTTTCTTTCTTAATAGTTTGTGAAACTATGATATTATGTAAAGATATATGGTCTGGTAATCTTTATTTTGTATTAGGAGATGTATATATTCAAACTTAAGTCAAAACTATTCAAGTAAGAAACTGCCAAACTGAGTTTTTAAAATGCTATATAAATATTTCATATAATCGTTTTTTACGTTTCACTGCAGGATTGTGGGTTTGATTTTGCAATTAAAAAAATTAAAAGAATTTCGAAAAATTCGTTGTAAAAAATGTTCTTTCTAAATTTCATTTTACGGTTTGGCAACACAAATTTGCTTGCAGTATATTTTCAATGTCTTACAATGTGAATCGTTTTTTATTGAACGTAATTTATCCGTTTGCATAATTTCAAACAAAAAGGATGTAATTTTAGAACAACTTTTTCAGACTAAATGGTCATTCTATACGGATGGAAGTGGGCAAAATGTACCTTTAAAGTTTGTACCAGGCAAAGATTTAGTTCTAAGCTTGATTTACTTTGGCGCTGACAACACTCTGTGTCGTGATATCAACATCAGATGAATTGTAGCCCGCCAACATGAATGGGTGATACTAAAGCCTATAGCCACCGCATTAATAAATATTTTTTTAAAAAAATATTAATTATCATAGTATTAAATTGTTTATTTTGAGTTTAAGTATTCACGCAATGAAAGAAATTTTCAGGAACTGTTTCATTAAAAAAGACTTTATGAGAACATGTTCTTACCGTAGTGCCCATGAAGAAATCTCTCAGAGCAGGCGATGTGGCCAGTACCCACAGCATACAGCCGATAATAGCACATCCTCCCATCTACAAAGAGAAAATACACATTTTTAAATATAAATTACCAAAATTTAAACAGTTTAAAAGAGATTAGTTTGAAAGAATATTCAACGTTTGTGTAATATTTAAATAATTGTTTTACTAATGGATAGAGTATCTGGGGGAAATAAATTATATAATCTAATAATTTAAATTCTCAACTCTTAAAAGTATTAGTTTTTATTATAAAAGTTGGGGATTGAAGATTAGTTAGTTTTGAATTTAATGTAAACCATGTAATATCTACTGCCGGCTGGGTGGCTTAGTTGGTTTGTCGCTGGCTTTATGCCCCCAAGGTTACGGTTTCGACCTGAACCCCACTCGGTGGATTTTTATGATACTGAAAATAGACAGCATCCAAATCATGTGATTATGCGACATGTTAAAGACCATTAGAGTGCATGTTTGGCTTAGGTGCTCTCGGCAAAATTAAAATTCCGAGAACCACTTCGCATCTTCAGAGCTTAGTGCCTTCCTCTGAGGTGGAAACTGGACGTCAAAATTACATTGCTGCAATTTGTATTCTACCTATATGGTGCCGCACCAAAAAGTGATACTAGCTGCCGGGAAATGTAGTAAGTCTGCAATGGGAAATACCAAGCCGCAGTCCCATGGGGAATTATATATAACGTGACGGAGTACTTTTTTGACGTGTTTATGATTGATATGAACAATGAAAAGTGGAGCCATTTATCACATGATAGTTAGTTCTAAGGATTCAAGAAATCGTTCTGTAGCCCAAGCCATGACTAAAGCGGAGTCCTATTTCAAGTGTCGATCTTGAGAGAGTGCCGTTCATCCACGTGGTTTGAGTAAGTGAGCGGAAGTAGTTATGCAGAAGGTGGGTAGAGTTGTATTGAACAGAAGGTCTACCACAACTGACATATAACGTGCTGGGAATTCATCATATTATATCAGTGGCGCACACAAGGGGGTCCTGGGAGTCCGCCCCCCAAAGCCCTTGATTTTTTTCCCGATTGATTATAATTCTATGTATATAATACGTAAAATTTTATTAAGTATTTGTTATTAATGATTAATTTTATTAATTAATGTTAATTATTTATTCAATAATTAGTTTTTTACTGTATTTTATTCCCGAAAATCGACAAAATCAAAAGGAGCATGATACAAGAATGGTGAACTTTCGACGCCGCCCCTCCTGAAAAATTTTTGTGTGTACTACTGTATTATATATATATAATACAGTATATACATATTACGAATATATAACATAATGGTGTCGGTTATTTAATCACGATACAGTGAATTTGAGTTTGCTTCTCTTGTCAAAATTCCACACCACAACATCAAAAAAGACCAAAGCTCAAATTAACGAATGACGACTTCAATTATTCGATACAACATATCTAATAGAATTAAGACAAACATCGTCAGTCAACAAGGTCGGACTTTTAACTATCAGACAACAGCTACATTTTGAAATTGGAAAATTTAATCAATTTGAAATTCAAAATAATATTTTTATAGGAAACAGAGATTGAAGGAATATCCTTTTTTTCAATTATTAACATATCTTTTATTAAGTTTAAAAACAATTGATGTAAATTAAATTGTAAAATAATATATTATGTATCATATCTTCTCTTGGTACAAGTTGTACTTAGAATTGCTTCAGACTATCTGGTTTCTGTCTCGAATATTTGATAATAAAAACTTTCTAAAATTTTTATTTATACATTTCTCGCGTCTAGACTTATATTTACGTATTTGACTGTAAACCAAATGCATTTGAAAACGCGAGTAAAGAAAGATCTATGTCTTTTTCCTGGAATGTTTATATATATATATATATATATATATATATATATATATATATATATATATATATATATATTTGAAAACCTCAATAAAAACCTTAAAATGACAGTTGTAAGATCGCACACTCTGTAAAATCCTAATTGAAACAATCTTTTTAGATTGCTAACTATAGATCATTTTAAAAAGAATTGAACTTCTCCTTTACTCTCTTTTCCTTTTTTTTCCTTTAAAAACTTAATGCAGTATTCCTGTAATTATTTTGTATTACTTATTTCACAGCATTTTAAAAACTTTTGGGGTATTTTAATTAGGAGATCAACCGATTTTTGTTGGTAAATTTCACTTTTTAATTCATATATTATAACGCGAAAGAAAATTCAGAGGAAATTGGTTAGGGTATCCGACTACGTGTTCGGAACCATGATTTCGAAAATCTTTATAAATGAATACGTCCTTTTTAGTAAAAATTGTCATCTGAATTAGAATAAACATACAAAAATGATATTATTACAACAAAAAGTTTCTTAAATGCGATTTTTTGGCAAAAAGAAGGAAGAACGACACATTTTCAAAACATTCTCATAATATGGAAAATGCTTCTATAATAAATTTATTTTGCCTATATAAAGCTAAGACTTCTCTAGAGAGCTTGAACTAGGATTTTTGAAAAATTCTCTTTATTTCAGAGTTACAATCGATTGATGTCATAACCGATGCTATTTTGTTCAAATTCTCTATTCTGATATATTAAAATATGAATATATAAATTTACTTCTAACTAATACATTTACAATCCTAGTTCAAGCTATGTATAGAAGTTCTAGGTATATATAGGCAAAATATTATTGTTATAGAAGCATTTTCCATAAAAGGAAAATGTTTTGAAAATATGTAATTCTTTCTTCATTTTTTACCAAAAACTCGCATTTAAGTAACTTTTTATTATAGTAATATTCTCAAGCAATTGTATGTATATTCTGATTCAGGAGATACGTAATATCAAAAAGTTATTCATTCATACGCTTTTTCAAAACAACGTTTCGAACGTAGTCGGACACCTAAAAATATGGATGTCAAATTTAATTCTTAATTTGAATTTTTTTTTTGACTTTGGAAAGTGTATTAACGAGATTTTTAAATGTTTACAAAAACAAATATAAATTTTTAATTTCGTTATAAGGCTGTTTTTCGTTTAAGGCTGGTGAGAGGGGCTATTTTCTGGTAATATTACCATAAGCTGATTGAAATTTCTTTCTTTTTATTCCTTCTGATACTTTTTATACACATTATAATCTAGACCAGTATGCATAAAGTTACCACATGATTGATCTTACATATAAAAGAAAATGTTAATTCCAAATAATGGCAAATAATATGTATTAAAAATTATCTTAATATAATCTATTCCCTTTTAACGTTCATTAGCAGCATTTAAAATATTACAATATAAAAGAAGATTTAATAAGTTTAACTGTCAAAAAATACATCAAAAAGACTATAAATGAAATTATGCATCCAATAAAAATAAATTGCTTTAAAAAAATGACAGCTGTTAAAAAAAAATTATGGAGAAAAAAAAACTGTTTACTAAAAAGATAAATATATATTTGTCGAAGACACTTTAAAACCCTTTAATAGAAGAAACTGCTAAAAGCAGACCCAAAAACACAAGAAAGAAAATTCCTATTTTAATTTCGAGCACAAAATTAAATAAACAGCAGCACATCATATAAATTCATAGAGACTGAAGAGATTTCACAAAATTAAACATTCAGAAATCCCCCAGCAGAATGAATAATTCTAATAAATTGTCAATGTAGCCCGAAAAGCCTTTCAAAAAAGGTAAAAGGCTTAAAAATTTAATAAAAGATCTTTATTCGATTTCTTCTGCATCAGGAGTTTTAAATTAATGAATTCATCCTTTCTGTTTTATTCAGATCTCGCGATGGTTTAAACTCTCTAGCGAAAACGCTTTACTCGGAAATTTCTTTCCCACACACATAACTGAAGAACACGAAAGGGTTTTCATTTCATCAAAGAGCGCAAACAGAACTTTTTTAATCAATTTCCGTCGCACTCCGCCTTGATTACCAAGAAAACCATTTCCCTTCCCCCTTTGGAGGCAAAAGATTAAATATCTTGGACAGGTCAGAAGGAGTTACCAATTTTTTTTCTTCTTCATGAGTGTTGTGTGTGTTTTGTTGGTTGAACTGATACAAAGAATTTCGATAAAACCAGATTAAATTTTTGCGAAGAGAAAAAGAAATTGATTAATATGCTTTGCCAGAGAAAAAAGTTAAAATATGTTTGATTTCGAAAGCTCCACAGAAACAATGTAGCTATGTATAAAATGGTTAAAGAGAGAGAGGAGTATAAAAAAAGTGGATCTAGAATATAACTTACAGAGCAATAATTTTAAATATGCTATTGATTAATAATCAGAATAAATAAATATCATTGAAACTGAACTGCAACAATAATTATACAAAAAACGAGGTAAAAATGTAATAACATTTATTAGCACAGGATTAGTTACGACGTTATAGAATAAATAGGTAGGTATGCAAAGTCTGTTCAAAAGGTACCCCGACCTTGAATTTTCCCTGGCACAGTATAAATTCTAAAACGGCGCCACTGTGCATAGTGCGAGTGAGTGAATATTAACGTCACAATGTTCAGCAACACTAGGGCTTTTGACGACAAACCACGTAATTTTGAGCCATGGTCAAGTGACGTGGACGACACCTAAGCTGACACTCCCCTTTCCTAACTACTACACCACACCAACGGGAGGACGTTTGAGCTCTCGACGGATTTAACGTGCATCGCTTCCCTACACGGTGGATCTTTAGTGCTACTGGGCTCGAATTCGTGACAAGGCCAGCCACGATCATATACCATGACCATTCGGCTACCGCGGCCACTTGTGCATAGTGCGAGGTGACAGCCTAATGCACAAGTATGAATTTTTTCCCTTCGTTCTAGTGTACCAGTCGTTTCCTGCTGGCAGTTTAGAGAGATGCTGTGATACGCATTTGTCGGATTTTTATTTCTCTGAAGATGATTGAATGATTTGATCAGAGGTACTGCATCAAATTTTTTCAGAAAAGCTTGTGTGTGTGGTGATTTTATAAATGAAATAATTTGTAAAATTCAGCAAGTGTTTGGAGACGATTCTACGGGTTCACAAAAATTAAGGAAGGGTTTTAACACAGTGATTCCCAAAGTAGTCTACATCGATCCCCAGGGGTCTATGACGACCTGCAAGAGGTAGAAATCAGCGTAAAAATAATTTTGGGGTCCATGAAGTATAAATGGGGCTCTACGATAATGGCTCTCATTGAACCAGACCATGACTTTAATTTTAGAAGAAAATTTAATCAAGTGGAAACCAGATTTACTTATTAAACAGATATATTTACTAAATTTAATGAGGTCAGTTTAAAATTCCTAGGCAACAGCATAAATGTTAATAAAACAGGCATCATCATTTCAGAGTTTCTTGCCAGAACTAAGCTGAAGAGTATAATATTGTACGTCACAAATTTTCAGTTTCTCAATTTCTCACCGACAATCTGCCAGGAAAACGACGTTTTAACCTACGGTCAACATTTAAATGTCCTTTATTCAGATTTTGAAACTAGATTTGCGAATGCTTTGACTATAGTGATACCATAGTAGGCAATGAATTCATATGGTCACATCGAAAAAAAAAAGGTCAGATCACGAGAAGAACTGATAGGAATGGACACTAACAAAGATCTTGAAATAAAGTTTAGAAACTGATGTGAGCAGTTTGGGCTTTAAAAAGATATATTCCTATTATTTATTCCGAATATGGAATATCTTAAGAAAGTTTTTAATTGTGCTTATCCTAGTGAGGACTTTCACAACAAGGTTTTCCACTTTCCAAAAAAAAAAAAAAAAAAAAAAAAAAAAACAGAAAAGAAAGAAAGAAAGACTGGACACGACTAACCGATGAGATTTAGGGTTAAATCTGACAAGATTGATGCCAAAAGCTGAGAATTTGATTGAAACACCAGATTCATTCCTCCCATTAAAAGCATGTGTTCCTTGCTCAGTTACTTTATGTAGCAAAAGTTTTATGTATTATTTAAATTTTAATTTAATTAGTTAACATGTGCGTCTTAAGTTTTTAACACTATACTTCTCTACAGTCAGAAATTTAAATCTTTTAAAGAAAGTAGCTGTATACCAGCTGTCAAAAAGACATTTTAGTTCATAAATTTGCAAAAATTCAATATTAGGTAAGTTGGGGTCAACCCCAAACCGAAAAACTTGGCAAGGTTCATGGTCTATGAAACAAAAAAAGTTTGGGAACCTCTGGTTTAACGGATTCAAAAGGGTCCGAACGTCGGTAGAGAGTGGCCAGCGTTATGGAAGGCCACAAACCGCTTAAAATACAGCTGTTGTTGAAAAAGTGCGAAGTCTGGTAATGAAAGATCGTCGTTTAACTGTACGAGAGACTACTGAACCAGTCGAGATCAGTACTGATTCTCCACACGCCATTTCGTGTGATCATGCGTTTTTGCCATCAACGAATCTAAAACACACAACAATATCATTAAAAGAAAAATAAAAAGCAAAGACAGAAGACAATTAAAAACTAAAAAACGCTGCTATTTGCGGAGCAAACAGAATAAATGTTAAAAAGCGTTTCAAACAAAACAAATTAAACAACTCTCAAAAGATAACACACAGAACAGTTTTTCAGGTTAATTCTTTAAGGGCGACTACGTTCGAAACAGCGATTTTGCAAAAGCGTGCAAACGAATATTTTTTTACTTATCTAATGCCACTTAGATTAGAATGCACGTATATAAAATTGATTTAAAACTATTTTTACATTAAAAAATATTTAAATCCAACATTTTGGCAAAAAATTAACTTAGAATTACCTATTTTCAAAACATTTTCCTTTTACGGAAAATGCTTCTATAATGAAAATATTTTGCCTACACACACATAGCGCAGACATAGCTACAGAGCCTGAACTACGATTTTTGAGATATATAATTTAGAAGTGAATTTATATCCATATTTCAGTACATCAGAGTGGAAAATTTTTTAACAAAAAAACATTGGTAATAACTCTGAAAGTAATGTGAGAATCTTTCAAAAATCCTAGTTCAGGCTCTCCAGAGCAGCCTTAGCTATATATAAGCAAATTATTATTACTATAAAAGCATTTTTCATAACAGGAGAATCTTTTGAAAATCGGTAATTCTAAGTTCATTTTTCTGCTAAAAAATTGCATTTAAATAATTTTTATTGTAATAATATTGTACGTGTATTCTAATCTAAGTGGCAAAAAATACTGGTTTGTATGCTTTTGAAAAATCATGGGTTTGAACATAGTCGGATACCTTAAGATGAGTAAAGTTTAGTTAAGAATTGATTTTTTTTAACCGAAATTAATGAGGATTAAATCCTTTACTCGCTTATTGGAGCTTGATTTCATTTCATTTGATCCAGATTAATTCGCGCTGCATCAACAACCGCCTGTCTTTTAAAAAAATTTTTTTTTAACTACAGATTTAAGAAATTAAATTGAGATCAGATTTCTCCATGGCCAGAAAAAAAACACTAATTTTATCCAATAATAATAAATCAAACAAAGAAGAAAAAGAAATTAATCATTATTGACATTGAGAACCACGAAACCTCATGAAATATATTTACACAACCTCAAAACTAGCGGATGTGAACACGGACTTAGTACGCGAGGATTCATCCTTCTTGCATCTTACTTTTTATTTTCTCGAATATAATACTAACCTTCCTTCAATAAATTTTACTACGCTATTGTATTTGCAAAAAGAATTGTAGAGGAAGAACTAAAGAACAACCGTCATGTGTAAGAAGATTTAAAACGTGGAACAAGATTTATCCTTCAATCCCGCACGCTTCAGCCTTTAAATTATTTTTTTAAACAAACACATACAGCTTACTAGGACGTAAAATGAGATTGGTTTATTGCCGGAACAATGCAGCAGCAATGTACATGAATTTTTCTCACTAATGTTTACAATTATTAATTCCGGATTTCAGGTTGTCTTCTCTCTGGGTTCTCTTTGCCTAATTTCTAAACTTGGAACCCATTTCCACACAGAGCAAAAGATATCGTTCCAAATTTCAAAAAGTTTGCGACGTTGAAGCAAATGCACCCTTATTTATTCTACATTTTGAAATGTATGATTTTCACCTGAAAACAGTTTTGTATTTATTCAATTCCTATTATTAGTTCACTTTCTCCTTTATATATATATATATATATATATATATATATATATATATATATATATATCTTGTTCAAATTTTCAATCGTTAATAAAATACTTTTTATTCATCCATTCAAGTTCAAATACATTTTTTAAGACTTGTAGTGGAAGACACTTGATGTTAATACAGTTTTTTCAAATATTAATTCATTCATTAATTTAAAAATGAATAAATAGTAACAAACAATAATAATAGTCCAACAGCATATATAGAAACGAAAATCGTTCCTTTATGGATAGCGCGTTGGGATTTTAATTCAAAGATCGTGGACTCAAATTCCACCTGGGATGGGCTCATTTCTCATAATGTGATTTCTTTTTATACTGTACTATTTTACTGGAATAAGTAAATTTAATAAATGAATAAATAGTAACAAACAAACAAGAAATAGTCCAACATCCTTTATAGAATGGAAAATTGCAAAGAAAATCGCTTTTTATTTTGCCACTTAATAGTGTGATTCTGCCATATGTATATACATTTTTATATTAATTGTAGCAATTTAATAAAAAGTAAATAAAATTTTTCTTTTTTGACTTAAGTCGGAATTGACTTAACTTTTTTTTATATTACTTGTTTATCAGTGTAGTACAGAAGACAAAAAATATAGAACACATTTTTATACCTTTAAATTTGAATTAATTCGTTCTCAAATGAGTAATTATATGAAATATACTGTTCTTTATAAGTTAGCGAGAGAAGCTAGAATATAATATAAATTTCATGCTTTTTTAATAAAAAAAGAACATTCTATTTTTAACCTTATTCTCTTTTATTACGGAGTGAGTGAGTGTTTATTGACGTCAATCTCTAAAGCAACACGAGAGCTATTGGCGACAAACCTCGTCATTTTGAACTACGATCAAGTGATGAATACGGCACCTAAGCTGGCACCCCCCCCCCTCTCCTAACTACCACTTCACATCAAGACTTTGAGCCACTAAATATTTAACGTTTTTTACAAAGCAGTGCCATCAGGATTCGAATTAGTTGCAACGTTTTCCCGTCTCACAGCTGCAAAATCAGCTTCCCTATGCAGATAGCATTATGCCATCCATTTCCATACGTGCACTCGTAAAACACTGCGGGGACCTTTCATCTGATATCGCACCGACAGCCAATCACCGTGAGAAAACAACACTTCATCTGCAAGCCAAACTCCGAGTGAAATTCGAGATGAAAGAAGGAACCACCTAATCCCAAGAGAGAGGAGTGGTCAGTCCACTTGAAACACTCGAAAGTAGATGTGCTTGCCACCTCCTTCACCAATAACATAGGGCTGCAGTAGCCCAGTGGTCAAGGTATCGGATCGTGACAGGTGTGTCATGAGCTCGAGCCCAGTACCACTGAAGACCCTGCCGTGTAGGGGAGCGATGTACGTTAAATCTGTGGAGAGCTCAAACGTCCTCCCTTTGGTGTGGTGTGGTAGTTAGGAGAGGGGATGTCAGCTCATGTGTCGTCCTCATCACTTGACCATGGCTCAAAATTACGAGGTCGGTTGCCAAAAGCCTTCGTGTAGCTGAACAGTGCAGAACATTCACTCACTCACTCACCAAAAACATATTTTGAAGAATGGAAATACTCCATATTTGAGTAACTTGCATCTAATTGTAAATATTGTAATTAATAGCTGTATATGTAATAAATCAATAATTTAATTTCTCATTAATGTTCCCAAATCGTCACATCATAAACTATGGCCACGGGCTCTTGGCCATAACCATTAGGCTACTGCAGCCATCAGATAGTGAGACCTGGGGAGAGAGGGATTCCTAACACTACTGACGAATTGGTGACCATGACCATTCGGCTAAAGTGGTAATGTAGCTCAAATCATGTAATAGTGAGCGCTTATTAATTTTGCCCTCCACAGCAAGGTGGACCGCATAATTTAAAACCGTGGCCAAGTGTCCAGGACGACACCTGGTTGTTCATATCATATCCCTAAACAAATGTAAACAGTTTTCATTTAAAATCAAAAATAAATTTTAAAAAGATAATTTTAATTTACGCTTCACACCAAATTTACCATGGATTACTGCGTCATTCGAAGCTCTGTTCGGGTTAAGAAGCGACTCGAGTCTCGGGAGAACATCTTGCATTGACGATGATACTGTCAAGATCATGTTGGAGTAAAATCTTTTTTTATGTAACACCGGAGACTGCGAATGGGCTCTATTCAGCTCAATAAACCATTCCGGACCATTTTTGAAAACTAGGATTGGTACAGAAATATTCGAAATGTTGTGCCACATAAATTAAGTAAGATGAATTTGAATGCTTATGATGTCATATGCACATCTCTGGCATCTCCGAAACAAAATAGAACCCTTTTTGAACTGGATGATAACTGAGTATTCTTTTAACCAATGGGCAGCATATTAGCAAATAAGTCTTTGCAAACACAGTAAGTCCCCAAGAGTGGAAGCCATTTCATTAATGACACCATATAGTGGCGACTTTTGTGAAGGTCTCCTAGGACCTCACTTTGAGAACGAGAATAAATAGGAGTCATGTAAGAACCAGTAGCCATTTTTATAAACAACTTTTTTTATTTGGTTATCTTATCCAAATAGAATCAAAGACTTATTGACAAATTTATCTAACTAGTATTATGAGGTTTTAAAGGTAATATCCTTTAAATTAACTTAGTGATGTATCAATAATAATTTATTAAATAACGATCACGCAGAGATTACCACGATAAGAGATCCCAGAATTATATTTAATAATGTTCTCATTGAACATTTAACTTTAATCTCACTCCTAAAACTTTAATGAGATTTTAATTATAAATCTATAATTACCAACGGAATCTCAACTCTTCTTGAGGTTAAATTATCTCCAACAAGAAATCTTCAATTCAAATTCACTATAACTTTATGCTTCAATATCTATCTCCTACTGCTCTAACTTTACTATTTCGTTTGACTTAAATACTTTATCTAATCTGCATATAACAAGGAATCCTGTCCGCTTTTTGGAGTTGATTGGAAATAGGTAGGGAATTAAATTTCCCTAAAAAGGTCGACTTAGAAGATTAGTGATAGAGTTCCGTATAGATTTGTCACACTTTTACTACCAAATTGCGACGTTTGAATTTTATTCAACTCAAATTCTCGTCGGTTGCCAAACATTGCCACGATACCATAGAGTACCAGAGCCTAATTGATACTTAAGGGATCTTTTACATGCCACATAATCATATGACATGTGTACCTACGACTTTCGTATCCAGAAAATCTATTAACTCCTGCCGGGGTAGAAACCGCAAACTTGGACATTCGAAGTGGGCACGCTACCTCTAAGCCACCGAAGCCGGCTAACTGAGTATGAAAAGTAGATTAATTCTGAAAATATCATAAGGAAAAAGGCATACCGCAAAACCACCCCCTTCCATCTTTAAACCGAAGTTGAGCCTAAGTAAGAGAAGTTGTGCAAAGGATAGGACATTTGAGTTCAAATATATTTTGAGCTGTTGAAGCCGTGCGAAAAGCTAAATTTTGATCAGTACTATTAGCAATCGGATATTTTAAAAATAGCACTTCAAGAAAAAAGTATGGCAGCGTTTAATAGGAAGAACATCACATACACTGCTTCGTGATAATCACAAGCCACATACTGCTTTGGGGAATCATCCGAAACTCATAGAATTAGGTTGGGAAATTTTGTCACATCCACCCTACTACCCGGACCTAGCACTCTCCGATTATTTCCAATTTATCCGTTTGTTTCAGTCCGTGCAAATTTTTTTTGCGGGACAAAAAATTCAAAAACGAAGATATCAGTTAAGAATTAGCTCAATTTTTCGCCTCTAGGAACGAACAAGGGCCAAAAGTTGCCATCACGAAGGCAAACAGTCATAATTAATTATGGCAATTATGTTACTCAACAAATTTTATTCAAGGTATGAAAAATTTATTACTTTTGTTTCATTCTAAAAATGGACAGATCGATCCGGCAGACCTAATATATAGTATATATGCATACTTACATAAACGCGCACGCCCACATATATATGCCTATTTCTACATTGCAGTTACCTAAAATTACTTCGTGATGACACTAATTTATTTTGAACAGAAATTCCCAAAAGT
Organism: Trichonephila clavipes; assembly: GCA_019973935.1. Classification (NCBI taxonomy): domain Eukaryota; kingdom Metazoa; phylum Arthropoda; class Arachnida; order Araneae; family Nephilidae; genus Trichonephila; species Trichonephila clavipes. The sequence continues at coordinate 895,698 of BMAU01001371.1, read as the reverse complement.
TTGTTCGAAAAATGTTATTTTATCTCTCTACATATGCTACACTAAAGCGATTCATTAATTGCGAATGCCGTAAAAGTCTATTTGGAATCATTCCTCTCACTTTATTGCTCTTTTCAGGGCAATAATTCTTAGTGTTAAAAATGCAAATAAATTTCAAAACACATTCTACAAACTAATGGAAATCCAATGATTTTTTGATAGCACATTTAATTCGCCCTTACAAAAAATAGTCTAGCTGGGACAAAAGAGGGGTGGAAGGTAATTTAAATACTCTTTTAAATTTATTCCATTTTTGTGTTAAAAAGAGCTCCCCCACGGAATTACGAAGTGCATGTACCTTTAATAGAGGCAATTAGGAACCTCTAGGGCACACGTTACAAAAATGAGCAAAATCACACAGCCATCAGCAGGTTGAGGATGGAACGGACTTTAATCTTCTCGCTCTTGTATTAATTTTGAGAATATGTTTTCTTCAAATAATTCAAACAGTTTTAATTAACGGCTGGAATGTGAATTTTTATTATTCCTTTTCCCACAGGATATATTTTTGGAATATTTTCAAAAGCACTATTTATTCGATTTTTAGTTTCTGTGCGGAATATTTTAGCAGGTATTCTTTTAAAGATAGTTTTGTGCGATCTCTTTTCAGATGAATACTTGTGAAAAATTTCAATGCGCTCATTAAATTTTAAATTATCGAAATTATTTTGTAGTTTTTATTAATTACTCTAACGCATTTGTAATGCTTCAATTGCATAAATACCAAGAGTAAGCTAAAAAACTGAGAAGTACTTTTGGTCCACATTTCATTCTTCCATATTATGTTATGTGAGAATTTCAAAACCGAATAACAAGCAGCAACCTTAAATTATTCTATTGGCGATATTTGGTAGGATGGAAGTACTAGGCTCACAGTTTGGACGTCAGTTAAATTGAAATCTTAAAACCATATTATTTTTAATGAAGCTGCCATTCGGCAAACCGGCTTACCTTTAAATGGACAGTTCATATTCTGAAAACTAGAATACTTTTATCCAATTCTTCTTTTTAAAAGCAGTTTTGTGTTGTTTTTTTAAATAATATAATATACTTGTATAATTATCGTTTTTTAATTATTTTTCAGAATTATTATTTATTCTGTATCTATTACTTAAACTGCACCAATGGGCTAAATTCATGAAGGTCATATGATAAATGCAATCACGTGACATTCAAAACTGACATTAGATTTCAACTTATGGTTGAATAAATATACAATTTCAGATTTTTGATAATTTGGTAAAGATGTCACAGTATTAAGATTCAGCAAAAATTTTTCAAACTTAAAACATTTCTTACATTACGTGTGTTCCCTTTTAATCAAGTATATTTTGCTTACCTAGGTGCATTATTTTTGTCGATTAATACAAGGAAAAAATTTTACCTAACTTTTTAAAGAAAGTTTCTGTAAAAAGCGAAAGTTTACAACATCAAAGCGCTTGAACTGATTGGCTAGAAACACGCGATTGTAGTTATCCTGTGACTATGACGCCACATGAAATACTATGCAAACAAACAAAAGATGAAGGAGGCATGTTTGTAGTAACAAAAAATAAATATATATAAATTCTAATTAAATTTCAAATAAGCTTTATGCTTATAATCTAATGCTTGTTATCTTAAGTTCTCTATTGCTGGCATAATCAGGATATTTAAACATTTTTTTCCTAAGGAAAAAGACATGCCAACTTTTTAATCATTAATATTTTCAGAATACCATAAATAATACATAGAAATAATATAATTTCTATATTATTATTGATCTAATTTAATTTCTGTATAATTAATGATCTTAAATTACTTTTAAACCAATTTGCTTTTAGAGAGAGTTCGCAATAAGGGAAATTTTCTAAGCCCATTAATCAATTAAGACAGCGTTTCTCAAACTGTGGGGCGCCCCCTAAGGAGCGCTATAACCCTGCGAGGGGGACGCAATCATATTGGAAAGTCGAAAACAAGCATATATTTAAAAAATTAATTTACTCAAAATAAACAAATAAAACATATTCTGACATAATAAAAAATAAAATACACTTTTACACTGATATAATACACTTATAAATATATCAGTATTACGTAATGTATTTTATAATTAATTTAAGAACTAAGTTATAAGAATACTAAGTTAAGAAGTTTAATAATTATCAATGACCCCATAGGCTTGTCATATATCAAATTATATACAAAAATGAACACTTATCTTCAGAATTTGTACGGTTAATAATTAAACCCCTAAATGCCGATTAAAAATTACGCGATGCACTCCTCAATGTCCCAGTTTTTTAACCGTAGGAAATCGTACGTGGTGTATTGGAAGGGGGGTTAGAAAAGGAATAAATAAGCAAATCCTCTCTAAAATAAGTAGATATGTTGCAAACTCTGTCAAAGTCCTTTTATTGCACTCCAAAGTCTTCGGAATAATTTATGGATAGCAGTGCACAGGAAAGATCGCACTTCGGAAAAATGTATTTTATACGTCCGAGGCAATTAACGTTTTGGCTGAGCGAGACGTTTATAGACGCCGCTGACACTTAAGAGGTTCAAAGTAGTATTGTAGCTTTAGCATCTAAGTAATTTTTATTGCATTTAATACATTGTTATTCTATGGGGGGAGGAGAGGGGAGGAGGGGGGAGGCGCGATGAAAATTATGACTGAATATTAGGTCGCAAACATTGAAAGTTTGAGAAGTACTGAATTAAGACCATTTTGTACAAAATTTCATGATGATTCAAAGCTAAAAATAAAGAACAAATTTAAATAACCACCTTAAAATTTTAATCTTTTTAACAGAAGAACTGATTAACCAAATTCCATCCAAAATTTCCAGCTTCATTCTGCATCACACTAAAAGGTCAGCATCACAAGTTTCTTCTTAAGTTCTTACGTAACTTTCAGTACAAAAAGAAATCACGCTTTTCAGTACCAATTAAATGCTTAATTTTTCAGGGCCCCAAGTCTGGGTTATTTACAATTTCTATATCTTTTGAGCCCAACTGCAATCTAAGAGATAATGCGGCGATTTTTGAGGGTGAACCTACTACAGGTAAGAGGATTAATTTAAAACTATTAGCCTTGACCCGAAAAATAAGTCATTAACAATAGAAAGTCCACAGAGTGGAACGAATAATTGTTGAAACAGATTTCGGGAGAATTATCTTGAGATAAATCCATTTTCTTAGAAAATATGCATTCGATTTTTCCGTCAGTGTTTACCCACTAAAAATGCTCAGAATGTTTTTACAAGATTTTCCTTCCTTTTTTGCATCGTGTATAACAGGGGTGGGCAGACTTTTCCAGGGTACGGGCTACTTCTTATTTTTTCAAGGAGTTGCGGTCCACCCTATGTCAGTGGCGCACACAAGGGCGGGGAAGGGGTCAACGGGTCCGGACCCTCCCTCATAATTCATTTTTTTTTCGGTTCGTTATAATCCCATGTATATAGTACGTAAAATGTAATTAAGTATTTGATATTAATAATTTATTTTTTGCTGCTTTTGTTGCCGACATGGGACAAAATCAAAAAAATATGTTTGGCTGCATATTGGAGTATGATACGAGAATGGCAGACCTTCAACCCTCGAGCCCTTCAAAAAATTTTGTGTTGCCCAGTGCCATAGGTGTGGTAGATTGTAAGGAAAAGGTTATTATTATAACTCAATAATAAGTACGGAATTTGACTTACCTACGGAACTAAAATAAAACTAACACTTTTAAAACCGCGTTTAACACAAAAAGGAAGATACAAACTTAATAATAACAGTCCTAAATATAATTATGTCAAATGATGCATTTATTACGAAATTATTCAAAATACGACAAAAAATAAAACATTTTATTCTAAAGTTAGCTATCGTTGTTATAGTCAACAGAAGGCAATCTGCGTACTGTCAGCCAATCTTGAATATTTCCGTATATAACCATTAACTGTTAAAATCTTAAGGCGGTCATCCCAAAATGTCTTGGTGGTCCATTGGTCGATCGCGATCGACGTAACGCCCACCACGGATGTATAATTAATACTGTGGTGCTCTCCTCTAACGAACCCTCCACATACGAATACTTGGAGGTACAAAAGCAAAACACGAAACCAAAATTTAAAAATTTGTGCGAAAAAATTGCAATTACCGAGGGTAAATTCAATTGCTATATGAAAATTTTAATAACTGCAAATAAAAAATATTTTGAGTAAAATATAATTCGTTTAAATAAACCTTTCCGTTTAAAAAATTGATTAGTTCGTTAGTTCTTAATACAAATTATTGTTGGCTAAGGAATTATGAATGTCTTTCTGGAATAAAACCCATTCGTAAGCAGGGAAAGTATCTGTATTAACTGATATGGCTCACAATTACAGTTAAAACACAGCCTTCGGTTTTAGTTTAATAAACATTATACCATACTATAGTGAGTCGAAATAGTAATCAAATCTTATAGAGGCTTAAATTATTTAAAATTTTTATAAAACAAACTACTAACGTGGCTACAGAAAATTTGGAAAACAAATTAGTAAATTTTCGAAATTAACGAAAATAACTTTTTCTAATATCACTTATTAAGATTTAAGTAATATTAACATGCAATTATTATGGAAAAATATTTTTTATTTCTAATATTAATATGAATTACCAATATTAATTCTATCACTGGCTATTAGATTTTAATAGCATTTAGAAAGTTAATTAAAAATAGTGACATTTTTGTGTAATATCTAAGAGTTAAAATATATTAAATTCCTATTTTAGTTTATTTATTGGTAAGATAAAATAAAAACTTATACTATATCTGAGACAAGTATAAGTAAATTATTAATTCCAACACGAAATTAAACTGCATCAAACTGCAATCTCTACAAAAAATGGAAAAATAATTTTCAATAAATTTAGTGGTTACACTATATAACAGTTAAACAATCTTACATTTTTAATGTCCTTATTAATATCAAAATCTTTTATCCGAGCTATAATATCAAAATTTCTAGACAACATGAGCTCATGAGAAAAATAGGAGTTATTTAACATATTTTACATACATTTAGAAAAATAATTAAGCCCGTTTGTTAGGCTCTTTATTAAAAATAAATTGTACTTAAACAGTAATTAAAATTTGGCACGTGGTTACGCTGCAAATATGTACGAACACAATAACCATAAGTATTGAACTAGTACAACAAATATTACACAAAATTAAGGTTTGATTGCTAAAAATATATTTCAAAACATTTTTATACAAGTAGATTATTATATGTCAAAACTCACAATCAGATGTCAAAAAACTTCAACCAACGCATAGTAGAATAACTACAATAATTTTACTTTTTAGAATATAATAAAATTTCATGGCGCAAACGATTTGTGTAATCAGTTTTTGTGGAACAATTTCACTCGCTCTTTTATTATATGATGCACTGAGTTTTTTATTCCCTGATTTCACATTAATTAAATTATTGAAATTATCTCGCGCCTTCGGGTATTGAACATCAAAAGGTTTAAATAAAAACGAACCAGACCGTGTATCTTCTGTTTTTTACAATTTTCACAAGAATCAAAACCTATTATTCATACGGCATTTTATGTTTGTAAATCTGATAAAATTACATTCATTCGTTTGCAGTACTGGTAAGCAAGTCTTATACCACAGTTGAATAACTTCTGCTGTTCACATAATTTATGGAGAAAAGGAATCTGTAGTTTCCGCTCATTTTCAATCGTAGGAGGAAAAATCCACGCTTTAGAGAATTCAATGCGGAAAGTGATTCACGAACAAAACACGATTTGATTGTTGTTCACCTTCGCGTATTTTCTAGACTTTTTCAACGCAGAGAAAAGCAAGTTGAACCACCTCACGCCCTGTTACATCACACCGCTAGAATAGATTTTACAGGTTTCGAAATAGAAGAAGAATATTCCAATGGATTACATGAAGAATATGTAATTAGTTTTTCAAAGTGAATATTGAGAGAGGTCATCGAAATCTGATAAATTTGGATTGACGTAATAGTAGAAAATCATAATAATTTATACATTATTTTCTTTCTCTATTGCAATTGATAAAACCAGTTAAATTTGTTCTTTTTAAAAATCTAATTCTCTCATTAGAATACATAATGAGTAATTAGTGACAGAGCTCACAGTTGTGAGTTTTGCTAAAGTATCGAAAATGATATCAAAATTGAAACCTCTCTCTCTCTCTTTTTCAAATTTTTAACAGATTGGAACAAGGTAATTTAATATGAATACCTCAAGGGATACTTTTTGCAATTACACGGAGATTTTGAAATTTGTTAATTGATTTTTAAAAAAAACTAATTATACACATATCTTGTTTTTTATCTTACAAATACCTGAATTAAGAAAGTAATTTTAGTCGTAACTAATCGCCAAGAATGTATTTCACAGTGCAGTGTTGACATCTTCGCAAAATATACAACAGCCTGAGTCAAACGCAGAGAACGTTTTCAGACAGAGAAAACGTCTCAATTTCCATGAAAATTTGCAATATTATAATCCAAAGCTCTGTTCATAGTATTGCATTTTTAAAAATTTGAAATATTCCATAAGTATTTGATTCTTTATTTTAACATGTAAAAAGATAGTTCAAATAGCATTATGGTATAGGATAAAAAGGAATGCAAAACATGTTTTAAACCAGAAAAAAAAAAACAGATCAACTCGGAAGAAAGTGAAGAGGATAAAATATGCTGTTATATCTATAGGATAGAAAGTCAGAATATAATACGATTATATCAGTTCTTTTAAAACTGTAAAACATTCTAAAGTTAGGTCCTTTTCTTTAATGTTAAACGAATAGTCTTAAGACAACTGCTATCGTTGCACTTGTGTACCTTTACTAACTAAAACATTGCTTAAACTTTTAAACATTAAATACATTGTCATTGTTTCGCATTCTATTCTAACTTCTTATTCTTATTCTTTTAATTTTGGACTCTTCATTTGGGTGTGTATCAATTCTGTATTAGGCGTGATGTTTTTTACGCTTAAGGCTGTCTTCGCCAAATGTACGAGGGCCTAAACCAGTGGTACTCAACCAGCGGCCCGCATGTGGCCTGGTGGTCTTTTCTGAGTGGCCAGGTCATGCACTAAAAAAATTCAATTATTCAAAAACAATGCACTAAAAATTTAGTGGGAAATTCTATCAATCAAGCAATAAAAATCGATCAATTTTGTAATCAAATTGCTTTTTTGAAGGTAGAATGTAAGCAAAAGGCTTGGTCATGGATGAAAGGAAATCGAAACTACCCCATAATTCAGCAAGAAATACATTAAAGTACATATTTTTTGTGTGTATTTGGATAGAAAGATTAATTTTGTATTAAAACAAAAGCCAAAAATAAGTTTTAATATTTATCAATTTTGCTTTATCCATTATTTCTCTGGTCTTAGTGTCCCCCCCCCATTATCTTCACGTTACAGCCCATGTAAAATACCCGTCATATGCATTTGGCCCTACGTGAAAAAAGATTGAGTACCCCTGGCCTAAACTAAACGCGAAGCATATTTTCAGACAGAAAAATAACTCAATTTTCATGAAAATTCGCAACATTATAGTTCATATATTTGTTTACAATATAGCATTGTTAAAATTTCAAAATATTCCATAGATAATTAATTTTTCCTAACATGTAAAAAAGTATCTGATTTATAATAACGGTATATGAGAAAAAAGCGAAACACACATTTTAGACTAGAAGCTATGTGTCAAATCAATTAAAAATGAGTGGTATGATAAAATAAGTGGTTTTCAATAGGATAGCGAATCCAGAATGCAATATTAATCTTCGAGTACTTTTATATCTGAAAAAAATAGCCCGAATTCGGGTCCTATACCTTAACATTGAGCGAAAACAACCTTAAGCCTTCTATTAGGCTTAATGCACTCGCAATTTAAAACATTTGCACTATATAATGCTATATTATTCAAAGTATCTTCATAGCTGAGGCTTATTTTTACTAATAATTCACTTTTATTGTTAAGTTTTCTGTAAATATTTTGCAATGCAAGAGTGCTTGTGTATATTATCTCCACGTTTAGTTAAATATCCAGTACAAAAAATCTTTCACGACAAACATTTTACCTTTTCCCAGAATATCTATTTACAATTTTCGTATGATTATTAAATATGCTAAAAAGAAGAGAATATATTTAACTCTTTTCATTAACTTATTTTTTAATGTCCTTTACAATTATGTCCTATAGATGTAGGTTTATTATACACGGAATTTATCCACAACAGAAAAAAATCCGTGACTTTCTTCTTGTTGGAAAAGAGATTCGGGGAGGCGGTGGTTAGCTTAAAAGCCCCTGATCTGACAACGAGCTTTTGAAATTTATAATGGATGATACGATCGATATCTCAGCTGATACGTCCCTTTCTTTAAGGGGCACTGGAAACAAAAACAGCCGAATTTGCAAAAGAACATTTTGGTATAAAAAAAGAAGAGGGAAGGAAAGAAATACTCTAAGCAATTACCTCTCTATCAAATAACCAAAATTATTCAATGGTTCCTTTTTTGTTTTATTTTTTTATGGGGAGACTCGATCAGCGGCGGCTCCCCTGTAAAGTCAGGTTTTGGGTTCCAAAGCGGATCTTACATACGTACTTGACGTCAGTCAGGTCTCCCCCCCTTCCCCACACACATGTTGCGGGGTGTACGTTATGCCATTGTGGACTCGATATATATCAATGTATCTTTTTATTTTCATGGTATTTTCTTTCTACAAAGTGTGAAAGTTGAATACACTCGAAGTACCCCTAACTTTTTTGTGTGTGCGTGTTAATAGACTGAATTTTAAAAACTATAATTTGCATTTTTAATATCTCCCCCACACACATATGTGAGCAAAATTCTTTTCATTCATTACTTAAAATTTTAAATCGTGAAGAAACAAATTTAATATGTATGGGAGAGAAATCAGAAGTTTAAATATTTTTATAAAACTATTTTTTCAAAGATATAGAAACCATTTTCAAAGAAATAGAAGCCATTATCAAAGATATAGCAATTCGTATAGAATGTCATACAATTTTTATTACAAAATAGCGAGATTTCAGGACTTTGAGTCTCATATCCCTTTAACATCCACAGCACGTCAAGCAGCAATTTTAAGGTCAAGAACGGTTTAGCCCTTGCAGGACCATCTGATTGCTAAGAGTAAATATTAGTAGCTATTTATTTTAGTTTGCTTAGACGTAAAATAAATAAAAAAAATCATAAAGGAAAATATATAATAATGAGTAGTTTTTGTCAGGTATTTGTTTTCCTTTGTTCAAATATGCTTTACTATCACACAAAATTATACTTAACTAATAACATGAAACTTGTGAAAAAACAGTAATATTTTATTACACGACGTAATAAATCGGCATACGTTCAGTTTCGACTTTATATAAAAAGAAAACACAGATACGGTTATAATTAATTACAACAATCACCAATTTTAAAATGGGAGAGAATGTTCCTCTTAGTCGTGAAAGGGTACACTCATGGACGTACATTATTTCACACAACGTATTTTAAAAGAAAGAAGAAATCTAGCCCATGATCAATAACGTAAGAGTTGCGCAAATGCAAAGTGGACACGTGCAATTGTGTTAGAATGATTGCAGCTATAGCAGTGCCGCTGAACATGGATATAAAGGAAGGTGCACATCGCATACGATGTGCAAAAATTAAACCTGTTCATGTTAGAGGAAATAGATCGAATATGTAAAGTCGTGTTATTCATAGATGCATCCATATTGGAACAATACGCGGTAATATGGTTTCAGATTGCAGAAGGTGAGCTGGATGGCGGGCATCTATCAACGAATGGGGTAGTCTATGGCGAGCACTGCTTAGTTTGAAGAATCGGTACAAAACCTTTCTTTAAACGTGGCAATTGATATCAGGTCACCATAACAATGCCAGCTCTAATGTCTCCCGTGAAACCCAGACAACCGTAAGTAAATTCAGTTGAAAAGTGTTGAAACACCCACCGTACAGTCCGGATTTGTCTCTTAGAGACCTCCCAAATTTTTTGCCACTTAAGTGTTACGTTTCCATTCGGTTGAATGAGTATTATTGTAGCACTGTTTAGCTATACTCAAGCGTTACTGGCGACTGACCACGTAATTTTTAACCACGGTCAAGTGACGAGGACGACATCTAAGCTGGCACCACTCCTCTCCTAACTACCACACCCCACCAATAGGCGGACGCTTGAGCTCTCGAGAGATTCAACGTGCATCACTTCTCTGCTTTCAAATGGTACTAGGCCCGAACTCATGACTAGTAGGCTACCGCGGCCTCACGTTTCATTCGGATGATGAGGTAAAAGGAAGCTATGCAGGATTTCCTCTAGAATCAACCACGGTTTTTCTACAGCAAAGGCATAGACCTAGTGTCGAAACGATGAGATCTGTGCTACAACGCCCATTGCAATTTACTTTGATTTCCAATAAAGGTATTATTTTTACTCAACTTGACCACTTTTCTTTTGGGTAAGCCTTTAATTTTCATTAAAAAGCAAATATTATTTCCGCTCAGTAGAAGAAGTATTTTCTCTAATTTTGTATCTTGCTTTCATGTCATTGAAATGTAAGTTTTCATTATAAACAAGCTGCTTCAGTATCATTTGCGTAACCTTGTTATACAAAATGATAAGTGAAAAGTACCATTTATCTTTAAAAAGTATTAAAAAAAATCAAAGAACAGTTGTGAAGGTTCATTGTATAAGTAATAAAAGAAACAAAAAAATCTTTAAAAATGAATCAAGTGCGATTATAAAAACAAATTTAAAAAAGTCATTATACGGAGGATTAAAAAACACTTACAATAGTAATTTAATGGCTTAATTGTTCTAAAAAACCTTTTTTTTTTATTCTATTAAAAAATTTCAAGAAAAAGATACCTTTCTGCTCGGTTACCTATCAGGGTTGAAAAGGAAGTGTATATTTTTGGACAAGAACCGAACAGAAGAAAGGAAATCTTTACAAAAGATGCACAATTTTCATGCATCGAATGGCAACATTTAAAAACATTTTGTTCTGTTTCAACCTTGATTGCAAGTCATTCGTTTTAACAAAAAAATAGTTTCTTAAAAAAATATTTTAAAAGGTAAGAGAACTTTCAAAATCTTTACATTAAATGTTTCCTTTTCTTTTATTGAGGATTACCAATTCACGAAAAAAGACAAAGAAAAAATTTCACAATATGCCCGTAAAACAAGCCACATAAGCACGAAATATTCTGAAGTGACAATTGCTTGCTATAGGTCAATGAAATAATTGCACTTTGAAATTTCCTTTTATTTGTAAGGATTAAAAAAATACAGGAAAGCCTTACACAAACTTCAAGGCTTCGCTAAAAATAATTAGCATGTTTCTCTTTTTTTTTCTCCGTCGTTGTACAAAATAAAATGTTTTATTCTTTGTCCCATCTTCGTACCGAAGGATGAAATATTTTAAAATAAAGATTTCGATTTTTGGGTAAATAAGATACACGAATGTGTGTGCAGTTGAATTCCAGTGTAATTACATATGAAAACAGATTTTAAAAAATGATTCGCATCCTCATTATTCTTTCTCGACATTTCAATTGTTAGAATTTACAATATTTATATTTAAAAATAAAAATGTTCGGGCAATTTTATGAGGCATTTAATTTAAAGTACACCAAAGAACATCAAACAAATCAATAAGTATCGGAAATATAATTTCCATTCACATTGCATCAATCTTACTCGAAATGTTGACAATGATTTTGGTTGTTTAAAAAAAAAGTACAGATTTCACAAATAATTTATGATTTTTCCAATACTGTAAAACTCGGGGAGGAAGATATCACACTAAATCAAAGAATATTCTTTCTTCGAAGACTAATCAATTACTCAATTTATTCAACCAGTATCGAAGAGTTATTTTTCTCTCGTTCTAGTCGTTTCCATGAACGCAATAAGTAATTTTCTTTCTTCAAGATGTTGCCACTCACGGCATGCGAAAAGGCATGAGTTTTGTCACAGGTGTTCAAGTTCGTAAAAATTAATATGTGTGTTCGGTGCAGTACTTTAATTCCTTCACTTCCTATAATTAAAATATTGGTCATTAGTTCTTGGCAACACATGGAATAACGTGTTGCCTTTTTAACTAAGTAGCAGATCAATATTCTTTTCTAAAAGACAGGTCTTCAAAAACATAAGCGGTGAACACTGATATGGAGTTATCGGTTAATCCATGCAAATTAAATCTTATCTAACTTTTATTCGTATTATTTATTGGTGTTATAATTCAATTATTCGAATAATTTTGGAATTTGTTCAGAGATAAATATCGTTTAATTTATCCGTAACCATTTTTGACCGTGTGAAATAATACTTTTGATACTGTTCTATTGTTTTTCGACAGAAGGTTGCGTTTTCATATCATTTCCGCATTCCTAATGTTTTAACTGTGGTAAAGCTGGAATAAATTGGGAAAAAATGGTAACATTTAAAACCCACTGCACAGAAGGTTGTGCGCTTTTTGTGGAAACGATTTATATTTTATTTTCTCGTTTGCATTTTGAGGTGAAATTTTAATAATTTCAGAATAATCGTCTGTTAATGTTTTCTTTTGATTGGAACGTAAAATAAATTATTTATTTTGAAAAGGGTTCCTAACATTGGTAAATGACAACGTAAAGATCTCGGTTATTGCACTTAAAAAGAGGGAGATTGTAATAAAATAAATTTGAGAAAGAGAAAAAAATGCCTAGTTGAAAGAAAAAATGAAAACATGAACAAGAAACAACCTAAGACTGTTCGAATGCAGACAACTATCAAGAAAGTGAAGTCTCTAATACTAAAAGAAAATCCGCTTGCTCAAAAATTCTATGCATCGAAACTAGGAATGTTTTCCGGCACTGTAAGTAAAATCATTCCTTAAAATTTAAAGTTAAAAACGATGTTTAAACCTAACGTTCGTCTACTTTTGCCAAAACATATTGCTGAAAGAAAGACAAAAGTGTAGAAAATAATATGAAAAACATCCAGTTGCTGAAAAATGGAAATTTATGGTAACACTCGATGAGGCATGGGTATATTTAAGTGACTATAATAAAAGAATATCAATTTTCTATTGCTCAACTGACGGGAATGATCGTACGTTCGTGAACAGGATTCGTCAGTGAACAGAAAAGTTCTCAAAAATATTCATGATAGTTGCAGGATTTTGTTACGACGACAAATTAAAAATCAAAAAATTCTCAAGTAAAGCCAAAACTAATTCGCTCTACCATCAGCAGAATATGTTGAAACCAATTTTTGACGAAGAAATTCCAGCCTTGTATGGAAAGGACATTGATAAAGTTGAACTTCCTATGGACCAAGTCTCTTGTCACATGTCTGCCGATTATTTAGCTAAGAAAGAATCAGAAACGGAATAAAAGTGTATCCCATTTCATGAAATACCTGGAAAATCCACTGACGCTTCTCCAATGCACTTTTGTGTTTTCTATTAAAACGAGCCTTAGGAAAACGGCATCCAAGAACACCGAACGGACTTTGGAAAACGGTTCAAGAGGAAAGGATTAAAATTGGCGTGACAGTACTAAGAAAAAGTTTACTTTCATGGAAAATTCGAGCTATAGATCTAGTGTCAAGAACCATGGCTATCAGATAGAAGCATATTGCCCCCAAAATACGGTATTTATAAGTAAAAATTGACTATGAAAATTGTTTCCATCAAGTGTGAACGAACTTCTGCATTAATCGAGTAGAATAATATTAAAAACATTATTCCAGAAAGCATTACCGAACGTAATTAACACAATGTGAAAAGGAATTTTTTTTTAATTTCTTGTATTTTTTGTCTAGAATTTGTTATAATAACTTAATGTATTATATAATATAATAAAAAATAAGCTTTATACATGTGATTTTTGTCTTTAGATGAAAGAATTAAAGATTTATTTTAGTAAAATCAAAACATTTGAATAATCAACATACGATTTAATTTCCTGTTAAACCTATTAGTAGCACGGAGTTTTTACTTGGATATTTTTCGAGGAAAGCAAAACAAAAGTTTTCAAAACTTCCTCGCAGTAAAAGAGCATATAACGTGCGTTTTTAAGATTCCCAGGATAAGTATGAAATATATTTAACCGTCGAGATATTTTATAGCGATCACATCTATAACAAAAAAAAGTTCAAAAATATTACATCAAAAAACTGTACAAGAACTTCAAACTATAAAAAGATTATCGTAGAATCTATCGATAATATTTTTCCACTTCCAAAATTTATGTATTTTTAGTTCAGGTCAATAACCATAACGGGAGGTATGAAAATTTTAGTATCTTGCTTTTAAAGTAGTTTATATATATATATATATATATATATATATATATATATATATATATATATATATATATATATATATATATCGTTGATAATGGGAAAGTTCTTTAAAATTTTGCTTAAAGGCCAAAAATCACGTTTCATCTTAATCATATTTCACTGCTTTTGGATACTTCTGAAGAACACGTTCTCGTTTTTTTTTTCCCTATACATGTATAACGAGCATTTCTTATATATGCTGTGTAATTTTATTTTATTTCCACATTCTAACTTCTCAAAGTTTTATTATTTTTCAAACCTTTATACGATACTAAGTACTTTATAACTATTACTATCATTATGATGTTGTTATTACATCCATCAGTAACAAATTTATTTTAAATGATTCTTAAAAAAGATGCATCACGTACGTGAATTTTATAGGTAGTTCATATGTTTTTATTACACTTTATCTAATGAAACAAACTCCTAGCTATTGAATAATTCTTTTAAAAACTTTTTAATGCCAAATTTTTTAATGTTGGAAACGTTTTACATCGGCATTGATTGATTCTTTATTGGCGTCGCCCCTTGAAGCAATACGAGGACTATTAGTGGAGGACATCATAATTTAAAACCAACGTGTTGAATGAGAAAGTGACCTGAGTTGATACCTATTTTCGAATTTTCACACCCCCCGAAAGTGAGGAATTTCAGCCTCGAGAGATTTAACGTGCACTATCCCCTCTACACGACGGTCCTTTAGTCGCATTACGACTCGACAAGAGTAACATCCCCCACGAGTTCCCCCAAAACACTTGGCTATTGTGGTCACTACATCAACAACAAAAATTATTTAAAGAAAAAGACACATGAAAATCAGTAATAAACATAATATATATAGGTTATGTATTCAAAAAAATGTATCCTATCATAATATTCCGTGTTTAAACAAATGGAGAGAAAGGGGAGTGATTTAGTACACTTTTCATGTGATCCAGGGACGCCTTAAGGGCCAATTGGGCCCGAGGCCAGGGCCTCACCCTCGGTGGGTACCTCATTTCGTTCTCAATTCAGTCTAAATAAGATTACGATCTGCATAATTTTAATGGTCAGATATTACACCGGTACTTATTCTCCGAAAAACAGGGAATTTCAAATTGCATGTCAACTGGCAAAAGTGGCAAGACTATTATTATGTGATGACCGTTGTCCACGTCTAGGCCTTGGCCCATACCATAAACAATCATTCAACTCATTTATCCGAAAGGCGGCCACTGGTCAAGCCAGTTTATGCCTAGGTTTGTGTAATTTAGAATCGTGTACAGATGTCATTGTAAAGATAAAATATGAAACTTTTTTCGAACGTAACGTTTTTTCACGTAAAGTAAAATTTGTTTTCACAAATGTTTAATGTGATTTCCTTTAGTCACCCGTATAAAATCATTGCGAACCTGGTCGCCCTGGACTTTTGCCTTTACACAGGCATCTAGTTTCCTGGAACTGTTTATACCATTTTCTTATAATCTTAATGTCGGTGCATTTCTATGGTACTTCCCCGAAATTCAAGATGAACCGTGATTACTGGCAGACTTTTTGCAAACGAGAGGACACAAAACGCCTTCTCCCGCTGCGACGCCATTTCCACTTCTGTTCACAATTACAACATTGCTGCCAACTATTTGACAAAAACTATGTTACAAACTCAAAATTTCATATTTTATCTTTACAATGACATCTTAATGATCATTTTTTGTTTATTCATCTGGGAATTATTAAATTTTGTAATCGAGTCAATCATTTCTGATAACCCTGTATTTACTAATGATATGGTATACTAGCAGAGCTATCACTGAATGCAATCAGAGATAGCTTGTTGTAACCTCTGGCCCGAGTTTTTTAATTTGTATACTTGAACGCTAACACAGGAACTGAGGAGTCGCATTACACCGTTTAGTTAATACAGATCGGAATAAGGAAGTGAAAAATAATTTAAGCATATGACCTCGAAAAAAATATTAATAATATCACAGAGGGAAGAATTAAATTTCTAAAGTTTCATTTCGATGGAGCCGTTAAGAGTTTGAAATAGATTAAAAATCCCAATAGCTGTTGGAGAAAATCATACCACGTTAAATAGGATCACTACAATAAAATTTATTCGTTAAAAATAACGAATTTCAATTTTATTATGGAAAACATCTTTACATTTATTTCGAATTCAGTGCCTCAAAATTTAAATGTCCCATTTATCGAAGTTTTTCTAAAAATTTCGATTTGCATAAATATACGGCAAGAAAACAACGTAAGAAAATTCTGTATACTATGTGTTAAGTATTTAATCGAATCTTAAGTTTACCAGAATGTTAGTGGCAACGACCTGTTTTGTTGGTAATGTTTCGACGGTGAGAAACATGGCGCTCATCTCGATGTAACATAAATCATTCTATATTTTTGTTATTCCTCGTGTTCATATTCTAATGTCGGACTAATTATCAGA
This sequence comes from Trichonephila clavipes, assembly GCA_019973935.1. NCBI lineage: Eukaryota > Metazoa > Arthropoda > Arachnida > Araneae > Nephilidae > Trichonephila > Trichonephila clavipes. Next base: position 878,848 of record BMAU01001371.1, on the reverse strand, counting down.
ATACGTAACTCCACAAAGGAATTAAATTTGATATAGGAGTGCTACGCACCAAGCAGCGGCTGTTGTAGAGTTACGTGGAATCCAAGATGGCGGCCTAGCGGTAACAAATTGTCAGGAATATAATTGTAAAGAACTCTTTTCGAAAATATATTCCAAATAAAGAATATAGGAATAGATTAAATATAAACAATAACAATCAATAATGAATATCAATATGATATAATAAAAATTATATATAATAATAATATGTAATTTATTATTATCATCATATAATATAATTTAATGGTAATTATGATATATGATAATATTCATATAATTTACACATAATAATAATTATCACATAATAATATTCATATAATATTATATATAATAATGCTCATATAATATAATTATGTATAATAATGCTCATATAATATTATATATAATAATGCTCATATAATATAATTATATATAATAATGCTCATATAATAATTATTATAAATAATGTAATAATAGTTATAAATAAATAACATTTGTAATATTTATAAAAAAAGTAAAATAAATACTTTTAAATAAATAGTTAAAAAACCCATTTATTAGATATAATAATTATTATATTATATTAGAAATAAAATAATTACATAATATGTATTAAAATTAATGATGAATATCCATAAAAAAAAGTGTTAATAGCTTGCAATACTCCAAAAATTGCGAGTTCCTTCAATGAATTTTTTAAAAGCGTCTGAAATTAATAGGGTTACCGCAGAAAAAAAACCATTAAAATTAACTCTAATAAACGTTAATCCCGTGTCAACCACATTATCACACGATAAAAATATCGAGGTAACCATATTGTGATGTTATTGCCCATCTTGGCGAACATAAACAACAACTCAGCGCGTGACACTCATGTACCAAATTAGCACTCTAGAAGGAGTTTCGCATTCTAATAATTAGGCCGACGATATAAGTCTTATTTCATTCACGAATTCGTATTCTTTTGAGTAAGCGGCTATGTTTTACTTTAAAATGGAGATCAGACTCAACACTTTAAAAATAATTTACAACAAGTTCAAACGCAAATGCAAACCAATTGCTTCGAAAGAAACTGATAAGGAGAGAGAGAGAAGTAATACTAGAAGAATAAAATTGTAGAAATATAAGAGGGAAATAAGAGTATACATATAATATATCTGTTTAAAAAAATAATCAAACTAGGCCTTTATGATGGAATAAAATGGTCATACTTTGACTTTACTTTTATTTTTTTTATTTTTTTTTTATTTTCTGGCTTTTACTATAGTGTGTTTAGTGTTATTTTTTTAAAAAATTTATATTATATGATACCGAATTTTAAATTTTAAATCCTTACAAAATCTAAATAAAGAAATTATTTTACGAAAATTTAACTTTTTACCGGCACGAGGTTTAGAAATCTGCTGATCCTATATAGCGAAGGATAGTTGATACACAGAGCTGTTATCTGTAATAAACTTTGATTCTAAAGATAGCTAACTGTATATTTTTGTATTTACGTTTGCAACGAAGATCTAAATTGATCATTAAAATACACATTTTTTACTCTTTATAAACACCAAAAGTCTTTTTTTTTAAAGTTTCGTTACTGATTGTATAGTTGTTTCATAATGGCATTTTTTAAGTTTTACATTTATTTCTCAGTATTTAAACCTTTTATGAAATCCAAACCTTAGATTTATTATAGATTTGCTACTTACAAGAGAAATTGAAAGCAACGACTTATTCAATGCCTACTATTAGCTCACTCTCTCCCTATATACATATTTATTTATATATATTTTGTTCAACTTTTCAATCGTTAATAAAATACTTTCTATTCATCCATTCAAAGTGGAAATAATAATTTATAATTCCAGCGTAATAATTTATAATTTCACGAAAAGTGACCAAATCTCAAACAATGCATAGCGTTTTAATATAAAAGGGGACTAACTTGATATCCGGAGCGCTAAACGCCAAGCAGCGCTTGCTCTCGAGTGATAAGAAATCCAAGATGGTGGCCTACTTGTAACAAATCGTTAGAAAAATATTTTTAAAGAATTGCTTTTTCCTGACGAAAGTTTTTGAAATGCTGAAATAGTATAGAATTTGAATGAAATAATTAAAAATTTCCTGGGCTGGGCAAGGTCGACTCGATCTTTCATCCCTACTGCATTGAGTCGATAAATGAGTACCAAGCTTGTATGGGGTCTTAAACACTGGGAGTTCTCGCTTCAGACTGACCACCTGATCGGAACATCTAATCATGTCCCACAGCGCTCACTGATCACGTATACTGACTGGGATGGGCACAGTAGGCACCGGCCCTCATGAGCTGTTGCACCACTGAGTTTGAGTTTGAATTAAAAATGTACTTACTTTTTTTGTGGAGAACAGTCTAGAAAAAGACGAATATCAGGATTCAATATATATATATATATATTAAATCCTGATATTATATATATATATATATATATATATATATATATATATCAGGATTTAATATATATATATATATATATATATATATATATATCAGGATTTAATATATATATATATATGTATCACAGATTATATATATATATATATATTAAATCCTGATATATATATATATATATTAAATCCTGATTATATATATATATATTATATATATATATATATACATTGAATCCTGATTATATATATATATATATTATATATATATTATATATATATATATATATATATATATATATATATATATATATATATATATATAGAATATGAGAAATTTAGAAATACCGGAGAAAGAATTATAAAAATAAGTTAAGTATTAAAAGTGCATTGTTTTAAAAAATGAATTTAAAAAAAATTAATGAAAAATACTCAAATTTCAAACCGAAAAAAAATTACTATGAGGGGAAAATAATAATTGATTTTCGTGTCCCTTCAGCATTTGTCCCATTTTTTGACGGCCGAAATGAGCGAAATCTTAGTAAAGAAAGAGAAAAAAATGTCATTACTTTTAGAAAACAAAATATACCGAAATTGGGAATTGGAAACTGCTTTTGGTCTGTAATAATTAAAAAAGCACAGCTCTCATATTCTTTAAAAATTATATTCTGGTACTCACTAATGATATAAGAAATATCCATATTCAAAAATAGCACTAAATACAACAGAAGATTAAAGTAGTTTAAAGAATGAATGCAATGAAAATAGTTAAATTTTTAAAGAAATCGAAATAAAATGGTCTGAAATTAATAGGGTTACCGCAGCAGTGGCACACACTAGGAGGGGTCCGGAGTCCAGACCGTCCCCCCAAGCCCTTGATTTTTTTTCGATTGATTATAATCTAATGTATAATGTACGTAAAATTTAACTAATATAAGTTTAATAATTATTACTAATTATTTATTGAATAATTAATTTGGTGCTTTTTTTTGTTCCTGAAAATCGAAAAAATTTAAAGAGTTTGTTGGGCGGTGAATTGGAATATGATACCAGAATGGACGACTTCTGACTGTGCCCCCCCCCTCCCTCTCCTTGAAAAATTCCTGTGTACGCCACTGTACACCGGTGGGGGGAGAAGGGGGTACAATGAAAATTAACTATAATATTCGCCATACCCATGTTAACCAAATTACCACACGATAAAAATATCAAGGTATTGTAATGTTATCGCCCATCTTGGCGAGCATAAACAACGACTTGGCGCGTAGCGCTCCGATATCAACTTGGTACTTATTACACATTATGCTATTTTAGAGCTCTTTTCGACGAACATTTAAAAAGCAGGGGGAAAAAAACAAATTTTATTATTACATCAAGGACTTTTTTTGCCATCTTAATAAAGAATAAAACTCCAAAACACTTCCTTGCAAAAAAAGAAAAAAAGATGCTTGATAGCATATTTCGATCTTAAGAATCTAATCTTTTAAGAGAACTTTTAATATACTGTTCATGTCTACTTGAATCAATCCGTTTTTTCCTTGCATCATATTTGGTACAGAGAAAAAACACAAGGTGTCTCAAGAAGACCCCTGCCAAAACTTTTACAGCTAGGAATACAATAAAAACCTAAAGAACTTTGCCTGTACTAATAATAGTTTTCGAGAAAAATCAGAGAAAATATGACGTCATATCGAGTGTACGAAAAAAATAAACTTAATTGGAAACGTGAGAAAATCAGTACTTGCATAGGAAGATGTTCAAAATGTCTACCACGAATATTGAAGTATGCAAGCACACGCGGTTCACCAAGTGAAGAGTACAGAAAGCTACAAGATGCAACCTTTTAAATACACTTCAAACGTCGGTTTGACGTCGTTCCGGGGCATATTTTTGATGCTGACGCCGACAATATATTAATCTTACAAAGAAAACATAATCGCAGTGAGTTGTCACTCGTAATCAAAGCATCAGTAAAGTAAATTCGAACACACACACACACGAAATAACATTACAAAATATATTTTTTCATGTTCTACAAAATTTGCTTTTCGGAATGTTATCATAAAGATTTGATTAGAGATTTAAAAATGCATTAAAAACATTTTCAAATTCTATATATACAGTCGAACCTCTATCTTGCGAATTTCTTTATTTTACGAGCTTTTCGCTTGAACCACAGAAACACTACTATTTTCTTTATAAAATAACCTTCAAATAGCGAAGTGCATTTAAAATTAAACGAACTATTCCTCATATAATTAGATTTTTTTCTCCTTATTTTTAAAATATTTCTTGACATTTTTCAAATTATTCTCTTTTTTACCACATTTTATGATGATCAGTGACCTTGAACTGGTTTTACCAGGTGCCTAGCTTACCTAAAAAAATGAAATAGCTATAATTTTTCAAACAAAAAAGTAAAGGAAAAAGAAAACTAACAGATTTCATCAATAAAATTTAAGGACGCATGTGGTAGTATATGCTTAAAATTACTGGCTATAAAATTATGTACGTATAAAATTACTCGTAGGTTTAAAATTGAAAAATGTCGTTAAAAAAATTTATTAGTTATAATATAAAATTATTTTTTAAAGTTCAAAATACAGAGGACAATGTCTTTTTTTGCCTTGTTTTCCTTCGGGATTTCTTTTTGAGAGATGAGATATAAAAAATGAACAGATATTAATTTTCAAAAACGTAAATAATAATTTTTTTAAATAATGTACAGTGTTTATAAATATAAAATTTGTTTTACGTGGTTTTTAAAGTATTTTAAAAGATGAATATCTATTTAACGAGTTTTCTATATAACGAACTTATTTTCGGTATTTAGCGACTTCTTTAAATAGAGGTCCGACTGTGTATATCTTATTGGTTGCTAAGAATATTTTTTGTAATATTTTCCGCTGATTTTTTAATGTATATAATATTTAAATGTACCTATATATTATAATTAATCAAACTGTAACAGTTCTATTCGCGATTCTTTCTAATCCTCTAGGGAAAATTCCTTTTAAATATTCCATGATTATCAGATTTTTAAAGTTTTTTCATTTTGAAATTTATTTGAGGGAAAATTTATATATATATATATATATATATATATATATATATATATATACAATGTATCTGTCTGTTACTTGTTCTTGTTTTAAAATAAATCCTTTTTGATAATAGAAATGTCCTTCAGATTAAAATAGATTTATAGTTTATCAAACAGTTACATATTTGATTTTACTATAGTAAATTACTTTAATAAATTTTGATTTTCATTATGCATATCCTTTACTATGGATGGTACATGTTTCTCTGTGCATGCGACTTTCATTTCTCTTCCTCCTTTTCTGTTTGGAGTGCCCAAAAAGCAAGAGGCAGTCAGCGATGTTTCTTAAAGTTTAAAAATGATATTCAGGATGGTTAAGATAAAGGGCAATGTATACTTAATCGTTTGTGAGTGACAGCACAATCAAATTTTACTAATGAGTAACGAAAGATCAATTCAAAAAGAACACCGCAATTTTCAAGAAAATGGGAATTGTAAAATTTTAAACATTATTTGATCATTGCATTATTATATTATATAAACATTATTATATTATCTATGTCCGGTATACATGAAAAATAATTAAAAAAAATAATAATTCATTCTGTTTTAAATTTTTACTCCAATAAATGTTTTTGGTTTCCAAATCTGATATAAAGGTACATATTTTTATGTGCGGCCCACGAGATTATGTTTTTCCGAAGTGACCCGCAAGGTCATTTGGATTGGCTACCCCTGCTTTAATACATCTGGTATGTTTGTACTTATTTACTTGATATTGTAAAACAGTATTAAAACATACATCAAATCTTTTGAATGACTTTTATATCGCCATCAGCTTACAGTTTATAAAATGCCAGTTAAGTAGCGTATATAGTTAAGCAATTTTCAAAAATTATATATTTTGATTTCTCCTTTCTGAAGGGATTTAAAAATGGAACACTTCAGATTACAACTGACAAAGAAGATTGTTGAAACGTTCCATATCTGCAAACAATATCTGATCGAATTTAACAATTTAATCCTTAAATCGTATTATTTGAAAGAAAGAGAATTGATCCTATTTCCAGTAGCACTTAGTTACACAAAAGCGAAAGCCATGGTCAGTGGAACAGACTTAAAAAGGTCAGGCTTAAAAGAGAGAGAGAAAAGAAAAAAAGGCATACACACACAGATCTCACTCTCATATCGCTATAGAGGATTAACCATTTCGGGGGTACATCAAAGTTCGCAGTTACGGTCCAGTGATGATATGTCCCAGAATGGCTACTCTATCGGCAGCAAAAGCAACAAAAACAGCGTTTCTTTTCTTGTGCGTCTGCTCTGATTAGGGGTTGTAACATTAGAAATGCAATTTCGAGGACATTTTATGGGGCGAAGAAAGATTCTATCTTTCTCTGTATCTTTTCTCCATAAGAGTTGTAAATAAAAGATATCTAAGGGCATGTCATGTTGTGGGATAAACAAAGATTTGATCCCTTTTATAGGGTATCTATAATAATAAAGTTTAAAAATATGAAAACTGATAATGTGATTTGATTTTTCAAATCCAATGTACTTTTACAAATTATAAGCATACAAAGTATTTTTATAATTTATATAAATTGGATTGTATATAAACAACCTAAAATAGTCTGACCAATTAATGAATTCTAAATGCATTCTATGTGTGACTCCTCTTTTACATAATAAACTTTTCAAAAGGAGGAAAAAATGAAAGTACAGTATAAAGATATATATCAGTGATACTAAACCTGCGGCCCACCGGCCTTTTCTGAGTGACTCGGCCATGACTCATTGCACTAAAAAATTCAATTATTGGAGAACAATGTACTAAAAATTTCGCAGGAAATTCTATCAATCAAGCAAGTACAAAAATGAAATTTTTTAAAAATTAAGCAATCAAATAATAGAATGTAGGCAAGAAGCTTGGTCATAGATGAAAGAAAATTAAAATTATCCCATAACTCAGTAAAAAATGCATAAAAATAAATATTTTTTCGTAAGTGTTTGATAGAAAATTGCTCTAATATAGTATTAAAATAAAAGCCAAAAATGAGTTTTAATATTTTTATCAATTTTTCTTTGGTCTTATAGTGTGTTTTTTCCATTATCCACATGTTGCGGCCCGCGTGAAATACCTGTTACGTGTATGCGGCCCGCGTAAAATACCTGGCATGTGTATGCGGCCCGACGGGAAAAAAGGTTGAATACCCTGATATATATCCTTTAAATAATGCTCCCATTTTATTTTTCTAGCAAACGATATAACAGAAAATAGCAAGAGAGATGCAAGATGTAAAAGCAAAATCGTACAGTCACCTACCTGCATGGTGCTTAAAGTTGCAGCTAACGACCGGCGTAAAAATTAGTCAAGATGAATTCCGTGGGCCTCGATTTGACACTGTCGATTTAGCAACAACAGATTTTCTTTAATTTTGAAGACGTAAGAAATTTTTATTGTATGTATCACTGTCTTGTACGACTGTTTACATAAAAAAATCTCAATGTCTACTTTCCGTTGTTAATCCTTTTTCAAATGGATAATTACGACATAAAATCATATAAAAAAACACTTATAATGAAATATTTTTTTAAAAAAAAAAATTTATCATTCTCCAACGATTCGACGTCATTTTGGTTTGATCAAATCAGTCACATGACGTCATGATGAAAACACGGAATAAAATTAATCTTCATTATGCATTATATACAAGTCAACAATCACAATCAATGTAGTTTCCAAGTCCAGTTATTCGTATAGATGAAAATATCTCGAAGTGTCTAAAATCTATTTCAAAACGCGTTTCCCAGAATCGTCCTTGAACTTGATTGTGACCCAAGTCGGGCCTCCTAATTCTCTTTTAGATCCTCGGTTATGACGAGTAAATGACATGCTTCAGCGAAGAAAAGAACGAAAATTCGAAAAGAGAATTTTTTCATACTTGTAACCTGAACACGCCTTAAGTTACAGTTATCAACTTACTATATATTTTTTATGGAATGTTTTTTTTCTCATCTTTTCTTCTGTTCGACCACGTGTGCCCACAAGCTGTGCTGTCACAGTGAATGGTGATGAACGAACGTCGAAGGATGATGACTGGATTATTGCTGTTGCCATTCTCATAAAGTCAATTTATTGGACGCCATGAAGAAATTAATTCACAGGATATCCTACTGTTTGGTGGAAATGCCTTGCTCTGTTTCTTTTAATGAACAAGAATGTGAAACGGAGATGCGTTGGTGTTTTTCAGAAACACTTTCGATAATCCTCTTATCGTATATCCAACGAACTTTTTTGTTTACAGAATATTAATAGATGGATAAGAAAAAATTAATGGGTTTTCAGACATTCCAGGCAAAGTAATAAAGTGCAAAAAGGACCTACTCTTAATACAGAAAAAAGTCAGAAACATGTCTAGGAAAAATAAAATCTTACAAATATCTGCGATTGAAAACTTTTAATTAATGACTCTGAAAATAAGTTTTTTAACTTTATATACTTCTGCAAGCTATTTTCCCGTACCACAGACAGTTAATAAACTATTTTCCTTAAAATTTATTAAGGTTAAAATTTTTTCCTTATTTGATTTCTAACAACACAAAGCCTATTGTTACAATTAAAAAAGTAAAATTACAAAATTTAAAACAAATTTTCTTCTGAATAAAGAATTTTTAATTCACAGAATTATTCATAATTCCTTTCCGGGTTTCAAAGCACTACAGTAAAAAAAACTTACACGAATACAGCAAAAAAGAACATTTAAAAGCCCACAGAAAAAAATTAAAGTTTTATTTGCATACTTTACAAGTGTTCTATGTTTGTGAAACTTTGGTGACACGGCATACGTCAATGAGATAGTCCAGTTCTTTCCATTACTCAACATGATACTATCAAAGTTATTGACGGCACGGTTATTAATTCCGTGTTATCTCTGTTATCCGAAAATTTGGACTTTTACATAAGAGCCAAATTTTCGTACCTCCTTTACTACGTGATGAAGCAGAACTACAAGAAAGGTTAACACATGCTGTCAATAACGTTAATAGTACCATGTGGACTCGAGTGAGACAAGTAATGGACTATCGTATCGATGTATGCCGTTTCACACATAGACAACCTATAAAGTAAATTATATAAATGAAACTTGAATTACGTCTGTATGCTTTCAAATGTTCTTTTTTGCTGTATTCAGCAAGGGGTCTCGGGGGTGTTAAATTTCTCTAGAGGTCTGAAAATATAAACGATTTTCAAACAGGTATAATTCTTTTAAATTTAAATTAAATGATTCGAATATTTTACCCATTATTTATAAAAGAATGGGGCTTCAGAAAAGTATAAAATGTTTAAAATATAATAATAATTTTAAAAATCATAAGCATATGAAAACTTTATAATAAATATTAAGTATTTTTTACGTTGCGCACGCTATTTTCTAAAATAGTAGCCTTTGATGTATAAAACTTTATAGAATTATAAAAAAAAATGCATCATACTCTTTAAACCCTACCTAATTTTAGTATTATATGTCTTTTGTATTTCAAAATATTTGTAAAATATTGCAATTTTTTAAATATTTTTTAAAAATGTATTTTTTTATTTATTAAAACATGTAAGTCATTATTATATTTATATAAAAATAGCTACAGTGTAATAATACATTTATCTTTATAAATCAACTTATAGCTAGTAATTAAAGCTACTATTTTAGAAAATAGTATTCGCGACGTAAAACGTAATTAATATTTTTTATAGAAAAAATTCTTATTTTCATATGTTTATAATTTTTAACATTATACTTATATCTTAAACATTTTGTACTTTTCTGAAGCCCCATTCCTTTATAAATAATGTGTAAAAGTTTCGAATTATTTAATTTAAATTTAAAAGAATTATACCTGTTTGAAAATTGTTTATATTTTTAGACCTCTAAAGAAATTTAACACCCCTAGACTCCTTAATTCAGCATTTCTCAAACTGTAGGGCACGCTCCCTTTGGGGGCCGTGATAACCTTACAAGGGGGCGTGAGCATATCAAAAAGTCGAAAATAAAAGATTTAGAAAATTGCAAATTTATAGAAATGAAGCAAAACAAAATACATTCTGACCTAATAAAAGTAAAATACACATTTACATTTATATAATATACTTATAAATGCATCTGTACTGCATAATTCATTTATCAATACTAAGAACAAAATTTATAATTACTAGTAACTCCCCTGGGCTTGCCATATACCAAATTATACACAAAATTTAATACCTATCTTGATAATTTGTACGGTTAATAATTAAAGTCATATTGAAGCTTTAGCTTCAAAAAAAGTACGTTATTTTTTAAATCAATTTATTTTATTGTATGGAGGGGGTGCGATGAAAATTATCATTGAAAATTGGGTCGCAAGTATTGAAAGTTTGAGAAGCACTGACTCAAGTACTTCGAAACCAATGAGGGGGTATAAATAACCCTGCATAATATTACTCATGGATTTTATCAAGCCCATTTGATTTTACACATAGTTTATAAAGAAACTTTATCTGCATATATAAACGTTTAATTTATTCCCGCAATAAATGTAACTGATGTTAAATTTAACAACATTTAATAATGTTTAATTTTTTTTTTGCAACTGCATTATTATACGATTTTTCATACTAAAAAAATTCTCATATACATAATTATTTTCCTTTTGTTGCAAAAAAAGTCAAAAATGGAAATCTATTTGCAATCTGAGGGGGGTCGAAAAAATGGCAATCAGAGAGAAAAAACATTATGCTTCAAGATTCTAATATTGTCATTTACGACGCAAAAGAAAGAAGGAAAGAAACGATGATTTCCGTTGTTTGGCGTATTGAAGAAGTCTCTCATGTCATTAGGAGTCCTTTCTCACGAAAATGGCTGTGCTGACGATTCTTCAAAAGGCTCTGTTAAGTGACAATTTTCCACTAAGTATTGGTTTGCGTGAGAAGCCATTCCGTTATAGCAGACGATAAATTATATGCAGGCATCAACTCAAAATCTCGAATCATTGTTTTAAACGAGGGGAAAATATCAGTTCTAAAGTATGTATGCATGCGACTATTGTTTGAAATTGATACGGATATTTACCGTTCTAAAAACGAACCAAACATTCTTTTTAAAAAATAAATTAGAAATTCTTTTGAAACACGAAACGGTCGAGATAGTATTACAAAGATATGAAATTCAAATAAAAAATTATTTAGTAATTTGAATAATGGTAAATTGAAAGAAACTTTAAAATTGTTATAAAAAAACTGGATTTAACAAAACAATAAACACTGAATATAGGAACATTAGTATTTTAAAATGGCGCAGTTTTTAGATTCATTGTTGCTAAAAATAAAAATAAAATGAAAATTAGTACTAAAAAAATTCGACATGCATTCGATTTTCTGTGTTGAACGCAATGATAAATACTATTTCTTCTTTTGCATTGATAAAAAAATCGTAATGATAATTTCATACGAATATTATAAGCCTTTTTAAAATGCAGCATTTAAAAAAAAAATTGGGGGGATTTAGTATATCATTTTGATAGAACTCTAATGAAAAAAGTCATAATGAATAAATATTCGCAACTGCTAAAAATAAGAATAAAGTTTGAATTTATATTAAAAAATTAGACACACATACATTCGATTTTCCGCAGAAATTTATTATGCTAAAAATCTGTTGAATATCAAATTACTAAATAATTTTTATAGTGAAAAAACAAATAATCTAATAGAAGAGAATTGTAATATATTTTTAAAAAATTAATTGATTTTTCAAATATAGCTCAATTTTTTTTTCTAAATCTATTATTGGAAAATTTAGTATACCTAATTTATTTATCTTATAGTTAAATGACATTTCGTTCAACTGCGAAGCCGACAAAGTGAGTGTAACGAGCAGATTGATCTCAATAATCAATGAACTCAATGAGATTTCATACCAGATTACCTAGATTTTTGGCATTTACACCCCAATAGCGTTCATCAGGGTTTAAAAAAATTAGCTTTTTTTATGAAGGTTGACACAGGCAGATGCATATCTATCATCCATTTTTTAACTAAGTCAGATGTAACTGCATTTGATAAACACCTACTTAAAGAAATTTGGTTTCTAATCGTGTGTAAATAGAACAGCAATTAATTAAGGTATAGTGAAAACTATACAAAACAATGATATAGAATCGCTTAAAGGTCAATGTTCCATATGATTTTTGATCAAAATAAAGAATATTTCTCGATCAAAGGTTAAGTAGGTTATACGTCAACGTTTCTTAAAACAGAAATTTAAAAAAAAAAATTATTTCTTATGGGCTGCCGATTGGTGTTTTATCATTGCAAACCTACTACATTTCCCGGAAGATGGTATCTCTTTTTATTGCGGCACCATAGAGGTAGATATCAATCACCGCAGGTAATTTTGACGCCAAGTTTCCTCCCTAGAGGGAGGCAACTGAGCTCTGTCGATGCGAACCTGAACTAGTACTTAATTTTGCCGAGAGCAACCAAGCCAAACAGACACTCTATGGATCTTTTACATGCCATAAATTAAAATTTGAAACATAAATTATCATCCATTTCTTTAAACTCCACCAATAGCCACACACACAAAAAAAAATTTGTTTTACAAACACAATTTATAACAATGCTTTCTGCGTAAGCTTTTTCACATCTTTCCGACGCGAAAATTATTCATGATTTGCAACATTTAAAAGTTAATTCATATAATAGGTGTACAACTTTGCTTCCGCCATTTTTTTCCGAAATTCGAGGCTTTATTGTAAAAAACTGATTATACATTTATGATTCAAAGTATTGTCCATCACTGGCCACTACTTTCTCCCATCTTTCGGGCAGCGTACGAATCCCGCGTTGAAAAAACTGGTTATCTTTTGAAACGATCCACGAATCGATCCAATTTTTTACTTCTTCATAAGACCGGGAGTGCTGGTCAGCCAGGCCATGTGCCATTGATCGAAACAAGTGATAATACGACGGAGCAAGGTCTGGAGAATACAGCGGGTGGGGTAGGACTTCCCATTTCAACGTTTCCAAGTATGTCTTGACCACTTTTGCAACATGGGATCGAGCATTGTCATGCTGTAAAATCACTTTATCATGTCTCTCGTTGTATTGCGGCCGTTTGTCTTTCAATGCTCGGCTTAAACGCATTAACTGCGTTCGATAACGATCGCCTGTGATTGTTTCAGTCGGTTTTAACAACTCATAACACACTACGCCGAGCTGGTCCCACCCAATACTGAGCATGACCTTGGAACCGTGAATATTCGGTTTGGCCGTCGACGTGGAAGCAGGGCCGGGATATCCCCACGATTTTCTGCGCTTGGGATTATTGTAACGAACCCATTTTTCGTCCCCAGTCGCAATGCGATGCAGAAATCCCTTCCGTCTTTGCCTTGCAAGCAGCTATTCACAAGCAAACAAACGTCGTTCAACATCTCTCGGCTTCAACTCGTACAGCACGCAATTTCCTTGTTTCTGAATCATTCCCATGACTTTCAGGCGGTATGAAATGTCTTGTTGCGTCACTCCCAATGATCCTGACAATACTTGTTGCGTTTGACACGAGTCCTGATCAAGTAATGCCTCCAATTCTGCATCTTCGAAAACCTTCTCTCTTCCACCGCCATGCTGGTCTTCGACGTCAAAATCACCGTTCTTGAAGCGTTAAAACCACTCTCGGCCCGTTCTTTCACTAATAGGCCTCACCATAGGTATTTGAAAGCATTCGATCCGCAGATTTCTTCATATTAAAGCAGAAAATTAAAACCTCCCGCAAATGATGAGAATTTGGCTCGTAAGCTGACATGTTTAATCGAGAATAACTTTTTGATGCAGACACAAATCGACTAATATTTCGATGGTGTTATGTTTACAAATATCTAAGCTTATTGTATGACATCTACGATCTATTTATTTCGACTTCCACTTACCGCCACAGCCATCAATTGCAAAACGGCGGAAGCAAAGTTGTACACCTTTTAATATTTTTATATACAGGGTGATAGCTACCAGACTGACAAACTAGTATGGGGGTACACAGACGATTCGGAGGAATGTAGGTCGCAAATGCTGTAGTTGCGAGCTATGGTGCAAAGAAGCAGAGAAAGAGAACAGAAACATTAATACATTAATGAGACAGAAAACATTTTATCGAGAGGTTGTACTACAGCAGGTGTTCGAAAGTGTATGTTCTTCTTTTAGGTTCACATAAAGAGTTCGGTGTACGAGACGCCTGTTGCTTCAGTTGAAGAAAACGTTCGAATATCTGTAGCTGCCAAGAGGATAGGTGACATGCCAGGATTCTTCCAGAACTTAAGGAATTCCATACATTGCCGCTGTCAGGCCAATCAGACAACTTCTGGCGTAATTTCGAGCCCCTGTTGTGATACAACCTTTCAATAAAATTTTTTCTGTCCGATAAATGTGTTATTTCTGTTCTCTTTTTTCTGCTTCTTTTCAGCATAACTCGTAACTGCTGCATTTACGACCCTGCATTCCTGTATGATTCTGAGTTGTCTCTGTACCCCTTATATGCCCTACCAGTTAGGTGGATTGGTAGCGAAATACTCTGTATAGGTGTGAATGAAAAACAAAGTGTTTGAGATAGCAGAAAAAATAAAGGTCAAATATCATTAATTTTCATGTTTGTTTTTTTTATTTTTGGAGAGGTAGTCTTATGAATTGTTAACAGGATATTTTTCAATTACTTTAAATATTTTTGCTAACTTATTCATTTATTGCATTATTCAAAATTAAACTAATAATAAATTGTAATATCATATTTAATGTGCTTAAACGATAATTAGACCCCCTTTTTATTTCATCATTTCCAAAATTAAGGTGGATTTGTAATTCCTTAAAGAACTGGTTATTCTATTATTAACAAATGCGTCTCAATAATCTTAGTAAGCGTTTGAATCTCAACGCAAATGAACTTAAAAAAATTTGTAACGGTATTTTTTTAAAAAAAAATAGATTTAAACTCGCGGGTGAGTGAGTAATTATTAACACAAGGGCTATTAGCAACGGACTACATACTTTTGAACCATAGTCAAGTCAACCGACACTAGAGCCGGTAACTTCCACACACCACCGACGCGAAAACTTTGAGCCACGACAGATTTAACGTGCATCAAATTCTTAAAGTGGCGGGTCTTCAGTGGCATCAAAGTTCGAACCGCGACTCGACAACGCTGGCCAAGAGTCCGTGACCATGACCACTAGACTGCAAAGGTCATTTAACCTCGTGGAACGTGCTTTGAAAAGAGAACCCCTTTGCTGCGAGATACAAAAAGGTTAAATCCTTTTCTGATAAAGATTAATCACATACCTCGTAAAATTTCATTGTTCAATGAGACAGACTACAATATACACAAGGTGTAACAATTAAATTTCTGGACTGCGCATGTTCTATCCGTTACACTTGGAGTGAAGATGTGGGTTGATTGATTGATTGGATATTTACGTTTCATTGTTCAGCTACTCGAGGGCTTTTGGCGAAGAACCTCGTAACTTTGAACCATGGTCAAGTGACAAGGACGACACTTGAGCCGACAGCCCCTCTCCTAACTACCACACCAACGGGAGGACGTTTGAGCTTTCGACTGATTTAGCGTGCATTGTTGCCCTACACAGCGGGTCTTTAGTGGTACTGGGCTCGAACTCATGACATGCCTGCCATGATCCGATAGCTTGATCACTGGGCTACCTCGGTCACGTGAATGTGTGGCAATGGAATAGACTTGACCTTGAACTCTCTCTCTCTCTCTCTTTCCGGTACTGGTGGCACATTATTCCATCCCTCTAACCTTGCTTAGTTTGTTTTTTATCCTTGCTTGAGAAAGACGTTGTTGTGTCGAAGTACCGCGATCATGATAAACGTAAAAATAGAGCTGCGCATACATTTGAAATTCCTCGTGAAATAAAAAAAAGAAATTCCAATTGAATGTTTTAAATTGTTAAAGGAGTGGAGATAATTGCACGTCCCATTCTTAAAATTTTTGAATGGCACAAATGATTTTCGAAAGATCGGGAGGTTGCAGAAGATGGTGAATATTCTTGTCCCTCTGTGACATCAAGAACAGGTGATGCTCGTCGTTTTTGTTCGATATTAATGGCATAGTCATAATTGAATGGGTACCTCGAGGCCAAACGGTAAAACAGCATTACTACATTGAGACCCTGAGAAACTTTAGTGAAAGAGTGAGGAAGAAAATGCAAGATTTATTGTGCTACAACACGTTCATTTTGCACCAAGACAACGCCTCGGTGTACATTGCCGCTCTCTGTAAAATGGTTCGTGGTGGGCAGACGCATTGCTGTGCTCGAGCATCCACCTTACTCACCAGATCTTGCACCTTACGACTTCTACTTGTTCTTAAAGTGAAAAATGCATTGATGGGAACACATTTTCAGTCTATATGAGAGGTGAAGGTAAAAACGGCACTCTTACTGAAGATCGTGATGCTTAACGAGCCACAGCACTGTTTGAGCGGCGGAAAACTCTATGCAGCTACCTATTGAAAAGGAAGGGAAGTATGTTGAAAGGGATTAAAAGCTATTTTTACATTGTTTTCAATAAAGCTCATTTTTAAGACTAGTCCGGTTATTTAACTGTCGCAGTAGTACTTTTAAATAGGCAACACACATGTATAATATTTATATTATACTAGAATTCAAGATATTTGCATGATGTTTTCAAAGGAAATGCTATTTAACTAAACGCGAAAAAAAGGAGTAAATAAGTAAATGAAACAAAAATCTTAATTATTTCGAAACTAATTTTTTGACAACGATTATTTCTTACAAAATATATTTTTCGGCTTGATTTCACGTAAAAATCTCTCAAGCGCACAGTCTTCCAGTTTCAATATATACAAGACGCACGAGAAAATTCTTTCTGCACTGAAATTCTTTTAAATCTCAAGGCCATTTCTCTCTTTTCTGCATTTTTTCCACTAATTTTTCACTTAATACATTGAGCGAAGTAAGTCTCTTAAAATAGATGGAAGTAAATAACTTGACACCAATTACAAAGAAACTGAGTAAAAATGTGAAAATGTTTTACGGAAATTAGGAAAATTTTTATCAGTTATTATTATTTTTTTTTACTGAGAAATATAAGGAAAATAATGACACCCTTTATCGACTGCCGGTACTTATAAGTACCACACAATTTAAAATTACATAGAGTAACCATTTTTACGAATATTCTGACTATATTTAGCAGGAATATTCTTTGAAATCCACTCTTTCGAGATATATGGTAGCACAGGTTCTATAATGAGTATTTTAGCGGTAAAGTCGAATAGCTTTATAGGAGAAATTGTGTTTTCAGCTGACGGCGTTTTTAGCTGATTGCGAAGGTTATCATTTTTGTCCCGAAAAAATAGTGTCAAAATTTAAGTACCTTATGTAAATGAAGACCTTAGAAAACGATTTGACTATTTATTTCAAGTGAACAGTTTATATAATTAATTTTACAGTTAAATATTTTTAATTAATTAGCTCTAACGGATTAAATTTCTCAAAGCTGATTATTTTATTTATGTATATCTCTTAATTTTCAATGTAGTGATTAAAAAATATATTCATGAAAAAAAAGTGCAATAAACCATAATGCAGTAGAAAAAGGGTTAAAAAAGTAAAATAAATAGTGGAAACTTTTAGTTGTTAAACATTGTAATGAAACTACTATTATAACTTTTTTGATTATTCGACACTTTTATTAACACTACAAATATAAGCAAGGTGGCTGATTTAAATTGTCCTGTATGTAAATATTTTTCATAAGTTATAACTTTTTTAATTAAATAATTAAGCCAAAATGGAATAATATTTTATAATTTCAAGCATTTTGTGGAGA
The DNA here is from genome assembly GCA_019973935.1 of Trichonephila clavipes. Classification (NCBI taxonomy): domain Eukaryota; kingdom Metazoa; phylum Arthropoda; class Arachnida; order Araneae; family Nephilidae; genus Trichonephila; species Trichonephila clavipes. Next base: position 860,470 of record BMAU01001371.1, on the reverse strand, counting down.
AAATTAGTAGTAAACATAAATATTAGTTATATATAAATCAAACCATAGAAACGGCGGGCAATGAATTGATGTAATTCCTCTTAATCACATCGAATTTATTGTAAATTTTTAGTTAAAAAAGCACGGAATCTTAATTTAATTTGCATTTTACAAACATAACAATATATATAAAAAAATTAAGTCAATTCCTACTTATGTCAACAAAGAAAAATTCTATATATTTTAGTTACTCTTTATTACATAATGACAATTAATATTAATATTTATATACATATGACAGAATCACACTATTAAGTGGAAAAATAAAAAGCAATTTTCTTGCAATTTTCCATTTTCCTTTCTATATAGCGTGTTGGATTTTTATTTTATGTGTTACTATTTATTCATTTATTAAATTTAATTATTCCAATAAAATAGTACAGTAAAAAGAAACCACATTCTCAGAATTTAGGCAATACTAGGTGGGATTCCACCACGACCTTTGGATTAGAAGCACCCAACGCGCTATTCATTTCGCTACAGGGACACAACGAGTGATTTTCCTTTTTATATATGGTGTAGACTTTTATTTTAGTTTGTTACTATTTATTCATTAATTAAATAGAATTAATGAATTAATATTTGAAAAAACTGTATGAACATCAAGTGTCATCCGCTACAAGTTTAAAAAAATGTATTTGGACTTGAGTGGATGAATAAAAAGTATTTTATTAACGATTAAAAATTTGAACAAGATATTTATATATATGTGTGCAATAGAAAAATTTATTGAGTGACATAATTTGTCGTGGTGAGTGGTTGATTTTAAATGTGGCGAACCAAAGGTAGGGCGAGGCCGGTGGTGTGTGAATGATAATATATTATCGAAAAAGCTGGAATCTTGAAAGGATTATATATATAACTCCACTTTATTGCACTTCTTGAAACATATATGCATCTTACAACAATAAAGATTTTACGGCACAAAACAGACAAAGACAACACACAAAGCGCGAAAGCCGGCTGACTACATGATTGCAGAGAGGCGAGAGCAGAAGAGAAGAGAGCGCGCGATTTCCAGAACTCGGTATTTATAGGCAGCGAGACATCGCGTGATTTAGAAGGTGGATGGAGATAGTTTCAAAAGTCCTCGGTAGGCGGGTAACCAATTAAAAATTAAAATAATTACATGGTTGTCCTGAAGGACTGGACATTGAATAATGCAAGAGCTGTTACAATTAAATTATTGGAGTTATTACATATATATATATGCGGAGGAGTGTGAACTAATGGCAGAAATTGAGAAATATTACCGCTTCGTTGATAATATTTTGTTTTATTTGAAATCAAACTAACATTACACAATAGACTATGAAGCGGTTTTGTAAAATCTGTTATAAATTGACGCGGTTAGAAATGTTATTTCTCTTTTAAGTTTCACTTTGTGATAATTTTTAATCCCCTTTTAATCCAAATAAGTTGCAAAATTTTCTTTATTCTTCCCCATTAACTTTCTGAACAAAATCCACTCATTTATCCTGCTATAAACTGAGAAGTGAATACAAAATCGAGCATATTCCATATTTTCCACACAATTACCTTTGGTGAAATTCAACTCAATGTCAATTGGTTACCCTTTTCCCCAATGCAACTAACTCCTCGGAAAAAGGCTTAACATTAAAATGCATGTTTCGGTGATATTGTGACATATCTTTTATGCCTGAATGATCTATGTCAAAGAGCAAATTACAATATTCTCTTTTATGTTTTATAGCTTTTCTTCACACAATTCCATTCTTCTGCCAGATATTAGCCAGTGCTTCAGGACGAGCACAAAATCCAAAAAACATTTTTCCCTCGCTTGACCTCGGAAGGGGATAACATTCCCCAAATCTTATTTCACAACCCCTCAACACAATCCTAGAGCACTTATAAAAGAGAGCAAATTCATTTTTAGAAAAATGAACACTTCCGGTGAAGATGCTACCGCACGCACGCCAATCACAGTTGCGGTCAAACGATCGAGTGGCCGTTGTGTGCGATGTGCTGAATGACCAGTCAGCGTGCAAGGAAGGAAACAATGCAAAGAGAAATCCGTGATTTACAAAACGCGAAAGTGGAGCAGCTCCATCACTTGTATGTTCATGTTAATGTTTATTTTTCGTTTCGGAGATTGGCAACATTTCGCATAAAACTGTTGTTATTTTTTTTTTCACCCTTCGCTAGTAGAGCTGTGGTTTTTATGTGAGAAAAGAAACAATTTTCAATAAATAACGGAAACGAAATCGCATATTAAAATTTTTAGCTTTCATCGTTGATATAATTCTTCTAAATGCATGAAAAATAGAAAAAAACTAGAGTTGTATTAAATCTAATATAATTTATTTCTAACAATGTTATTCAATATATTACGAAATGAGCGATTTTAACTCGTGAGGTACAAGAAGTGGAAGTCTAAAAAGTCAGAAACTTACAATGATATCGTCAAGAAATTTCACTTTATGTATATAGGAGAAAAGTGACGCACACTTAGTCATCACGAGGTCTCCGGAACTATCGGAGTTACAGACTTGAAATTCAGTAGGAATGTTTGTGGGAACCTCCCTGGTTTCCACCCTGGACACTAAGATTAATTTGAGGCAAAGAATGACCAGACGCCATTTGTATGATAATAACTTATATTTATTCACTTGGTTCAAATATCAAAATTCTAATAACAAATAGTAAGCTATATGTCTACGTCAAAAAGGGATTTACCTTTAATATTAAATTAAATTACGAAATAGGAAATTAATCAATAACTACGCGCAATATCAAAAAGGTTTACCGGAATAGGAGATCTGAGAAATACACGCAACTTGAATTATTAGTGATGGGAGGCCAGAACTTCCTATGTTTGAATTCGCCCCTGAGACGACTTGGAATTTGTTTGCGAGTCCCCGGACCGGATGTGGTGAAATTCCTTTTGGTGGGCTGCGTCAAGAAAGTTCACTAAACCCATAAATTGTGAGGTGGTGTAACACTGCGCTGGCCTCTGAATCAATCAGAGAAAATTACACTGGACAAGACAAAGAGTCCGCCCTAGGATTTCGGTGTGAAATGTCGCCGAATTAAAACGGGACGCACCCCGATTTTAGAGACAGAGAGCCGATCCCAGAGCTGCAGATAATCAAAAAAAAAAACTCCGGAGATTCTGGGCATCAACCATGTTCTTTCCCAGCTCCTTCCCTATCTCAAGCTAAGTTAATTTTGATCTTCTTGTAGTAAAGTAAATTTCCATATACTTGTGCTTAAAATAAATTTAATAATGTTTTAAAACTATACGATCATTGTATGATTTAGTGTGAGATGACTGTTTCAATTTTAGAATTAGTTAACTTAATTAGTAGTCATGATGCGATGTGAAGTTAAGAAACTGGGTTCAAAGTTTTAGAAATTAAATAAGTTTCAAATAGCGTCGCATCATTAGCTTTCATTAACTTAAACTAATTTTATTAAACTAACGCTTGTGGTGAGCGATATTAAACTAGAATATATCACCTGGTAGTACTTATGATCTCTTCAAATATATTAACCTCCTAAGGTTCCTTCGATGAATACTAACAGCAATGATCCACTATCGTAATCCAATTGAATCCTATAAACCTTGTCATTACTGCTGCTGGCTCAATAGCCTTCATCTCCACTAACTTACAACGCTCTCCTTAAATACTTTATCCTACTTTACATATCCCATCTTCTTCTTTTAGAGGTGATTGGAAATATACGCGAATTTACAATCCCCAAAGACGCCTAAGAATATTAGTGGAAAGGTTCTGTAAAGATTCGTCATATGTTTCTATTGTTGAGTAGAGATCTGAGAACCGAAATCGACTCGCAAAGATGGGAGACGGCGTAACGGTAGCATTGCGGGAACGGAAGAGATACAAAAAATTCGTTTTTCAGCTTCTTGGACCGACAGGTTTGAAATTTTGCAGACATTTTATTTCGTTGAGTAGAGATCCGCTAAAGACGAGTTCTGTGAAAAACTATTTCCAAAGAAGGATACAGAAGTGTCACAAACAAAAATTCTCCAGGCAGGCGAGTTTATTTCGTTAAATAGAGACCCGCTATGAACGGATTTTGCGGAAATCATCTCCCACAAAGGCATAGAAGTACTGTCGTAGCTAGCTCTGGGGGGCCCGTATCAAAATTCCTTCGGGGCCCTTTTTTAGGTATGGGTGTTCTATTAGTGGGACTGTAGTTACACATGTTGGGGCCCGTATCATTAATACGGCTGTAGCTACGCTCCTGCATAGAAGATAATATTTATTTTATTACCCTCTTTTATTTGCTAAATCGTTCTTTCCCTAGAGTTTAATTTGTTATTTACTTAAAAAAAAAATTATTCAAAATATTAATTAAATTCTTATCTCATTAATTTTTTTATGATTCGAACTCGATTGTTATATTTCCCAATTCCCTTATACAAGGAATGGGTATACCTGCTAGTGACTCATTTACAATATTTATTGACAATACGTTATAAAGTCCGTTGTCGAAACGCGCACGACATCGTAGAAGCCTTCAAGAGTCATACGCTGTAGCAAAAATCAAAGAATTATCTTAAGTAAATTATAATGGAGAAGAAAAAAGTGATATATAACAACAACATAAAAATATATAAGTAAAATTAATTTCCTCTCTACCAAACAAAACAATCAATCAACAGGACAAAATTGATATCCAGTAATAATGAAGCATTCTATGTTAAAATTTTTATGGAGCATAATTTATATTAAGACCATTATTGTAAAAAAAGAGGTATTATTAAAAAGAAGCAATAAAAAATTACTATTAAGACTCTCTCTCTCTCTATTGCATAAATATTGATTTATACAATCCGCTAACAAGACAGGCTAAAATTCATCGCATAGTAAGCCGCGGAAAAACCATCTGAACAATTTAAAATAGATATTAAAATATACAATTAATCAAACAATAACAGATAACGAAGCGTACTAAAAGAAAACCAGAAATAAAATTCATATAAAAATAAACAATAGCGATTTGATGTACCGTAAAATCCGGCGAATAAAGCGCACCTATACTTTCAAGCTGCATTTTGAACGTTTAGGTATATTCGCCGTATAACGCGCACCCTTTTTTTACGAAGAAACCTGAAATGCAATTCTCTTATACTTTGAAATCATTTCCTCGAGGCCTTATCCCAGGATTTTGAAAAAACACATACTTCTAGAACTACAACTCTTTTTCGTAAGAGGTATGTCATTTCTTTTAAATAGACAGTATTTCAATACATGTTGAAGTCTTAATTTTCTTGTGCTCCTTTCTTTTCTTTATTTTTAAGCTATCATTTTTATACCCGGCGTAAAACGCGCGCCCGTAAATTTCGATCGTATTTTTGGTGTTAAAAGTGCGCGTTATACGCCGGATTTTACGGTATTTATCAATAAACGAGCATTGTATGAGTAAATGTTTTATTAACTACAACACGAGAAAAAGCTAAAAAAAAAAGCTATACGAGAGTTTTTTAAGAAGGACCTCGTAATTTTTAAACATGGTTAAGTGACGAGGACAACCCCGTAGTTGGCACCTCCTCCGAACTTACATAATACGCTAACTTGAGCCTCGATAGATTTAGCAAGCATCAGTTCCTCTACACGGCGCGTCTTCAGCGGCATTAGGCTGGAACTCTTAACACACCGGTCATGTAAGTGACTTTAACTACTACTGCGGTCACTAAGCGAGCATTGGGGGTGAGTTTCTTAAATCTGAATCTAATGGTACTTACACTATAATATTGATATCGAAGCTTTCACATGCATGAGCCACATTAAAAATTTTCCCGAATCAATATGAAAACTGGAAATTTTTTCTGTTGAAAAAATGTTCCTTGTTTGTGAATTAGGCTCTTTAACATAAGCTAAAGACAACCTTAAATACACTGTATGTACATAACGTCGTACTAGAAGAAGCAGGGGTCTATTACCGACGGACCTCGTCATTTTGAAAAAATGATAAATGATGCGACGACACATGCGAGTCACCTCAAGACTCCTCACCACACCGAGTGAGTGTTTATTGACGTTGTACTCCAAGGCATTGTGGTCTTCTGGTCTTTTAATTTTGAACTGTGGTTAAGTGACGAGGACGATAACAATCTGGCATACCATTTTCCTGACTTCCACGCTAACGTGAAGACTTTAAGCTAAGGTCGATTTAACGTGCATCAGCTCTTCTGCACGGTGGGTCTTCTATAGCATCAGAACTCGAGCCCGAGACTCGACAACGCAAACCACGAGTTAGCGACCATGATCACAAGACTACCGCGGATACTAGTAATCACACCAAGTGAGTGGGTGAGTGAATATTAACGTCGCACTATTCAGCTCTTCGAGGGCTTTTGGCGACGGTCCTCGTCATTTTGAGTCATGGTCAAGTGCTGAGGATAACACCTGAGCTGGCACCTCCCTTTCCTAACTTCCGTAGTACACCAATGAAAGGACGTTTGAGCCTCTATTTAACGTGCATCGGCTCCCTCTGCAAGGTGGGTCTTCAGCAATCAGGATTGAACTCATGAGACTCCGTGACCACAAGTCCGTTACCTTGACCACTAGGCTACCGTGACCACAGTAGCCCCACCAAAATGAGGGCCTTAAGCGCAGACAGAATTAACACGCGACAGCAATACTACGCGATGATCTAAGAAAGACGAAACCCAAGCTCGCTGCTAATCAGTTTGAATACTTTACCAACCAGGCTACCACGATTTCTCTGAGATTCAGCTATATTTAACGCAAAGCAATCTCTATTTCTTTCTTCGAGCTTTGAGGGTATTTAGATGGAACTGTCAACCCTCGTTCTACAAAATTCACGTCTTTCCTAGAAGTCTAAATCTTTGAAAGATGCAGAGCGAAATTAAATATACTGAAAGATGCAATACAGAATGATATTCGCATGAAGTAACAATCGATACAATTCACATTTTCTTTGCTAATTTTCAAATTTACATTAAACCAGAATCGAAATTTCCAACATTACAAGATATAACAAAAACAAACTCGGCGTTGTAATTCCTTTCGCAAAACGACAAATGCACAATGCCAATCGATGGCTTGACCAACAATACTCCTCCACCAGCAATTTAAATATCGCATTTTCCTAACATGAAGAATCAATACGCAGAAGCCTTCGGGCTGTATGAGAATAACAAGGAAATACAAGGCAAGGATAGAGTAGCAGGGGCAGTAATTATGGCTCGGGAAAATGTGGGAACAACACGACATCTCGGGGGACCCTGAATACGAATGGAGCGACGACATAAAAGTGCGATTAATGAAGCGTTGTTTTGCAGAAGAATAATGGATGAAATATAGGTTTTTTTCTTTATTGCCTTTTCTTTCTTTTTAAACTGAGCATAAGCTGTTTTCCTTCACACATCGAATCGATATTAGAAATGTGAAATCAATTGCATCTTCCGAAATGCAGATTACCAAAATGATAAATCCGTCATTGTGAATGCATTTAGTAGGGTTTTATTATTATTGTTATTGGGCCGTTCTTTAAACTCTTATTGGAAAGAGTCTCTTCAAGCAAAACTCGCAAAAACAGGACCGCTTTTCCTCTGAGGCACGCGCCTAGGGTGCAAAAAAATGGAGGACGAAAAAGAGAAAAAATTAAAATTACAGTGAACGAACCACCTAGGGTTTGCAGCCCCCGGGATTTAATTTTTGTCTAAATTACATCTTAATTTTTTTTCCTCATCAAGACATTCTATTGAAATAGGTACGTAGAATTTATTTATGCAATTATAAGTGCAATAAGTATTAAAAAAATAAGAAGGAAGGAAGGTTCGATCTGAGTACCTTCCGTTCCGTACGCAAGTACTTTATCGACCACGCCAAAACGATAGTCTTCGCGTGATGTTTGGTACTAGTTTATATATAGATATCGCACCGCCACACTCCCATGCCAGTGATTCGGAGAATAGGCGAACGAATGATAGTATATTCGTGGCGAGCATGTGAGCAGTTGCGTCATCGTGCGTGACGGCTTGAGAATCGCGTCATTTGTGTGAGACGGCTTTGAGAAGTAACGGTTTATTTGCATCAATGTTTGACGGCTAGGTTGCTTTTGCGGGGGATAGATGGCGCCACGGCAGCGGCGCGCGAAAGAAGAGAGAGAGAGAGGTGCGGGTCTTTATCACGTCCGGGTCACCAATGAAGGAAGGAAGGAAGGAAGGTTCAATCTGAGTACCTTCCGTTCCGTACGCAAGTACTTTATCCATCGCGCCAAAACAATCGTCTTCGCGTGATGTTTGGTACTAGTTTATATAGATATCACACCGCCACAAATATATGCAGAACGTCGCACAGATCTAAGTGGTTTACTGCAATACTTACACAATAATATAAGCAACATTTCAGGAGTAAATTTTGTCACAGTTCTTTCTTCAATTAAATGTTGTAAATTAATAGCAGACCTGCTTGAATGAGTGAGTGAGTGAGTGAATATTAACATCACACTGTTCAGCTACACGAGGGCTTTTGGCGATGGACCACGTAATTTTGCACCATGGCCAAGTGACGAGCTGGCACCCCCTCTCCTAACTACCACACCACACCAACGGGAGAGCGTTTGAACTTTCGATAGATTTAATGTGCATCACTCCCCAGCATGGAGGGTCTTTAGTGGTACTGGGCTCGAACTCGGGATTAGGCCTGTCACAATCCGATACCTTGACCACTCTGCTACAGCGGCCACGGTCCTGCTTGAAAGATTTGAGACACTTCAAATCCCACTACATTACTAACAGCTCAGGATCTTCTATTTCAAATGAAGTAACACTTGAAATTGATTCCCATTCTGATTCAATAAGTGAATCCATTTGTACACAAAAACCATTAAGTGTAACAGAAGAACTAGATAAAAGTCTATTTGTAACAAAAATAAGAAGTCATTTGAACGATAAAACGTTTGACGAGCTGTGTTTTTAAAAGCTTATTTACAAAAACACAAGAAATGAAATGTTTCATTTAATTTCATTATGTACTATTTTTTTTACGATGAATTAAGTTTTGTTTTGATTTGTTTCAATAAAAAATAATATTAAACCAATTTTTAAATATATTTTCAGTTTTATTATGCAACTTCAACTACGCTTATATGTAAGTATTTTTAATAAAGAGTCCAATCCTAATCCCGGGACCAATCCTGAAATCCTGGAATTTGGATAATGTAATCTCGGGAAAATATAACACGGGATTGCAAACCCTAGGACCACCAACTAGCGAATCATGTATGCATTGTGTTTGTGTATGTTTGCGCGCGCGCAGAACTTAGGAAAACATCTACTATGGAAAATAAAGAGCTTAAAAATTTAATGTTGCAATGCACTCAAAATGAAATTGCAACGTAAATTGATTACAATAATGCCATTATTGATTTTGCAAGGATCAAAACTCAAAGAAAACGTTTATTATACAAGTACAATGACAGTAACTCATCAAAGGATAAGGATATTAAAAGTAATAAATAGTAAAGCGATAAGCGATGATAATTAACAAAAAAGTTGATAGCAGTTCTTACAATAATGTATACTCTATACCAGAGGTTCCCAAACTTTTTTGCCTCATAGACCCCTTGACAGGTTTTTCGGTTTGGGGTATAGACCCCTACTTACGTAACATTCAATTTTTGTGCAAATTCATCAACTTCAATGTATTTTTTAAAGCAGGTAGAGAGGTACTACCTTTAAAGGATTTAAATGTTTAACTCCAGGGAATTATAGTGTTTAATAGTTAAGAAAGCACATGTTGATTAAATTAAAATTTGATTAATAGATAAAATACCTGAGCAACAAACAAATGCTTTTCGTGGGAGGGATGGAATAAAAAATTTTCAACATTTTATATCAATCTTGTCAGGTTTTAACCGCTAAATATCTCCTTGGTTAATAGTATCCAGTCTTTTCTTTCTTATGTGTTTTGGAGATTGGCAAGTGCACTCTAACTCCTTCTCAATTGGAAAAACAATTAAAGGCTTTCTCAAGATATTCCATAATATGGAATAAATAACAGGTATATCTTTAAAAAGCCAAAATTATCGACATTCGTTTCTAAGCTTAACTTTAAGATCTTCGTTAGTGCCTAGTTCTTGTAAACTGACATTTTTTTTTCAAAGTGACTACAGTAATTCATTGCCTACTGTGGTATTTCGATAATCTTAACATTCTCAATCCTAGTTTCAAAATCTAAAAAAAGGGCTTTTAATTGTTGAACATAGGTTTAAATGTCTTTTTCCTGGTGGATTGTGACAAAAGAGAAACTGGGAAAATTTGCAACGCCCATTGTTATATTCCTTTTTAGCTTAATATATAAAAATACTCCTTATTATACTCCTATTATTATTATTATTATATACATTATTCTACTCCTTTAGCTTGAAATATGGTCCTTATTTTAATAAAATTTATGCTGTCGCCTTGTAACTTCATTCAATTTAGTAAATAAATATGTTAAATAGGTAATCCTGGTTTCCACTTAATTAAATTTCCTTTTAAAATTAATGTTATGATCTGGTTTAATGAGAGCCACTATCGTAGACTTCATTTTACACCTCATGGACCCCCAAATTATTTTTTTGTTGACGTGGACTCCTTGCAGGTCGTCATAGACCCCCGGGGGTCTATATAGACCACTTTGGGAATCACTGCTCTGTACCATAATTGCAAATGATTCCATTAATTTACTGTATTATTTCACAAAAGGATGGTTGGTTCCAGTGGCGTAATGTACAGGCAGGTTTTTAAGGGGCCCAAAGCCTGACTGACGCAGCTACCTACCCTTTGTAAAATTCGACGTGAGGGCCCAAAACCTGACTTTGCAGAGGGGGGGCCCAAATGTTCTCCGTTACGCCACTGGTTGGTTCGTGATGCCGTAAAGTAAGAAATGAATAAAAGTTGTACAAACCATGCTTTCCTTATGCTGCCGGTTGCCAGCACGGGGGGGGGGACACGGGGTTCATGGAAAGACTGTCCAAAAAGCAAAAACAAAGAAAGGAAAATGAGTAAGAGAGTTAAGGGAAAATCTCTCTCGAACCATAACTGGCAAGGTAAGAACTGAAGGAGTGGCGCTCTGGATATAGTGTGGGGGGGAGGGGTTGTAACAAATCCATTACTAAAACATAATATTTTTAGAAAATATTATAGTACAAACACGTGTGCAAAGATTAAGAACTGAAATCACACAACGCACAAATACGATAACACAATTGTATCCATCTCGATTTCCTAATCGAATCGCGCCTATATTATTTATTTAATTGAAACCAGTATTTTGTAATATTTTTATATACATTTATAATTAGATGTTTACTCTAAGGCAGTGGTCGGCAAAGTGCGACTCCGGAGCTGCATGTGGCTCTTTGGCTCCTTAAGTGCGGCTCTGGCACAAATATCCACGGAAGGCGCAATAATATTTTCATTTAAAAAAAAAACTAGGTAAGAAAAAAATTACATCTTATTTTGATAAATTAAAATTCTTCTATAAATCGAGAACATCTGTAATTTTTTGTTTGAGTTAAAAGATAGATAGGCAATTAAAATTTTATATTGTTGTAAAAATACGTAACGAACATCGAGTTTAATTTTATTAGTTTTCGTAAACGTAAACATAAACCATGTACAAGCTACCGGCTGAAATTGTTCGTATGTTTTCGGCGTACTCTGGTGTGATACAAAGGTACCAGAAGCATGCGCGCGCATACTTTTTCTAAAGTAGTGGTGGTACGAATTGGCATCACAGACCAGCAGTTGCAGCGTGAACAGTTTTGTCTCATCTACCATGTCTGCCGTTGACCTATCTTATTAAAAAGTTGTATTTTTCAATCTAGCTGCACATCTTACAGGTATTTGTATACGATTTTATTACACCTGCTATATATGTATGTGGTACCTGTACAAAATTTGTAATTGATTTTTCGATAACTTCTATTTATCCAAATGCTGGGAATTTTCTTCCATTTTTTTGATCATATTAAAAGTTTTGTTATTCTGATGATGGAAAAAAAATTTTTTTTTCTTTTTAGTGCAGTTACATATATGAATAAAATTGTATTTTTTAAAAAGATTTTTTTAATTTTTATTTTCGTCAATTTAATAATAATACTTTTGTACTGGTGGCTTTAGAAAAATAAATATTTGGAATATTTTTATAGGCACTTTTATAGGCATTTTTATAGGCAATTAACATGGCTAGCAAAAAGAGCAAAGAAAAATGGAAGATGAAAACCGTGAATTTAAAGTAGAACCGAGAATTAAAGTCACCGAGAATTTTGCGTTTATTCAAAACTTGAATGGACTTACGACATGTCTTATTTGTAAGGAGAAATTCGCGCATAACAAGAAGTCAAATTTAGAGAGACACTTTATAAAAAAGCACGCGTCATTTAGCACTAAATATCCTACCGGTGATGCAAGGAAGAAAGCAGTTGAGGAACTTCAGAAGAGTCAAAAGTCGTTAACTTCTGTGTTTAATAACTGGATGCAATATTCCAGCAATATGAATATGGCACAAGTTTTGTTTTTATCCAAGAGATTGCTAAGACAGGGAAACCGTACACAGACGGCGAATACATAAAAATTGTTTTATAAATGCATCCGAAGAGCTATTTCGGGATTTTAAGAACAAAGCAGATATTCTGAAAATAATTAAAGAGTTACCATTGTCTGCCAAAACCATTAAAGATAGAACAATTAAAATGTGTTCGAATATAACCACCCAGCATATCGAAGATCTTAAATTGGTTTCGGCTTTATCAATAGCAGTTGACGAGTTTTGTGACATAAATGATGCAGCGCAAGTTTCACTTTTTTGTAAGATTTATTCTCATTCAGAAGAACATTTAGGTTTATTGCCACTCAAAGGTCAAACGCGTGGAGAAGATATCGCAAATGCTGTAATTGAGTGTATGGATAAACATCATATACCCCTCGATAAAATTTTATTGATTTCAACAGATGGGGCTAAAGTATGAACGGCGTAAGAAAAGGGTTTGTTGCTATTTTGAAAGAAAAAAATATATCACGAGATACTTGTTTATCATTGTATCATTCACCAAGAAGCGCTTTGTGCACAAACATTTCCGGGTGAAATTTGTAAAGTTATGGAATTAATGATTACCATTATCAACTCCATTTTAGCTAAAGCCCTTAATCATCACCAATTCAAAGAATTTTTATTTGAAATGGAGAGTGAGTACGCTGATCTTCTGTTTCGTAACAAGGTACGTTGGTTACCAAGAGGGAACGTTTTAAAACGTTTCGCGTCTCTTTTCCCGGAAATTAAAGCTTTTCTAATTGAGAAGGGCGTTTTTTCAGTATCCAGAACTAACAGACGATCAGTGGATCCAAAACTTTCATTTCATGGTAGACGTTACGTCTCATCTAAATCAGCTTAATCGTAAACTACAAGGGAAAGGAAACTTAATTTTTTCGATGTTAGAAGAAGTAATAACATTTTCGAAAACAAATTATCCGTTTTTGCTCAGGATTTTAAAAGGGAAACATTGTTTCACTTTCCGATCCTGCTGAAGCATTACCAAGAAAATAATTCTTCTATCGATAAACACCATTTTAAAACAATTTTAAATATGAGGGAAGCATTTCTCAGCAGGTTTCAGGAATTTAAAAACAGCAGGTCAACTTTAGTATTTGACAAAAATCCTCTTAATGCTACGATAACCGAGTTGAAATTTTCTCCTTTTGAAATTGACATTGGTAGTTTTGAAATACAATTGCTGGATTTAAAAAACAAGAAGATATGGCGCTCTAAATTCGAAAGTCTTTGTGCTGAACTGGAAATATTGAAGAAAAAATGTGATCTTGGTTCACAACACAAGTGGTCTGCTTTGAATGACCTGAAGAAGGAAGACATGATCATTTTCAACGCTTGGAGTAGTATTCCCGACTCTTACGATCAGCGGAAAAAGCTCACGTTTGCTGTTCTTTCTTTTTTCGGTTTTACATACATATGCGAACAATCTTTTTCAAGCATGAACAATATGAAGAGTAAACTGAGAAGTCGTCTTATTGATGAGAACTTGGAAATATGCCTGAAATTAAAAACAACACACAACATACAAACCTGACTTACTCAAAAGTTCCAAGGAGATGCACAAGCACATTGTTCGCATTAATAAATATTTATTAAGCATGAAATTTAGTTTTATTTAGCGTAATAAAAGTTTACTAAACAAGCAGATTTGGCGCCCAATTTTTTAAAAATTGTTGTAATGTTCATATTTGGCTCTTTGGCTAATAATTTTGCCGACCACTGCTCTACGGAAATGTACTTAATGTACTTTTAAAAAAAAGAAGTGTAAAAAAATCTGTATAAATAGCAGAGGCATACAGGTCTTAGGGCTATATTAAGGAGCATTTAAATCACTTAGACATGTTTTGGGAGTCGGGTGTTCAAAATTTTGGGAATGCGATGTCAGACTGATACAGGGGAGGGAGCGGTGATCGAAAGTTTAAGAACCGCTGTTCGAAATAACTTCTACGGATAAGATACCTTTCCTCAAGAAATTTGCGCAGGAATAAAACTGCAGTAAAAATATTCGACGCCTGTCAAGAACGCCACTTCTTGAAAACGCGAAAATATGCGAAAGGGGAATAAGCGAGGAAATTATTCTTAATTTTAACATTCCGAGACATGGCAAAGACAAGAAGACCACCCAATGATAAAAGGACTCAGGCAAGGGTGTAATTAATCTCCCTGACATGCGATATCGGGAAGCGCCCTATTACAGGGTCTAATCAATTAGAGGCGGACATTGTGAAGGCGGCAAGGGCAAGGCTCCCAGAAACTCATTTCCTTCCACGTTCATTTCCTATTTCCCGCTCTCAAGGACCGCAGAGGGGGACGTTTCTTCTCTCTCTAAAAGATGACCGTCACCATCTTTTGCAGAAGGCCTCGGTTATCAGTAAATGCTAGAAAAAGGAAGAACTTTTGAAATTTTTCGAAGGACGAACAACAATTCTTGGCGGGAAAAAAAGACAGATAAACAAGTAATTTCGAATTAAAATCAAATGATAGATACAGGGCCGGCTCAAGCAGTTTTGGCACCCCGGACAAAAATAGAAAACGCCGACCCTCTCTCTAAAGCAAACAATTATAATTAAAAAAGATAAATTGTACACATAGAGAGAGATACACACCTATAAAACTTGAATATTTCTTATAAACAAAAAGGCAGAATAATAATATATATGACATGTCTTTTGAGCCAGAATCAGACTTAGTTTTAAAAAGGATCTTTATTTGATGAAATCTATACAAGCTCTGACGCTGAGGCAGAGAGAAATTTTACCACTTAAGCCAGATGTGAGAAGTACCTCTGATTTTATGAGTGTACTTGAAAGTTAATGCTGACATATAGGGCTATTAAATCTAACGAACTGGAATTAGATATGTTTATTGGCTAGGCCATATGTTCGGAAGAAATAAATGGGTGATTAGTTTGATACTTGAAGATGAAATGAAAAATGTGAGTTAAGTGCTAGATAGGGAATTTAACTTTTAATCTAATTTAATTATCCTTATATATATATATATATATATATATATATATATATATATATATATATATATATATATATATATTATTTTAAGTCTTAAAAATACAAAATAATTCCAAATTTAGGACATAATTATCTGTTATTATTTCAAACGAGTAAAATGTAAGAGAAGGAATTGCCCACTCCAGCAGGCCAATCTCTTCGAAAAAAAAGTCTACTGATGGTGAGGATCACGAGCGTTTATTTTCACTTATAGTAACTACACTCAAGGCTAAACCCAAACACCTTCTATTCCTCACTATCTACCAAAAACTTATTACCTCTGTCCCCTTTAGATAGCTGACACCGAACATTGTATGGGTGAATGGAATGTCTATTTTGACCTTACTCCGAGATGGTGAGAAAATTACAAGTGAAAGATGTGTAAACATATCAAATTTTATGATTTAACATATACTCCGGCCTCGAACCCTTCAAGTTTCAACATATCAGTAAACTGACAGTAAACTTACAGAGTACAAAATAAGGAAATAAAATACATTAAAGGAAATACCAAATTCAGACCCAATAATATTTCAGAAAATATATAAAATTTTCTGTAACAAAAAAAATTTTTTTTTTCTAATTCAATCCAAATGCTACCTTTAAAATTTACCGCCCAAAGCTGGGGCAGGCCCTAGAGCCGCCCCTGATGGATATAGTAAGCGAGAATATATTTATTTAACTGCCTAAACTTCGAAAACACTTCAAATTGGGCTTAACTTTAAGCTTAACTAATTGTAACTAATTTGATATTGATATACTACTTGTTTTTAGCTTAGTTTTAAAATTACGCCAAATAGATTTTTGTTATCGTGGCGTAAAATTATCGCCCCAACTTGACAAAATTTTAGAACTATTTGGAGGAAAATTCAGTAGCGTACCGATATCAAGTTAGTACCAACTGTTGCTCTATTTAATTCAATATTCTCTTTAAATATATTTGTTGCACGATTCAGTTGAATTCAACATACACATAACGGAGTACTTACGTATTATACCGTAAAGATAAATTTCGCCAAATGTTGTCATTGCGAATGATATCAGCCAAAGTTTATTCCATGTTGCCTTTTATTCTTATAACGATTCGAATAATCAAAAAAAAAAAAAAAATCACCGGACGTATAATACCATCAGACATATATTAGAGTTAAATGAATTATTGAATTAATGCAGACGATAATAATATGGAAGATCGCCCTAAGCAATATCGATAACTACTGCATAATTTAAATAGTCAATTAAAAATTGGTTCAAAATAAAGAAAAAAGAAATTTAAATAGAACTAAAGATTTTACAATGCGAAATACAGTCATGCAAGCCGGAACAGAATTATTGTATTTGCACATGCGTGGGAAGAGTTTTTCGCTATTGGCTGCATTGTCCATCTCAAAAATGAATTTAAATGAATTTCTAATGAAAGAAAAAATTTTGTAAGTGGAGGGCCTACTCTCTCTGTTTCTGTTATGAAAATGAGATCTGAGCTTACTTTCTAACCTCTAACGTCACAAGCATTGATGAACAAGTAATTTGGTAAGAATGAGATTAAGAAATCAATACGTACTCGTAAATATTCTCCCTTTTGGTAAAATATAATTCATCGTATACGTAACTATCGTTGATGTTTGCATAAATTACTACAGCTGTAAGTTACATAAGCTATTACATATTGTAAAAATTACGTTAGTTATTTTTGTAATATTTGCCAAATAAATCCATGCAATTTTAAATACCTTGGCTTAAATATTCCCCCCTCCCAAAAAAATATATTAAAAGTGCTTTTAACAAATATCCAGCATAAAAGAATATTTATTTTTGAGGAAAGACATCCCAAAGGAAATTTTATTTTTCTTAATATAGAGTTTCACCATGTTTAAAGAAAGAAACAGAAAAGGAAAAAAAATGAAAATTGCATTTTTGTTTCACGATACCTAAAAAAAATTTACATCAGCGTTTCTTAAACTGTGGGGCGCATCTTCTAGGGGAACGTGATAACTCTACGGGGGTCATGAGCATATTAAAAAATCTAAAACAAAAGATTTTAAAAAATTGTTAATTTACTGAAAGTAAACAAACAAAATACATTCTGGTATCATAAAAAATAAAATACACATTTACACAGATATCATATACTTATAAATGTATCAGTATTGTAAAATGTACCCTGCTGGCCACCGTAAATGCAACACCCTGAAGGAAGCATGCAAATAACATGAAATTTACAACATAAATAAGCGCGGAGATGAGATATGCAAATGATTAGAATTTCAGCGTAGACACACATCACGCGCGCTTGTGGCGCCACCTCAAACCGCTATTTAAGGCTTTTAGATTTCGACGATTTAATAAAGTTCGGCAATTGTGGTTTTTTCAAAAAAACTATCAGTTATGTCTCGTAGAAAACAGCGATCAGCTTTTGATCAAGTATCCGAGTTCGACAGAGGAAGGATAGTGGCTACCGAGATTGTGGATTATCTTTCAGGGAAATCGGTAGTCGTGTTGGACGAAACAAAACAACTGTAATGCGGATATGTGACCGTTGGATGCAGGAGGATACGACGGACCGACGTGGTCAATCGCATCTTCCTCAGTGCACCACTTCATGTGAGGACAGGCAAATTGTGCGCATGGCAGTGACGGATTGCTCAGTCACATCACGAACCGTAGCACAGCACATTGAGTCTGTAACGCATCATTCAGTGTCTGCGCGTACCATTCGACGCCGTTTACAGCAGAGTGGTCTGTCCTCAAAACGTCCATTGCTTGGTCTACCCTTGACGCAGAACCATAGACGTCTCCGCCACCAATGGTGCGATGAAAGAAGGATGTGGGCGGCAGAATGGAATAAAGTTGTCTTTACTGACGAGTCACGCATCTGTCTGCAACACCACGATGGTCGGATTCGAGTCTGGAGACACAGTGGAGAGAGGATGCTGGCCAGCTGCGTTATGCACCGCCACAGTGGTCCTACACCGGGTAATGGGGCGGTATTGGATATCACTCTCTCACTTCTCTAGCACGCATTGCCGGTACTTAAACAGCCAGCGCTACGTCTCCGAGGTGTTGGAGCCAGTTGTCCTTCCTTACCTTCAGGGCTTGGCCACAGCCATATTTCAACAGGATAATGTGCCGCGACCACACGTGGCACGCATTGCCCAAAGGTTCTTCGTCAATCACCAGATTGAATTGCTTGCCTGGCTTGCTCGCTCTTCGGATCTTTCGCCAATAGAAAACATGTGGTCCATGGTTGCTCAACGATTGACCCAGATTTCACCCTCAGCTGCCACACCAGATCAACTTTGGCAACGTGTGGAAGCTGTTTGTTCTGCTGTACCCCAAAAACAGATCCAAAGTCTCTTTGAATCAATGCCGAGGTGTGTGGCAGCGGTGATCTCCAACAATCGCGGCTACTGATTCTGGCAAGAACCACACTTCACAGAAGTCTATAAATTTAATCACTTGATACTTGGTCAGCATGTTATCTACAAAGTAAATTTTGTTGTGCTGTCTATTGTTTTTCAG
The DNA here is from genome assembly GCA_019973935.1 of Trichonephila clavipes. Taxonomy (NCBI): domain Eukaryota; kingdom Metazoa; phylum Arthropoda; class Arachnida; order Araneae; family Nephilidae; genus Trichonephila; species Trichonephila clavipes. The sequence goes on along the minus strand of BMAU01001371.1, from coordinate 841,347 downwards.
GTGTTGCATTTACGGTGTCCAGCAGTGTATCTTATAATTAATTTAACAATACTAAGTTAAAAACAAGTTTAATAATTACCAGTGACCCCAAGACCTTGTCATATATAATATTATATAAAAAAGAAAGAGTTATCTTGATAATTTGTACGGTTTATAATTAATTCCCTAACTGTCGATTAAACGTGATTCATTCCTCAATGCTATCGTTTTCCACGTAGGCGCACGTATTTGATGTATTTGGGGGGGAGGGGTAGAGAAGGAATAAATAAGCAAATCATCTGAAATAAGTAAAGCGAATCAGAGCAGAGGACAGAAAAAATCGTACTTCGGAAAGACGTATTTATATGTTCGGGGCAATTAACGCTTTGGCTGAGCGAGACGTTTATATACGCCGGGGGCACTTGTCGTATTGTAGCTTTAGAGTCAAAGTATAGTTTTATTGAATTCAGAACATTGTTACTGTCTGGAGGGGGCACAATGAAAATTATGATTGAAAACTGGGTCGCAAATACTGAAAGTTTGAGAGGGAAAAAAAGCACTGAATTACAGTAAGTATTAATGTTAAATCCAAACAACGAATAAAAAAAGTATGCTTTTCCAAAAACTGTATTACATTTTTATAAGTTTTCAAATCAAAAAATTCTGAGGAATTAAAAATTTTAAAATATGAGCTTAAGATTCTGCTTATAAATATTGTTCTTTCAGATTTCTTATTCAAGTAAATCAGACAGTTATAATAATATTTCTTCTTTATTTTTACTTTAATATTTGAATCTAGCCACGGTAACTTAGCTGATATAACCACGGGCTTGTGGCTGACGTGTCATGAGTTCGAGTCCTAGTGCCACAGAAGACCCATCATGTAGAGGGCCTCAGGCACTTTAAATCTGCCGATGTTCTAAATTTTCACATTTACAGATTGTGAAGTTCCCACCGATCCATTCTACACTGTCACCTGTGTCTATGGGGAGGAATGAAGAACTACTAAAGTCTTCATACTAAAGTCTGTTTATTAAAATCTTGTTGTATGTTTAAACACAATACAACAAGAATAATCTAAGGAGGATGATCAAGAATGAGAAGACGCAACACGTACTACCAATTGATAGCGCAACTAACCACTGAATCTAACTTTATAGATTAAATAATATCTCAATAGAAAATGCCTTATACTTAAATTTCAATCTATCAAGCTTACCGCTATATCCTAGATAAACAGCTACGGTCCTATAGCCTCTTTTCTGGCTTTAATCTGGCTATGCTCCGTTGGTTTCGGACCCACTTTTGGTTAATCTGCACCGGCACTGTTAGGCTAATTCCCAAGATTAGGATTCCTCTTCTAGACTATATCTCATATCACCTTACGACTACCTTTCTACTTAGCAACCCCACGAATGCTAAACTTCCCATATATATATATGATTCCTAATTTACATATGTACTTTCTTCTTCTTGAGTAAGTTTGAAAGAATTGCCATTTTGGCGCCAAAGAAATCCCAAGAGGACAGTTAATTGAAATAGCGATGAAAGCCCCGTCACAAGATGTTAAAGTTCGGAGAGTGCTAGCTCAGGTGTCGTTCTCGTTACTTGACCACGGTACAAATTTACGAGATCCGTTACCCGAAGTGTTGGTGTTGCTTAATAATGCGGCATTCACTCCCCTATAATTTAATTCTAACAAACAATTTTTTTTATACCGAACTGAAGCTTTTGGACCTGAAACTACTCTATAACAAGCTACAAGCAACATGCAAACAATAAACCGCCCCTAAAATGCATAAGCTTCGTAATATCAATGTAAACATAAATAATAAAGTAAACACATGTTTATCAAAATATAAATTATTTACTTGAAAACATATTCGTATATCATTCCTCCACGCATGTAAAATAATTTTTACTAACAGAACATTCTACTAAAAACTCTTAATGTTTGAACGATGGAGCAAAAAAGTCAGAAAAAATTACATATTTATTAAAAATCACTCAAATAAACAAAATTACTGTCTATTCCAGAAAATAAAATGTTCTTAAAAGAACTGTGGAATATTTCTAGAAACATTTAAGTTTTACTAAATACTTTTTTCGAATCCTAAAATATTCATTAATATAAAAAGAAATTCTAGAATATCCTCGCATATTCTGCAAGTACTTTGTTACGGATAATTTATAATTAAACTAAATAGACACGGAATTGTTATTACTGACCACCATTTATTAATAGAATTTCGGATTTATCGAATTATGTGTGTTAGCTATAAACAGAAATATTTTTAAAAAATTCATTTGAATTCTCACAGGAACGTTTCCTTTTTCCTTTCCCGACGTAGATTCTAATATGTTTATTATACTGCCGAGTTGACACAACAAAACACCCGGAAGGCAGAGTATTAATAACCATTACTGTATCAGATTCTTATTCAGAAAAAAATATTTTCACACTATTACATTTTTCTCTCAGTAAATAAGAAAACCAGTAAAAGATAGATAACGAATCAACACAACATCTAATTCATTCAATCTTCTAGTTTCTTTTCTTGGCTTTCAGAAATGGATTCATAATCTTATCAACCAAAACATTCGATATCCAAAACCGAAAATGATATCCAGCTCACTTTACAAAATTCATTTCACAAAGAGCAATTGAAAAAATATCGCCGAGAGCTACCGAATTCAATTATAATTTGTTTAGATCGCCAAAACCATCGCCACATCATTTATTTTCTAGCTCGGAGGTGACAAAGGATTCCCCATCTTGGCACAAATGATACAATGCAACAAACACTATGGCAATTTAACAAATTGGTTCTTATACGATTAAAAAAGTAGGAAGTCAAACTGAGAACAACATGACCGCACGGTTCCTATCAACGGTGTATGGTGTTAACACCGTGGTAGAACGGCACGAGATATTTAACGCTTCAAAGGTCATTTCTTTGTCCTCTGGTTTTCCCGCCCCTTTTTTATGTCTTCCGCCTGTGGCACGAATGCTAGTTGGAGAAAAAGTACATTACACAAAGTTTAATTCGCACTCAAATGGTATCATTTTTATTAAATGATCTGGCTCGTACAGGAATAGTATCATTCCGTGATGCGATGCATGAGTAAAAATGGCCGTGTAGTAGCGAAACTGAACTGTTCCTTTCTCTAAATCCGTTTGCATGACTTTGGTTCAAAATGGAAGATCAGATGAGGCACTCAACTGGAAAACGCAAAAAAGATTGAAATCAAAACTTTGAAAACAGTACGATGTTCACAATGATATCTGATTGATGATTCAAGAAAAATATTTTGTTGGTTGCTTTATTATTTTCTGGACACAATATTACCGATCAGTCATTAGATTCATTCAATCATTTAAGATTTCATCAACGAATTGAAAATGCATTATTGAATTCACTAAAGCGATTGACTGTGCTCGGAACTATGATTTTCTGAAAAAGGCGTATAAAAGAATAATTTCTTTGAGATTTAGTGTTACTTGAATTAGAATATATAGCCATTGTTTAAAGAATATTATTACAAGATAACATTTAGCAGCAATTTTATCGCAAAAAATAAAGAAACAATTACCTATTTTCAAAACATAATATATATATATATATATATATATATATATATATATATATATATATATATATATATATATATTAAGTATTGTAGTAGCGTTTGCCGGTGTTTGTTTGTTGTCATATCTGGTTCATTGAAAACATCTTTAGAACTGAGTTTCATCTTATTTTGAAGCACACATAGCGTTACTGGTCAATCACTTTATATTTTACATCTATTTGTTAAAAACACATAAGCAGACATATATAACAGAAGCGACATCTTTACGGACACAACACAAATACAAAGAGCTGCAGTTATTTACATTCTTACATGACGGCAAGCAGACAAAGAGGCCGATTGCACAAGATTTTTGCTTTTACACCAGCAGTGCAAGCGCGTGATTGTTACGTAATAGTAGTTCTGATTGGCTTAGAAAGGGCGGGACAGGGATTTCGAACTAGCCGATTACGATTAAGATTACAATGTTATTTTTAAACCAAAGATTTTAAAGTTATTTTAAATTTTAGTGCAAAGACTTAATAAAAAGGATACCAGAGGGAATTATTACACATATATACTTCTTAATTCATAGAGGGTACATAAGTATTTTTAAAAATCTTATGGGGGCATTGTAAAAAAAGGTTGAGAATCACTGGCTAGGATAGAGGGAATCCTATTTTAAAGTACTGGAGGAGAAAAATGACATTATTACTAGAAAAATGTGAGTGAATTTGCATTTAATATTAAGTGTAAAATGATGCAATTATCCATTTAAATGTGCAAGTGCAACTAAATTAATTTTTCAGTAAAACATTTCTGAATAAATCTTTAAAAAAATTCTAAATTAGCAAATAGTTAACCCTTACAAAGCTAAAAGAATTTTAAAAATGGTGTGATTGTCGTATTTAATTGTAACCTTTTCTGCATTTTTTATACAGAATGTTAAAATAGAATGTATGCCGAACGCAGTTATGTAAGGGGACCTTTAGGGGAATAGAAGGAAAAAAAACAAAACTTCAAATTAATTTGGTACCTATGATAAAACAACATTTCAGTTTAATTGTGTTGGTAATGATATTATGGATTTTCTCACACCCTTTATGTTATTTTTCCAAGTACGATTTTGTGTAATGAAAATGACAGGTGAAACAAATGCCTCCTAATGAAAATAGTTCTACTGAAAAAATAACTCCCTGTGGTCGAATGTGACGTACACAGACTATTTTCATGGGATGGGCTACATTTTTTAAAAAAGAAAGACGAAAGTACCCAAATGTAGTTTTTATGCTAGAAATTAAAAATTTGTTGGTCAATGAGAGGGTTTTCAATCTACAAAATCCTAGCGTACGTCACTGTTGTGATTCCTTATCATTTCTATTTATTTTAGGCTTAAACAAACTAAAATACACAGTTATATACTAATATTTACTCATAGCACTCTTATGGTCTTTTGTAAGGGTTAAGTAAATTTCTCAATGAGAATTTTCTGAATGTATTTTTTTTTTAATCTGAATTAAAAAATAAACAAAGAGATAAGCATCATAACATTTCAAAACACAAAAATCGATGCATCAAGAATTCCCTAAAACGACAAAATAGTTACAGTTATGAGTGGGATATGAACACGCACAGAAAAAAACTATAATTTTAAAGCAACTGGAGAATTTATTCCAAACTAAGAATGCTACCAAGATATTGGCTAACCTCTGGTCTGAATGCAAGCTATCACCTACCTTCAGTGGCGTAACGGAGAATATTAGGGCCCCCCTAAAAGGTCAGGTTTGGTGCCCTAAGCCGTACTTGACGTAAATCAGGCCTTCGGAGCCTTAGGCGATGCGGTTGTTTTGGGAGTGTACGTTAAGCAATTGCCTACTGTGGCAGATATTAAAACATCTTTTGGATAATGTCTGACTCAAACTCCCAACCAAAAAGGCGACAGCAGCGCCACCGTTTGAAGGGAACTGATTTAATTCAATATAAAAATGGACGCGTAGAAGAAACGCCCGAAGACTACGCGATAGTTTGTACAAATTGATATAGATGTTGTTGATAGACTAGCTGTATGGCCCGGCGATGCACGGGCTTTCTCTCTACTTTCATAAATTTTCCCTATCCATCACAAAATCAGCACTTCTAATACTCTTTTTCAAAATGACTGCATGATTAACGTGCATCGCTGCCCTACACGGGAGTCTTCAGTGGTATTGGGCTCGAAATCATGACATGGCTACCATGATCCGATACCTTGACCACTGGGCTACCGCAGCCCTCTCTCGCTATCAGAGCTCTCGAGTATGTGAACAGTGGGACTTTAATATTCACTCACTCACTTTGCTACTTTTTAGGCCCTAGAAACGAAAATGTACCTTTATAAAAATAGTTGTACATTGAAAAAAGTAGAAATTTTTTATAATTACAAAATTTCACAACTCTATTAAATGTTTAATTAAAATTTTGAGCATTTTTTGAAATGTTCGAAACACGGAGAAAAAATTTCATAGTTATTTTTATAAATGAAGAAGTTATAAAAACTTTGAATTTGATAAGTAGTTATTAAATATTTAAAATTTGAGTATTTTTTAAAAATTCATAAGTAAAAGTTTTTGGCATTTTATTTTTTAAATCAGTAATTCTAAAAGATCAAATTATGAGTTTTTTAAAAATCATTTTCAAATAAACGCCTCGATATTGATTCATTATCTTAAATTATGTAAAGTATCATTGTTTTGTACAAAAAAAAATTGTATCGTGATGAAATAAATTATCTTTCCAATTACAAATTTGCTGGCGAAGTTTTAAAAAACGCGAATAAAATTTATAGAGTATTTTTTAAAAAATCATAAAAATTAAGCGATGATGTTGTTTCGAACCCGGGTCCAATAGTTAGTAATGAAGCGCTTTAAGCGATCGTGGGAAATCATAGGGAAAAAGAAGTGAAAAGACTTTCAAAATAGAAGGAAGAGTTATTCCTATTGTGTAAAAATGCTTTATTTTTTAAAGTTTTGATTTTTTTTCGGGCTTCATTTTTAAGTTAAAATGCCTTCAAACTTCTTATATCGACTGTAATCAGTAATTTTTAAACAAAAAATGTAACAAAAACAATTCTTAAATATTTTTCGCAAAAAGGTAAAAAAACGAAAAACACAATTTTTTTTAAAAAAAAAACAGTAATTTTAAAGTAATTTTTTCAATATTTGTACAGATTACGGATAGTATTGTTCTACACACGGAAGAAACTTTCGTGAGATTATGTTTATAAATAAAGAAGTTATTAAGTATTTAAATAAAATTTTAAGTTTTTTTTTTAAAATCGTAAAAAAAAGTTTTTTGACATTTAATTTTTTTAAATGACTGATTCTAAAAGAGAAAAGCATGAACTTTTTTTAGTGTAAAATATCATTTCATTAACGCGAACGAAAATGCAAGCGGAACGATTTTGAAATCATTTTCCTAAAAACGTACCGATTTTGAGTCATTTTAGAAAAAATCGTAAAAAATAAAAAATATAATTATTTTGTAAAATAAATTATACCGTATCGTGGCGAAGTAAATGATCTTTCCGATTCTGTAATTATTTTTTGGCTGAATCTCAAAAAAATTAGATCGTGTTTTAAAAATGTCTGGAAAAAAAGGTCGGAGAATTTGAACTTTGCCCCTAGCGGGAAAAAATGGCACTAATTATTAATTAAAAACCTTAAAACGCATATCTTTTTAACTAATTAGAATATCGGAATATAAATGGTAAAAACGGATTTCTCGGATCATTCCCGGACTTTTGGTACCTTTGGCGAGTTTTTGCGTCGTGCGGTTCGTGAGAAGATAGATTTACATACGTTTGATTATCTACGAAATTTAATAGTGTAGATGATAGATATGTTATTTGTCTAAAGTTTGTGCCGTATTAATTGTGCTAAGTCCAATGTATTATTATGTGTGCTTTAAGAAATAAAAATCTATAGGTCACAATTTTTTTTTTGACTTTGTTTTATTCAAGTCGTGACAGCCCTTCATTGACAAGGTAAGCCTTTTCACCTTGATCTTTTCTTCATTTTTAACAAAAGTGAAAATTTCTTTTAAGTTTTTTAGCAAAATATTTTCAACTTCCAGTATGAATCGGCAACATTTTCACAATCTTACAGATTAAAAGAAAGCACTCATAGCATATGATTCACGGATCACAGTACTCTATCTTCATTGTTCCATAAAACACTATACACTTCATTAATTTTCCATTTTGGAGCGTCAGTATCAATTATCGGAAGATTTCTGGCGACAATTAGTCATGGTATATAATACACCTGTTTTTGAAAGTAAAATTCATTTATAATCACCAGAAGGTATATGAAAAATTAATATTCTTATCGAAAATTGATTAGGTTGTTGAAGTAAGGATGAAAAAAAAAGCGATATCATATAAGGCTATTAAGTACAAATGTTAAAGTTACAGAGGCTTATTAACAGTTTATCAGGTTGAATTTTATGAATCGAAGTATATTTGAACTTAAATTAATCTTTTTTTTTCCTAAGCTTTCATTTCATCAGTCAAAGACTTGAGCTAAATGATGATATTCTAAAGCAATTTTTGTCTTCCTTTCGATAAGTTAATTAAAACTTAGTGTTTAATTATTTACAGTCTGACCATAACCACGAAATCGAATGCAAAGTGCTGGGGCAAAAATTCTAGACAGGCTAAAATCTTTCAAGGAGTTTAACCCTTTACCTCTACCGACGATACTTATAAGTACCACTCACTTTAAAATTACATAGAATAACCATTTTTACGAATATTCAAACGATACTTAGCAGGAATATTCTTCGAAATCCACTCTTCTAAGATATATGGCAGCACGGGTTCTATGATGAGTACTTTAGTGGGGAAGGTGAATAGTTTTATAGCAGAAATTTCGTTTTCCTCTCACGGCGTTTTCAGCGGATTGCGAAGATTGTCCTTTTTGTTCCGAAAAAATAGTTTATATCAAAAGGTAACTGTCTTTTTTTGTATGTTAATGAAGACCTTAGAAAACGATTTGACTATTTATTTTAAGTGAACAATTTGTATAGTTAATTTTACAGTTGAATATCTCTGTAACTAATTAATTATCCCTAACTAATTAAAATTCCCAAAGTTGAATATTTTGTTTATGTATATCCCTTAATTTTCAATGTAGTGATTCAAAAAAGAATATTGCATGAAAAAAACTGCAGTAAATCATAATGCGGTAGATAAAGGGTTAACGAAGAATTTTATTTGGGAAAAAAAATGCACGTATGAAACTGAACAATCAGGGATGTAGTTTCTCATTCTAAAGTTTGTAATCTTAATAACATGATGAATAATATCACAAAAAATTACATGTAAGTATTAAAATTAATCCACTACATCTAAATTAAATGAGAGATTAATTATTACCTTATCCAGAGATTCACAAAGTGGTCTATATCGACTTCCAGGGGTCCACGTCAGCAAAAAAATAATTTGAGGGTCCGTGAAATGTAAATGGGGTTCTACGATAGACTAAACCAGATCATGACTTTAATTTTTAAAAGAAAATTTTAATCAAGTGGAAGTCAGATTTACCTATTGAACAGATTTATTTTCTAAATTTACCGAGGTAAATTTGCAGTTACAAGGCAACAGCACAAATTTTATTAAAACAGGGTTATCATTTCAGTGTTACTTGCCATAATTAAGCTCAAGGGGTATAATATTGGACGTCGCGAATTTTACAGTTTCTCAATTTGTCACGGATAATCTGCCAGGAAAATGACGTTTTAACCCACGTTAAACTTTTAAATCCCTTTAATCAGATTTTAAAAATAAGTTTAAGGATGCTTTGAATATGTTAATTACCACAGTAGGCAATGAATTCATTTTGTCACTTTGAAATAAAAATGTCAGATTACAAGAGGAACTGATTCGAATAACCACTAAGGAAGATCTTAAGGTAAAGTTTAGAAACGCATGTCAACAATTTTGGCTTTAAAAAGATATACCTGTTATTTATACCGAATTATGGAACATCTCGATAAAGTTTTTAATTGTTTTTCCTGGAAAGAAGGAATCTCAGTGTAGTTGTCAATCTCCAAAATTTAAAAAAAAAGGAAGAAGGAAAAAGACTGGACACTACTAACAGAGGTTTAGAGTTAAACCTGGCAAGACTGATGCCAAATGTTGAAAAATTATTATTGAAGCACCATATTCATCTCCTTCATTAAAATGATTTGTTTGTAGCTCGATTATTTTATGTACTAATTAAATTTCAATTTAGTTAATCAACATATGTTTCTTAAGCTTTAAGCACTATATTTCAATACAGATAGAAACATAAAACTTTTAAAATAAGTAATGTCGTACCAGTTGTCAAAAAAACTTTAAAGTTGATAAATTTGCAGAAATTCAAAATTAGTTAAGTAGGGGGTCTAGCCAAAACCGAAAAGCATGGCAAGGGGTCTATGAGGCAAAAAAGTTTTGGGAGCCTCTGACCTATCACTATTCATTCATTTTTGGTTGCAATAGCTGAGTGATTTTGGAAACTAAATCATGACTGCTAATGTTTTAGGGATCGAAGTCTGGTTCTACTAAAACTCGTGGCCGTGGTAGCTGTGTGGTCATGGTCGCGACCTCGTACCCTGCGTTATCGAGTCATGGGCTCGAGTCCTAGTGTCTATTTCGACCCAACATGTAAAAAAGTTGATTGTAGCGGTATCGTCATAAGCCAGTAACAGCCTCCGGACAGAGGTGATCCCTTTTGTCTAGTGGTCATGCTACTTGGTTTAGGATCCATAGGTCGCGGGTTCTATCCACAACATTAGTGTCCTTGACTGAATCAGAAAAAGCTCAACTTTCTGATCTGTCGTGGCACCATCTACCCGCAAGAAGGTCAATCAAAAGCCATCAGACTCACTTGATGCAGTAACCAAAAAAGTCGTCAGACTGACCCTAGAGGCAGCAACCAGTCATCGAACTCAGTTGACGCAACAGCAACAACTCACACACTCGCCATAACAGCAAATATTTGGTTCGTTCGCCTATCCAACAATTCATTGGTGGTGAAGTACTGTAGCTGTATCTTCATAAGCCAGTAACAGCCTCCGGAGAGAGGTGATCATTTTTGTCTAGTGGTCATGTTACTCGGCTTCGGATCCATAGGTCGCGGGTTCTATCCTCCTCACTGATGTATGTTAAGTCTATCAAGACAAAGTTCTGACGTGTGGAAGTCTGAAAAATGAAGTGCCCGCAGAGTTATCATCCTTGTCAATAGAACTAATGCAGTTTCAAAGTGTGCGACGTGAATAAAAAAAAATTCAATCCATTTCTTTAAAGTAGGCGTAATATCGTTCTTAAAAAATTACTGTATCGAAATTTAAAAAGCATATCTAAGAAGATAGTAACTGCATATTTCTGAGATGAAAAGAGAAATACTCTTCTTGAACCGTTCTCATAAACGAAGTATTTATTTGTTAGCTTCGGGAAATTTCTTTTAGCTTCTTATTTTCCCTGAAGAAAAAACAAAATAAAAGGCGAAACCAGAAGTCCAATTTTATGAAAGAAATTTGCGCATTTGAAATATCGATTTAAGATTAACCGATTATTGAATGCATTCATATTTTACAGAATAGAACTCTATCCCCCCAAAAAAAGTGGAGAGGGAAGAATTCTCCATGGGAAAAAAATGCAATGCGCCATTAATGTATATTCAATGAAATACGATGGGAAAATGAAGCGTGAAATAGGTGGGAAACTTTCATTTTTTTCAATAGATAATAACAGTAAAACACGTTTCTGTTGAAAATTCTAACTGAAGATTTAAGATTTCACCGAAAAAAATTTCCTACTCATTTTTCCAAATTGCAGATTTATATCTAGTGAGGTATAAGTAAGAAAAATTTCAATTCTAGAAAATTCAGTTGAAACAGAATGAAAATTTAATTATTTAAATACCGGGACTACTAAGAACTTTTTTTTCAAAACTTACCATCGTGTGCTATAATGATTTCAAAAACCTTTTTATTTTTAAGAATACATATAAATATCTAACATTCTTTTTATTCTCTACATTATTTAAAGATGTACGAAAAACAAAATTCTATAAAATAATCGCCACTAAGCCTAACCCTTACACAATGAGAGAACATATAAAAAGGAGAATTGTGTGTGTGATTTGATTTTTAACTTGCGTCATAACCAGAAACTTCTTGAGGCCCTGAGCCCCTACTCAAAAGTAGGCCCTACTGCTCCTACGTAGATATAGACCCGAACTACGAAGCATAAACGTAGACAGTACACAGCAAAGGTTGTCAAAAAAAAATACTCGTACAAACAAATAAATGTGTGTATGACTTACACTCGCACAAACCGGCTCGACCGACTGTCGCCTTTTGACTGAAGGAGTAATGATGGTGTATGGTGGTAGGCCTAAGCCCAGGGGCGCATCTACCACCGTATCAATGAAACAGGGCCCAAACTTCAGAAGCTACAGTACCTCTAATAAAGCTTTCATTTTTAAAAAAGGGCCCCGAAGGAGTTTTGATACGGGGCTCATTCAGAATTAGCTACGCCAGTGCCTAGGTCTATATATGGACGACGGCCATCACATATAGTCTGAAACTCCAATGTGTTTTTCGGAGAATACAACCGGAAATAACATTTGACCGTTGAATTTATTGTATTTGAACTTGAATGGACGAACAGAAAGTATTTTACTAACGATTGAAAATTTGAAGATATATATATATATATATATATGTCATGTATTGTAGTAGCGTTGGCCGGTATTGGTTTGTTGTCATATCGGGTTTATTGAAGACATCTTTAGACGACTTTTTCTCCTTTATTAGGAAGCACACATCAGCAGATAAAAACACAATTGCGGTGCATTTTCACATTAAATAGAGAAACTTTCGACGATTACTAAGTAAAGCAGACAACGACAAGCAGCAGCAGCGGTTATTTATATTTTTACATGATGAAGGCCAGCAGACAAAGAGAGCGATTACACCAGATTTTTTGCTTTTATATCAACAGTGGCTATTACGTAATGATAGTTCTGATTGGCTAGAATGGGCGGGGCAAGAATTTCGGACTGCCCGATTACGATTAAGATTACGCTGTTAACTTTGAATCTTTGGTTTAAAAATATTTTAAATTTTAGTACAAAAGAGTTAATTAATAAAAAAGGATATTAGAGCGAGAATTATTACATATATATAAGGAGATTGTGAACTAGTAGTAGGAATTCAATGACAAGCATCAATTGTGAACACAAACTTATAACTAAACGTTGAATTTATTTTTATTTCGTTCGAGTCCTAGCGCCACTCATGATCCACCGTGTAGCGGGATTGTTAGATGTTAAATCCGACTCTGCTCAAACGTAAAGTGGTGTGGAAGTTTGGAGAGTGTTTCATCGTCGTCACTTGACCATGCTTCAAAATTACGAGGTACGTCATTAATATACCTTATGTTGCTTCGAAGCGCAATGTTGACAATCAATCAATTAATTAATTTTTATTGAACTCCTACTATTAGTTCACACTCTCCCAAAATATATATATCTTGTTCAAATTTTCAGTAATTAATAAAATATTTTTTATTCATCCACTCAAGTTCAAATACATTTTTTAAAACTAATAAAAGGACGGTTTTTTCAAATATTAATCCATTAATTCTATTTAATTAATGAATAAATAGTAACAAACAAAACTACAGTCCAACACCCTATATAAAAAGGAAAATTGCTCGTTGTGCCCCTGTAGAGCAATGGGACTTCTAATCCAAAAGTCGTGGGTTCGAATCCCACCAGGAACGGCCTAATTTCTGAAAGTGTGATTTCTTTGTACTATACTATTTTATTGGAATAATTAAATTTAATTAATGAATAAATAGTAACAAACAAAAATAATAGTCCAACATCCTATACAGAAAGGAAAATAGAAAATTACAATGAAAATCGCTTTCTGTTTTGCCACTTAATAGTGTGGTTATGTCATGTATATACACATTTATATCAATTGTAATTATTTAATAAATAGTAATTTAAGTAAAATTTTTCTTTGTTGACCAATGCAGAAATTGACTTAATTTTTTTATATATATTGCTTGTTTTTTCAGTAACTCCACTAGTGTAATTCGTCAAATTATAATTTTAAAAACAAATCGAGTTTGAAGCACTCGAAATTGCTTATAAATGATTCACCAAAACATTTTGCACCATTCAATAGAGTTTATTCTTAAGATTTCTGAAGTATTTTATTTCATTTCGATCGGCATGCTCTTTAGATTCGTCCTTGAGCTAAGCCTCTCTCGAGCAATCAGTTCCATTCAAACCTCGCGCAGAGAAACGGTTGATCAAATTGCCTTCTGTGAAGAAATAATAAATAAAGGGAGGTTGAAGAGAAGAGAGGAACGGCATCGAGAATTAATCATATCGTTCCTGGAGTACAACAAAGAACTTCTCAAGGTCATTGGGATGAAGGGATGACAAAAGAAACGGCGATAACTCCAAGAGTAAGGGGGCCGTGGATCGAGCCTTTGCAGTTCGTTAAACCATAACGGGATTAGTTACGGGAAAATGTTAACAATGAAGATGAATCGAGCAAATAAAACTTTTACGTGTGCTTACTTTTGAGGTTTGTTTCATGGTAGGATCTCGGAGCACACTGCATACAGTTTGTTAATGTTGGAAACCCATGGGAAAAGAATAGTGTAGTCGTCGACTTGATTACACCCACGCAATGAAAGGTGTTCCATAGGTTCCAAAAACATTTGCGATTAGTTTATTAATATTTATTTTGCTCTAAATGCACTATTATTATATTTCATATCCTTAGTAAATATGAGAAATTTTGATGGATTGATAATGGCGCTCTTCTACACAACACAAGGAATACTGGTGACACACTTCTTAATTTTTAAATATATAAGTAATATAAGAAAAAATTAAGTCAATTCCTAATTAGATCAACAAAGAAACATTTTATTTCAGTTATTTTTTATTAAATAGTTACAATTAATATAAATACGTACATATAGGTATATGATAGAGTCCCAATATTAAGAGGCAAAATAGAAAGTGATTTTCCATTTTCCTTTCTATATAGGGTGTTGGACTATTATTTTTGTTTGTTACAATTTATTCATTCATAAATTTAACTATTCCAATGAAATAGTATAATAAAAGGAAATCCCATTCTCAGAAATTAGGCCCTCCCCGGTGAGATTCGAACCCTCGACCTTTGGATTAGAAGTCCAAAGAGCTATCCATTGCGCTACAGGAACACGACGAGTGATTTTCCTTTTTAAATAGGGTGTTGGATTATTATTTTTGTTTGTTACTATTTATTCATTAATTAAATTTAATTAATGAATTAATGTTTGAAAAACTGTATTTACATCAAGTGTCATCTACTACAAGTTTTAAAAAAAATGTTGAGTGGATGAATAAAAACTATTTTATTAACGAATATATATATATATAGGGAGAGTATGAACTAATAGTAGGAATTGACATAAGAGGAGGAAACACCCGAGCTTAGGTCGACTCGGTAGCTTAGAAGTAGCTTTCCCGCCTCGTAAGCCTACGGTTGTGGGTTCGAACCCAGCTGAGGTCGATAGATTTTCGGGAAGCGAGAGTCGTAGGCTCGCATGTCATATGAGTATGTGGCAACCAAACATGAGTATCAGGGCAACAAATTTAAGCTTTAAAGTTTTGTTAGAAGTAGTCGCCACTAGATAGTGCTACCAATGAAATGGCTCTCCCACTTGGAGACTTGCCGTGTCTGCAAAGACTATACTGCAAAAATTCAGCTCATTTGAAAGAAAACTCTCGAACTGAGTGATGTCCTAAGAATCCTTTAGGACTATGCCGAAGTAGATCCCACTTGACTTTATTAAGTAGCTATTATTTTAGCATACGTTATCAAATAGTACAAAGGGTAACAAATAAATGTGCGTGACTTACAGTTTCACAAACCTAAGCACAAACAGACAGCTCCTTTCGATTGGATGTGTAATGATGGTGTAGGGTGGTAGGCTTAGCCCTATGGACATGACATAATGTAGTCTTGCCACAGTTGTAAGTATTAAGTTCGAAATTCCCAGATTTTTAGAGTACACGCCGGAGAATGACATTTGATAATTAAAATTATTTTCATCATGATCTTATTGTGGACGAGTTAAAAACGAGAAAAGCCCGCCCCCCAGGTCAAGATCCAGTTGGCCTATCACTTAAAACGTCCCTTACTCCCCTCTCCAAACTTGCACTCCACTTCCAATGTGGGGACTTTGATCCCCGACAAATTTAACGAATACTATCTTTTCTTTAAGACTAGTCTTTAGCACTATCAGAACTTCATAAATATTGAAGATACATTAAAAATCCTACAAAAAAATGGGGTATTGATTTAAGTCCCTGTTGTCAAGTGTTTATAAACATTATTCTCCTCAAGAATCGAATCTCGGTTTTTTTTTCCCTCTGCTCATAAATTTTCCACAGTACTTTATGCGAATAAAAATTTAACTATATATCAATTTATTGATCAGTTATTTTTTTATTTAGATTTCTCCATAAATTATTTATGATTTACTAGTTACTACACAAAATTCAGATGGAGGATTCGAAAGAATTCGAGAAGTATTCTGTATGAAATAAATAAATAAAAATATTGAACAAAAAGTATTTCAGAGAAACGAAAAGTCAATACCCACACATAAATAAGAATGAAAAATATTTTTTTAAGAAGAGTTAGAAATGGAGTTCATTTGTCATATCTTTCCAGTATTGTTACGAATGTCGCTCTAAGAATATAAGAAATGCATTTTAAATTTTGCATTCCCTGAAGAAAGATACGGATTTTCTCAGTGAGCGATGTAAGGCTTGCTCTATATATATTTGATTCCTTTTTCACATATTTATTATTTTTGAGAACAGATCGGTACCATTTCACTATAATTCTCAACAGTCATTCATTGTATAAACTTTTATTCAAAGTATTTTTTAATGTATATATTTCTTCTATGAAAAAAAATGTTGCTACAAAATAAACACTTGGATGTGTTGATTACTATATTAACGTCATACTAGGGTTTTTGGCGACATATTTCCCTCCTCTGAACAACGGTCAAGTGACGAGGTCGCTATCTGAGCTGGCACCCCACACCAATGCGATTTGATTTGAATTTGCGTCGCAGTCTGAAGTAACACGAGGGATAACACGGTCATGTGACAAAGACGACATTTGAGCTGGCAACCCCCTTATAAAACTTTAACTCCCCGCCAACAGGAATACCAATGTGAAGGCAACAAATTGAGATAGCATCAGCTTCTCTACACGACAAGTCTTTACTGGCATCAAGATTCGAACTCATGTCTCGACGGAAACAGCCCCATCCACTCGATATATGAGGGTGAGTTGGAAAGTAAGTTTCCCTTGTCGACTGTGGTCAGAGTTGGGTAGGAAAGTCAAAACATAGAATGAGACAATAAACAGACATAACTTTATTTTTCCACATACAGTAAAACGTCGTTTATCCGAATCAATTGGGACCAGACACCGTTCGGATAAGCGATTGTTCGAATAACCGAATGCGATCCTTGCAGTATATGAAACCGGACGCTATACGAATTTGAAAATCATCACTTGTGGAAAACCTGCTTGAAGAAAAAGCAAAATGGGTGCAAATGTCGCAATTTTACCTTTATTGCGGAAAATAATCACTTATTTTTCGCTGTACCATTGTACACCTTTGTTTTTTCGCTGCACACAAGTTCTCCTATTCTCTTGAGCAGAGGTACTTGAGTGTAGGACAGCTATCTGATTGTTGTTCATACCACTCCATAGCTGTTTCTAACGCAATAAAAGCGTCAGCATTTGATGGACCCTTGCTACTTTCGTTGTTGCTGTTGTCGTCGTCGTCTTCATCGTCGACAGGGTCAGATTCTTCTTCCATGTTAGTCACAATCTCGGCATCATTTAGCATTTGAAATCCACAGTCTTCTGCGTCGCATGTCATCCAGGTTTCTACATCTTCATCACATTCTTGAAATCTTGGGATTGATTGGACAAAGTCGGTATTCTCCTCCCTGTGGTAGTCATTGAAGTCTTTTTCGCCTTCTAAATCTGGCCACGACTTATTCCATGCATTTTCATTTACGGTACATGTAGTTGACAAATATATATATATATATACACACACAAGTCCGGATATTTGACGCTCTGGATAATAAAAGTTCGGATAAACGACGTTCTACTGTAAGTAACAAGTAAATTGAGACATTTGTCATACCGCTTTCTAAGTTTCAAAAACCCCTCCAAGAAAAATTCAGAGCTTTGCAAACGGCAGAAGCGTTTACTTTTGAGTGGACCTTTTGGAGGTTGGAACCAGGGTGTCACAGTGCCTACGAGGTATTATGACACCCTGATTGAAATTGAAAGAGGTGATTCGGAAAAAACGGCCTGGGTTTTCTCAGATCTGGCGTTCTGTTGTTGGATGACAGTGCGAAACCACACTCGGCGATGGTAATGCAAAACCGTATTGCAACTCTTGGTTGGGAGCGCTCTGTACCATCCGCCAGTAATAATCTCGCACCAAATGAGTTTTTGAAGCTTATCAAGCGGTATGACGTCACAATGCACTTGGTACTTATGTGGAAAAATAAAGTTATGTCTTATCTTTAATGTATCATTCTATAATTTGACTTCCCCACACAACCTTGAGCACAATCGAAGAGGAAACTTACTTTCCGACTTACCCTCGTAGTTAGCTGGAATCATTCAGTAATTTTAAAAAATAAAACCTGGGGAGGAGGTACCCCCTGTGCCTGCTTATAGGTGGACCAAACCCCATAGTACAAATTATACAACTATTCATACTCATTGCTCAAATTGTATAACTGTAATTTACATATCTCATGCAGTTCTGAATAAGGCCCATGTCCTTTCAATTTGGTAAATTGGAGACCATGTGGGTGCTTCTGGAAATTACAGGAGAAATCTATAAAATCCCAATCTATGACGGAGGGGATTTTTTGAGAAAACGCTGGAAGATAGTGGGGACTCCCAAGGCAAATCGATCTAGCGCTCCTATTCAGTGAAATTCTACTTTTTATGACCCTTTAATATTAATTATAACTTATGTATAAATAAATTTATTAATGCATCACGAAAAACTTTTTTGAAAGAAAAGAGAGATATCTAAGAGTTGCAAAAACATTTTGAAGTAATGCTTATTCAACGGCGGAATGCTTTGAGTTTTCGGAAGTATGCGATTTCGATTATTTGGACAAATGTAAATTAGGATTAACCTTAACAGAGTTACGATTTTATACATTTCTTTAAAAGTCAGCCAGAAAATAATTATTTTACACACAGCAAACTATCTTATATTTAACAACGAAAATTCAACATCTTGCTGGATTTTTTCGCCTGGAATTGCCTGATAAGCAATTACACATTCTAAAAAAGGGCATCTCTATCTCTTTCTCCATTTATATGTATTTCAGTTAACAATAAATTTTGGAATAACACGAATAAAACAAATTAATTTTTTTAATAAATCTTCACTAATTGTTGTTTAAAAGACAAGAAGATTATTATTTAAAATTAATTGCATGTGTTATTCGAATAATTTTTCGACATCACAGTTCAACATAATTTTTTTTATTTGCAATATCCTTGGTAAATGCAATGGCATCCTCACTTTTTCATTGGAATTAAACGTTTTCACCTTTTAACCAGTTTGCACTTGTGGTTAACCAATGTCTCATACTGCCATTTCCTCACATGAAGTAAAAGATAAAACAAGTCCATGTCTAAAAAAATAAATAATGCACTTTTATGTGCTTGCAGTTTTTCTTTCTTTTTATCATAAGTTATGCTATTAGGCTTTAGTACGATTATCAAAAACAACATACCACAGTTATCACTCGAATTTTCCGCATTTCAGTTACTTGACCATTCAACTTTACCGACTGTGTTGCCATGGTTACGCATTAAAATTAATAATATTCGTGTAATTTACACCCTATTAAAATTTTTAATACTCGTGTAATTTATCTTATAGAAAAACAGTGCAAGTGATACTCAAACAAAAAAAACCCTTTTAAATATTTTTAAGGGGACATGGTACGATTTACACAAAATTTTTTAATTTAATTATTTTCATAATTTTTTTGATTGTCTCCTATATGTATGTATGATGTGAAACAGATTTTGTGCTCAAAATTTCATAAAAAGCAAAGCATTTATATGTATAATTTTTTAATGGAAAAACTTAAAACTTATGAAGTGATTTTAAAATGCTACTCCTCCTCCCCTACAAAAATTGGCATACATAGTAAATGAAATTTGATTTACACGTACTTCAAACTATGTATAACAAAAGTTGGTATAGGTTTTGTGATAACATGATTGGTATTCGTACAATACTTCTTTTTATGAATGCTTATTGAAAATTCCTTAAAAAATGTGTAAATTATAAATTTAATTATTTTTTAAAAAATAAGTATTGCTATTTTTTAAAAAATAAGTATTGCTTTGATTGAAAATTGCATTCCAACTTTTATTCCATGTACTATTAGCAACAAGTGAAAAAAATTTCCAAAAAGTAGGCACGCCTTAGCATTTAAAATGAAGACACAATCTAGTTATTTTATCTTTCTGAGATAAGTCAGTAGAGTTTTGATTTGCCATTGGAATGTGAATAAAAACGAACGTAAAAGTTATCACAACTCTGCGTTTTTTAAGTTTAGATCTTTCAAATTTTGTGAGTTTGTAGAAAAGTATATAACAAATAATTTAGGATAAAAAAGCTAGATTTGATTTTTTGACCGATTTTTGTCAATTGAATAGTACTGTGTCCCCTTAAAAAAGAAACTAAACTTAATTTAACAATTAATTTTGTCATTATGTTATTCTTTACTGCTTTAAAGTAAGATTTTTCCAACAGTTTTTTATACTATTGTTTATGCTAAATAAAACATATTTTGCTTGTTGTGCTTTTTGTAATGAAATGCATGGCTTTAGTGCCTTCTTGATTTATTTTTTGGTACATTAAAATGAGTTAAAAAAATTTATTTCAAATTTCAGTTTTATACAATACTTCTTGTACTGTAAAAAAAGGATTAGAACGCATGCATTTATACTCTCAAGCACCCCACGCTTTTACCACAATGGCATTAATTTCTTCGTTAGTCATTTTATTCTTATATTAAGAAATATTTTTTACTTTATATTTGGACTGACTATAAAAGCGTGCTTTTCAGTTTTTTCAAACAATAATTTATATTTTTCATTTTTTTAATTCGATCTACAATAAAACCGTGTTTTTTAGTTTTTTAAACTATAATTTATTCATTGATAAATAAATCTTAAATACGTCATTTTTTAAAATTTTATTAACCATTATTTGTATTACAAAAGTTGTATTTGTCTTAACCATGAGCTGTTTCTCGCTTTGGGGCTGTAACTTATTCTTTTAGTCGCCAAATCTGGAAATGAGATCTGGAATTAGTCGTCAAATCTGGAAATTGTTAATTCTGATAATCCTGATCATGAAAATAGAACAAAATTATTAAATTATTGTATTGTCATCGGTCCTTGACAAGTGTGCGAAATTTTGAATTAATTTGAACTTTTAAAGTGGGTAAAAGACGAGTTCAAAGACTCCGTTACATACACGTGAAGCTAATAAAGGCGCGTTAATAATGTAAAAATCTAACTAAAAAAATAAAATGTTAATGTAACAAGAAAGTAATTTAATTTAGGTTGTTTAATAATGCCTTTTTAATAGGCTCAAAGCTCACATCCCTGCTTAAAAAACAATAAATGATAAATGTCATTCTCAAAAATCTCATCATCACTTTTTCGCACGCAAACACTTAAAGCAGAGTTGAAGCAACTTGATAAAATCTATGACGTCACAAATCTTTAACCACTGACTTAAAAACTCGACGATCGATGAGGATAACAGAAACCACTTCAGACAACTCCACTAATAAGATCAGTGGCAATAACATGTGTGCAACACGACTGTCGTAGTTCACTGCGACTTCGAAATCCTGTCAGACAAAAGAAATTGAGAGAGAAAAAAAAATGTGTACTAGACCGTGAAATTTTAGTCTTTTGTTTTAGCCTTTACGTCGATTCAGAGTGTGTAAACACATTCCGACTGAGACTTAGTAATTTAGTGAGCTTTGTCACTACTTATGTTTAAAAAGTGAATAGAAGTTTGTAGAAAGCCGAAATTTCACAAATCTATGTTATGGGATAAGTCACGCTCAGTGTTGTCGAATAAACAATGTCTTTCGGTGAATATCTTCGATTTGGGGTCTTTGTTTTACCAGAAACTATCAAAAAGTGTGATTGAACTCATTACGAAGAATCTATTGTTTTAAAATGATTGCGGGCGTTGGCAGGTACAACGAACTATTTTATTATTAATACAAATGTATAACATTTTTTACAAAAATTCTTTGGAAGTAGAAAACAATCCTTATGTAAGTAAAGAATATGCAATTATAGGATTATTATTAGATAATAGTCAGAGTGTTTTCGTTTGTTTTGTTCACGTATAGGATCAACTACCATTATTAAAATTTTAACAAGTGGCAAGTGGCATGTAACTTACGGAGTTCCTGTCCCTAAAAGGGGGACGTACCTCCTCATCAGAATTGATAATTTTAGAGCCGAATTAGTGGGGTGACACACATAACGTAAAAGAGAAAAATTAATAAAAATTGATATAATTAAGATGGGCAGAACATATCTGTTGAAAAACAGTAGCGGAGAAGTCCGCTTACTGATGGAAAAATAAAATTTTAACGAAACATATAACGAACCCGAACAATAATAATTATTATTCACGTATATTTTTTTCAAAGATTTGGAATACATGCCCACTAGCTTTAATTTCGGATATCCATTCTGTGATTATCCTTCACAAGGTGAGGTTCTCAAATCAATTAAACAATCCACATAACAGATTTCACTAAAGGTTAATTTTGAAAACGCGTTAAGATCATGGCTCAAAAAATTACGAAAACCAAAAAGTCCCCCCAACACCAGTAGTCTTCGAGTTGCTTCAAGGTGTGGGACGTTAATATACACTGGTGTGCAAAAATTAAGGACGAGGCGGTTTTTTCAATATAACTTTGTACAAAAGCTTTCCAAATCAACACATTTAATGCCGTAAGATCCCCAATACGTAAGGACATGTGTAATATGTAAGCAACACTTACTAAAAGAGAAATCAGAGGGATAAAAAGAAGCTTGATTGAAAAAGTAGCATGGAGCGCAATGCGACTGAAGGCCGAAACATCCCTGTGATGGGTGTCCAGCAAGAAACATCCGGTCTTTAGTAGGGGATATGATCTCCCCTGACTGCTACGCAGGTTTCACAGCGTCTGCCCATGCTGAGAATGAGGGTGTCAATGAGTTGTTGAGGTATTGCTGCCCATTCGTCTTGCAGTGACAATCGAAGCTCCCGAATCGTTACTGGTGGTAAGGTACGAGCTGCCAAGCGTCTGCCTAGAAAATCCCATACATGTTCAATGGGATTGAGATACTGAGATCGTGCCAGCTAATCCATACGTTCAATATCCTCACTCTCTAAGAGCTGTTCGGCAGCTACTGTGCGATGACATGGTGCATTGTCGTCCATGAAAAGGAACTGCAGACCCATAGCGCCTCTAAAAAGACGCACATATGGAAGAAGAATCTCGTTACAATAACGGATCCCGTTGACTGAACCTGCGTCGAAGATGTGAAGGTCTGTACGACTACCAAGCATGATACCTCCCCAAACGAGAACACCGCGACCTCCATACCTGTCCCTTTCAATGATGTTCGAGGGATGATTGCGGCTTCCCCACTCTCTCCAGATGAGAATCGCTACTCAAACTGAATTTGCTCTCATCTGTAAAGAGTACTCGTCCCCATTCATTCTCTCCAATTCCGGTGTTCCCGGCACCACAGAGAACGCCTTCTCCGATGGGCAGGCGTTAAAGGTACACACCGTACAGGGCATCGTGCAAACAGACCACCACCATGCAGTCTTCTGGCCACGGTAAAACGCGATATCGGTCGTCCAGTCGCCTGTGTCGTGTGTCTAGCGATTTCTCCCGCTGTCTGCCGCCTGTTTCTTCTGGCCTGTAAGACAATGTACCGGTCATCTGCGGGTGTGGTTCCTCGTGGACGACCACTACTGAACCCCCGGATAGCTGTTCCTGTAGTTTGAAATTGTCTCCAAAGTCGTGAAACGATGTTGTGAGCAATTCCGAACTCTGCAGCCACACTTGTCACACTGGGCCTTCCTCCAACTTCCCAATGATTCGACCTCGGGTAAAAGCATCCTGATGTCGTCTAACAGATTGATTATTCGCCATTTCTCGCTGAGGCAGCAACTCGGTGTGATTTTAACTGCTATACGGCGTGCAATCTCTTTGCCAGAAATACTGATCTTACACCGACAACATGCTTTATACTACTCAGACACTCCCCCATTACGTCTACGTGCATATCTGCGCATGTGCTACCGTACATCACCTTACTTAATCTTCTGATTGGTCTTTCTGTCCGCTCTGCCTCTTCGTTCAGCTGATATGCTAATTTTTCGACTTCGTCCTTAATTTTTGCACACCAGTGTATATAACAAATATTAAATGAAAAAGCACAGGAGATAATCATAAGGATAAATATTAATAGTTGTGTGAGCAAAACTTTTCAGTCCAAGGATCATTTCTGAGTTAAAATCTCTATTCTGGAGCATTAAACAAATAGTTTTTTTTTATTTTTACTACACGACATATTTTTAAAAAATTCTGCACCCTGTATAAAAAAAAGGCTCTTGAAATATGAATAGTTTATAATTGAATAACGAAGAACTTAATAACTAATTCCCTTTCTCTGAATGAAAGCAAATTGGAGTCGGTTCTCGGAGATAATTGAAGTACACAGATTAAGTAATGAAGAAATCAACAAGGCTTCAAAAGGAAGAATAGAACACGAATCATTCGCCGCAAGGAACAATAGCTATTTGCACTGAAGTATCCACTAGCAAATGATTGTAATTACCTGTTCAAGAAGCTTCTAATTGTAAGCCGAGATGAAGACAGAGTTATGCAAGAAAACTAATGAATACGACTTCCTTTAATACACCGGGCAAAGAAGCCCGCTGAATTCTTGACCGTGACCTTGAACCGATTCTAGCTTGTCAGCCATTTGTTAAGGTTCAGCCGACTTTAATTTGACTTTCTTTCATACGTCACAAAAAAAGCGACTTCATTAAAACAAATGTATGTATTTTTTATTCTAAAAAAAATGATTTCCTATTGTTTTATTTCAATGACTTGCGCAAAGATAAATTATTAATAAGGTTCATCAGCTTATTTTCTTCCGTAGGATTAAAAGAATTGTATTTAATATAGCGTAGTTAAAAATTATCGAATCAGTAGTGTACACAAAGGAGAGAAAAAAAAAGTTCACTCATCCCCCCGCCCACCCACCCACAGATCCTCATTTTTAGCATATAAACATCAAGCCTCTGAGCTTTCTTCCACACCAGTTGTCTTCAAACTGCGTCCTACGGAACCCTGGAGTTCTACGAGGCACAATAAAAAATTCGAAAAGAAATATGCATGCAAAATGGATTCACGTTCTCTTTGAATTTTGTATAGTTACAAGTATTTAAAGCTCATCCCCCCTTCTATTCATTAAAACTGAAAATTTTATTTATATATAACAATTTTATTTTGCAACACTTTTTAAATTTTTTATTACATATTAATTTATATTTATACTTTCTACTAGATCATGAATATTCTATTGTTTACCATCTCGGATTTTACGAGATAATTTTACACTCATTAGTTAGCACAATGTCTTCCAAAACTAGACAGATTTCTAATGGAAACTGTACCTTTCTACAGTTGTAAGAAAAACGCCTATAATGAAGGAGATGAAACAATTTATCAACAAAGTCGATGTTAAAATCTAAATTTAAGCAAGAATAGCTTTTAAATTTTGGGTTGCAAATTCATGCAAATCACACGGGATTTCTCACACAGTTATAAATGTTTTAATGCCACTCAAAACATTGTGTTGAAGTGAAACGTATTTCTCAACGTAAGTGGCGACAAAAACAAAGTATAAAAGCAAATTAAACTCACAGTATTAATGCGATTGCATTTAATCTCAAAAGATCCAGATTTCGACAGTTTGTGTGAAAAAATGTAAGCACATATCCCAGTAACTAAATATAATGCATGGATAGGTGACCAATTAATATCATTAATGAATAAATTATATTAAAAAAATTTTAATATATAATAAATGCAATACTTTTTTTAATTGCCATTACATAAAGTGCTTCTAACGTGTTGATCTACTTTAGATATTATTTTGAGATATATTCATCGAAGTATGTTTATAGAATGGGGTTTCACGAAAACGCTTTCTAGAAAGTGAAAAAGTTTGAAGTGAACTAGTGAACTGAAAAAGTTTGAAGAACATTGTTATATGTATCCAAGCGAAAAAATACCTTTTTTTAATGCTTTTAAATTCTGAAAATTTAAAAAAACATACATGAAATGCGATACAATGAAACGTGTTACAAATAGTGTATAAATCAACGTTTCTCAAACTGTGGGGCGTGCCCCTCTAGGGGGCGTGATAGCCATATGTGGGGCGCGAGCGTATTGAAAAGTTGAGAATAAAAGATTTAAAATAAGTATTAATTTACTGATAGGAAGCAAAATAAAATACATTCTGGCATAATAAAAATTAAATATACATTTACATTGATATTATATAAATATATCAACATTGCACAACGTTTTTGAAAACTAATTTACCAATACTGAACTAAAAACAAGTTTAAAAATTACTAGAGCCTTCCATAGACTTGTCATGCACAAAATTGAATGCTTAATAATTTATAAGGTCGTATTGTAGCTTTAGCGTCAAAGTACGTAAGTTTTCGGTTTGAAAATGTGTTTTCCCAGTTTAAATTAAACTCTTTGAGATTAGGCTTTGATTGATTTTTTTTATCCAAGTTACTCTGCGAAATTACTCGAGAATATTGGCAACGGATCATGTAATTTTGAATCACGGTCAAGTGACAAGGACGACATATAAGCTAGCATCCCAAACTTCAAACTTCCATACCACACGTACAGAATAAACGCATATTAGTCCCTCTTCACAGTAGGTCTGTAGTGTCACTAGTGTTGGAACCAGTAGCGAACATAGGAAATTTTCAAGGGGGAGGGGGTCCACGGTCGAAAGTCTACTATTCTCGTATCATGCTCCAATGCGCCCCCCAACCTATTCTTTTGATTTTGTTGAACAGTAAAAAATTAATTATTGAATTAATATACTGCTGGCCACCGTAAATGCAACACTAAGAAAGACAATATATAGCACAACAAAATTTATTTTGTAGATAACATGTTGACCAAGTATCAAATGATTAAATTTATAGACTTCTGTGAAGTGTGGTTCCTGCTAGAATCAGTAACCAGAGTAGCCGCCATTGTTGGAGATCACCGCTGCCACACGCCTCGGCATTGATTCAAAGAGACTTTGGATGTGTTCTTAGGGTACAGCAGACCAAGCAGCTTCCACACGTTGCCAAAGTTGATCTGGTGTGGCAGCTCGGGGTGAAATCTGGGTCAATCGTTGAGCAACCATGGACCACATGTTTTCTATTGGCGAAAGATCCGGAGAGCGAGCAAGCCAGGCAAGCAATTCAATCTGGTGATTGACGAAGAACCTTTGGACAATGCGTGTCACGTGTGGTCGCGCATTATCCTGTTGAAATATGGCTGTGGCCAAGCCCTGAAGGTAAAGAAGGACAACTGGCTCCAACACCTCGGAGATGTAGCGCTGGCTGTTTAAAGTACCGGCAATGCGTACTAGAGGAGTGAGAGAGTGATTCTCAATACCGCCCCATTACCCGGTGCAGGACCAGTGTGGCGGTGCATAACGCAGCTGTTCAACATCCTCCCTCCACGGTGTCTCCAGACTCGAATTCGACCATCGTGGTGTTGCAGACAGATGTGTGACTCGTCAGTAAAGACAACTTCATTCCATTCTGCCACCCACATCCTTCTTTCATCACACCATTGGCGGCGGAGACGTCTGTGGTTCTGCGTCAAGGGTAGACCAAGCAATAGACGTCTTGCGGACAGACCACTCTGCTGTAAACGGCGTCGAATGGTACGCGCAGACATTGAATGATGCGTTACAGACTTAATGTACTGTGCTTCGGTTCGTGATGTGACTGAGCGATCCGTCACTGCCATGCGCACAATTTGCCTGTCTTAACGTGAAGTGGTGCACTGAGGTGGATGCGATCGACCACGTCGGTTCATCGTACTCTCCTGCATCCAACGGTCACATATCCGCATGGTGGCCGCGGTAGCCGAGTGGTATGGGTATTGAACCATGGCTTGTCTGGTCACGAGTTCGAGCCCAGTACCACTAAAGACCCGCCGTGTAGGGCAGCGATGCACGTTAAATCTGTCGAGAGCTGAAACGTCCTCCCGTTGGTGTGGTGTGATAGTTAGGAGAGGGGGGTGCCAGCTCAGGTGTCGTCCACGTCACTTGACCATGGTTCAAAATTACGTGGTCCGTCGCCAAAAGCCCTCGTGTAGCTAAACAGTGCGATATTAATAATCAATCAATCAATCACATATCCGCATTACAATTGTTTGGTTTCGTCCAACATGACTACCGATTTCCCTGAAAAATAACCCACAATCTCGGTAGGCCACTATCCTTCCTCTGTCGGACTCGGATACTTGATCAAAAGCTGATTGCTGTTTTCTACGAGACATAACTGATCGTTTTTTTGAAAAAACCATAAGAAAAACACAATTGCCGAAGTTTATTAAATCGGCGAAATCTCCAACCCTTAAATGGCGTTTTGAGGTGGCGCCACAGACACGCGTGACGTGTGTCTGCGCTGAAATTCTAATCATTTGCATATCTCACATCCGCTAATGCATGTTGTAAATTTCATGTTATTTGCATGCTGCCTTCAGGGTGTTGGATTTACGGTGGCCAGTAATGTAATTAGAATTAATTAATAAAATTAACTATTCATAACAAATAATTAATTTCTACGTACTGTATACATAGGATTATAATCAATCAAAAAACTCATCAATGGCTTTGTCGGGGTCCAGACCCGGGGATCCCCCCATCTTTGTGGGTTCGCCACTGACTGGAACCCATAACACGATATTACCACCCCCAAGTTCGTCACTGTGACCACTCAGTACCACACAACGCCACGTTTCTGTGTGAGGAACAGGTTTTAACAAAAGAGAATTTTCGGCAAAAATTGTGAAAGAAATATCTCAAAAATATAGTACAGATGCAAGTACAGAAGAATTTTTCAGGTATTAAAGTCACATGAAAAGCCTTTTATTTTATTAATGAATTTTTTGAATTACTTTATATGTGTCAATTGAATAATTTTTTAAAGGCAATATTTTAAAAAAATACTCAACCTTAAAAAGTCCCTAACTTAAGTTGCTAAACAAATTAATTAAAGTAAAAAAAAAAATTCTTTTCCCAATAATGGATAATGGGCTCGTAAGCTATCTCTTAAAATTCCTTTCCAAAAAAATATTTTAACTGTTTCAACAATAGGAGCAGTTTAAATTTTTTTTGAGTAAGCAGCCAATTCAAAACTGCTTGAAACAGAACAACGAATGAAAGAGAAAATAGAATTTCAGAAACTCATCACCTTGATCAATTGCATGTAAAATGGTTAAATTTCCGTCTTTGAGATACTTCATTGAAAATGAATAATTCATTAGTTGGAAAGTTTCGACCCAACATTCTGCATACGCAATTGGCAAGGCAATACCCGTATCCGTTCCTCCAGGCTGATTTTTGGCTGATTTCCTCCATATTGACCTACAGCCGCTTCATGCAATAAGGTGATATGTTTCCTTTGAAACATCTCGTTTAAGAAAATAGATCCCATTGAATAATCAAATTTTATTTCTCCTTTTTCCCTTCCATGTATCCCTGAAAGTAAGCCCTTCGCAAAGGACACTTTACTCACTTAAGGAAATGATTCCTGAATTCTTCGTGCTCCAGACAATCACACATATTTTTGTCTGCACATTTTCGCTTTTTAAACTAATCTTAGGATGACAGAAACGTATAAAGAACAGAAATTGACTAAGTAACTCAGTATAAGATGAAGCCCTTTTTTATATTCAAAGCTGGTATTCGCTTAATGTTAAGTATTTTATTTAAACCAACATCACACTCTAGAGCAATGGTGGGCATTAAGTCGGTCACGATAGACGGCTGGACCGCCAAGACATTTGGGGGTGACCGCCTGAAGATTAGCCGTTAGTAATTATATACCGAGATTTACCAAGACTGGTAGACAATATATGCAGACTATGTCTTCTACTGACTATAACTACGAAAAGTGTAGACGAATATGAGTCATTTTTAATGTATTTTGAAGCGTTTGATAACAAATGCATCATTTGGCATTGCCTGTGACTATGTACATCATTTGATATTATATCTCTGTGACTATGTACATTATTTGATATTATATCTGTGACTATGTACATCATTTGATATTATATCTGTGACTATGTACATCAATTGGTATTATATCTGTGATTATGTACATCAATTGATATATCTATGTTTTGCGTTTCCCTTTAAAAGACGCGGTTTTAAAAGATTGGGTTTTTTTTATTGTAGTTGCGTAAATAAGAACATACTCCGTATTTAGAATTAAGTTATAGTAAATATTGTGTATAGACCTTCTTTTGCCACTGAGTGGACCACAACACCTTGTAAAATTTAGAAGTAGACCCAGTGCAGATTTATACATTTTGATAAATTCTAAAATATTTTACTGCCCTTTTCACCATTCGAAACAATACTGAATGAAATTTCACAATATTGAAAAATGATACCTGCTTACGGCCCTACTTATTCTTACCCAAATCTAAAATGATACCTATACGCCAGAAATGTGCAGAAAATTAACATAAAATAAAGCGTTGAATTCCCATTAACATTTACAGAAAAAGACGCTCTGAATGTGACAAGGCTGTGGCTTCCAGAACCTTAATGGCATTCAATTGTCTCATCCTGCTTCCTCAATCAGGCGCGGTCACGTGACAGAGTCCAGGCCCCGAGTATTTTTGCTGATGAAGATCAATTAAAATCCCTCCAAGTACTTAAAGAACTTCAAAAGGAATCCACTTTGAATACAACGCGTCAGCAATTTCCGTCCAATGCATTCAACTCCAGCCCCCATCTTCTGTTTGACAGAAGAGAACCCCTTATTTTGTGAAAAGAACCCCTTAATGCTATTTTTTTTATTTGTTCTTTTCTAGAGTAGTGTTTGTTCCATTTTAAATTGAATGAAGCTTCCGAGATTAAGGACAAAATCGATTTGCTGTTCATCCAGTAGGAAGGCAAGAAGTCTTTAGAATGGACCTCGACAGTTACAATGGCGTAAATATAAAACCGCCGATATTCAGTTAAGGCTCTTATATATAATTAGAACGTTTAAAGTGGAATGTTTTCCTCGACATTTTCATAACCTAATCACAAAAGTTGACGCACACCAAAAAAGATCATACATCACTATTAATTTATTTCAGTAGCGCGAATCAACACAAAAAAACATAATTTTAGTAACTATTAAAAGATATTCTTAAAAGTCATGAATCAAAACACGATGTTGAATTTAAAACCGAATATCTTTTCGACAAAGGCAGCTAGTTATATATTTTAAAAGATTTGAACAGCAATTTCAATTTTACAAACAGTTCCGTTCATTTGTAATACAAATCTTTAGATAAGTTTTCTTTTTCAAGATTCCTTAGTTTGATCAGTTCACACACACAAATTAAATTTTATATAAAACCAAATTAAAATCTATTGGCAATATATTTCTGCGTTAGAGCTATAAAACAGTTATAAAATACACAACAGCTATAAAATATAAGAACGACTAAGAATTACTTATCAGGAGTTTCGAACGTTCTAAAGAACGATACCTCGCTAACCCAAGGGTTCTGAGTTATGAAACCGATATGTCAAGAGAACGATATTACACTTAAGGGGTCATAGGACTCTTAACTTCATAGAGGAATGCAAGAAAAACATTTTTTTTCGCGCGCGAATCCATATAATTTTCTATGAAAACAACATGGAAACTTGAAAGTTTCTCCACTTCATAATCATACTTATATACATATTTAATCAAAATTTCAGATTGTTTCTTAAAACATTTTAAAAATTATAAGGAATTTTAAATAGGATAATTTTTAGAAATTTTAAAAACTGGTCTGTTACTACGCGTAAAAATCTGAAGTTAAAAATTGACCAAACTTAACAAAATTAGATTTAAATTGTAGAAAAATGCTGAGTCCTGAAGTTATACACACTTGTTTTAGTTTTTTAAGTAATTAAATATTTTTAAAATTTAAAAAAATAATATTTTAAAAAAAATTTTAGAAAAATTTTATTTAAGTGTAAACATGAAATTTTTTTCCAGTTATATGTCTAAAACTTTGTGTATAAGTTGTAGAACAGCTTAATTTGAGATTGTATAAGAAATTTTATAAGAATATGACAAGTAGTTTCTTTAAATTTATACGCGCAAGCTTAATTTTTATGTTTTGAGAAAAATGAGTTTAAAGTTGCAAAAGGCAAAAAAATATAATTGTTAATAATTTTTTTAAAAATGTAGTATACACATTCATAGAACTTATTTTTAAGTTGTCCATAAAATTTCTAATAAAAAGGACAAGGAATTTTACAGAAATTGGCCATGGAATCTCAATTTGTAAGTTGAATGAAAAATAAGTTAAAAGTTAAATAGTGACCAAAAACACTTAGATAAGTAATTTCTTTAAAAGTTCCAAAACTCTCTTAGATATATACTCTGAAGTTGTATATGGAATTCTACATAAATAGGAAGAGTAGTTTCTAAGAAATAAGATGTTGAAGCTTAATTTTTAAGTTCTGCAAAAAATTACTTAAATGATAAACAGTGGTAAAAAAAAAAATAACGTCAGTAATTTGCTTAAAAAAAATGTTTATAAATTGTATAGAAATGTATTTTAAAGATGTAAATGAAATTTTAAATAAATAGAATCATTATATTTTAAGAAATTTGGTGTGCAAGCTTAATTTAAACTTACTCTAGTTCTGCGAAAAATGAATTAAAAGTTGAAACATGGCAAAAGCAAGTCAGTAATTTATTTGAAAAAACACATAAATCATAAAAATGTATTCGAAAAATTTACATGTAATTTCAAATAAATAAAACAAGTAGGTTTTAAGTAGGGAAAAGTTCATTTTATTAAAAATAAGTCGTAAATTAAAAACATGAAAAAAATAATATGGTTACCTTATTTATACTAATATGCTCCTGGATCCTATGCACACCCCTCAGACAACTTAAATTTCATATTTTCTTTGGCCAGTTTCAGCCTTTTGTTTTTTCGTGATTCCAAGGAGGTTGCTGTTACGCGCTTAAAAGCTGTCGATAAGCGTTTTTTATCAACATCTTTAGCAGTGATAACGTTATTTTTATTATATTTCAAACCCATTGCATTCATTATATCAATTTGGCTCTTATGCCCATAATTGTAGGCAGTAAAAAGGCAGCTATTCTCGTTATCTTAATGCTAGATCCAATAGTTTTTGGGCTGTATTTCCAGATTAATGAATTCAAAGATTCATTGGGGTTTTGAGTTTTACCTCCAAGACACCTTCGCAACAGTTTAAATGTGACAGATCTTTGAAAATGGGTTTTATTGCTTCAGAAAAACCCTGCACTTTATTGTTTTGGACACAAATATTATATTTGCACCAACTATTGTTGCCTTTAGAGCAAAACCAGTGTTTGGGTTGCTCGTCAGTACTAGCTGTATGAGCCCATACAGCCCAGATTGCCTGCCTCATTTCGTGTACATTTTTGGGATTACCACGAATTGCATTCCCATAAAAAGTTGTCAATCTGTTAATGACAACATCTGTAAGGCGG
The DNA here is from genome assembly GCA_019973935.1 of Trichonephila clavipes. NCBI lineage: Eukaryota > Metazoa > Arthropoda > Arachnida > Araneae > Nephilidae > Trichonephila > Trichonephila clavipes. Next base: position 807,746 of record BMAU01001371.1, on the reverse strand, counting down.
CCTTTCCCACCAATTGTTTTGCCATCGGACAATTTTTTCTTGCCAAGAGATGATTTAAGCTTTCTCAAGCGACTACCCATTCGCTTTTGAACGTGGCCAACACACTCTATTTTTTCAATTTCGATACTATCACCATAGGGCTTTTTCTCCACAAGAGACATGTATGTCTTTGTATCTCCATCTCCTATATCCTGTTTATATATGAGCCCATGCTTATGTTCAGAACGGAAAAAAATTTTATTCATCCCACTCACTTCCATTTGTCCAGCAGACCCATTATGATTTTTTTTGCAAAAGGGTTGGTGTTTCGCTAAAAAAACACTGTATTTGGGTCCAAACTTTGGACCTTTAAATAAGTCGCACACCTTACAGAAGGATGACATAATCTCGATACCGAGCACCTTCCCACACTCTGCTCCAATTAACGTGCACACACCAACAAGTGATGTATGTCCACGAGTTTTCCATGTGCCATCCCCACTGACAGCAATGCAGTTACGTGTTCCATCGAGAATTTTTTCTTCCAAAGCAGCATCACTCATTGACGCATTTGCCAAAGTCTCGCACTCATCTGCAATTCTTATGTTGATACTATCATATGCCTTTTGAGATACAGGTTTTGGCAATGACATAATAGTACAAAATGTATTTAACGCTGATAAACCTTGGCCTATACATCTCATGGCTAAGACAGATCTTCTATTTATTTCTGAATGTTCTTTTTGCTCCAATGAGCTCACATGAATTCAGTTTTTTTTTTTTTTTTTGCATTTTGAGCACATCAATAAAAAAGATGACGAAAGTCCTACACTAGATTTTTTCGTTTATTTTTATTTTGCCATGGCATTCCAAACAACAAACACTTTTCTAATTGCCCGAGAAAAAGACTGATATCTATGAGCTGATAACCTTTAAAATGCTGTGAAATATCAGCTTCACATGAATCCAAAAGATATTTTTCACTCGGCAACTTCCTATAGGAGGCACTATCGTTTGGTGATTTCCTTAGAAAATTTGTTTTTTTCTTCTTACTTTCACCAGATATTGTTTTCTTCATGAACTTATTCCCTTGGAACCTTTTCTTTTTTGGTCTTTGACCAGACAATCGCTTTTTCTCAAAATTTTCCATTTCGCGAAAGATCATACGAAAGTTGAAATCAGCAGAAAAATCTAACAGCTTTGGAAAAAATCTAACGGCTTTGGAAGTAAACAATACGGCAAAATAGAGAGTTGAGTTGCAGCTATGCTACCTATTTCAAAAGTAAGAATTAAATTACTTATTTCAAAAGTAAAAATATCAAATGTGGCTCTTCTAAAAGCTAAGTTTGGATACCATCAAACAGCTGTTAAAAAAAATGAGCGTGGCAGTTTTGTTTACTCCTGGAATGTTTCAGTTTTTTATTAATAACTCAAGAAGTTTTGATCGCATCATTAAAATTTTGGTTGCAAAACATTTAGAAAAGATAGGGCTATAACATATTTTTTTCAAAAAAATCGATTTTTTTTAAATTTAAGAGTCCTGAGACCCGTTAAACTTACTCTCAGAGGAATATGATCGTGGTAGCCTATTGGGCAAGGCCAATGGACTTGTGGCGGGCTTGTCCTGAATTCGAGTCCTACCACCACTGAAGACCGACCATGTCGAAAATATGATGATTATTAAATTTGTCGAGGGTTAAAGTCTTCCCATTGCCGTGGTGTGGAAGTTTGGAGAGGGGATGCGTCAACGCAAGTGTCGTCATCTGACCATAGTTAAAAATTACGAGGTCCATCACCAATAGCCCTCCCGTTGCTTTAGAGCAGTGATCCGCAACCTCCGGTCCGTGGACCAAATAGTACCGGTCCGCTCAAAGAATACTAAATTATTTTCATTTTATATACTGTGGTGTATTTCTTAAGGGTTTTATGGTAATCATTTTCTACACCATGTTAAATAATTTCTTGGTGTAACTGTATTTTATTCTGAAGGCCCATTTAAATACAATTATACCAAAATTATTAAATAAAAACAATCATAAAAAATAAACAATGAACGTCCCCTCCTTCAGTGGGCCGCGGTAAAATTATCGAACGTTGACCGGTCCGCGGTTGAGGAGCACTGCTTTAAGAGTGCGACTTCAAAGAGCACTCCGTGGCCGTGGTAGCCGAGTGGTATAGGTATCGGACCGTGGCTTGCTTTGTCACGGGTTCGAGCCCAGTACCACTAAAGACCCGCCGTGTAGGGCAGCGATGCACCTTAAATCTGTCAAGAGCTAAAACGTCCTCCCGTTGGTGTGGTGTGGTAGTTAGGAGAGGGGGTGCCAGCTCAGGTGTCATCCACGCACTTGACCATGATTCAAAATTACGTGGTCCGTCGCCAAAAGCCCTCGTGTAGCTGAACAGTGTGACGTTAATATTCAATCAATGAGCACTCCTTCCTTTTCAAAAACCTTCCTCCAACTTTATGCGAATTCTTTGGAATTCAACAGGTGAATTTTCTTTATAGCGTACTAATAGAGTCTAAAGCTCGTGTGCCCGATAATCATAATTGGGATTTATGTTGGAGTAGAGTTTCTATTGCGTTATATGTATAAAAAGGCATGATATGGCTTAGTTTTCTATGAATTAGCAATACCAAAATATTGGAGACGAACCTTATTTTGAGCCACAGTTCAAGTGACGGAAACCATATGGCATCGAACTCCATTATTCGTCACGGAACTCTGTTATAATAAGTTTCAGCAATAGTTACATAGCAGTCATGTCTGCTTCAAAATAACAGCAAAAAATTCTGAGAGAACAATTTTTGTTTTTACACTTCACCTATTTTAATTGTAATTATTAGCTTACTTTTCTTTTTTCGGCAAAATTAAATGCAATCTTTTTTCATGTATACCAATTTTAAGAGAATTAACCATTTAAAAGAAAAATCATGATTTGAGCTTTTATTTCACCGTAAAATCGCTAAGACTTATTGAACAAGACAAACTAAAAAACACAAATTAAACATAAAATCTGTACCAAAAGATCATACAAAAAAATGCATACTCATTATTAAAATATATTAGATGAGTAATATAAAAAAAACATTTTTTAGATCAATTCCTACTTAGGTCAACAAAGAAAAATTTTATTTTAATTACTTTTTATTAAATAGTTATAATTAATATAAATATGTATACTATACATATGACAGAATCACAGATCTAGAAATATATTATAAATGCGAAAGTTTGTGAGGATGTTTGGCCGTCTTTCACGCAAAAACAACTGATTGGATTTTAATGAAACTTTACAGTAATATAGCTTATACATCAGAATAACACATAGGCTATAATTTATAGCATAGGCTATAATTTATAAAGATATTGTGTGAAATGTCCAAAATATAACGATATTTGTCAAGTAAAAAGGAAAAAATTCTGCCATCTGCAAGCATTTCTGGCGTGCGCTGCAAAAACGCCCACCACAGAGCATGTATCTATCTTTTGTTTGTGAAGAAATCCTTTTTGTTTCGGCTACGCAAGGCGCTCGCTTCTAACTAATTCCTGTGATCAGCATAATCCCTATTTTTTTTAATTTCAGAATAAAACTAAGTTTTGAAGGGAAAGGTTGTTGTAAATCTCTTTATTTGAATGTTTTTTTTATGATTTTATTATGCACATTTTGTAGCAAGAAATTGATCTTTTTTCAAAATAAATACTTTTATCGCTTCTGGTACTTTACAGTAGATAAACTTTGTCTTTCACACTACATCATTTGGACATATTTGCAGAGTTTGTTTGTGGTTGTTAATTATAACGCTATAATTTTAATTGAATAGGTGCATATTGCATTTTTAAGTATAAAAATAATTAGAACTACTGTACTGTATTTTTTGGAACGAGTGAGTGAATATTAACGTCGCACTGTTCAGCTACACGAGGGCTTTTGGCAACATATCACGTAATTTTGAACCATGGTCAAGTGACGTGGACGACACCTGAGCTAGTACCTCCTTCTACTAACTACCACACCACACCAATTTAGAAGGAATATTCTACAAATACTTAGCAGGAATATTCTTTGAAATCCACTCTTCCAAGAAATATGGCAGCACGGGTTCTATAATCAGTATTTTAGCAGGAAGGCGAATAGTTTTGTAGCAGATACTGCATTTTCAGTTGATGGCGCTTTCAGCGGATTGCGAAGATTATTATTTTTGTCTCGAAAAAATAGTTTGTCAAAATTTAAGTGTCTTATGTTTTTATATGTAAATGAAGACCTTAGAAAACGATTTGACTATTTATTTTAAGTGAACGGTGTATATAATTAATTTTACAGTGGAATATCTTTAATTAATTTATTAGCTCTAACGGATTAAATTTCCCAAAGTGGAGTATTTTGTTTATGTATATCCCTTAATTTTCAATGTAGTGATCCAAAAAAAAATTGTATGAAAAAAACTGCAGTAAATCATAATGCGGTGGATAAAGTAATAACGTGCATTTCACCCCTACACGGCGGGTCTTACAAAGCTCTAATAAAGCTCGAGCTATGAAAGTAGCTAGACATTTGCCAACTTGACTCTATCGTTAACATTTCTCTATGTGTTTCATTGAATCGCCATTATAATTTTAGAAATGGCGTTGCTTGCGAATATTACAATTTTAACATAAAATAAATACAACAGAAAGTAATATTAATGTTTTACACTTTCAGATATAAATTATTTACTCTATTTTAAGCGTTCATTACACAAAACTTTTAAGAATGTGTTACTTTTGCTGAGCAGAGAACGACTTAGGGAGGTATTTTCAAAAATCGACCCTCAACAGTGTTACGGGGAGTTATACATAAAAAAAAAAAAATCCTTGTTATCAGCTATTAGATCTACATACTTAAAATTTAACAAAGGTGTTTTTTTCTTTCTTTCTTTTTTTTGTTTAGTTGAGATATGCAAAAAAGCTTTTTTTTTGTTTCATTTGCAATTCACGTAAAATCAACTCATTAAAAACTTCTTTATCCTTCAATCTGTGTTGTTTAATTTTTCAGTTCACCTGTGCGAAGAACGGGTATAAAGCCATTTTCCATTTTCCTTTATATATATAATGTTGGACTTTTTTCGTTTACTATTTATTCATTAATTAAATTTAATATTTCTATTAAAACAGTATAGTAAAAAAGAAACCACATTTTCAGAAATTAGGCTATCCCTGGCGGAATTCGAACCCACGACCTTTGGATTAGAAGTCCAACACGCTATCCATTGCACTTCAATGACAACGAACAGTAGAACAATATATATATATAGAGAGAGAGAGAACTAATAGTATAGGAATTGGAAAAAAAGGATTACTTCAAGAAATTGATAGAGAAACGAAAACTGTAAACAACGTGATAGCCTCTATTATATTTTTCAAAATTAGAACCATAACATCAATACATCCTAACCGAAAACATGATATTACACATTAAACCAGCAGAAACTGCTGCAACAACATCATCAAATCCTAAATTAAAACCCAACAATTTTTCAAAAGATTGATTTTGCATTTACGATTTCCATTCAGTCCCTCGCTGCTCTGATCAAGACGAAAACTTTAATTGATTTCAAAGTCCTGAAACGTAATTACAGAGCTGATTGAAACGTCGAGCGAAATCGGAAAACTAATTTATCTACTAAATAAATTCTGTTACAGAGAAATTAAATGTATTTTGTGAATTCAATACATAAAACTATCTTGATGAACGTGAAATCAGTAAACCAAAAATCGATATCTTTATCCCTTTAAGTAAAAAAAAGTATATGAGATCTTTCTTGTTTATTTAAGGGATTATTTTGAATGAGTTCTACTGGAAAAACATTACACTGCTCCTACGACGCTATAAGACACTCCTCTTGGACAGCCGTCATAGGGGGCTTCTGAGAAAATGCCACACGCTGCGGAGGATAAATAGAAAAGCAATACTCAAGATAAAAATCTGTTTATAAAAGTACTAAGTGAATTTTTTTTGGATTAAAAATTACACTGGCATGTACAAAGGGATCTCTGGAATATTACAGACAAATCCGTAAATATTATTGCTATTTAATTGCTTAAGATGATTTTCAAAGTGAAAAAATTATTGAATTTTGACACACAATGCAATTAAGTAAACATTTGTCAAGATATAAACTGTAGAATTTTGGAATTGTAAAATATTCCTGTTTAACTCTATCCATGCTTTTATAACTTAGTGATTTCTAAAGTATTAAAAGAAAAGTTCCCTTTGTGGGCGCCATTCAATATTTAAAGCCTTATTAAAAATATGATAAAGACAACTCATTCTCTTACTCTTGTCTAAAACAAAAAGAAAACAGTTTTTTCACATTGCGATGAATATTTATCTTAATAAAAATGGGTGTTAGTATATATGAAATCGCTTCCCTCCAACGTCGTTTAACCGATCACTGTGAAAATTGGTTTGTACATGTATTTTTTAGAAGGTTTTTGTGTTATCCTGTTTGTTACAGCTTCCCACCAGGTGGCGCTAGAGTATTTCAACTTCTGCACCGTTCAATCAATCACCAAGTGGCCACTAAGGTCACCAAAAATGATGCCCACTTAGCTTTATCGCCAACTATTCGCTCTGTTTCCATTGAATCGTCATTATAATGTAAGGAACGGCATTGCTTGTGAATATCACAATTTTAACATAAAATAAATACAATAGAAAGTAATATTAAAGTATTACGCATCCAGATATAAATTATTTACACTATTTTAAGCATTCATTTCACAAAAATTGTAACAATATGTTACTTTTGCTGAACAGAGATCAGCTTAGGAAGGTATTTTCAAAAAACGACCTACAAGGGAGTTACGGGAGCGTTATAAACAAAAAAAATCTTCCTTTTTATCAGTTATTAGATCTACAGACTTAAAATTTAACAAATATGGTTTTTTTGTTCGGCTGAGTTGTGCAAAAAGCTGTTTGATTGATTTGCAATTCACGTAAAATTAACTCATTAAAAACTTTTTTTCCCTTCAATTTGTATTGTTTAATTTTCCATTCACCCGTACAAAGAACAGGCAGACCAGTTAGTATTAATTGAAATTGATAATAGTAAGGAAAAATTTTTAAAATACAGTATATCGAATTAATATGCTGTGTAATATTTTCAAAATGTGTTACAAATGTTACCGAAAGGGAAATATTTCGTACTATAAGACAAGTTTTGATCTATATGAAATAATATATTAAATAACATAATATATTTGTGGAAAATTTCTTTAAAACTTGTCTTACATTTAAAAATAAATTTAATGTACAAGCAAAATCTTATAAAGCTAATTTCCTTTCACAAACGATTTTCTATTGAATAAAACTTTAATAAATATTAACTATAATAAATATTAACTTAATAAATATTCTTATGTAAATATTTAAAAGAAAAGTCAAATATTTTCTCTATTTAAAAGCACTGTTTTGAACTTAAATGAAGGAGCCAATACACTAAAAAAAATTAATGGATAACAATACAAACCATTTAGAAAAATTATGGAACAATTATTTACGAAAACTGGTCAATATGTGTTTTAAAAATTCAATAAAAGTCATAATACTTAACAAAATTACACAAGGGATATATTTTAAACATGACTACAAAGTTTTTATAAGGAGAGAAAGAACAATTCTTTTTTTTAAAAAAATTGTTCAAGACCGCACGAAAGTTTTTGCAGGTTACGTGAAATGATTGTTAAAAGGAACCTGCAACTTTTTCATAATTTTTATTCCTCTATTTTAGTGTAAGCAATAACTACGTTAAGTAATTTCCAATAAGAAGAATCAATATAACAAATAAATTATTTATGCAAACTATAACACCAATTAAGAATGAAATGAACGTTTGTATTCTATACACTTAACAAGATATGATTCAAGATTTTTAACTTCTAAAAATATTTCATAAATTTACTCCGGAACAATATTTTCAAATAATATAGTGTAATGCCTACTCAATAGCAGAATTCTCCGCATCTATACGCATCAAGATTGACGTATGGAGAGTCAAGTTGCCCAGATGGGACATTGTGTCTCCAAAGAAAGCATCGGTTGTTTCTTACGCCTGGGGCATAAACACGTGCGAACTATATCGGGGAATGTCTTTAAACCCTTTCTCTTTTCCCGACCTTCAGACGCTTGTTTGTAAAAACGCTCAACAGGAAGGAAGCTGCGAGTTACAGTCCCTTTGTGTTGGGTCCCCCTCGCACATATGGGACACAGACAACAGGAATACATAGGGCCAGCAGGGCCAGACAAAGACACACCCTCAGTTAAAAAGTGACAAGTTATATCATCCAGATGATGGACACATGCCGTTTCGTCGTGGGGATCAAACGTGCCTGTCGATTGTTCCTACGCACCAATGGAGTGCGACTACGGTGAGAAGACCCTGGTGCAAATGTATTACACCCACCAATGAAAAGTGATGAGGGGCGTGAAAGTGACCCGTCCCTGGAGTTTAAAGGGGTCGGTTTGGAGGTGGAGAGGAACTTCTCGATCTCCATTAATAGAGTGAATTTTTAGCTTTTCAAATTTTGTGCTTGCAAGCGCATGCGCGCTTGAGGAGTTACTGATGAACTTTGTTTGCTGAGGAACTTTGGCGAATTGTGAACTATGGATTTCCGAAGTCTGCGGGGCCACGGCTCGAATACCTGAAATGAACTTTGAACAAGAACTTTTCCACAGCGAAAGGTTGTACTCTTTAATATTTTAATATTGAATTAATCGTTTATATATTATTTACCCTAGAAATAAAATGTCTCTTTGGTAATTAGCTGTGTGACCTTTGACGCTACCCTGTCACACGATGTTACAATAGTATTAATAAATATTAAATTTCATTTACCAAGACAACAAATCAGCACAATACTTAACAAACAACACGAAAAAAAGTGAATACACACAAAAGAATATATGAAAATCGAAATTCCAACACCGTTATTTTTAGCGCACAAACTCATTTTATCTATTTATTCATTTCTCTAAATAGATTTCTTGCAGCACAATTATTGTTATTCAATCGCATTTCTTTAACAAGTCTTACACTAGAAGTCTAACCAGTCCATTATCTTTTAACTCAAAGCTCGAAATGCGAATATAAGAACAAATAAATATCCCTATTAACCCAAGGAAAGATTGAAAGTGATGGCGAAAACTAAAACGAGCAAACATTCTAAATTAGTTGGAATTTCGTCTCTTGAACTCGTAACCGCAAACAGCTTCTGATGCGAACTCTGTTACTTGTCTGTTAACGTCTTGGGGATAGGGTGTTTGAGTAATTACGGTTTCGGGTAACAAAATTGGGATCTGTCTCCATTGGGAAAATCTGCGTTGGCGCGTGGAAAACAAAGCAAAAAAAAAAAAAAAAAAAAAAATGGCACCGTCCACAACTAACAATTCTATAAAACCTTTCATCGCTACACTGGGATTTTTCAGCATACGTAGCTCATACATAAGTCAAATTGTGAAGAAAAGTGAACAGTTTTCTTTATATCCAGCTTCGCACTAAAAAATATTTATCATTAAGTATTATGAGAAAACTGGCTAGAGAAATTAATTTATCATTATTTAAAACAAGTAATGCAAAAAAAATTAAGTCAATTCCTACTTAAGTCAAAAAAGAAAAATTTTGTTTACTTTTTATTAAACTGCTACAATTAATATAAATATGCATATGCACATGACATAATCACACTATTAGGTGGCAAAATAGAAAAAGCGATTTTATTTACTATTTTCCTTCCTATATAGTGTGTTGGTCTACTATTTTTTGTTTTTTTAGAATTAATTTATTCATTCATTCATTAAATTTAATTATTCCAATAAAATAGTATAGTAAAAAGAAATCCCATTCTCAGAAATTAGGCCATCCCAGGTGGGATTCGAACCCACGACCTTTGGATGAGAAGCCCAAAGCGCTATCCATTGCGCTACAGGGACACAACAAACGATTTTCCTTTTGTATAAGGCTGTTGGACTATTACTTTTGCTTGTTACTATTTACTCATTAATTAAATAGAATTAATGAATTAATATTTAAAAAAACTGTATTAACATCAAGTGTCATCCACCACATGTTTGAAAAAATGTATTTGAATTTGAATGGTTGAATAAAAAATATTTTGTTAACGATTGAAAATTTGAACACAAGATATGTATATAAATATATATATATAGGGAGAGTGTGAACTAATAGTAGGAATTGTGAATAAAAAGGGAAAAGTCAGTATGTAAATATTTCGACTGGGTTTTGCTTAATATGGTAGCTATTAACCCTTATCTTCCCACTGTTGCATTTCTGCAACATATGATTTATTTTAATTTAACAGACTCAATATTTTTTTAATTACCTACAAATCAATTACCTGAGAAAAAAAGATTACTGCAACGAAATACATGATAATTTTGTCACTAGATGGAAATACATTTTTTCCAGAAATCATAACTATTATAAAAATCCCTGATGTCTCAAGAACTGTGTTTTTACTATAAAAATAATCCATTATATTTTATGCTTCCTCTTGTTTATTGACGAAATAAATTATCAGGTAAGAAATTTAAAGATTTTATGATGAATAATAAATACCTCATATAAAAAAAAGTTTTGTAATTTACAGCACTACTGCGCAATGTTGCACGTCTGCAACAAACAAAAAAAAAATGATTGAAATTCAATTTAAAACAGCTAAGTTTTTTTATATATATTTTTCCCTATTATTATTACTTAAGAACTAGCTGATATAATTGTTTCATAGAAATTTAAAAAATTGGGAAGTTAAGGGTTAAGTCACAAAAACCGTTGTTATATGATCGTAGATCGAAACCAGGATCCTTCGTCTGTTGTCTACTGTGCAGTTCTATTTACCCCAGCGGTACCTAACTCCCGGGCCGCTGACCAATACAAGTTCGAGGATCAAATAGTACCTAGCCGCTCAAGGAACATTAAATATTTTCCGTTTTACTACTGCGGTGTATTTCTCCCGAGTTTGCGCGACATTTTATGGAAATCACTTTACATATTCCATGTTAAATAATTTTATATTTAATTTTTTATGTAATTTTATTTTATTCTGAAGGGGAATTCAAATACAATTATATTAAAATTATTAAATCAAAACAATCAACTTTCCCCCTCGACGAGCCATAGTGAAATGATCAAACGTTGACCAGTCCACGGCGTGAGTGAATGAGTATTGACGTCGCACGGTGCAGCTGCACGAGGGCTTTTGGCGATGGACCTCGTAATTTTGTACCATGGTCAAGTGACGAGGACGACACCTGAGCTGGCACTCTTAAAAGTCAAAATTGATAATTTTTCAAAAATTCATGTGCCGGAACCCCCTTAAGAAATGAGACTCCATCAGGGGCGCACAAAATATTTTTCAAGGGTTGGGGAGGAGGGTCCAGGATCAAAAGTTCACCATTTTCATATCGTACCTCAATACGCTACCAAACATATTTATTTGATTTAATCGATTTGGGAATCTAAAAACAGTAAAAAAATGAATTATTAAATTAATAATTAGCTTAAATTAATAAAATAGTTAATAACAAATACTCAATTAAATTTTACGTACTATATATACAAAAGATTATCATCAATTGAAAAACAATTCAAGGGCTATGGGCGGTGTGGTCCTGACCCGTGGACAACCCTCTTGTGTGCGCCATTGCACTCCATATTTCCTAAGACGCATTGCCATTTTTTGTAAGGTAATTGGTGGAATCGATATTCGAATATAAATTTTATTGGTGCAAAAAGCTATTAATTTTGTAATCATGCTAGGTCTTTTTTACAAATTCATCTGTCAAAACTAGATAACTTTTGTAATCTGTGAGTTGTAATCCCTCTTCCCACAGTTTAATTTCTAAGACGTGCAATGGAACTCCCTGGCACATTTTTTTAAAATATCTGGTGCAAAAAATGTTTAAACCACGAAAAGCCTTTTTTAAATACTATTTCAGGGGGGAAAAAAGCTATTTCCATTCAATTTATATTTTCATTGAAATCTACATTTATAAATGAACCTAGTACGAGGAAATGATATGCAGTTTGTACCCCTGTAATCGTTTCGACACTAAAACCGTAACAGGTGTAGTAACAGCTGTCGGGAAATTTAACATGTCCAGTAATTCTCCTACCCCCACCCATCTACACCTACCAGAGAATCATTCAAAAGTCAATTCATTCCAAAAACGTCAGGATCGAATTTCGTTAACAGTGCACAATGTTGAAAACAATTAATGTAGTTGCATATTGGCTAGATTCTCCTTTCCATGGCATTTTAACAAAGGATGTATAGTGCCAGAATACATTCAATGCAGAAATGCAAATATAATAGTTTTTATAATAGTGAGGTGAAAATTTTTAGTCACATGATTACCGGGTTCAGCAGGAAAAATATTGTGCAATTAATGGTTATACAGTCCAAAGGCAGCTTAAAACCATTGAATCAACGAACCTTACAAATGGGAAGGGGGGGGAAAGAGCTAGAAATTAATTCATCTGATTAAAAAAGTCTTAAAGTATGTTAAGAACATTCGAGATTATGTGTTAAAGCAAATTAAGGTATCCGACTACTTGCGAATTTTAAAAAAATGGAGGTATGGTGATATTTTTGTGGTTTTTAGCTTTGTTTAGTACGTTTTTAGAAAAATATGCTAAATTTAAGGAGAAAAAAATTATTTCTAAAATGTGAAAAAATGGGTAGAGCACTATATCTTAGTTATTATATGAAATTGCTAAAAAAAAACAGTGATTATATTCACATAAGGGACTGTAAATTTTGTAATAAAACAGTGATCGATAAATCTGAAGGTTATAACACTTCTACTATTATAAAGAACACACACAAAAAATTTCAGTTAATTATTTTCAAAACCTTTGAGCAATCGCCGTCCCCGTTTGAGCATTTTGAAAGAAAAAAAACATTTCGAGTAAAACGCATTTTAAAGAATGACATCTTGCTTAAAGTAATGGCATCTGCTTTTGATAAAACACTTGTAGTTTTTGTTCTAGAGAACGTAAAATACATTTGGTATTTTTATAAAGCTAATAAGATACCCTACAATATAAAATCAAAAAAATTTGCCCATTTTTGGCAAAATTCACATTTTTAGGGTAGTCGGACATCTTAAGGAAGACAAGTATCGATTTTTTTTATTACCTCGTTTTAATCGCGTGACTTTTCTAGATATGTGTATAAAATCGGACGGTGGAACAAGGGATATCTGACTTTTTTAACGGACTTTAAATGGCTTTTTCACTGGATTTTATTTTCCACGATCAGTGATGCACACAAGGGGGGGGGCTGGCGGTCCGGACCCCCCCAAAGCTCTTGATTTTTTTTCCGATTGATTATAATTCTAAGTATACAGTACGTAAAATTTAATTAAGTATTTGTTACTAATGATTAATTTTATTAATTAATGCTTATTATTTATTCAATAATTAGTTTTTTACTGTGTTTTGTTCCCGAAAATCGACAAAATCAAAAAGAGCATGATACAAGAATGGTGAACTTTCGACCCCGCCCCTTAAAAAATTCCTGTGTGCGCTACTGTTCACGATAATCATCTATTAACACGATAATCTCTTTTTTTTATTGAATATTAAGTTTGGAAACTTTTTGAGGCATTTTTAAAAAATTTAAATTTTAAAATAATGGTTTGTTTAAAAATTATGTTTTTTTTTTCTTCCGAAAAGTACATTTCATGTCTGATCAAATACAGTACATAGAAAAAAAATTTTCATATAATCTCATACAGATAAATACATATATATTGTTACGTAGATCCGGGGTTCGAGGATTTTATGCAAATCAGTCGCAAAGAACAAGACAGTTCTTTAAGAGCGATGAGAATTTATTGTCGAAAATCTAACCCTTTAAATACAGGATTCAGCAGCAATATTCACAAAATAAATCTCAGAAGGTCTTCACACCTTCAACAGCACTCGGACACAATTATCGGTGTCTAAAACACACGCATATAAAAGATTATTCACTAGCAATCATTCGTTCAACAGCCGAAGTAATCACTATTCACTTCAACAGTCAAAGCAATACTAACTCATCTCTAGTCAAAACCAGACTGACTGACTTTCCGTTCAGATCGCTCAGATCTATCTGGAGGCTGGGACCCTGTCAAGTCCCTCCGCTCCACATCTTGTAGTGACTGAGCTTGGTATTGAGTTCTTGGTTGGGTGGAAGGAGGTGTGGCTTCTGGAGGTGGGAACCAATGGGACGATACCAGTGAGTGAGTGAGTGAAGATTAACGTCGCACGGGACGATACCAGAGAGACTGTTCTGATTGACTTTCGGCGAGCATCTCTCTTTTATATCCCTCACGAATAATTCAAGAAAAACCCACTTGCGTCATAGGTCTTGAAATTAGTGTATTTCTCTACTAATTTCTAGAAGAATCCAGAGGGTACCGAACTCGCCAAAAATGGTAGCTAACATGATCGCCAAGTCTCCAAAAAGGGCGCCAACTTGGCTCTATGACCAAGATTTAGCCAAGTTCCCATTAAATCACCATTATAACGTAAGGGGGACGGCGTTGCTTGTGAATATTAAAATTTTAACGTAAATTAAATCTAATTTAGAGTAAGATAAAGGCATTACAAATCTAAATACAAATTATTTACTTTATTTTACACAAAACTCGGAGCAATGTATATGTACAAGGTACCGAATCCTCTAAGTAGTTCGAACTGTTTTCATTCCCCATGGTATTAACAAAAGAATTCTTGAAAATACAAAAACTCAATTGAAAAACGAATAGCTACATTTTAAAAAGTCAAGTCAGATTGAAAAATGGCTTTAACGAGAGAGAGAGAAATAAGCGTTCATAGATAGAGCGGCAGAAAATATCTAAGTTTAATTTAGCGATTTAGTTATAATTCCACTAAGGCCGCAGTAGTCTCGTGGTTATGGTTACAAATTCGTGGCCGAGTTGTCATGAGTTCGAACCACTGAAGACCCGCCATGCTGAGGGGCTTCTGCTGTCGAGGCTCCAAGTCCTCTCGTTGGCGTGATTTAGAAGTTGAGAGAGGGGTCCCAGCTCAGGCTTCGTGATCTCATGTCTTTTGAGCGTCGTTCGAAATTATTAGGTCTGTCGGTCGTCAATACCATCCACGTTGCTTAAGTGCAAAGGTGGCGAGCCTTTATGGAAAAGAAGTGTTGAACGAGGTGTAAACGTGCCGTCAAATAATTTTGAATTGCAATTATTGGGAAAGTAATAAAACTAAATACGAACAACACAAAACTATTTACTACGATAAAACACCTTTTGCAGCGTACAGTTATAAATGTTTTAGTTATACGTGTAATGTACGTAAAGTGTGATTTCTGTTGTTGCAGATTGTGTGTGGAGGACAAATAACTTATATTAGGATTTTGTAAGGTGTTACTTTTTGTAGAATGCATATTGAATTGGTGGATTGAATATTAACGTCGCACTGTTCAGCTGCACGAGGGCTTTTGGCGACGGACCACGTAATTTTGAACCATGGTCAAGTGACGTGGACGACACCTGAGCTGGCACCCCCTCTCCTAACTATCACACCACACCAACGGGAGGACGTTTCAGCTCTCGACAGATTTAACGTACATCGCTGCCCTACACGGCGGGTCTTTAGTGGTACTGGGATCGAACTCGTGACAAAGCAAGCCACGATCCGATACCTATAGCACTCGGCTACCGCGGCCACGCATATTGAATTGGAGTCACTGCCAAACGGTTTCAAAGCAATTAGTTTTTCAGCGGTTCACATTTGTTGACAACAGGGTTTGTGATTTATATCAAAATACCGTTTTACAGACGACGTTCTGCGTACCACTACTCCAGAACATAAAATACACACGAAGCTCTGGTACACTTAGTGTATTACACTTTTTGTTCTTTTGCTGAACTAGTCATGTTAAATAACAGTTAAAAATCGTAAATATAACACAAATAAACTTTAAAATACAGTTGTGTCAATGAAATTGACTATGCTATGCGTAGGCAGACTTTACATCCTAAGCAAGTGTAGTCTACGACGTAACTAAGGCAAGACAATAACAAACGAATGTGCTCCCCGCGACCGATCACTCGTGTTTGTTCGTAACACTTTATAGAGAAGTTTGAAATAAAATTTCAAACCATTTTGATCACTAGCGTGCCAATAATATTGTGTCACGTGCTATCAATGGCACGCGTGACCCCTGGTTCTCCATCCCTGTTTTAGTGCAAGGGTGGGCGGATTTTTCCCACGGTACGGGCTCCTTCTAATGTTTTTAAGGTGTTGCGTTCCACCCAGGTGCGTAGGTGTCTGTATGATAATTGGACGCTTTCTTTTCTTAATACTTGGTTTCCTCATTGTACCACTCTTTTAAAATATGACAGACAACTATTTTTACTAGAAAAAGCAAGTAATACAAAGTTGTCAAGTTGAATCATTGAACACTTGTGAGCGACTGCTATACCTTAAGACCTGGATGTATTCAGTGCAGCGATCAGAGAAAGAATGTGAGAACCGGTGTGTGTGTGTGTGTGCTTACATATTTGTTCACTTCTTCCGATCCCCCACCATCGCGGGTCATGACATCAACTCGAGAACCCGATCTCCAAATTGATTGAATATTAACGTCGCACTGTTTAGCTACACGAGGACTTTTGGCGACGGACCACGTAATTTTGAACCATGGTCAAGTGACGTGGACGACACCTGAGCTGGCACCCCCTCCCCTAACTAACACACCAGGGACGTTTCAGCTCTCGACAGATTTAACGTGCGTCGCTGCTCTACACGGCGGGTCTTTAGTGGTACTGGGGTCGAACTCGTGACAAGGCAAACCACGATCCGATACCTATACCACTAGGCTACCGCGGCCACACCCGATCTCCAGAAACACAGGGTGTGGAATGATGTCTCAATAGCCAATCCCGTGCTATCACGGGAAGCGTTGATCATCAACATTTATTCTCCTCTTCATTCAGCGTGTCGAGAAAAATTAATTTTTACGGTTGGCATCGCAGCGATCGTATTCTTTCCTTCGGCGGTAGTGGGCGTGTTAAGCGTAATTATTCGCTTCTCCATTGAAAGGGTACATGTATCATCTCTACATTAACTGAATAATTTTCTTGAGTAAGCGCAGTCGCATCACTTGTGAAAAGGCCATTCTCTAATCTAGCTGGCTTGGGTGTTCCAATAATATGTTTCTTTTAGTAAGCACGTCTTAGGTTATAATAAAGGCGGTCACCCCAAAATGTCTTAGCGGTCCACCAGTCGACTTAATGCCCATTTTTACTTTAGTGTGCGACGCAAATGAAAATCAAATCTATTTAAGATCGCTCCGCAGAATAATGGAAAATATCGTTTGTTGAAAGAAAACCTAAAAGTCCCCATGGTAAGTGGGTTTAGTTTGATATCCATGCTCGTTGCAACGTGTGTCAGTCTAATACAGGAGTGGCCAACCCGTGACACGGTAGGAGTTGTAACAGTGGCACGCAAAAACTTACAGAAAAATTAAAAAAGTTCTCACAAATATATATATATATATATATATATATATATATATATATATATATATTCTTTTACAATTTTAATGAAATGCGGTTTATCTGAGACAAAGAAAAAAATCCTCAACATTTTGGATCAACATATGTGTGTGTGTGTGTGTGTGTGTGTGAATAAATGTTTTCTATTATGAACATAATATATACGAAATCAAAACGTCGCTCAAAACTAGCTGATATGCACTTAAAACAAATCAATTTTGTTCACACACTCAAAAGCTAATTCTAATATAAATGACTTGGCAAAAGAAAAAAAACTACAAATTCAAAAGACACACTTAAAACTGACTGTATAATAATTATTTAGAATTAAAATATTTCAAGTTACTCACTTTTATTTTTTACCTTTTCCTAAATGATTGAAACAGGAAAAGGTTTATTAACAATAAAACATCAGTTTGTACTTATTTATTACATCATTTTTACATTTCTACTACTCAAACTTGCATTAAAAAATGTGTTCTTTGTGTAAAAATCTTATAATGCCTATAAGCAACATTTTTCACTTTCTTTTGTTGTTTTTTTTGTTGTTGTTTGCTAAAAAATGTTGGAAGTGGCACGCATAATTTTTTTATCATATAATGGTACTCTTTCCAAAGGAGTTCGCCGCCCTGATCTAGTGCAATGTTAATTTATACAAGTAATAAAAAAATACTAAGTCAATTCTTACTTAGATCAACAAAGACAAATTTTATTTTAGTTACTTTTTATTAAATAATTACAATTGATAAATATGTATATACATATGACAGAATCATAGTATTAAGTGGCAAAATAGAAAGCGATTTTCCTCGCAATTTTTCATTTTCCTTTCTATATATAGTGTACTATTTTGTGTGTGTGTTTGTTACTATTTATTCAATATAGTTAAATTTAATTCATCCAATAAAATAGTATATTAAAAAGAAATCACATCATCAGATACTTCACATCATCAGTGGGATTCGAACTCATGACCTTTGGAATAGGAGTCCAACACTCTATCCATTGCGTTACAGGGATACAACGATCAATTTTCCTTTTTATATATGGTGTTGGACTATTATTTTTGTTTGTTACTATTTATTCATTAATTGAACTGAATTGATGAATTAATATTTGAAATATATATATAGGAAGAGTGCGAATTAATAGTAAGAACTGAAAAAACAATTGCAAAATTCAAGTTGCAATATGAGAAATATTATTTGCCATCCCTAGCATATTAAATGTAAATTAAGAAATTTTTGTCTTGTCGTATAACCCATATCGCAGACTTTACTCCATATTCTTCAACCTCATTTCCCAATATTTAGCAGGGAAAAAACGCATTTAGCTCATCGGGATCTAAATTAGTAGAAAATAGCCAAATTATTCAATAAAAGGTCCTCAATTGTGAGTTTCGTGTATTCGAAACTGCATGCAACAGACCTCGATTCGTAGCGAAGCAGACTGGAAAGGAAAGCGAAAGGCCATTATTCGGGATAATGTGGGGCGAAATGAGCTTTCGAAGACAACGATAAAACAATAAAGCGACGGGATCCATGATGAGTGAAATTTTCCGCTGCGATGCTGCAGCGGAACGCCATTAAACGGAGGAAATATTGAACTCGTCCATCTTCCACTTATCTTCAGACTCCCCGATAGTGAGAGCGAAGTTCTTGAATCCAGCCTATCTTCAACCTATTTGGACGTTCACGCGATTCTGAATAAACTACCGCATATATTTCGGAATATAAGACGATCCGGTTTTAAGCTGAGTGAGTGAGCGAGAATTATACAGGGTGTCCAGTCTAAAAGTATCCAAAATTAAGGGGTGTTGGATTAGAAGTCTCACTGTATACATTAAAATCAATTTATCTCAAAATGTAAATTTTAATGCGCGATGTACCTTTTCTGAGAAACTACTGTTCATAGGTATGTAAATTTTTTATGAAAAATTGATAATAATGTCTAATATATACTAAAATGAGCTTTTTGTAAAAAACTCAAAAATTTAATTTTTACAAATTTTTTAAGTAAAAAATGGGTCAAATTTCGCAATGTTTGACAAAATATTTCATAATTTATTAAAAAATTCAAAATTAGCTAAAAGCTCATTTTAGTATAATGAGAGAGGTGTACTTTAATAGTATGAAAAATTTCAAGCATGTACATAAAACAGATTTTGAGATAAGGTACATCGAAAACAGCCAATTTAACATTGTCAGTATAGAGAAAGAGAGGTTTCCAACTCCCCTTAATGGCTTATTATTACGGAACTACCCATCAGAATCATAATATACTGTTCATCCGTGGATTAGAAAACTCTCCGAAATTTTTTGGTTCTAGTACGATCGGCCGCACATGTGCGCATTATTCGGCAAATGTAGACGATAAATTTGTTACATTGACTTCATTAGAAAACATGTGGACGCCAGAGCAAAAGGTGCAGTGCGTACTTTGGTTAACGGAATTTAAATCAGTCACGCGTGTACAGCAATGTGTTCGAACAGAATGGAATGTCGTCACTGGCTTACCTAATAGACTTACCAGGACTCCTATAAAATGAATCACGCACACGATTCTATCACGAAAACTTAACGATACTTGCCAGTTAGAGATACCAAAGTTTCCGTCTCTCCTTTAAAGATCTTTTCCATTGATAGATTTTGATGTCGGAGGATCAACATTCCATTCTGTTCGAACACGTCGCTGTACACGCGTGACTGATTTAAATTCCGTTAACCAAAGTACGAACTACACCTTTTGCTTTGGCGTCCACATGTTTACTAATGAAGTCAGTGTAACAAGTTTATCGTCTACAATTGCCGAATAATGCGCCCATGTGCGGCCGATCGAAGTAGACCCAACAAATATCGGAGAGTGTTCCAATCCATGAAGGAACAGTTTATTACGTTCTGATGGGTTGTTTCGTAATAATAAGCCATTACTTTTGGATTCTTTAAGCCCTTATTAATGTTGTATTGTAAAACTACGCGAGGGCTGTTGGCAACAGACCTCTCAATTTAGAACCATGGCCAAGTGACAAAGACGACGCATGACTGGCACCCCCCTCCTCTCTCAAGTCCCTTTTTAACCTCCCAGGTTGCCTAGGCACTTCGAATTGTTACGCCCCTCCCCACTATTTCCAGATCATCCCCCTACTTCAGTTCTTGCCTTGACAGTTTTGGTTAGGGAAGAAGTATGCCTTAATTCACTCGCGCTTTTCCCTTTTTTTGTTTTTGCTGTTTGGACAGTCTTTCCATTATCCACCACCTATAGACCCGCCGTGCCCTGCCTGGACTGGCAACCAAAAGGAAAGGATAGTGACATGGTTTGGCCACTCTTGTTCATATTTTAACCTTACAACATCACGGATCACCCTTTTGTAAATTAGTACAATAAATTAATGAAATCGATTGTGCAATTACAGCACAGATATACATTATTGTATGAACCGTTTTCAATTTGTTAATTATTATCTTTTTCATCGCTTATCGCTTTACCATCTTTTACACTTTTAGACCTTCTTTGTTGAGTCATTGCCAATGTACTTGTACAACAAAGGTTTTCTTCGAGCTTTGATTATAGCAAAATCATTAATAATATTGTCGTAATCAATCTCCATTGCAATATCATTTTGAGTGCATAGCAACATCGAACTGTTAAGCTTTTCATTTTCCAAAGATCTCTCACCTTTATTCTCTGGGCAGAAATGCTTCTTTTAAGACCCTCTAGGAGCTGGTATGTTCACTGCAATTGTGTGCCTAAGCAGAAAAGCAGCCCTGCCCTCTCTCCTAACTTCTATACCACATCAACAGAAGGATGTTTGAGCCTAGACTTATTCAGCACGCATCGGCCTACTCTGCACGGTGAGTCTTCAACGGTACTAGATTCGAACTCACGACACATCAGTCATGAGTCCGTGACTTTAACCATTAGGCTACCGCGGCCATCCAACGCATTAGGGATGGCGATCTGAGATCGATTAATCGAAAAATCGATTTTTCGGGCAAAAAAACCGATTTTTTAAAATCAACATGTAGCACTGAATCGATTCAGTGAATCGCTATTTCATTCTATAAAATCGATATTTTTCCGTTTTGGTAAAAACCATAAAAAAAACGAAGAATTTAAACACTATTTATCGCTGGCAGCTGTACACCTGAAGTAAGATCCGATACTTTACTGGCAAGAACAAAAAACTATTTATCATCACATTCACTCAATAGTCATGATCTATATGAGTATAGTGGGATATGTTCCTTGTGAGCGCCTTTTTTCCGATTGCCGGCAACATCGCAAGTGATGAGCGGAACCACTTGGATCCCAGTAGACTTGAGGGACAGTTGTTTTTTAAAAGTTCAGATATTAAACACTGGGAACTATAAGCTATATAACTATTTTCTAAACTTTTTAATGTAACAAATACATTTAGAGAGTAAATGTCTTCTTTTATACCTGATACTTTGATATGGTAATAAAAATAATTGTAATTGTCGAATTCCCTGAACTAAAAAATCACTTATTTTACTGAGAAGAGATCGTTTATTATGGTATTTTTCTTGTTTTTCATAAAATGGATTTATATTTACATCTTACATCGTAAATGCAGACTTGGAAAAAAATCGATTTTTTAGAAATCGATCTTTTTTTCGGAAAAAATCGCCATCCCTACAGCGTATCTTAAACCTATAAAGGTACTTCGAAATCTTGTCATGTGTAGCATATATACCCTTACACATTTGTGGTCGTGGTATGCGAATGGTCATGGGTTCAAAGTCTTCTCGTTGGCGTAATGTAGTAATTTGGAGCAGTAGCGCACACAGGAATTTTTCAAGGGGGCGGGGTCGAAAGTTCACCATTCTTGTATCATGCTCTTTTTGATTTTATCGATTTTCGGGAACAAAACACAGTAAAAAACTAATTTTTGAATAAATAATTAGCGTTAGTTAATAAAATTAATCATTAATAACAAGTAATTAAATTTTACGTACTATATACTTAGAATTAGAATCAATCGGAAAAAAATCAAGGGCTTTGGGGGGCGAGGGTCCGGACCCCCAGGACCCCCCCCCCTCCTCTTATGTGCGCCACTGATTTGGAGAAAGGGTGTCGGCGTCATCACTTGAGGAATGTTCAAAATTACTAGGCCCATAGCCATCAGTCTGAGTGTTGTGTGATTTAGATTTGTACAAATTTTTATTTTAAAAAACAGAATGAGAAACACTTTAATGAATCTACTTGTCAAAAAAGTACTTTATTATTATTTTTTTAATTAAATCATCAAACGTGAATAATAGATTCCATGATTACCCAAGTGATGAAAATAGGTCAAAAGTAACAATGGCGATTTTGGAAAAAAAAAAAAAAAAGAGGGTGACCTTCAGTTATTTTTATCCCTTATTTTTTCTCTTGAAAAAATTTTGTTTCGACCTAACATGTTATTTTTCCGCATCATAATTCCTCAGAGTATGTGAAACTAAATAGCTGAAATGCCCTTAAACAAAAGAAAAGCACTTAAAAAAACATAGAGGATGCACTACATGAAAATGAAAACTATTGAATATATGTATAGCAGTGCTTCTCAAACTTTCAATGTTTTTGACCCAATTTTCAATCATATTTTTCCTCGTGCCCCCCTCCGTACAGTAATGATGTATTGAATGCAATAATGTACTATGACGCTAAAGCTTACAATACGAATTTAATTGTATAAACCGTGTAACTTAATAAGATAAGTATTAAATTTTGTGTATAATTTTGTACATGACAAGCCCATGAAAGTCACTAATAGTTTTATTAAACTTGTTTTTATCTTAGTACTGATAAATTAGTCATCAAATACCCTGTGCAGAGTACTGGTACGGTGTGAATGTGTCAGATAATATTTTGTTTTGCTTCTTTTCAGTAAATTATTAATTTTTAAATAGTCTTTTATTTCCAACTTTCTGATATGCTCGTGCCCCCACGTAAGATTAACACGCACCCCACAGTTTGAGAAACGTTGATATATATAGTGTACAGTAAATTTACCAGATCAGGCACACCTACAAAAAAATATTTTATAAAGCCATAAAGCTGTCTATAATGGAAATTAAGAAGCCAACTTTGCAAAAACTGGCTACTTTTTTTTAAAAAAAATAAATAATAATGCGTCATGTCCTGTTGCCTTCCGTACTGCATTGTACGTTTTGTTGTTTCATCACGAAGACGACGAAGTAATAGTAAGTTCATTACCAACCTGCCCTGCTCAGAAGGTTCCGTGGTATTTGCGGACACGTAACATTTCGTGGTTTGAGCGGACACATTTCCCCCTATCTTAGAACAGATAAAGGGTGCAGATAAATAAGGAAATAAATACTTTTAAAGACTTTTACCTTTTTTTAATAAATACTTAAATATTTTTTGTCTGCTCAAACCACGAAATGCTATGTGTCCGCAACTACCACGCCACAGTTCAGAATACTGAAGGGAGGTTTCGACAGCCTATACGATATTTTAGGAGTTTGTACGGTATCCTAAACGTTAACATCTTCGTCATATTCCGACATTTTTTTCATTTACTGTGACAGCAGTAATAATTTCTACACATAGATTTCTTCGACCTACACGGGTCTGACCGAGTTATCCGGAACACACAGGCGCGTACTCGATACTTACGTTAATGATCACGCGGGGTGACTAAGTCACCCCAATCCTTTTTTTTTATAATTATTTTCATGGACCACGATAAAAAATTGTAATCCCAATGAATAATTCAACTGAGAAAATTATACCTACCTAATTTTAAGGACTTTTCAAATTTTATTTCATAATTTGAGAAAAAATCCATTCGAATTGAACTAAAATGTGTGTTTCAAAGTGCATGATTTCAATAAAGGACACAAATCACAAACACTTTTCGCTAACAATACATAAATGATACTTGCAGGCAAAACTGTCTTATTTTGTTCAAGTTGTTGTAGTTCTATTGCCCTTTGATGTTCGACAAATAGCATGTAGAACTTTTTCTTGCTTGTGCCTTTTTGACATGGCGCAATGTGTCTTGTGGTCTACTTGGGGCTTTACATACTTTGTGATGGAGCTCTTAAGGGAGCATTTGAAAATCTTCCTTTTGACTCAAACGATTCCTGCTCATCTTTTCTCAAATTTACTTTCGGTACCATGATTAATCTCCATTATTTCATCAGGTTTTTTTCCTTGCTTGATCAATTTCTTTTTCAACTTCATTCAACAGAGATCGCACATGCCTAGTTCGTTTTTATATTCTGTTCATTTACATTTATAAACCATAATGAGTCGTACAACACAGCAACCAGACAAAAATCGTACACAGGGGGAAAATGTTGCCTGTTTATAGAAACTATTTCGGAGCAAAAGTGGTCACGTGGGGAACTCAGTCGATTCAAATACCTTAAGATTGCAAAAAAAAAAAAAAAAATGTTTGTCACTCCCAAAAAAAAGAGGGAGATATGCGACAAATATATACGTCTTAAATCCCATGAAGACTGTCAAATAGGAGAATACTGACAAATTCATTGGTAACAAACAGTTTTCCTACAATTAAAGATTTCGTGAGCCTGGGGTGACTCTGTGCCCAGCGCGACCACTCCCGGGTTAAAATTTATCACTAAATTAAAACATAACGAGAAATATGTAAGCTGATTCGTGACAACTATCTCTCAGAACTATAATTACACTTTCCCATAAATGATTGCTTCATATCTTACAAGAAAAAGAATAATGATTCATGTAAATTTTTGAGTTCTCACAAAACAGCTTGACACAGTAATTTGAAAGAGTTAAAAACGCTTTAAAGTTGTTCAAACATAATGTCACGCAGCGTCTCTTTTGTGGTTCAACCCAGCACTCATTATCTCGTTGTAAGCAAACGTAACAAGCGGAAGCGAAATAAAAAAAAATTAAAAAACAAGTCAACCTAATCAAAATCACCTATGACGCATGGAGACCTCATTTGATGTCGGTCTGCTCAGAAGGAGCTCAATGTTTTTTAAAAAAGGTCTTTTTCCCACTATGTATGAATTTTGTATATTACTAGCCCTTTCTCTACCGTTTCGCTGGGTTTTTCATGATGTTGTACGAATGTATAATGTTTATATACAAATTCTTCTTTTCAAGCACTACGGCCAAGGCTGTCTCAGTCAGTTTAGACCAGTGTTACTCAACCTTTTTTTTTACTATGCTCCTATAAGCCTTTTAAAAATTCTTATGTCCCCTATATATACATATACTCTTTTTTTTTAAAAAAAACTTAATATTAGGAAATTACTCGAAAATTATCACTGTAAATAAATTTCCAAAGCTTACAGGAAAAATATTTTACCTTCACATGGACAGATATTGATAACTTTTTTTACAATTTGTCTCATACAACACAAACTGGTGAAAAATATTTTTATATAATTGACTAAATTACTAATAAATAGATAATTAACGCTCTAATTGAGTCCTTTTTCGAGTGAGTGAGCGAATATTAACGTCGCATTGTTCAGCTACACGAGGGCTTTTTGGCGACGGACTACGTAATTTTGAACCATGGTCAAGTGACGTGGATGACACCTGAGCTTGCACCTCCCTCTCCTAACTACCACACCAACCGGACGACGTTTCAGCTCTCGGCAGATTTAACGTGCTTCTCACCCCTACACGGCGGGTCTTTAGTGGTACTGGGTTCGAACTCGTGACAAAGCCTGCCACGATCCGATACCTTGACCACTCGGCTACCGTGGCCGAGTCCTTTTTCGAATTACCCCGCTTAAGAATCAAACTGCCCCCTTGTGGGGAGTACACCTTACGTTGAGAAACACTGGCTTTGACCATCTTGATCTATTTGATGCAATGTTCTTCCATCGGTTAACTCCCAAGTCCTTCAACTACTTTTCTATTTTATCCATCCACCTTGTTCTCTGTCTTCCTCTTCTCCTTTTTCCCTCTGGACTTTGGCAAGTTATAAATCATAACATTAAGTGTTCGATTTATATTTAAAAATATTTTTATAACCTCTTGATTTTTTGGACACGACACGAGTTCCTAAAATTGAAGTAGAATTATATTTACACTCCCGTTACCCCCCTTCCATCACAACGGATTCCCGCAAATCCCATTTTCAATGGATCTCTACTCAAAGAAATAAACATGCCTGCCAAATTTCTAGTCCATAGGTCGAACATATCAAAAATGGTAATATTTATCTATAGCACCCATTAAACCCTCGCAGCCCTCTTGGAGGATCTACTTTCTGTTGAAGGACAGTAAATAAAATTAATAGAATTAATAGTTAGAATAATTAAATTTAATAAATTTAATTATTCTAACTATTAATTATATTAACTATTAACTATGAATAAAGAGTAACAAACACAAACAAAAAATATTCCAACACCGTATGGAAAATGAAAAATTGCAAGGAAAATCGCTTTCTATTTTGCCACTTAACAGTGTGATTCTGTCATATATATACATATATATTTTTTATATTAATTGTAACTATTTAATAAAAAGTAAATTAACTAAAATTTTCTTTGTTGACCTAAGTAGGAATTGACTTTAAAAAATTTATTTTATATTACTTGTTCTCTTCTAAAACTTTTAAGTGTTTCTTTTTTCAGGAGAAGCGGGAGGAAAAGGCTTGTTTCTTAAAAATAGATGTCTAATTCAGGAACTTACAAAAAAAAGTTCAAACATTGTTTTTAATAATTAGAATGTTACAACTCCTTTGCTTTTGAAATATTTTAGAAAAAAAATTTTTACGCGATGTTCAAAGAAAATTTCATGCCTTCTTTTACTAGTTCTAATAAGGATTTTTGTTTATTTTATTTGTAATTTTGAATACATTTCTTTCACGACAAGTAGATTTGATGTGGTAAGAAAGCTTTAGCTCCTAATCTCGTATTCCATATGAACGATTTCGAAAAGTCAACATTTCGATAGGATTACGTAGTTTAAGCAATACATATGTTTGCAATCCTGATAAGATTAATTATTTCGATAATTTAACATTCGAGTTCACACACATTTAAGGCAGGTTTTGCCAGAAGATCCACCCTGTCTGTACTTTGATTCAACAGATATCCCCCCAATATGTTCCTTTATATTTCTGCGTATTGAGTATTTACAAATTAAAATATTTCATTACATTTAATAAGAACCTAATTGTCAGTTTTTGTGACCATGGGTTAGTGACTGCCTTTTCCGAAATATTGCCAAAAGGTCCTTTGGCGATATTATCCGATAAGATAAATTCACTGCAAACATTAAGACGGAACAGAATAGAACGTGTTTTCTATGTGCTTGGATTCATTTTTCCCTATAACCTATTAGTGACAAAAAATTTTACTCGTGTTTCATAAAAGAGCAACTTTTTGTCATTTATTGAACAAACTCGGATCCTTTTCGAGAGAAAATTAATTCTATTGGTAATTCTTTTAAGTCTAAACTCTGAACAAACCATGTCCATTCTGATCAATTTTAATCAAAGAAAACACACACACACACACACAAGTAATATAAAAAAAAATTTAAGTCAATTCCTACTTAGATCAACAAAAAAAATTTTCATTTTAGCTATTTTTTTATTAAATAGTTTCAATTAATGTAAATATGCATAACATATGACAGAATCACAACATTAAGTGGTAATTAATTTTTATTCATTATCATTAAAGTATCGTATTGTCATCCAAAACAATAGTGTATATAAAATATCAGTTCAACTGAATGCTTTAATACGTGAGAAAAAAAACCTTTTCAAGATATGATACAAGATATGCCAACGTATTTGTAATTCTTTAAATAATTAGTTTTAATCAATTAATTTTTATTAATTATAATTAAATTATTGTATTGTCATTCTAAATAATCATGTATATAAAATTTCAGCTCAACTGAGCGCTTTAAAATGTATTTTATTTTTTTAACGATTGAAAATTCCACGAAGATGAAAATAAATATAGAAAGAGTGTGAGCTAATAGTAGGAATTGAAAAAGGAAATTCCAATTAAAAAAAAGATGAAGAGATTTATCGGTAATTACGTATTATACCACAGACCAATTTCATCAAATCAAGATGTCACCAAATGCCGCGATATGTAGAGAATATTAGAAAGCCTCTTCATACATGTTCGAACACAATATTAATAACAATGGAAGCATTTAGCAATGTTTTGTGAAGTTGCAAAATTTCATTATGAATTGGCATGTTTTCATTTGGCAAAATTGGTCGATGGTGTGATACGTAAGCACCAACTTATCATTACTTAAAACGCCTTAACAACAACAAGAAACAAATAATATTAAAAAAAATTTAAGTCTATCTCTACTTAAGTCAACTTTATTTCAGCTACTTTTTATTAAGTAATTACAAGTAATATAAAAATGTGTATATACATATGACAGAATCACGCTATTAAGTGGCAAAACAGAATGGGATTTTCCTTGCAATTTTCCATTTTCCTTTCTCTATAGGGTGTTGGACTATTACTTTTTTGTTACTATATATTTATTCATTATATTTAATTATTCCAATAAAATAGTATAGTAAAAAAGAAATAACATTTTTAGAAATTAGGCCATCCCAGTTGGGATTCGAACCCTCGACCTTTGGATTAGAAGTCCATTGCGCTACAGGGACACAACGAACGATTTCCCTTTCTATATAAGCTCTGTTGGATTACTATTTTTGTTTGTCACTATTTATTCGATTTTTAATTTAAAGAATGAATTAATATTTGAAAAACACTGCATTTATATATACATGAAGTGTAGTAACCACTACAAGTTTAAAAAAAATGTATTTGAACTTGAATGGATGAATGAACAGAAAGTATTTCATTAACGATTGAAATTTCAACAAGATATATATAGAGAGAGAAAGTAGTAGGAATTGCAAAAGAACAGCTTTTTTTTTATGTAAAGGGAAAAAACCATCTAAAATACCTATTTTTTACATTACGATGTAGTTTTTCTCAGAGGGGAATAAATAAAGGTTTTAAAAGTGCTTAATTATACGTTTTGCTTGTTGCCAACCTTAACCAGCAAATTTAGAAATAATCATTGCTTTTCTTGTATGTTTATTGCATCATTCAATTTATCCTTTCCCACATTTGTTCCTTTTCACGGTCACGTAAGCAGTCAGTGTTTGGTTAATCCGAAATGGCAACCCAACAGAAAATAATCCTATCTTAGTTCTGCTCCAATCCATGCTTGTTAAGAGAAAGCAAATCGTAAGCACATGTGAACGGAATACCGATTTCCCTGACTGACAGTGAACCTCTCTCTGTCAGGCTTCCTCCTCTGAAGTCCATATAAATGTGGATCTACAATCGACAAACTCTGGAAACTGTTCTAAACCTTTGTTGAGCTTTTATGAATGAAATAAATACAGTCGGACCCCAATTTAACTATTCATTGGGACCAAACATTTTGTTCGTTAAATCTGGGTTATCCGTTATATCGGAGACCAAACTAACCACAAATTTTTTGCATTTACCCTTTGGGAATTCTACAAAAAGCAACTACACAACACACACACACACACAAATAATATACCAAAAAAATTAAGTCAATTTCTACTTAGATCAACAAACAAAAATTTTATTTTCGCTACTTTTTATTAAATCTTAACAATTAATATAAATATATATATACATAGGACAGAATCACAACATTAAGTGGTGATTAATTTTTATTCATTATCATCAAAGTATCGTATTGTCATCCAATACAATCGTGTATAGAAAATTTCAGTTCAACTAAATGCTTCAAACCGTGAGAAAATAATCTTTTCAAGTTTTGACACAAGTCGCCAAAAGGGTCGCTAAATTGCCAACGTGGCTGTATTTGTAATTCTTTAAATAATTAGTTTTAATCAATTAATTTTTATATATTAATTATAATTAAATTACTGTATTGTCACCCCAAATAATAATGTGTATAAAATTTCAGCTCAATCAAACGCTTTTTCAAGTATTTTATTAACGATTGAAAACTCCACGAAGATAAAAAAAATAAATATAGAGTGTGAGCTAATAGTAGGAATTGAAAAAAATATCCATAGTTGCAAATTTTGTACTTTTTATTCAACACCTAAAAATTCTATTAGTGAATTGTTATGCACTAGCTACTCGGAAATTTAAAATACTGATTGATAGATGTTGGAAAATCTTTTTGGTTCCTGACTCTCGAAAAAAAAAAAAGTTCTTTTTTCAACCTTGTGCAGAGAAGAAAATACTGTGCATTTACATCCTGCTGCATAAAGTATGTTTTCACAGTTTCCACAAACATTGTAAAGCATTAGAAAATGTAACAGTTTTAATAAGAGTTTCATTACAATTTCTGCATCAGAATCTCTATTCATTGACTCCGACAAATCAACAATTTCCTGAACTTCGGTTGCACAGATATGCAGTCCGACATCAAATGTAACATAATCGTTAAAACTTAAAAATATTCCCTTGAATTGAGATGAGGGATGAGGTAAGAAAGGAGTTTCTTGTCCCATTCAAAACTCATACGATAGGTTACACTTATGACTTATCTACACTTGTTTAGTCTAATAACGCTCTGCACCCTTGATCGTTTAAATGTGTTTCTTTCAAGAAAAATCTTTTTTATGTTCTGAACAAAAAGAATGTCTCTCGAGGAAAAAATCCAATCTTTTCTAACACAAACTAATAAAAAAAAATCGGTTGTTATAATAATTCGTTAATTCGAGGTTTATTATTTGTTAAATAGGTGGTTTTACCTTCATTTTAATCAAAGAAAGAGAAAAATTCGTTAAATAGGGGGTTTGCCTTCATTTTAATCGAGGAAAGCGAAAAATTCGTTAAATAAGAGTTCGTTAAATCGGGGGTTTGCCTTCATTTTAATCGAGGAAAGAAAAATTGGTAAAATAAGGGTTCGTTAAATTGGGGGTTTGCCTTCATTTTAATCGAGGCAAGAGAAAAATTCGTTAAATAGGAGTTCGTTAAATCGGGGTCTAACAGTATAACGAATCATTAAAGGATGGAAGTTTAAAAGTCAACTTAAGTTTAATTCAGAAATGAAAGGCTAAATGTACATATATAAACAGGAGAAAAGCGACTCATTCAGTCACTTATCACATTTCCGGAACTATTAGACCTACTGATATAAATTTGGCAGGCAGGCATCTTTTGTTGAGATCCGTTACGAACGGATTTTGCAAAAATCGACCACCAAGGGGGGTTGTTATATGTTTTGAACTTTAAGATCTACAGACATGAAATTTGGCAAATATATTTATTTTTCTTCAATAGAGATCCAATACGAACGATAATCGTCTTCCGGGGGGATGGATGGGAAGGACGACGGCTTTCTGGATATACATAAAAAAAGAATCGCGAATCTCGTTTTTGAAATATTAGATTTATAAAGTTGAATAAAGATTTGCTAAAAATGGGGTTAATAAAAATCGATTCCGAAGAGGGAAGCTTAAAAAATGAATACTCTTCCGTTTTAGACGTTGCATAGACGTTGCTTTTTTGGGCGTCTGGACTGCGAAACAGTCCTCAATCCCATTTCAGGACAAGTCTTCGATGAGGGGCATGACGAAAGTGGTGTTGTACATTCTGCTGTGTGGCATGACGACGATTGGCTGGACGATAGGATCCGGGAGGCGTGGCTTCTGTGCTTTGTCGGGATGGTGGTTTTTCAAAAGTTTTTGCCTTGGCTGAGAGCTAAGTAGCTGCTCTCTGATTGGTTGCTGGGTAAAGTGAACAG
The DNA here is from genome assembly GCA_019973935.1 of Trichonephila clavipes. Classification (NCBI taxonomy): domain Eukaryota; kingdom Metazoa; phylum Arthropoda; class Arachnida; order Araneae; family Nephilidae; genus Trichonephila; species Trichonephila clavipes. The sequence continues at coordinate 775,454 of BMAU01001371.1, read as the reverse complement.
TGACTCCAATTGGCTGCCCTGGGGGCTGGGTTTTAAGATATGAGGAGGAGCAAGTCCAGTGGGGATGGAAAGAGAAAGAATAATGACAAATATTTAAAAAAGTAGAATTTTAGAAAATGGTGTGCAATTTAAATATTGCACGAGGAAATTAAATTAAGGAGGGTTATATGAGTCAAGAAGTATTCTTCTTGGTCTTTTAGAATTATCATTAGGAATGTAGGAAGTTAAGTTTAACATATTTAAGTTGTTGGTTGCTGGTAGATCATTAAAAAAGTTAACTGCAAGATTCTGGATGTGAGTTTTAAAACTTGTAATTTTTAATGCATTACGTATGTCATCATTGCGCATGTATCTCGTGGCTTTGACAATCATACGTATTAAAGAATTTTGCAGGGTATCTAAAATACTAATATTCGTTTTAGCAGCATAACCCCATAGTCTTCCGTTTTAGAAATTCAGATCCTGTTGTTTTTTTTAATCGAAACGAAATCTATAAGAATATATTTTTAATACATTATGAGCTTGATGATAGAACTATTTAGATAAAAAAAACTTACAAAGACTATATAGTCATATAAAAGGTGAAGCGGGAGGGTAATGGCTAGTATTCTATTACTTCTTTCTTGAATTTTTAAAATTATTGATCTTTTGCGCAAATGTGTGTGTGTGTGTGTGTGAATTGCGTAGTACTGAGAGGACTTTTATAAATATTGACTCCTTAAGAATATATAGAAAGATTTTTGGTGAATGCATGTGTTTAGATGTGGAATAATCAAATAATGGGGTCAATGATGATGCACACAGGAGTTTTTCAAGAAAGAGGGTCCTTTAATTTTGTCGATTTTCAGGCACAAAAAACAGTAAAAATAGTAATTATTAAATAAATAATTAGCAATTAATTAATAAAATTAATTATTAACAACAATATTCAATTAAATTTTACGTACTACATACATATGATTATAATCGATGGAAAAAATCTAGGACTTTGTGAGGGTCTGGACACGAGGCTGCCCCTTTGTGTGCGCCACTGGTTCTTCTAATTAAGCTACTGTGACTCTTGGTGGAATGAGTGAGTATTTATTAACGTCGCACCATAAAGCAACATGAGGGCAAAGGACGACGACCCCGTAATTTTGAGCTTCGGTTTAAGTTACGAGGACGACACCCAAGATGGCACCACACCGAAACTACCACACCACGCCAATGAAAAGACGTTGAGATTGATAAATTTAACATGCATCGCTCCTTCCCTCCACACGTCTGGTCTTCAGTGGCGCAAGGACTCGAGCCCACGACACTCCGACCACGAGTTCGTGACCGTAACCACAAGGTTACCGCGGGTAATTGAGTGAATATTAATGTCGCACTGTACAGCTACTCGAGGGCTTTGGGTGACAGACCTCGTAATTTTGAATCACGGTCAAGTGACGAAGACGACACCTGAACTGGCACCCCCTCCTAACTACCACACCACACCAATGGGAGGACGTTTGAGCTCTCGACAGATTTAACGTGTATCGCTCCCTTACACGGTGGGTCTTTAGTGGTACTGGGCTCGAACTCGTGACAAGCTAGCCACGATCCGATACCTTGACCACTATGCTACTGCAGACACGAAGAAATATTGTAAAATTGATGAATCGCCTTTAGGCAATTAAAAAAAATCCCGTTGGACATTGTTTATCAAGCTAAGACCACAAAGGACATGGTCGCTACATTTGATTTTAAACTATTTGAAGTCCAAAAGCAATGGAGCTGACCAGTAGCGCACACAAAAACTTTTTTTTTTTTTTTTGGGGGGTCCGAGGGTCGAAAGTCCACCATTGTCGTATCATACCTCAATACGACGCCAAACGTATTCTTTTGATTTCGTCTATTTTGGCAACAAAAAACAGTAAAAAATAAATTATTAAATTAATAATTAGTATTAATTGATAAAATAAATTGTTGATTGCAAACAATTAAATTTTACCTATTATGTATAGGTATCAATCCAAAAAAATTTAAGAGCTATAGGGGGCTCCGGACCCGGGGACTTGTGCGCGCCACTGGGGCTGACAATTCTCTGCAGGTAGGCTCTACGCACGCATCCCTACGCACAAGAGAAAGCAAGATGAAAATGTTATGCTTAACTTTGAGCCCATTTGCGCGGGCATTTCGATTTAAAAATAAAGGAATAGCCTTTCCGAGGTCGAATTTTTTTGATACTGCTCCTTCTCCGTTTCTCATTACGTTAATGGTGACTTCAGTTCAGTTCGGTCATTATGTTTCGTCTGCTAATGGTCCGCTATTAAAAGAGGGAGAGCTCGGTAATGAAAAATCTAATGAAGGGATAAACAGGCAGGAGGGTTTAGCCTTTGGGAGCCATCGTGACTTCTTTCCAAGGGAATTTCAATACTGTATTTAACGTAGTCGCAGCGGACCACTTTTAAATTCCATTTTAGGATATATTTAAGCCAAGCGCTTTAGTATTTATCTCTGACTTTTAAGATTAAAATATGACACAGCGCGAAATTAAGATGTGTAACTAAATGTAAACTCCACATGTAATGAAAATGTGTACCGTGGTTAAGTCACGTTGAATTGATGTTACACTAGAGCAGGGGTGGCCAATTCAAATGACCTTGCGGGCCACTTGGAAAAAGCATTATAATCCCGCGGGAAAATATATGTCGCAGGGAAATGACGAAATTAGGAATTTCATCAAATCCCTAAGGGATATGATCAATTGACGGGACATGGTAAAATAACGTCTCTTCAGGATCATTGTCCTGATGAAAGTAAGTCATTTTAACAAATCCCAGAATTCTTTCAGTGAAATGATGAAATGAACTACGCAGCAAAATGCTGTCCGGGGAAAGGGGGACGGGAGAGGTCGAGTCCTTGTACTTTCTAACCATTAGATTATTTACAATTAAAACTTTACGAGTTATTTCACGGAGCATACTCTCAATTGTCGCTAAGCCTATTGGCCTCCACGTTGACCGAAAAATGTGGCTTCTCGCCGGTAAAACCGGAGTCTCTCTCGCGTCTGTCTCGTTCCGCGTCGCAATCGTTTTCTCCCCTAAAACCCGTCATTACGGGGGGATACAGGGGGCCGCGGTAGCCGAGTGGTATAGGTATCGGACCGTGGATTGACTTGTCGCGAGTTCAAGCCCAGTACCACTAAAGACCCGCCGTGTAGGGCAGCGATGCACGTTAAATCTGTCGAGAGCTGAAACGTCCTCCCGTTGGTGTGGTAGTTAGGTGGGGTGTGTGAGCTAGCTCAGGTGTCGTCCACGTCACTTGACCATGGTTCAAAATTACGTGGTCCGTCGCCAAAAGCCCTCGTGTAGCTAAACAGTGCGACGTTAATAATCAATCAATCAACCGGGGGATACATATATTCGTTGGTAGCGCCATCTATTGGTGAGGTTGTAACCTCACTGATCGGAGAATATATTTAATTCTCTAATACTTTAAATCCCACATATATATTGCATAATATTTTGTTTAAATATATCTCATAGCTGTTTCTTTTATTACATTGCTTCTGTTTTTGTACATACTTAGAAGTGGGCAGTATTGCATTGCATGTATACTCACACATAGTGACCCACCGCAGCATCACGCTTGATTCCTGTCACTTTATCGTGCTGCTAATTACTAGAGCTAAGCATTTGATCATTGCAGCATTATTATTATTAAATTATCTATGTTTGTATACATGGACAGTAATGAAAACAACAATAATTCATTCCGTTTTAAATTTTCACTCCAATAATAGGTCCTAATCTAATGTAAAGATATATGTTTAAAAAAAAATGATGAAATTAGGAATTTCATCAAATCTCGAAGGGAAATGATCAATTGACGGGAGATGTTAAAAGAACGTCTTTTCAAGGTCATTTACCTGAGAAAAGTAAGGTTTCAAAGGATCTGTTTCAGTGATATGATTAAGTGTAATATTGTCAAGAGTTTAAAAGTGTTTATATAATAAGTAGGGTGCATTTTTTTAATCGTAGAAGTAAGTAATACAACAATAGTCAATGAAATACAAATTATTTATTCGAAACTAATTAACAAATAATTAGAAAATTAGGCTGGTATTTTTTTTATATATATATGTGTAATATCTTTTCTCTCGGTTGCTTATATACTAAAATATTAATCCCTATGTTAATCCTATGGGGGGGGTGCTATTTTTTTAAAGATAAGGGGCTGTGAAATTTAGAGGATCGATAATACTACCTCTATAATCTAATGTTTCATTAAACAGTAATTTCATTCTAATTTGCTTATTTCTTTGAAATATCAAGATCCCGAACATTACTTACCCCTAGACACCCCTACATATATTATACATTATTATATTAAATTATATCATACAAAACACTACACGGAAAACAAAAATATTGAACAAAATAATCGTATTTTGTAAAGTTGTAATGAATATCGCGGGGGCAGAAAAATTATCCATGGCATGCCGCTAGTTGGCCAAGAAAGCAAGGTACCATACTTCTTGTGCATCGATTGATTGATCGAAGGAACACTAGGGTTATTGGCGAAAGCCCTCGTAATTATGAGCCACGGTCAAGTGACGAGGACGACACCTGAACTGGCACCCCTCTCTCCTAACTACCCCATCACACCAATGGGAGGACGTTTGAGCTTTCCACAGATTTAACATGCATCGCTTCCCTACACGGCGGGTATTCAGCGGCACTAGGCTCGAACTCAAGACATGCCTGCCACGAGTCCGTTACCTTAGCAACTAGTCTTCTGCGGCCATTTTCAGTGACACCACAGCTCCAATTCTTGAGAAGCCGGCCACGAACAAAATTGCGAGATTTTTCATTGGTTTAATATATTTTTGAAAATGAAGTTCTTGCCAGTCGAAAAGCAGTCATGAACGGACAGACAAACGAACACAAAATACACACATTCTACTTTATGTATCAAAAACCTTTTTTACGTTACTATCCATTCATTTTCTTAAAAATTAAATACAGTGCAAATCGTTTAATTGCTTTTTTTAATTATTATTCATAATGTAGAGTTATTAACTGACTGTTATGATTTTTCTAAAATAAAACGCGAACCAAACTTGCTGATTTTTACTCACACTGCAATGTACTTATTACCGAATTCCAAAGCCAACTGATGAAAAATAAGATCTTTTGTGTGGCGTTTGTAGGGATGGAAGGTGAAAATATCTTAGATAAATAAAATTGACTCATGTGTCACAGTCGGAAGGTATTTCTAAGCCATTTTAGCTTCCTCTCTACGAAACATGTGAAACAACCTCTCTTTTATTTCACACTCTCTTAAATCTCGCCTGCGTGACTCGTGATTTTCGCATTTTGTTCATTCCCAGAAGGGAAATCTTTTCGTGTTAAGCGGTTTTCGTTTCGTGCTAACAGAAAACAATATAAAAACAATTTTAAGTCAATTCCTACTTAGGTCAACAAAGAATGTTTTATTTTAGTTACTTTTTTTAATAAAACAATTACAATTAATATAAATATGTGCACACATATGACAGAATCACACTATTAAGTGGGAAAGTAGAAAGCGATTTTCCTTTCTATATATGGTGTTGGACTGCTATTTCTTTTGATTGTTACTATTTATTCATTAATTAAACTGGATTCTAATAAAATAGTATAGTAAAAAAGAAATCACATTCTCCATCCCAGGTAGGATTCAAACCACGATCTTTGTATTAGAAGTCCAACGCGCTACAGGTACATAACGAACAATTTTCCTTTCTATCTGTGCTGTTGGACTATTATTTTTGTTTCATACTATTTATTCCTTTTTTTAATTTAATTTATGCATTAATATTTGAAAAAATGTATTATCAAGCGTCTCATCCACTACAAGTTTAAAATAAAGTATCGGGTGTTTCTAACAGAATATCGGAGTTTTAACGCTTTATATAGTATTCATTACATATAACATATTAGTATGACTCATGCATCGAGTGAAAGAGCAACTGAAACAGTTTTGTTTGCTGGAATGTGTGTGCGCGTGCTACACGTATGCTAATTTTGTCCCCTTTCTAGTCGATCAACGCGCTAGTAGAAAATTTGTGACAAGTAAACAGAAAGCATTTTGGGTTCTCCAGTTTTCAAAGACAGAATCTACTATTACTGTGCAACGAGCGTTCCGTATTAAGTTGGGTTGTCAACCTCGAAATGATAACATTCTTAGGTAGTATCATCAGTTTGAAACAACCAACTGGCTGTCTTTGTAAAAGGAAAAGTACGGGACGACCAAGGATGTAACTGAAAACCAATTGTACCTGGTTCTGCCTATCTTGATGCTCTACGACTAAGGCTATTTCCTCAATTGAAAGAAAGTGAACCAAATAACTTTATTTGGCAGCAAGATGATGCACCGCCTCACTGGCATCTTTCAGTACGCGATTGGTTAAATATCACTGTACCCAACCAATGGATTGGCCGCAAAGAGCCTACCGATTAAGCTTGTATCGCATGGCCTCCACGTTCACCCGATCTGAAGCCACGTGACTTTTATCTGTGGGGGTTCATAAAGGATTGTGTGTACGTTCCTCCGCTACCAGCTGACCTTTCAGGCTTAAACACAGGATGGAAGCAGATGCTGCAAGAATTTCCTCAGACACACTGGAAAAAGTTTGGGATGAACTCGCCTATCGACTTGATTTGTGCCGTGTGACGAATAAGGCTCACATTGAACTGTTGTAGGTAAAACCTGTTTCGGTTACTCTTTCATTCAATGTATGAATTATACTTGTAACTTATATGTGATAAATACTAAAAAGTGTTAAAACTCCGATATATATATTCTTTCTGAAACACCCAGTATTTGAACTTGAATGAATAAACAGAAAGTATTTTATTAACGATTGAAAATTTTAACAAGATATTTATAGATATATATATGTAGAGAGAGAGTGAACTAATTGTAGGAATTTAAAAAATGCCTGGAAATGCATAGTTGTTTGATGGGACCGTTGTTTTATTTCATGTTAACCGATACTTCGTCTTAAGCGTTTTAGCGTTAAACGTTTTTCACTGTAATTTATTCTATCATCATAGAGCAGTGATACTCTACCTGCAGGCCGCATGTGGCCCACCTGCCTTTTCTGAGTGTCCCCGGAATGGTTCATTGCACTAAGAAATTCAATTATTTGAGAATTTTGTACTAAAAAATTAGTGGGAAATTCTATCAATAAGCAACTAAATCTATCAATCTGCTTTTTTTATAGTAGAATGTAAGTAAAAAATGCTTGGTGATGGATGAAAGTAAATCGAAATTCTCCCGTAACTCAGTAAAAAAGGCACAAAGGTAAATATTTTTTTGTATGTTTTTGATAGAAAGGTTAATAGAGTATTAAAATAAAAGCCAAAAACGAGTTTAAATATTTTAATCAATTTTGCCAATGTTGCCTTGGTCTTATAGTATGTTTTTTCCATTACCCTCACGTTGCAGCTCGCGTGAAATATCTATCATGCGCATGTGGCCCGGTGGAAAGAAATGTTGAGTAAGCACCCCAGTCATAGATTATTCCCTTCGCCGATTATTATTATTATTATTATTTATGTTTACCATTTAGCCTCTCATCACAAGACTTCCGGTAGCCAGAAAAAGAAGAGAAATCCTTTCGTTTGTATTTATCTGATGGCGATGGATGGAATTCAAGCACCAGACACTTCCAGAAAGGAAAGGAAAGAAAAAACATTTCAAAATTTATAGCATATTTATGATTTTATTACCGAGCAGAGAAAGAGAGAGCAACATATTTTAATTACTACGACTTCCTGTTTAAATGGAGTCATTTTTTTTTTATTCCATATAAAAATATGCTCCAAAACTCATTTCTGCGATTTGATCGCGAACGGATTTTTACTTTCCGAAATCGAAGTGATAAATTTCGGTTTTATTTACTGATTATATTTTATATACATATGCCGTAAAATCAGGCGTATAACGCGCACTTTGAACATAAAAAAACTGGATCGAAATTTAAAGGCGTCTCACGCCGAGTATAAAAGTGACAGGTTTTTTTAAAAAAATGAGCACAGAAAAAAATTAGATTTCTGCATTTGATCGAAATTTTCTCAACATTACTTAGATCTCACAGTAAGTAAATAAATATTAACGTCTCACTACAGCTATTCGATATTTATTTTGAACCATGGTCAAGTGACGAGGATGACACCTGAGCTGGTACCTTCCTCTCCTAACTACCACACCAACGGGAAGACGTTTGAGCTTCGATAAGTGTATCGCTCCCTTACACGGCGGGTCTTCAGTGGTACTGGGCTCGAACTCATAACATGCCGGACACGAGTCCGTTACCTTGACCACTAGGCTACCGCAGCTACTACTTAGATCTCAGAGATTAGATGAGGAAAGGGTTATAGATCTAAAGATTTATCAGTATTGTGTATTTAAAAAAGGAAAACTTGATTGTGAAAATGCCCTTTAATGGGCTAATTATTTTTTATCAAAATTTTCCTTTCTTTTTAAAAAGTCTCTTCTATGTGAATTTACATGAAAATTCTTCATTAATTTCGGTTCAACTGAGGAAATAAAGAGTGTTTTTTTTTCAGGTATTATAGAAGTTTAAGTTGGCATTACTTTCCAAGTTGGCGACCGATTTAACAGCTGTCAAGTGATGTATTCTCAGTTTGGTTTGGCAATTCATCATGAATAGACTCACGCCTGAACAACGCTTTCAAATTGTGCAATTTTATTTCGAAAATAATGGTCGATTTTCATAAGCGAATTTTGTTTAGCGATGAAGCGCACTTCTGTTTGAATGGCTACGTCAACAAACAAAACTGCCGCATTTGGAGTGAAGCTAATCAACAAGTGTATGTCGAAACACCGTTACATCCAGAAAAACTGACTGGTTGGTGCGCTTTATGGGCTGGTGGAATCCTACTTCAAAAACGATGAAGGTCACAACGTTACAGTCAATGGAGATCGGTATAGAGTCATGATTACTAACTTTTTCATTCCTGAAATGAACAATCATGATGTCCAGGAGCTGTGGTTCCAACCAGACGGCGCAACATGTCACACAGCTCGTGCCACAATCGATTTATTGAAAGACACGTTTGGTGACCGCCTAATTTCACGTTTTGGACCTGTGAATTGGCCTCCAAGATCTTGTGATTTAACACCGCTAGACTATTTTCTGTGGGGCTATGTAAAGTCATTGGTCTATGCGGATAAGCCACAAACGCTTCACCATTTGGAAGACAACATTCGCCGTGTTATTGCCGATATACGGCAACAAATGTTGGAAAAAGTCATCGAAAATTGGACGTCCAGATTGGACTATATCCGAGCCAGCCGTGGCAGTCCTATGCCAGAAATCATATTTAAAATGCAATGCCACAAGATTATCTTTCGAATAAAAAAAAATTCATGTCAATCGAATAATACATTGTTGTTTTATTGCAATTTAAAGTTCTATACCTCTAAAAAAACACCCTTTATATCTCAAATTCAGTAAAATATTTTTCGGGGGAAGGGGTCCAGCGTCGAAAGTCCACCATTTTGGTATCATGCTCCAATACCCCGCCCAAAATATTCTTTTGATTTTGTCGATTTTCGGGAACATAAACAATACAAAATTATTATTCAAAAAATAATTAGCATTATGTAATAAAATTAATTATTAATAACAAATACATAATTATATTTTACGTAATATATACATAGGATTATAACCAACCGAAAAAAAAAATGAAGGGCTATGGGGGAAATTCGGACACCTAGGTCCTCCCCTCCCCCCTTGTGTGGGCCACTGTCACATATAGAATTTATAACGACATATCTGTTTCCATCAACACTTTTTTTTCAATCAATTCCTGTAATATTTCTATCTGTTAAAAATTGATCCCAACTAAGTATTGTTCGAAAAATTAAAACCCTTCACCAATATTAGAAAAGTTTATTTAGTAATAACATCCAAACGTGCTTAATATATTTTAAAATATTCTACAAATACGCCATTTTTGATTACATCGTGCAAAAGTAATTATTAGAATTGGTTATTCCAGAAATTACAGCACAATTCAACGTGCTCATTTTCATATAGTTCAACATAACGTGGCATTTTATTATCAAACTAAAGATCCAGTACTATGGGTCTCAGAGTTCGTGTATTGTATTACGTTTTACACTGCATTCGATTCTTACATCAAGATTTCCTTGCACAGATAACTTACTCGATTTTCGTATACTTTCGTCCAAATAATTTTTTTAAAAAAATTATGAATTCTAATAGATACACAATCGTCAACTCAATCTAATAAAAATGTTTGGTTTTTTTTTAAAAAAATTTAATCGCGCTTCAATTGATAACTCAATAGTTCGGTTATGTATGGGACATATTTTAACAATGTTTATTCGATGCTTGTTTAAGGCTATCTTCGCGCGATATTGAAAAATACAACCCAAATTCAAAAGATTTTTTTGTGATAAAATGTTTTTTTTTCTTAATTTCACTTTCTGACTTAGTCATTTATTTTATGCAATAAATTAAGTTTTATATTTTATCTCGTATGTTTAAACATAAGATATAGATACTGAACGTTTCAAGTGAAACACTCTATACTTTCTAAACTAAAGTACAACAAAAGGAAGAATGTTATACAACAGCATTTCTCATGGATAGCTTAAACTTAATAATATAAACAATAAATAAATAGAGAAGTAATAATAAAGTAAAATGAATTGGATGAACAGTTTAACAAATTATACTAGTGTTCGACCACAGTTTCTTTTGTAGCCGAATTACCGATAAAAACATATTTTGACATATTTCCTTACGTTCCCTTACAATAAATTGAGTATTAATGTATTCAATCAGTTTTTTTAATGATTAAAAGTCAAGGTATGTCCTAATAGAGTAACCTCCAAAACATTTTATGAACTTGGAAAACAAATTATATGCATTTAAAACTTGATTACAATTCTTTTTCGTTCAGAAAATCAAAATTACTATTACCTTCTGTTAAATGTATGTATATAAAAAAATTTGGAAGTGTTTATATTTTTGCAGTAAAAGATGTTTTAAATGACTATGTAATACGGCACAAATTCTCACAACAAAAATAAACAAAAATAATAACACTTCTTCATAATAATCGAGCAAGAAATAGCCTATGCTCCTTAGCATTTAACCCCAAACCTCAACGTTTATTATCTTTATCTGCAATACACACACACACAAGGACTTTGCTCATGTCTAAAACCACTCATCACCACATAAACGATAAACTCGATGGTTGACAGACATTATTAAATCATTAGCGCCTTCTTAACAAGCAAACGTAAACACCACAATCCATTTCATTTTTTTAAAAAAATTATAAATAATAAATTACTTACCCACATGGTGAAGGACAAGAAACAAACGCAGTGTCTGGCACAACTCCTCATCATGCCCATCTTACGTAAAGCACCCCCAAAATATTACAAACAAAACAAACAAAAAAAAGGTAAACAAACAAATCACAGCACTAGGATCAAAAGGTCCCGTCAAATTTATGCGACATGTTCGAAATTATAATCCTATAGCAAGGCGAATCAAAATCCAACAAACGATAATTTTGGGGGGTAAAAAAATAATAAAAGGTTCTATAACGCCGAGTAGAACGTCACTTAGTCCAGCTGGTGGGGAAGGTTGTTATCAGCTGCATGCATCTGAATGTGTCGATTCCACCGCTGATCAGCTAGCTCTCGCGTTGAAGCTCGGTTCGCGAAGAGGTTGCTGGAATCACTTTGTGTCAGTTCTTGGCGAGGTTGGAGTGCGCCAAGATGGTTTCCGGTTTGAAAACAAGATCAGCTGGTGTTCATTGTGACGTCACATTTCAGTGATTTGATAAATTACAAATAAAGCGAAATAGGATATTCAAGGATTTTAAGTGATGGAAAGTTGCGAATGTAAACTATTTTCTATTGAATTTATTGATGAGACAATTACTTGTAACAGGTGGTATAGAAAAAGTCTGCAAAAACTGAAATTTAAGTGTATGTCGTATAACTTTTTTCCTTTATTTTGGTAAAGTATTTTTTTTTTTTTTTTTTGTAAACTGTTCTCATCAATCATTTTGTAATGTTGCCAATTCTAGAAAGAGGAGTTAGGCTTCCTTTATTAACAAGTAATATAAAAAAAACTTTTTAAATCAATTTCTAGTTAGGTCAACAAAGAAAAAATTTACACTTTAGTTACTTTTTATTAAATCATTACAATTAATATAAATATGTACATATGACATAATCACAGTATTAAAGTGCAAAATAGAAAGCTATTTTCCATTCTATATGGAGTGTTGGACTATTATTTTTGTTTGTTGCTTTTTTTTTTTTTTTTCATTCATAAATCACATTTTGAGAAATTAGGCCATTCCAGGTACGATTCGAACCCACGACTTTTGGATTAGAAGACCAACGCGCTATCCATTTCTCTGCAGGGATTTTCCTTTTTGCAGTGAAACTTTTTTGCGTTCGAGAGTGAATGAGAAATTTGCCCAGTTTTGCGTAACAGTAAAAAAGCGAACAAAAGTAGTCTCCCCCTCCCAGAGTAGTCACCATGATGACAGGATAGCGAGTTGGGAGAAAAAGGGGGAGCGGGGACACCACGTGACTTGCGTCATATCTGTGAAAAAGTTGGATGATTGATCACTTTTCCGATTGATCAACTTGCCCACCTTCCTATTGGGGGTCCTTTTCCCCAAACCCGGGAACATCTATAAATAGTAGCGCACACAGGAGTTTTTCAAGGGGAGATCGGGGGTCGAAAGTTCACCATTCTTGTATCACGCTCCTTTTGATTTTGTCGATTTTCGGGAACAAAATATAGTAAAAAACTAATTTTTGAATAAATAATTAGCATTAATTAATAAAATTAATCATTAATAGCAAGAAATTAATTAAATTTTACATACTATATACTTAGAATTATAATCAATCGAAAAAAAATCAAGGGCTTTGGGGGGGGTTCTGGACCCCCACCCCTTGTGTGCGCCACTGCCTATCAACGGTTGTATGAGATACAGTGACATTACGGAGTAGACAAAATAGCTCTCGCAGCAAAAGCATGCTTTTTTGAAATATTTTCTTACATTGTTTGCTACATAGCGATGTTTTCGGCGGCTAATTTGCTTTTTTGACTTTTATTTGCGTTGAATTGTTATATTAATTCTAGTCAGAATGCCTAAGTCAAATGCACACAGAGGAATAGAGTTTCGGGATAGAAAGAAAAAAGAAAAACTAGCAGCAAGTCCAGTCAAAAAAGTGACAAAAAAAACCCAGAAAAATATTGCAAATTTATTAAGTGCTACTGCCAAATCTCCATCAGAGTACATGAGAGAATATAGAGCACGGGGAAAAAACACTGCAAAATACTCTCTTAATGCTCAGTTTAAGGGATGAGAATGCTATTGAGACTCTTCTAATGACAGCACAGAATAATACGGATTTAGTGAACCACCCCCTGTGCCAATAACTACAGGGCCCTCAACAAATCTAGTGCGTATTGGAACTGATGCATGTATAAATCAATAATAAATTCTATCTTACATTACAAAGACTATGATTCCCATAGAAATGCTCATAAAGATTTTCAAAAGCGATTCGTTGATAATCGTTCAATTGATGCAGGCGTTCAATTTATGATAGATTTTGGTTTAGAGATGATTTGAGAACGTCTGTTGCTGAGCACAAAAATATTACACAAAATATTTTAACGGGGATTAATTTAGAAGATACATTAAAACATGCTACAATTGTCGACAAAGTTTAAATAGGAAAAGTATAACAAATTTATCAAAATATAATTGTTTTGTAAACCCAGAAATTCCAGGACATCTTTTTACTTTGGATTTGGTATCAGAAAGACTCATTTTGCCACGAATACCTTTCATGCAAATTAGGCGATTGAGACATGTACTTGGTCAATTTGAAATATTAGGGTAAATAATCAATGTTCCAACGTTGCCAAAGAAGTTTCACTTCCATCGCGTGGCGTTCCACGCACCATTTTTTTTATATAGGGTGTTGGACTATTATTTTTGTTTGTTACTATTTATTCATTAATTAAGTTTAACTAATGAATAAATGTTTGAAAAAACTCTATTAACATCAAGTGTTCATCCACTATAAGTTTTAAAAAATGTATTTGTACTTAAATGGACGAATAGAAAGTATTTTATTAAAGATTGAAAATTTGAACAAGATATATATATGTAGGGAGATTGTGAACTAATAGTAGGAATTGAAAAATACTGCTCCTTATGAAGCATTATAATCAAAAATACTATATTCTATTCACTTTGTATCAGTATCTGCAAAAAGAGAGAGAAAAAATTATGTGACTTAAGTTTTTCAAAATCAATTATTTAAAAGAAAACATGAGAAAATCCCCCTTTGAAATCGTGTTAGTGAAGTTTATTCAATGGGCTTTTAGTTCCCGAATTGTATATTAGTAATTGAATTATGATGAAAAAATACAACTAATTAATAGAGCAGCAAATTTACAATATAAATGATAGTTCTAAAAAATCTTAAGTTGTTCGGACAGTTACTGCTTTACTTTCGGATTACAATTAACGTTTTATAATATTTTTTCTTGTTCTTAAAATTTTTTAAGGAAATTTTTTATTCACCGAAATAATCCCTGAAATAACATTACAAAATTTGAAGTTATCACTTCTATAGTGTGGTCATAAGCACTCACACTTTTTTTAAAAAAATCTTTTATTTTTTACATTTTGATATGCTCACACCTCAAAGTTTGGGAAACACTGCCTTATGTATTATTGGTCCGGTAATTTTTTTTACGAAACTTAAATGTTTAATTCCTACCATTATGATATTTAAATAATAATTGCACTTGCACTGAACCAAAGAAATAAAAATATCTTCCACATAGTTCATGGTTATCATTATGAGGTAAGTGATCAAAAAGAAAATTTTTAAAAATTGAATTAAAAATATCAGAATTTTTTGTGAAGTTAACTTCTTATGGCACAGTAGGGGGAAATTTCCGTTACACGTTACCAGTTACGGTTAGCGTAAACGTAAGGTAGAAATGAATGAAGTTCCGAATCCCCCCGTTTTAAGAAACGGCATCTAACTCATACTATCTATCTCGGACAAAAAATCATTACAGAATCGGAAAGATCATTTTTTTCGCCTCGATATGGTATATATCTTTTTTAACAAAATAATATTTTCTATTTTTTACGATTTTTTTTAAAAATGAATCAAAATTGATACGCTTTTATAAAAATGGTTTCTAAATCATTCTCTTTAAGTTTCCTTTCGAGTTAATGAATTGATATTTTATTCTAAACAAGTTCATGCTTTTCTCTTTTAGAATCAGTCATAAAAAAAAATGACGGAATCTTTTTTTTTTTTTTTTTTTTTGCGATTTTTCAAAAAATACTCAAAATTTTAATTAAATATTTAATAACTTCATTATTTATAAAAATAATCTAACGAAACTTTTTCTCCATATGTAGAATAGTATTATCCGTAATCTGTTCAAAAATTGAAAAAAAAAGATTAAACATTACGGCTTTTAAAATTTCTTTTGTGTTTTTCGTCTATTAGCCCTGGGCTAGCACCCCCCCCTCCCGCTCTCCTCATTCAACAGCAGGTTTAACAAGCCTTTCCTCTTTTAGCTTTGCGATACATACTTTGTTTTGTTTTTACTTTACCTAGA
Organism: Trichonephila clavipes; assembly: GCA_019973935.1. Lineage (NCBI taxonomy): Eukaryota > Metazoa > Arthropoda > Arachnida > Araneae > Nephilidae > Trichonephila > Trichonephila clavipes. The sequence goes on along the minus strand of BMAU01001371.1, from coordinate 759,736 downwards.
AGTCAAATTATAATCAATTTTATGAATTAAAAAAAAATCGGAAGTGAGTCTTTAATCTATCCGAAGTAGGCATTTAAATGGCTCAAAATCTATCAAAAATTAGTTTAAGGAGAGTTTGTTGGATATACAGTTTGAAAATTCTTTTAAGGAAATAATACAAACAATCTATTGTTTTAAAATTTAGAGGCAACACAACATTTCTTCCAATAGTTTGGCAATAAAAGATTGTGTTTACTAAATTTTTTCAATCGAATGGAATTTCTAAATCCAGTTTAAGAAGTGAGTTTTTAAATCATATATATGCTTTGGTGTAATTAATTTGATTGTTGTGAAAGTGTTATATAGTGCTTCATTAATTTGTATTTTAAGACTACAGTGGGCAGTAAAATTTTTTACAAACATGTCCCAAATTTTTACTGGTTCTATGTAACTTAGAACTAAAATCATATAAAAAAATTGGTGAGAAAATATGAGTATAGTTTTTAAAAATTTAAAATCTTTCCATGCGTTTTGATTTTTTTTTAAATTTCATCTTTTCACCTGATTTAACTTCTTTAAGCAATTCTTTACAAATGTATACATGCAATGTTATGTTTTATATGATAATTTACAAATTATGGGTAAACGCAAATTTTTATATAAAAATTTCAAGAATTTTAATGATTTCCTATACATAAAAAACTTTAATTTCTTCTTTCACCCTATCACTATTATTACAATGCATCCAAGAATTTATAACTATACATTAGATGAACACTTCTGGAAATTTTGTTTTGTAATAATTCGACAAAAATTGCAATGCATGGAACATTTTGCATTTTTGTTTCGAGGCAAATTTTTGATTTAGACTAATAATGATGATAATTTTCTCAAAATACATACAATAAAAAAATTTGTTAGTATTATGTATTGAAAATGAAAATTTTGTCTATACTTATACCTTTTCCATCCTAATTATATTTTTTAAATACAGTTTGAAATAATAATGATAATAATAAATTTGTTAATTATATACAAGATTACTTCAAAATAAAACTTTATTATACAATTCAATACATGTAAGCCAAAGAAGTTAATTTCTAACGCGTGTTCACACGGATAGACGCTTTCTTTTCTTTTTTTTGGGGGTTATTTGTTTCCTAACAAAGTTTAAGTCATCATTAACTACACTCTAAGGCACCAGTTCTTAAACTGTGGTCCGTGGTCTCCTGGTTGTCCCCGGCACCTTTCTAGGGAGTCCACAAAGTCCTTGTAACGTTAAGATTTATCTCTTTTAGTCTCCGAAATTACTCATGGAAAAAAATTGAAAGATGTGGCATCCTAAACTAGATCACTAAATTGCCCCCAATGAAAAAACTCAAAAAGAACATGTATCTCAATCAAGAATATTAGATCAGGGTGGGGTGTTCAAAATACTAGGGGTCCGTGATGTCAGGCTGGTACATAAAGAGGGGCCGCTACTATAAGATATATGAATGCAATACTAAATATCAATGTTTTAAATACAATAAATAACTACAAAAAAAACTACATATTTAATCAAATCGCAGCTGGGCCCTGCTAAAATTGAGTTCAGCTGACGTGACAAAAAAGATAACATAGAAACACAATCACTTGGTTTTAATGAACAAATTAATTAAATTAAGATTAAAAAGGTTTTAATATTACTTTGAATTTTTAAAAATTTTATATATATATTCTTCAACTTATTGAGTAATGAACAAACGCGGTTTTGTTTCCTCTTGCAGTCAGCAATAGATAAGTCTCTCGGGGCAGTTGATCTTACTGAGTGCCAACCTTTAGTTAGAAGTATCACCTCATCCACAAGTTTCCACGCATCTGCTCCAAATGAAGGTCATCTTGAAGGGCTTTTCAGATTGTCTTGTACAAGCTCGATAAATATGTACGAGAAATAGAAATAAATATTTATGATTTGCAGAAATTTTAGTTAAATCTAATAACTAGATCAATTGATGACAAAACAATTTCATCATTACACATTAGGAAAAAAAATCAAAAATTCAATCAATTAAATTCTTTCAGGTGACTATTTCAGAGATAGTTCAGAAGTTTTCCAAGTCCCCTTTCCCCTGTCGTGACGAAAAATGTTTTTGCAGTCCTGTTTTCTTCCCCTGAATTTGTAGAAAGGGTCTTTTCTGAAGAGAGTAAACATGTTCAAGGTCAAAAGGAACAATGCCCATCTAGGTAACGTGAAGAATTTCGGAAAGCAGCGAATCTCCCCTTTTTTGAAGTATGTCAAACCAGAACCTGTCGAACCTATGCTGGAGCACCATGAATTCCTAAAATTGGTTGTTTATTTGAAATCGGTGACAATATTGAAAATGAAGGACTCGGGTTTTTAATTTTTTATTGCTGTCCGCTGTAATGTATGATTTTTAAATTAGAACTTGATTACTTAACTAAGTGGTGGAACAGCCCATGAGGGCCACGGCCTACTGCGCCCAACTCGGTATGAGTACTTGATTACCTAATGAAATTTTTCATCGTGAGATGTATCTCCATAATGCCCCATTTTTAAGATATAAATATACAGCAGTTTAAATTTATTATTGTTTGTGTGTGTTTGTGGAAGCATTTCTAACAAAATTAATATAAGGAACATGTTTTCTAAACTAATTTGTCAACAGTTTTTCGTATGATAAAAAAATTCATTGCTTTTTTAATTAATTTTATTATATTAATATTATTTTTAAAAAAATATAAAAATATTGAATTGAAATTGAAACAACTTATGAAAAAACCTTTGCTTTTTAATTTTTAAAATTCAATTGTTACATGTCAAGAAACCATGCCATCATAAATTTCTTTTCTTAACATCTCTGTTACTGTGTCATATAAATCTGTAGTAACCTTCAGGTAACATTTTCACACACATAAAAACCTTATCCATAAATGGGCTGAAATTCCGGTGTAAGAAACAGATATTTTTTATTATAAGTAATTAATAATAATAATAAAATTATTTAATTTTTAATTTTTTTCATAAACTTGTTTTAAATCACGTGCTTGTCAGTTCAACTACATTAAATTCCTATTTAAAAAATTATAATTTACAAACCCAATTTTTCTAATTGTATTTGTAACACACACATATTTTAGAAATATCTTCAACTTTTAATTTCAAAATATTTAATATATTACCTCTTTCGTATTCTACAATATTTCCTTTTATTTAAATTTCTTTTTTTTACTTTGAACTAATTTTTAATTGAATATTTAAATTCTACGGTAGTTATCGATATTTTTTAGGTTGAAAATTCTGTTCCATTTCATTATCGTCTGCTTTTATTCAAAATAATTAACTTCACTCTAATTTATATGACTACTTAATTTATTTACTCTTATATTATGGTTTGTTGTAAGTTGCTTAAGTTGGAATCTTTTGTAAATATTCTAAATTTGTTTCGTTCAGTCAGAGAAAAGAATTTTTATTGCAGAACTGTGACATATATATACATATACTGGTTGAACTTAATATGTAATTAATTTTTGTTTATTTTTGATACATTATCGTTCATCTGGAGATCGTTTTAATCATTTGAATAATTATAAGAATGAATTGTTAATTTAATTTAAAGGAAAAAATATTACAGTTTCATAAAATTGTACAAAAAAATTAAAAATTTATGAGAATCCAAAACCTTAAAGAGAAAGGCGGATTGTGCACCATTGGCAAAACTTTTCAGTGCCAAACGAGACGATAACGATTCAAAAAGTGGCAGCTGCCTTCATCCACGCATATCAACAAAAACACGGGTAGCACGCATGCTCCCAGAGGTGGATCGTTGTTGCAAGTGTTTGGACACCTGATCGGCGATTCTTTCTTCGGTCACAGATCGAGAATCGGATTTATTTAGATCATTTAGGGCGTTTCATTCAAACGACTGAAAGTCACGATCACAAATTTAGCACAATTCCGATTTCTATATGTTAATATGTCCAATGTATGTTATATATAACTTGAAACCATTTAAAGAGATGTATCAGAAGGGATGGAGTTTATAATGAATATAGCATATGTATATAAAGCAACGACGTGCACAAGGAGGGAGGGATTCCAGGGTCCAGGTCCCCCCTCCAATCCCTTGATTTTTTTCTCCTATTGATTATAATCCTACGTATATAGTACGTAAAATTTAATTACCGTAAAATACGGTGTATAGCGCGCACCGACGGACACACCTATACCTTCAAGCAGCATTTTTTTATTTTTAGGTATATTCGCCGTATTACGCACACACACCTACTTTTTACAAAGAATCCTGAAATGTACGTAAAAAAATACTGTTCGGTTTGAAGCCTTTTATTCAAGATATTATCACAAACGCTTTAAAAAATAGTATACTTCTAGAATTACAACCCTTTTAAGTTCAGAAGGAAAGTCATTTCTTTCAAATAAACATACTTCGATACATGTAGCAGTCTAACTTTTTTTATGCTTATCTCTTTTTTTTTAGTTTTCGAGCTCTCATTTTCATACCCGGCGTATAACGCGCACCCTTCAATTTCGATCTTATTTTTTGTGTTCAAAGTGTGCGTTGTGCGCCGGATTTTACGGTAAGCAATTGTTATTAATAATCTTACTATTTGATGCTTATTATTTATTTAATAATTCAAATTTTTTACTGATATTTTCCCGAAATTCAACAAATTAAAAGAATATGTTAGGCGGCGTATTGGAGCATAATACGAGAATGGTGGATTTCAGACCCTGGACCCCCCCTCTCCCGCACCTTGAAAAATTCCTGTGTGCGCTAATGATATAAAGTATTATACATATTTTGTCTCCGTAAAGAATATTAGAACGTTTAGATTAATTAGTATTGTAAACACCAATTTTAAAACTTTTTCGATTTATTTTAATTCAAAATAAAAATATTAGTGGAATGATATGAGTAAAATGCCCTTTGGTAGAATTGTCCTTTTTAATGAACATCTAACTCTGAAACTCACTTTCAAAATACTAAGCAAACAAAGATTTCTGCAGCACCATTCCGTCTATCTTCAGAAATTCCTGATTATCTCACAGAAATTATCATCCAGAAATTCATTCAAGGGTTTCCCATTTAACTCTTGATCGCCACCTAGGATTTGGGGCCTTTTTTCGGGTCTGTGTAGGGCTGCGGCAGTCCAGTGGTCAAGGTATCGGATCAGGGCAGGCATGTCATGAGTTGGATAATGGCAGACATGTTTGAGTCATGGACGACACCTGAGCCGGCTCAGGTGTCGTCCAAGTCACTTGACCAGGGTTCAAAGTTATACGTGGTCCGTCACCAAAAGCCCTCGTGTAGCTGAACAGTGCGACGTTAATATTCACTCACTCGGGTCTGCGTATCTGAGTAAATGTTTATAAAAGTATCGCTATAATGCAGCACTAGGGCTTTTGGCGACGGACCTCGTAGTTTTGAACAATGGTCAAATGACGAGGATGTCACTTGAGCTGGCACACCTCCACCCCTAATTTCCACACCTCTCCACAGGAATATTATGAGCCTCAATAGGTTTAATATGCATCCGCCCTTCAACACGGCGGGTCTTCAGTGACACAAGGAATCGAACTCATGACCCACAGGCCACGAGTCCGCGATCATAGGTGAAACGTAGCTGGACAATTTTTGTAGGCACATTAAATATATCAGTCCGCACTACCACTAACAAGGAGAGCGGAAGGTCTTGGGGTCACGTATTTCGTTCATATTTTATAAGAAGGTAGATTTAGTTTCCCTGTTGATAGAGATATATGGTTATAAGGGCCCCAACTCTATAATTGTTTAGACATTTGCAATTGAAGATGCAATATGCACTCGAAATACAAAGCAGCAAATGCCAATGCAACAATATTTACTAATTCGATGTGCGAGATGCTTTTCGAAATCGTTTCATTTGCTTTTATGACAAGTTTCACCATTGTACGAACAATGAGGGATGAGTGAGTGAGTGAATATTAACGTAGCACTGTTCAGCTACACGAGGCTTCTGGCAAAGAGCCTCGTCATTTTCAACCATGGTCAAGTGACGAGGACGACACCTGAGCTGGTGATGCTGGTACGTGTTTATGAATATCAAACACTGTCCATGAAACGTGTGAAGTGTTAGGGATGAGAAAAACCTTTTATCGATATTGACGATAATATTATTGACGATATTCCTAACATCCAACGAAACGGGACGAGGCTTTTGAACTCCATCCCAAAAGAAGACTTCTTACTAAGTTTCCAGGACATGTATAGCAGATCACAGCGGTGCATAGTTATGGGGGGGTGATTATTTCGAAGGACAGTAAGGTAACTTTCGTTAATATTTCATCTACGTTAATGCTATAAGACTATTCACCGAACTTTTTTTATCAGCGCATGTAATTTACCAATTCAAATATCGATCTCTTCAGTGGAACTAGTTTCGAATTAATTTAAATTATCTTCAATATTAAACTGAATGGTGTTAAAGTGATATTTCTTCCGATATATTTTAAACAATTTTAATTTTTTCTCTTTTACCTTTATGATGGTGTTTGTAATAACTGAAAAAAATAATAATAAGCCATAACTTTGCTCTTGCATTTCCTTCTGTTTTCGCCATATGCACAAGCGCACAAACTTAACGCGGAGCACATTTTCAGACAGAAAAAATGGCTCCATTTTTATAAAAATTTATAAAATTGTAACTCATGCTTTTGTTTATAATATAGTGTTTTTAAAATTTCAAAATATTGTATGAATAATTAGTTTTTCCCTTTAACATGTAAAGGGGTAAATCATTTAGCATTACGGTGTAGGAGGAAAAATGTGAACACATTTTATAAAATAAAAAAATGTGTGAACTAGGATACAAATAAATAGTATGATAAAATAAGTGATACTCTCTCTCTCTCTCTCTTCTCTACAGGATGGTGAAGTCAGAGTATAATATTAATGTTTGAGTACTTTTACATCTGAAAAATATTCCGAATTTTTTTTTTTTTTTTTGGGGGGGTCATTTTCTTTAACATTACCCGAAAACAGCCTTAAAGCATAACACTTTTCTGTAACTGCTTCCTGGAAAAAACTGCAGTGCTCCTTATCTTTTTCACCCTAATGAAGTCTAAAACCCTGCGTGTTCCAATAAATCATTGACATCCCTAAACACAAGTCCAATCTTATATCTGTAAGCGACTTGAGACAGACCTGTTGTATATTTTTTCCCTTCATTCCCTCTTTCCACGGTAGACCCCCTTTTTTTGGAAGTCTTCCCTTCCCACTTTATCCCCCATGAGAAAAACCGCGAACCGATAAGAACAAGGGTAGATAAACTCCACCAATAGGGGAAGCTCTTAAGAGGGGTCAAATCCTGGGGTCGCTGTCGCCCCTGGCAACAGTTGTGAAAGGGTCTTTTTAAATTGAGTGATGGGGGTACTGAGGGAGACAAGGGGACTCTTTGTGGAGATACCGAATCTCACGTCAAGATGATATACCATTCGCAAAGTGTTTAGGAAGAATTTGTAGGGATGCCCCTTTATCTACTGGGAAATGTATTTCCGTCCTTTTGGAAAAAGTAAGCATAAACAAGTAATATAAAAACATTTTTTTAAGTCAATTGCTACTTAGATCAACAAATAAAAATTTTATTTTAGTAACTTTTTATTAAATAGTTACAATTAATATAAATATGTATATACATAGGACAAAATCACAACATTAGGTGGTGATTAATTTTTATTAATTATCATTAAAGTATTGTATTCTAATCCAAAACAATCGTGTTTGTAAAATTTCAGTTCAACTGAATGCTTTAAAACGTGAGAAAAAAAAATATTTTCAAGTTTTGACACGAGTCGCCAAAACGGTCGCTAATTCGCCAAAAATTACGCCAACGTGACTGTAATTGTAATTCTTTGAATAATTAGTTTTAATCAATTAATTTGTATTAATAATAATTAAATTATTGTATTGTCATCGAAAATAATCATGAATATAAAATTTCAGTTCAATCGAAGCGCTTTAAAATGTATTTTATTAACAATTGAAAATTCCATCAAGATAAATAAATAAATATATAGAGAGTGTGAGCTATATATATATATAATATAAATAGTAGGAATTGAATAACGAGAATAAAAACGATAATTTAAATTCATTCTACTACATTTTCCTTTTTTCGACATGATTTTCATTCAAATTGTATATAAAACTACACAAAACTTTAATCGATGTGTATAATTTTTGCATACAAGGGAATGGTACAATAGGGTAGATCGAATATATTTTTTTTCAGAATTTCAAAACCTACCTCTGCCGAAAAGATGTTCTCTTATATATATTATATATATATTCTGATATATAGATGAAGGGGAAAGAGAGACAAGAAGTTTCCATGTTTATGGTAAAAAGTCAAAGTAATTTTATTAACATGAAACAGGCATTTTGGTACTTTTTTAACATTTGTTGCGATGAGAGAACACCAATGGCACACAGAGGAATGTTTCGGGGGTGGGGTGGGGTGGAAGTCCACCATTCTGGTATCATGCTCCAATACACCGCCCAACACATTCTTTTGATTTTGTCGATTTTCGGAAACAAAAAATAGTAAAAAATGAATTATTGAATAATTAATCTGCATTAATTAAGCAAAATTAATTATTAGTAGCAAATACTTAATCACCGTAAAATCCGGCGTAGAACGCGCACTTTTAGCACAAAAAATTGGGTCGCAATTTAGGGGAGCGCATTATGCACCGGATATAAAAAACTGATAGTTTCAAAGATAAAAAAGAGGTAAGCATAAGAAAAATTAGACTTCTACATAGATAGGACTCTTGCTTATTTGAAAGAAACGACATACCTAATGAAATGGAAGAATTCTGATTCTAAAAATACACTATTTTTCAAAATTCTAGGATAATACTTTGAATAAATTGCTTAAAAACATACCAGCATTGTACACGCATATTTCTCGTTCTTTCGTAAAAAGGTTGTGCGCGTTATACAGCGAATATACCTATTAAAAATTAAAAAATGCCACTTGAAAGTATGGGTACGCGTTATTCGCCGGTGCACGCTAAACACCGGATTTTAAGGTATACGTTATGTACTCTACCTACGTGGATTTATAATCAATCCAAAAAAACAAAAACAAAAAATCAAGGGCTATGCGGGGGGACTCTGGATCCGGGGACCACTGGTTGGGTGGGAGCAATTAGTTTTTTCGAACCTTTCAAAATCTTGATGACTTTATAAATGCTTTCACACCACCCTTTTTTTTAAAAATAAATAAATAAAATTGTGCGTGTGTGTGTGTGCTAATGAACACAAGATAGAAGGGAAAACTTCAAATTTTATAATGCTATATCAGGGATTAGTGTGGATTAGTTCGGTGAATAAGAAAACAGGGTGATATCAGTATTATCATATAAAAAAATTTATTCATATGTCTGTACTCATAAAGTAATATTTGTTGCTAAATATACAATCATATTTGTGCGTACTTCTTAGATTCTAAGAAGGAAACAATATGTTTATGGTAGCTGAAATAGGTATAGTAAATACTTCACAGATTCAAATTTATTTAAATATATATATAGTTAAACTGAATTTTGATTTTAAAAAAAAACGCGCGCCTAACAAGTTTTCAATTCAAAACTAAACGCGACTCGCCAATCCGAGCATGATTTCCAACTAAAGCCGAATAACGTAACTCACCCGAAACTGACGCTTCATTTAAGTTCATTCTTCAGCAAAACGCGCCTAAAGAAGTTATCACTTCAAAATAAATTATTTCTTATATTAAAAAGTTTAACTAATGTAGATAAAATGGATATAAGAATTACATTTGTGTGATAAGTTATGAAGTATTGCTACGTACTATTCATTCCTCTCTAAGCCGTAATCCTCATTTATCACTTTTTATGCTGTAGAAAATAATTATTTTAAATCTAATATCATATATATATATATATAACCAAAATTAAGTCTTTTTCAAAATTTAAATTGTAGCAGTATTAAATTTGAAATTCTTTTTTAAAATTCTTTTTCTCCTAATTTCTATACCACAGAACATCTTTTCTGTATAGGTAGTGTAACGTCGTGTATAGCTAGTCATCAATAAATTTTTTTGTACAGTCTAATATAATATAAAAATATTGTTTATTAGCTAAACAATTTGTTAGTGAAGTAATATTATTCAGTCTACATGCCAAGCCGGTGCAGTCAGTCTATTCTATTCTCAACGCCACCAGCGTTAATCGTCTTTCCACTCTAATCTCCGGACTCAGCCCTTTTCTCCATACAAGGCGGGCCACTCTCTCTCTTCCCGACTCCTTTTCTTCTCTTTTTCCGTCTCCTACTCTCCCTCTCTCCTTTTTCGTCTCCGTCTTCTTTTTCTCTCCTCTCTCTCCTTAAAAAAGAACCCCTTTTAAACACACCAGGGGTGTGTTCACAACACGCCCCTCGTTCCTTCTTATTGGCAGGTCACAAAAGTCTCTCTTGACCTCCCTCGTCCTATTTGCGCATAACACGCCAAAACACACCCGAGCCGTCTGGCCCAAGGCGCCATAGTTCCTTGTCCAACATCTGGACACACTTGTCCATCACGCCACCTGTTCCTAGTATCCCCTTCACTCAACACCAGAAAAGACAACATGATTATTTTAAGATAGGCTTTTCGCCTATTGTCAATGGGGCGCCGGCTCTACTTCACCATTATTATGGCGACCCGTCTGTCTGTCTTCACTCCCTGAGTTCAGACAATAAACAATGGCCCCATGGCCACGCGCACTGGTCATTTTACAGCTGGTGGATCGTAAAAATTCAGGGACAATCGATGGGGTCGTACTTGTCCTTGAACAGCTGGTGAAACCATAACACTTATCGTGAATCGATTGATGGGGATTCACAACCATCGACGATGTCACAGTAGCTTCCGGTTACTAATATTTTTTCTCCACATATAACCGCGATCCGTACAGTGTATACTGGCCGCGGTAGCCTAGTGGTCAAGATATCGGATCATGGCTGGTATGTCACGAGTTCCATAAAGACCCACCGTGTAGGGAAACGATGCATGTTAATTCTGTCGAAAGCTCAAACATCCTCCCGTTGGTGTGGTGTGGTAGTTAGGAGAGTGGGTGCCAGCTGAGGTGTCGTCCTCATCACTTGACTATGGTTCAAAATTAAGACGTCTGTCGCCAAAAAGCCCTCGTGTAGCTGAACAGCGCGACGTTAATATTCACTCACTCACTTACAATATATACTCTATGGCAGTGGTCTTCAAACTTTTTCAACTCACGGAACCCTTAGAACTACAAGGTGTTTTCGTGGAACCTCTAGAACTAGAAAGTATTATAGTGGAACCCCTAGAAAACTAGAAAGAGTTTTCGTGGAGCCCCTAGAGCTCAAGATGTTTTCGTGGAACCTTTAGAACTAGAAAGTATTATCGTGGAACCCCATTGCATACACATACTTCGAAGAACATATGTCAAAATAATATTTAAAGTAGATCATCATATTATAGGCACTATATAAAGACAATTATAAAAATTGTATTGCATTTATTATTAAAAAAATTCTAATCAAAATTTTTAATTATAATTTACTCATTATTAATGTTAATTTGTGATTAATATGACCCCTATCCATGTATTATATTTAGTAACCGGGATATATGTGTGCTTGCTTTTTTGCAATCGTATTACTTATTCAGTTTAATTTGTTTTGTACTTTGTTTTTGCAGCCCGTTACGTTAAGAAATATGTATAGCTTAAAATCAATGTTCTGAATGGCATTAAAATGTTTATAGCTGATTGAGAAATCCCGTCAATTTTGCAAGAATTTGCAACCTAAATTTGAAGATGTTCTTGTTTATATTTAGATTTTAACATCGAATCTGTTGATATATTTTGATAAGTTGTTTTCTCTCCATTGTAGGTGTTTTTTCCCCCACAGATGCAAAATGATGCATTTTCCATTAGAAAACTGTTTAGTTTTGCAAGACATTGTGCTAACAGACGAGTATAAAATTATCTTGTAGAACCCGAGATAGTAAACAATAGAAAATTCACAATTTAGTAGGAAGTATATATATAAAGATAAAACGCGTGTTTTAATATTCTTTTATTATAGTATAATAAAAGTTTGAAAAGTGTTGCAAAATAAAGTTATTGGACATAAATACAATTTTCAGTTTTAAAGAATAGGATGATCTTTAGATACTTGTAATTATACAAATTTCATAGAGAACATGAATCCCCACTTTGCATACATATTTATAAGTTTCTTTTCGATTTTTTACTGTGACTATTGGAACCCCAGGGTTCCGTGGAACACAGTTTGAAGACCAATGCTCTATTGCAACAGTACAAGGTACAATATACACTATATTGCATGTATTTATTGTCTTAACTTACGTAGTTACCTTTCTTTACAATGCATGTTTATTTATTTCTTGTGGTCATAGGTCGAGAAAATGAGTTCTGATGGCTTCTGCATATTCGAATTCTATTTTTTAACTTGTTAAAAGCACAAGAACACCAAGTTTAAAATCTACAACATGTAAACGAAAACAAGATGACAAATACATTCATACACCTCACAAGTCACTTATTTTTTTTCACTATTCCGAAATTCTAATCGGTGGATAATGTATAAAAAAACTTTTACGAAATATTTGAATGGTTGACAACTGCTCTGGTCCCAGCAAGTCGTTTTTCATTGACCATTTATATCTGAATAGTAAATCAAAGATAACGAAGAGATAGTATTTTTTTTCCTGTGCCAATTTTGTCGCAATAAACTTTCTTTTGGCGATAAATTTTCCTCTAAAAGACTAAAACGTCACCCAACTGTTATTTTTTCTCCCGTTTTGCATACGACCCATTTCACTTTCAATACACCCTGACGGAGAAAACTAATATACGACTTGGCATCTTTTCTCTGCTGTCATTCTCGCAACTATTTCTTTTTATACTTACTTTTTAATGTTTCGAATTTGCTGGAAAAATGTAAGAATCAAAGCCATACGTTGGTGCAAAATAATAAAAGTAAACACAGGAAGGGAGAATATATATATATATATATATATATTTATGGATACTTTGGCTAAATCGTCTTCATTTGCAAATTCAAATGTTTGTTGGTTTGAATATTGATTTATATTTTGATGTAAAAATGTCAAGGAAATATATTGTTCGCTATTTATGTTCCTAATCTATGTGAGAAAGAAAACAAATGCTTGATATTATGCAAAAATATGTTTTGAATATGTTAGTAAATATAAAAAAAGACATTACATTTATTTTATTTACAATGATTTCTTTTGAATGTTAAAGAATGGAATCCAATTTGTGAGGAAAATTATGTTTTGTAAAAATGTTCCAACATATGAGTATAATTCTAACTTCACCATCAGTCAGTGGCGTATGTAAGGGTGAGATTTGGAAGTTCAAATCCCCTTCGTCCGTATAACAGTCGGACCTCTATATAACGAAGTCGCTAAATCCCGGAAAAAAGTTCGTTATATGGAAAATTCGTTATATATAGAGGTTATTTCTCAATTTTCTTTATAAAGCACATGAAACATATTTTAAATTCATAAACACCATATAATAAAAAAAGTAATTATTCACAACTGTTTGTAAATTAAAATATATTTATTTTATGTATCTTACCTATCAAAAAAAAAAAAAAAGAAAGAAAGGAAGAAAAAAATGCAACGAAAGTTTCTTGGCGGCTTTATCCACATCCTGAAGAATTAAATTTTTTTCTTTGATGCTCAAGCTCTTATGTTTTGACATTTTTGAGTTACAAGAAACCAGTACGACGGATCAAAACTACAAATGAATGGAGACTAGTTCAAAGACACGGGAACACACAATACAACTCTACTTAGGGTCAAATGGGATATCGAAAATGTTTCCAGTGAACTGGATACCGGGGGTTAAAGGTTGCATTGGTTGAAACGCCCAGAATTCTATTGCTCTTAGCGAGTTAGGCCCCTAATAAAACTAGTTCAAGATTTATGACCACCATAAAATGCGTTCAAAGGCAGAACAACTTGAAATGTCCAGAAATACTTTAAACATAGGGAGAAAAAAAGTGAATTACGAAAAAAAAAAGTTTGTTATATAGAAAATGCGCTTCGCTATAGGGAGGTTATTTTACGAAGAAAATCGTGAAATCTTCTTAGTTCCAGGAAAATGTTCGCTATATAGAAAAATTCGCAATATAGAGGTTCGTAATCTTGAAGTTTTTGACTGTATTTTAAATTTTTATCATAAAAATTAAGCCTCGGTGCTTTCGTCTACGTGTTTTTAAAAATGGAGCCCCCTTATCAGGGACATCTTTCATTGAGGCCCTGGGCCTAGAGAAATCTTAAGATTTTTGGGGGGCCCTGGTATTGGGGTAGCTAGCTCTGAGGGGCCCTGTATTGAAATTCCTTTGGGGCCCTTTTTCAGATATAGGAGCCCTGTTAGTGGACTGTAGTTACAGCCTGTAGCTTGGGAGCCCCGTATCATTGATACGGTGGTAGCTACGCTCTTGGGCCACTATGCAAAAGTAAGTCCTACCTGAGATCTTTAAAGTAGTCAGTATATAGCATGCATTGTCGAATACTCGTTCAAATGATAATTTAAAACCAATAAATGTGTAAGACTCACAATCTCAAAAGCCTTGACACAAACCGGCTCGACCAATGGCTGTATTTCGACTCAATGAGTTGAATGATTGCTTATGGAAAAAGGCCCAGGTCTAGACATGGACAACAGTCATCGCATAGTAATACAGTTATACCCCTTTTACCAGTTGATATGCCGTTTGATATTCCTTGTTTTTCGGAGAATATGAAAGGGAATAATATTTGATTATAAAAATTCCCCGGATCATGATCTTAAGACAGAATCGAGAACGAAACGAGACCCCACCAAGAGAGTGCCTCTGGGCCCGACCCCAGTTAGTCCATGCCTTAATACGTCCCTACCCTTCTCTCATAAAAGTATATAGTCTATGTACGCTACTCCAGGGAACATTATATATTACATAGATTTCTCTTTTTTTCTCCTGAATCCATTTATTACTTTTTCTTTCAACCCCTGCATTGGGATACTAATTCGTAATGGGTTGTGGCCGTGGTATCCTGGTGGTTATAGTCAGGGACTAGTAGTTGGAGTGTCATAGGTTCAACAGTTCTTTTTAACTTCCCCAAGGCACTTCCAATTGTTACGCCCCACCCCATTTCCAGAGCACCCTTCTCTTTCAGTTCTTATCTTATCAAATTGGTTCGAGAGAGATTTTCTCTTAAATTTCTTACTCTTTTCATTGTTTTCTTTTGTTTTTGCTCTTTGGAGAGTCTTTCCACTAGCTACCACCTATGGACTCACCGTGTCCTGGACTCGCATCCGGCAGCCGTAAGGAAAGGATAAGGCCATGGTACCATTTACTCATTTCAGAGGATTTGTTTAGTGGTTCCTTTTCTCCGACCCCCCCCATACACCACATAGGTGCGCGTATGAGGCATTGGGGAGCAAATCACGTGACTTTTAATCGGCATTAATTTTAAACCGTACAAATGATCAAGATAACTGTTCCTTTTTTGTGTATAATTTGATAAACGACGTCCATGGGGTCACTGGTAGTTACTAAACTTATTCTAAACTTAGTATTGTTGAATTAATTATAAAATACACTGAGATGTATTTTTAAGTGTATTATATCAGGCAGTAGCGCACACAGGAATTTTTCAAGGAGGGTGTCTGGGGTAGAAAGTTCACCATTCTTGTATTATGCTCCTTTTGATTTTGTTGATTTTTGGGAACAAAACACAGTAAAAAGCTATTTATTGAATATATAATTAGCATTAATTAATAAAATTAATCATTAATAACAAATACTTAATTAAATTTTACGTACTATATACTTAGAATTATAATCAATCAGAAAAAAAATCAAGGGATTTGGGGGAGGGGGTCCGGATCCCCAAGACCCCCCACACACACTTGTGTGAGCCACTGATATCAGTGCAAATATGTGTTTTTTTATTATGTCAGAATGTATTTTGTTTGTTTACTTTCAGTAAATTAATAATTTTTTAAAATTATCTTTTGTTCTCGACTTTTCAATATGCTCGCACCCCCCTCCCCTTGTAGAGTTATCACGACACTCTAGGGAGGTGCACCCCACAGTTTCAGAAACACTGCTTTAGCATAAAAATTAGAAACTCAATTAGCGTTGCAGCAGTAGAGACTAAATAGGACATTTTGTTCTAAAGAAAAAAAAAAAAAAAAAAACAACAACATTGGTTTAGACAAATATGTGCGATACGTTAAGTTGAGATGCTTTCTTTAAGATAGAAAAATGTTAGTTATAATGTTAAGTTGGAAAACTGTTCTATCTGTGTGAAAAATGGTTTCGAGCCTAGGTTCTATTTTATACCTTTACGCGAATAAAGATTTAATTTTGGCTCGTTGGTTAAGCACAAAATCCTGCTATATAATTAGCATGATATTTGGCAACACAATATTATTTCACAGATTTTTACTATTAATATCTGCACGCATAGGGTAGGAAAGAGAGTACGCAAATTTTTGCTAATTAAATCATGAAAATACATACAGTAAATGATTGATCTTAACCCATGAACCTATTGCAATATGTGCAATAAATCGTCTAAATCAGCAAAATTTAAGATTTCAAGAAGTTTCAGTCAAAATAAAGCTCCTTGGGTAATGATTATTGTATGAATTGTTTTCTTTTCACGTTTTAAAGCATTCAGTTGAACTGAAATTTTATGTACCCGATTGTTTTGGATCACAATATGATACTTTAATGATAATTAATAAAAATTAATTACCACCTAATGCTGTGATTCTGTCCTATGAATATACATATTTATATTAATTGTAACTATTTATATATAAAAAAAGTAGATAAAATAAAATTTTTCTTTGTTGATCTAGGTAGGAATTGACTCAAAAGTTTTTTTATATTACTTGTTTTTAATGAAAATCTGAGTTAAATTTTGATACCGATTCAGAACTGCCTGCCTCCCCCCTCCCACACACGAACACGTACAGTTAATATATATATATATATATATATATATATATATATATATATATATATATATATATATATATATATATATATATATATGTAGGTGCTTATTTTCTTTCTTAAACTAAAAAAAAAAATTTTAAGGTAAATGTAAAATTGCATCAAAGCAAAGTAGAGAAAGAAACGAAATTTGGATGAATTTTAAAAACAAAACATGTTTTATATTTATATTCCCTCTTATAAAAACCAAATTTTGACTTTTCTTATACTGAAAGTAAAAGCCATGCCCCTTCGAATAAGAAAAGGAAATAAAGTATCTCACATGTGCAGGAAAACTAACATTATTTTCCTACTGGGAAATATGTAGCTGTCACACATTTCTCATTTTTTTAAAAAAATAACATCTCTCGGCTACTGGGAAAATGATTGGAATAATGGAGGAAAATATCTGCATTTTTTTTCAGTTCTTTCGGTCTAGAGTAGAGAGAAAATAGCTATTGAATGGAGTACAAATGACACTGTTGGGGGAGCATAATATTCAAAATACCAGGAAAAAAATGTTCTTATTTTTACTCATTCTTTTAAAATATCGATAATTTTACTAACTATCAGAATAACTTTTTACAAGAGTACTATGAGCAATAACTTTTAATTCTAAACAAATATTGGTCCCAAATTGGGGGCTGGTCTTGGGTTCAAACCCTAAGGGCATTAAAGACCTACTGTGTATAGTGGTTAGTGCAGTTTAAATCTGGCAAGACTCAAAGTTCTCACGCTGACGTAGAATGGAAGCTTGGAGAGTCGGTTGCCAGATCAAGGGTTCACTTTATCAAGATTCAAGAGGACGAGTTCCGACGCAAAAATCCGCCGTATGGCTTCGTAATATGACAATATAAACTATCGATCTATATAAAAATGAAGAGAAGCTCTTTTCCATTTCATTTTCCTGCTTTGTTTGCTTCGTAAAAAAATAATTTGTTGAAATCTGGTTACTTAATTGATTCTTTTGGACTTAAGCGAATTGTTGCAATGTAATTATAAGTATGCAACCTTCGACAATAAAGTTTGGTGAATAGTCACGTAACACTAATGTAGATGATATATTAACGAAAGTTACCTTATTGACCTTCGAAATAGTCACCTCCCATAACTATGGACCGCTAATATCTGCTATACATGTCATGGAAACTTTGAGAGAAGTCTTCTTTTGAGATGCACTTCAAAAGCCTCGTCACGTTTCATTGGATGTCAGAAATATCGTAAAATTTTTTCCCCTTCAAAGTGAGTTTGAATAGTGAAAATAGGATGAGATCTGGCGAGTATGGTGGATGTTCAATTTGCACCACCCCTTTTTTTCACCAGAAACTGTTTAACGATATTGACTTTGTGAGGGCAAGCATTGTCGTGAACAAAAAACCATGAACCTTATTGTGCATACTGGAGTCATACACTGCTTAAATGTTTCACGAAATGGGTCAACATTTCAATGTACCTTGCAGCATTCATCGGCCAGCTATCCTGCGCCCAGTTAATCGACGATCTTCCGTGATTAGTTTACTCACTTTCTCAATGTTTTCGCGACTGATGGAGGTCGCCGGTCTTTCGCTACGAGGGTTGTCAGAAACACTTTCCTGGCCTTCTCGAAAATGGACGAACCATGGACAGTGCTTGATCCTCATAATCACGTGTCAGAATCGAATAAGTTTCTGCCGGTGTCTTTCCAAACTTAAAAACAAAACTTTAAATTGATCTTTTGTTCGTTCATTTTCCTGTTCTCAGTTAAGAACCAACGCACTGAGCAAGCACTTTTGTAAAAACAGTCTTACACGGAACACAAAGGACACTCAACTGAAAAACGGTGGGGGCAGATGGTCAACACATGTCGCTATACATGTGCAGAGTTTTGTGTTGCCAGATCGGCCGTTGTGACTTCATTCACCGAACTTTATTGTCAGAGGTTGTATTTTCAGAGATCATGTAAACATTCAAAACATGAGTCTATTCATCGAAACGATCTCTCTGATTATATTTAGTAATCCAATATTATTTATTCATTAAGTTAAAAAATACAATTATATTTGCAATTTCTAATAAAGAATATACAAGTAATATTAGGTTGATTTTTTGTTTATTTACTAAAAGAATGTTGATTCCTCTTATCTTACACTTAAGGTATCCGACTACTTGAGATAACTTTTTTTTTAAAAAAAAATGGAGATATGGAGATTTTTTTTTGTGGATTTTAGATTTATTTAGTATATATAGAAAAAAAGGCTAAAATTTTAAGAAGAAAAAAATAAAATATTACTACTAAAATCGTAAAAAATGTGTAAAAATTGACAAAAAATTGCATGAACGGGGCCCGTCCTGTACAAATAGTAAATGAACCAATTCTCAATTTTTCAGTTTTAATGTGTTCCTTTGCTATTCCTTTTTGAAATGACCTTCAGAATAAGAAATATTTTAATTTTTACAAAAACTAGAGCACTTTATCTTAGCTATTGTAAAAAATTAATAAAAAAAAACATTCATTATATTCACATAAGGGACGGTAAATTCTGTAATGAAACAGTGATTGATAAATCTGAAGATTAAAACACTTCTGTTATACAGAACATACACACAAAATTTCAGCAGATTATTTAAAAAACTTTTTGAGTAATCGCTGTCTCCGTTTTAGCTTTTCAGAAGAAAAAAAACACATTTCGAGAAAATTGCATTTTAAAGTTTCACATCTTATGTATAGTTATGGCATCTGCTTTCACTAAAACATCTATAGTTTTTGTTCTAATGAATGAAAAATAAAAAAAACTTGGTATTTTTATAAAGCTAATAAGATGGCATATAAAATAAAGTCATAAAAAATTGTCAATTTTTTTTTATAAAAAATCATGATTTTAGGGTAGTCGGATACCTTAAACGTCTTTATAATCGAATGTAAAATAAGTGTTGTATTAATACTATAACTCTTACTCTTATCTTAACATCATTAACACATTATGGGACAAGATTTTCTTAAGGAAACTCTTGGCACCTTTTGAACAACTTTTTTTTTTATGTATTTACATATACATATATAAACATTATGTTTTAGCATTTTATATAATATTTATATTTAAAAAATTGATACGAGAGAAAATTTTGTACACATTATTAACAAAATTTTAAATTTTTTTAAAAAAATTTCGAAAATTTTAAAATAATACTCTTTTTGTATTTAGTAATTTTTTGACCAGAATTTTTTTTGTAATATTCCTAAGAATGTTTTGAACACCTAAGAGATTGATTTTAGAATAACTTAGTTAGTTTTGGAGGCGGAAAAAAAATAAAATGTTGTTACGTATGCTAAAATTCAGCAAAGAGCCAAAATCTCCTACATTCTAATTTTAAAATATATATATATATATATATATATATATATATATATATATATATATATATATATATATATATATATATATATATATATATATAAAGTTTACAGCAAAATGGATCCCTAATTTTGTGATATGCATTATAAATAACACACAGGAAAAAATGGAAGTGATTCGTAAATAATTCTCGAAGGAGAAGCATTTCATTTTGTCGAAATTATAAATCTATCTAGACATCTCGTTGCTGATCGAATGTACCTTAGGCGATTTGTATTCATTTATAAAGAATTCCATTCGCGCAGCTGGGACTGATTCAGACCAGATGTAGCGTTTCAGGTTCACTGCAGGACAGTCGATGACATCTGTAAACACATGAAGTTATATAAAAGTAAAATATATTCGTATGTTAAACGTATTTTATTGCCTAGTAAGAAAAAGTGGTATTTATTTATACTATTAAGTAATGCTCTGAAATATTTGTTTATCTCTTAACGCTTCACTAAACACTGCAATTTTCACGATGATTTTGCGTTGTATTTACGTTAAGATATCACATTATCTTTATTTATAGATTTAACCTTCATGTGTACTAGATACCTGCCGATCTTGTTCTTAAATCTGATTCTAAGGGTACCAGGACATCATACACATTCAGAACATCTATTTTTCAATTTTAGTATTAAATAACAGTGCATATTTTTCTGAATCTAAAAAGGCATAACACTTGTTTGTTCGTTGATAAGATAACCTTAAAATATGAAAAAGGTTATTGATAAAAAGGTAAACAAACGACCACGTTTCCTTTGGCACATTTTAAAAGATAGTTTCTATAGTGTTTAATGTATTTAAACCATTTATTTGTTTTGATTAGAAAAGAACAATAATATTTTTTCTCTTTTTAATGTCGAATTCGTTTTTTTTTTAAACTAGCTTTACATGAGAAAAAAAAGCAAAAAATTCGAGGTTTTCAAAACTTCAGTTTTACGGTTTTTTCAGAGAAATTATGCAGTTATTTTATCAAAAAACTATTTGACTATATTTTGTTAATTGTTTTAAATATGTATGTAAAACATTTTGTATATTCAAGAAATATTTTTATAAAAAATATTACCTAAATGAGAAAATATGTTTGATAAACTTAAGCTGATGTTAAGCTATCACAAAGAAAAAAAATTTAATTTAAAATTAGTTTAGTAATTCTAGATAATGCTTAAAGTAGCATTGCAAGGTATATAAAAATAGACAGAAAAATGTTTATCAATTGTGTAATATCTGAAAACTTTGCTAATTTCAGTTTCTTCGCTTTTTCTCTAAAAAGCATAATTTTTTACACTTTTGAAAAAAACCTGTTGCCCAATATGGTTCCAAATTTTTTATACTCCTATACAGGATACCTGTGCATATAGTGAACCTAATCTTTTTAGTCTAAGTGGTAAATAGTTTTTTTTTTATAAAAAAAAGTTTTCTGTATGAAAAAGGTAGTAAAATATAAATTTTCAAAATTGCAAAGTTTTATAATTTTTTTAAAGAAACTATGCTACTATTTTACTAAAAAATAGATTCACTATATTTTGTGCACTGTTTTATATATGCGCAAAAATAGTATTTTACATATTTAAAAGACACTTTTTAAAAAAAGGTATCTAAAAATTAATATGTATTATGAAATCTCAATAATTATATATTCAGCTTAAATTAAACAAAAAAAAATTTGAACTAAAAAATTACTTCTGTATTTCAAAAGAATGATTAAAATATCTTTATTCAGAACACAAAAAAATCTAAGCCTTTTATTGGAAGTTTTTAAACATACATGTCCCATGAACAAAGCGTTAATTTTGGCAGTTTATTCTTTTACGTATGTCCTTGTATCCTTAATAGTTATATCAATTAACCATTACGTAGAATCCTTTTCTAGCATTTTTTTGTTTTTAGGATATATATATATATATATATATATATATATATATATATATATCTTTATATATAAAAATCTTCTGTGCGTGTGTGTCACTAAACTCCTCCTAAACGGCTGGACCGATTTCGATGAAATTTTTTGTGTGGGTTCAAGTAAATTCGAGAATGGTTTAGATTCACAATTCGGTCCGATATCGCAATTAGTTAAAACGATATTACTTAAAAACATTCAAAAAATACAACTCAACATTCACCTGCATTGTTGTAACAACGCTATTGTTATAAACAAGTAATATAAAATTTTTTTTAAATCAATTCCTACTTAGATCAACCAAGAAAAAATTTATTTTAGCTACTTTTTATTAAATAGTTGCAATTAATATAAATATGTATATACATATGACAGAATCACAACATTAAGTAGTAATTAATTTTTATTAATTATCATTAAAGTATCGTATTGTCATCCAAAACAATCGTGTATATAAAATTCCATTCAATTGAATGCTTTAACACGTGAGAAAAAACCTTTTCAAATTTTGACTTAAGTCGCCAACGTGGCTGTATTTGTAATTTTTTAAATAATTACTTTTAATCAATTGATTTTTATTAATTATAATTAAATTATTGTATTGTCACCCAAAATAATCATGTACAGAGTGTTTTTTTTTCCAGGTATAGAAGTTTAAGTTGGCATTTCTTTCCAAGATGGTGACCGATTTAACAGCTGTCAAGTGATTTATTCTCAGTTTGGTTTGGCAATTCATCAAAACGATCATCAAGCAAGGCGTAGATTCGTCGAATGGGCCCAAAACGAGATTGCCGTTGTTCCCGATTTTTATAAGCGAATTTTGTTTAGCGATGAAGCGCACTTCTGGTTGAATGGCTACGTCAACAAACAAAACTGCCGCATTTGGAGTGAATCTAATCCACAAGTGTATGTCGAAACACCGTTACATCCAGAAAAACTGACTGTTTGGTGCGCTTTATGGGCTGGTGGAATCCTTCTTCAAAAACGATGAAGGCCACAACGCTACAGTCAATGGTGATCGGTATAGAGCCATGATTACTAACTTTTTCATTTCTGAATTGAACAATCATGATGTCTAGGAGCTGTGATTCCAACAAGACGGCTCAACGTGTCACACAGCTCGTGCCACAATCGATTTATTGAAAGACACGTTTGGTGACCGCCTAATTTCACGTTTTGGACCTGTGAATTGGCCTTCAAGATTTTGTGATTTAACACCGCTAGACTATTTTCTGTGGGGCTATGTAAAGTCATTGGTCTATGCGGATAAGCCACAAACGCTTGACCATTTGGAAGACAACATTCGCTGTGTTATTGCCGATATACGGCCACAAATGTTGGAAAAAGTCATCGAAAATTGGACGTCCAGATTGGACTACATCCGAGCCAGCCGTGGCAGTCCTATGCCAGAAATCATATTTAGAATGTAAAGCCACAAGATTATCTTTCGAATAACAAAAATTCATGTCAATCGAATAATACATCGTTGTTTTATTGCAATTTAAAGTTCTATACCTCTCAAAAAACACCCTTTATATTACATTTCAGCTCAATTGAGCGCTTTAAAATGTATTTTATTAACGATTGAAAATTCCACCAAGATAAATAAATAAATAAACAAACAAATAAATAAAATATGTATAGAGATCGTGAGCTAATAGTAGGAACTGAAAAAGACGTAAGTTGGCGTCGAAAATTGATTTTCAGCCAAACTGGCCACACCCGGTCTTTATTGTTACGAAAATGCAGACACGATTCACGCTTTTTAGCGTTTTTAATTAATATCTTTTCAAAATCTTTATATATGTAATTCTTCTGTGTGTGTATGTAACTGAACTCTTCCTAAACGTCTGGACCGATTTTAATGAAAGTTTGTCTGTTCCAGTGGACTCGAGAATGGTTTATATTTATAATTCGGTTTAGAAATGTTTATTTAATTAACTTTTTATTTATAAATTGTTGATCTTGGAATGTCTTACATTGGATCCGGCAGACTGCGCTACAATTGCAGTATCGAGAGAGAGAGAGAGAGAGAGAATATTCAAAGACTTTTTATTTTGAATTTAAGATGTGTGTACAGGACAACGTCTGTCGGGTCCTCTAGTATATATGTATATATATTAATTAAAAGTATATTTACTTATATCCCCAAAAGTTTACTTTGATTTGCAAATTAGGAAAACACACTACCCCCTTTCTATAGAAGCACCTTTTAAGCTCTAAGCGATCATGGTCGTGATTTGATACAGACCTACCTCTATTAAAAGGCCTATCATATAGAGGAAATGATTTACACATTAAATCCTACGTGCTCGAAATGTTTACGTTCACGTGGCGTGAATCTGGAGAGGGAAGTGATACCGCGGGTTCACACCTCATCTTTTTTTACCACTTTTTGAAATTATGAGGTATATTGGCTGTTAATTGAGAACTTTTGAGTCGATCAGAAATACGCAACGGGATTGATTGATCATTAATGTGACATTTCGAAGCAAATGAGAGCTAATGGCAACTGATCTCACAATTTTAAACCACGGATCAGGTGACGAGGATGACACATCTAGAGTCGGCATTTTACTCTTCAAACTTTTAAACCATGTCAGAGAGTGAGGACTTTGATACATTTACATTTAATATGTATTAACCTTATACCTGGCGAATCTTTCCTAAAACCAGGACTGGAATTAGGGATCACGACTATGACCACTGTGGCGTATTGGGCAAATTGATGAGTTAAGTGAGACTTAAAGGAGTTAAGTTATTGGTTTATTACGTCTACAGCTATTAATTACAATATTTACAGTTAAATACAAGTCATTCAAACGAATGAGTGTTTTAATACTCAGAATAGTTTACTGGTGAAGGAGGAGGGCAAAACACAACTTCTTTTCTTCAAGCGGTCTGCCTCTTCGCTCTTTTAGGGTGGAGCGGTCCCTTATTACTTCTCGTATTCCACTCAAGGTTTGGCTTCCAGAGGGAGTGCATATGTTTTTGTTTTTCGGTTATGGCGTGATATCAGATGAAAGGATCCTGCAATAGTTTAGGGGCGCTCGTGTGGATATGAACGGTGTAGTGTCATCTGCATAGAAAAGCCGATGAATAAGTTGCGTGATGGAAAAACATTACGCCCCTAAGTTACCGTCGCCGCTGAATTTATAAATAATTTTTTGCGTTATTATATATATAAAGGGTATGCTTTAAAAAGTAAAAAATGATGAATATGTGCAAAACATTTTCACCCTTTTTACAGAACTAAACGTGTTTCCAGGACTATCTATGAATATTTTTTGAAATTTCAACCTGTTGCTACTTTTTTTAAGATGCCGTCATATTCATTGGGGAGTAAATAACAGACTCTGAGCATTTTGGTGCTAATTTCTTCGTCCTAAAGTTTTCCTGAAATTTCGATTCCTCAAATTTTCTATTCCTGATAATTTATTGTCTCACTGCAGAGACAGTAAATCACAAGATGGGTGTTTTTAACAAAAATAAATATTTTACATCTGTTTATGGAATGGAAAATTGGAATATATTCCAGTAGTACAATCAATGTGATTATAATAAAAGAAGTTGTTCTTGCCATGTATTCTTTCTGAAATGTTCTCCATTTCAGCTATTAAAATTACGCAGTTTAATCCGTATTATTTTGGTTTGACATACTATCTTGGTTTGCAGATTTATCTGCAAAGTAGAGCCATGCCCCAAGGGTATCCTCTGGGGTGTACTCCCTCCAAAAAGCTTTATCCCTCGAACAAATTTGTAGATAATTATTTTTAAATTTTAATAAATAAAATTTTTCTATGGATTAAAATAATTATTGGAAATTTCCCAAAGTGAAACCAATAGCTCTACAACAAAACAGTGCTTAATAATATGTAAATCATTTTATATTATTTTCAACAGTTATTCTTAATATTTTACTCTTAATGCATGTGGCCTACATGATAGCACGAATATTATTTATAAATTTTTCAATATTTAATTTTTCGTTATAAATAATGAAATTCAAAATAAAAAAGTACAACATGTAATTGTGTCATGATTTCCAAGCTTTAATGTTATATCTAAATTAATGCAATAAATCAAGCTTTCTTACAAGTAAATACAATAAAGTTATGTTATAAAAAATTAATATAATAAATTAAGCTTTTTTTCTTCCCTCTCTATATATGTAAACTTTTTAGTTTGTTTAATTATATAAATTAATAAATTAAAATTCAGTTAATTGGATATACATTATCAAATTCAGATATTGTGACGTCGTCTCCCAGTGTCGGTTTATCCATTGGGTGTTTGGGATGGGTGGCCAGGGGCCCGGATAAGCTGGACTTAAACCAGATTTTCTGGTTATAAATTTCGATTCTCCAGCGCCAAGGGGGCATGTAAATCTTCTGCACCCAGGGTCCGAAATGAGCTTAAATCGCTACTGTCTGCTCATAGAAGAACTCTCCCCATCTATAAGTGATAATATTCACGTGTGGAGGGTCAAGTCGTCCGGATGGGACATTGTGTCTCCAAAAAAGATACTGCTCTTTCCTTACGCCTGGAGCATAACATATGGGAACTGTCTTGGAGAATGCCTTTAATGTCACCACACCTTTATCCTTCGCCGACCCACAGACTGTTAGTTAAAACGCACAAAAGGAAGCTTCGAGTAATAGCCCTTTATGTTGTGTCCCTCTCGCACATATGGGACGCAGACAATTTGAATAGAGAGTACTGCCACACTGTTTTGTTACCACTAGTACTGGTTTCATTGTTTTGTCTTATGTTCATTTTTTTTCAAACCCATTCAATCCTCAAATTAATATTTTTGGAGTTGTATATTCCATGAGAAAAATTATTCAGGAAAAAAAATCTCTTCAATTGAAGATGAGATTTCAGATATTCAGACTGATATTGCATTAAAATCGTGCGGACTTAATGAAAATATTCGGAATCTAGCCGACTATAAAAAAAAATACCCACTTTCGAAAAAAAGAGCTTACGAATTAAAATCCTGTTTCGGTTCCCCATATTTATGTGAATCGTTTTATCAACAATGAACACAATTAAATCAGCCATCAGATCTCGACTTAACAATAGTAATCTTGAAAATGCTATAAGATTGGGAATATCATCTTATACGCCTGACTTCGAAAAATTAGGGGATAGTATGCACTGCAAAAAATCGCATTAAACGTAACTATTTTGAATTTTTTGTTTCCTTTTTAGTGTGGGATATTGTTTATGATGCTTATGATTGCAATAAAATAAAGGAGTTACAAGAATCATTATACTTTTTTAACTGCACCCGCCAGCAATTTCCTATTTGTCAGATGGGCCCAGAAAGGGAATAAGTTCCCTTTCTTAAGTAAAGAGAAACGTCTTATCTCAACCCATGGAACACACAAGGGAGGGGGAGGTCCGACCCTACAGCTCTTGATTTTTTTTCTATGGATTATAATCCTATGTACATAGTACGCGAAATTTAATCAAGTATTTGTTATAAATAGCCCAGTGGCTGAGTAGTTAGTGCATCGCGCTTCCGCACCACATGTCCGAGGTTCAAACCCCGGGCTGGGCAAGGTTGACTCAGCCTTTCATTCCTTCATTATGTCGATAAAATGAGTACCAAGCTTGCTTGGGAACTTAACACTGGGGTTTCTCGCATTAACTGACCACCTGACCGGAACATCTGCTCGTGCACTTTAGGGCTCATGGTCACGTATACTGAGTTGGGCACAGTAGGCCTTAGCCATCATGAGCTGTCACGCCACTGAGTTGAATAGGCGTTTTCTTTCGGGCGTCTGGACTGTAAACAGTCCTCAATCCCATATCGTGAGAGTCTATGATGCTGGGCATGGCAAAAGTGGTGTTTTCCATTCTGCTGAGTGGCATGATGGCGATTGGTCGAGCGAAGGAATCCGGGAGGCGTGGCTATGGTTCTTCATCTGGGTGGAAAGTTTTTGAGTTTTTTGGCTTGGCTGAGAGCTAAGAGATTGCTCTCTGATTGAATGCTGGGTACAGTGAACATTGATTCCGATTGGCTGCCCCGGGGGCTGAGAATGGACAATACACAGATTACATGAGGAGTAGCGCTCACGCCACTGAGTAAAGTTTATTTGTTGTTAATAATTACTTTTATTAATTAATGCTAATTATTCATTCTATAGTTAATTTTTTACTGTTTTTTTGTTACCGAAAATCGACACCAAATCAAAAAGAATATGTTGGGCAGCGTATTGATACGAGAAGGGTGGACCCTGCCACCCACCTTGAAAAATTCCTGTGTGCGCCACTGATCTCAACTAATAGTATTTCAATATTAACATTTTATCCATCACCAAACTTAACGCAAAATTTTTATTAATTTTACATTACTGTTAACAAGACAACAACAACAAAAAAACACCTAATTTATTTTAGAAAATATATTTTTAAGTCTGTTATTAAAAATGAATATTACTAAACTTCAGTGGCACACGCAGGAATTTTTGAAGGGGGGTCCGGGGTTGGAAGTCCACCATTCTCGTATTATGCTCCAAAACGCCGCCCAACATATTCTTTTGATTTTGGGGATCAAAAAACAGTAAAATATTAATTATTGAATAAGTAATCAGCATTAATTAATAAAATTAATTTTTAATTACAAATACTTAATTAAATTTTGCATACTATATACATAGGATTAAAATCAATCGAAAAAAAAATCAAGAGCTTTCAGGGGCCGGACCCCCCTTCCCTTTTGTGCGCCACTGCTAACCTACCTCTTTCACTTTAAGCAACAGCCAGAGAAAGAAAGAAAAACCAAGACCCACGGTTCACCGAAAAAAGCTCCCAACAAATTAACATCAGTGAAGACACCGAATAACAAATCAGGAGCAAGCTGTAATATCTTACGGCGCGCGCGCGTCCTCTCTTCCCTTCTTAATTTACAACACAGTGAAAATGTTGGGAGACGACAGCTGAGCCACTGGGGTCAACAAACCCACCTACCCAGAGAGCCCTTTTTTCACCCAAATGGTGGACAGGCTCAGTAATCAGCGGAGGTGTCATTTCCGGTAACAAGTGTCCGGAAGTGAGCCGGAATTGAGATGAGGTTCCTGCGTGAATTGTTTAAATAGAAACTAAATAAGACAGCCAAGTGGAACCTCGATGGTTAGCGGAAATCTGGGGGATTATCTTAGAAATCATAATGAGAGGCCAGTGTTTGCTCTTGGATTAAAGTATGAGTGTAAATATTAAAAAAGGAAGAAAGGAGTTGCTCAGATTGCACTAAAGGTTTTTGACTTGGTAAGAGAAAATTTAATTTCGAACTTTTAATTTTGAAAGGCTGTTTTCGCCATATGCACAAGCGCGCGAACTTAACACGAAGCACATTTTCGGACAGAAAAAAATGCCTCCATTTTTATAAAAATGTGTGACATTGTAACTCATGCATTTGTTTATAATATAGGGTTTTTAAAATTTCAAAATATTTCATAAATAATTAGTTATTCCTTTTAACATGAGAAAGGATAGCTCATTTAGCATTACGGTATAGGAGAAAAATGCGAAACACATTTTATGAAAGAAAAAATGCATCAACTCGTATAATAATAAGTGGTATGATAAAATATGTAATTTTCTACAGGATAATGAAGCCAAAATATAATAATAATGTTTGAGTACTTTTATATCTGGACAAATATTCCGAATTTGGGTCCTATTCTTTAACATTAGCCGAAAACCGCCTTGAAGCCTCCTTGTAACCGTTTAAATCAATGGTTCCAAAACTTTTTTAACCCATGCAGCCCTTTTTATTGTCAAAACATGCCCACTGACCCTTTTTATAGTAAAAACTTTCCCTAATGATAAGCTACATAAATGCATAGTATAAAAGTTACAAATTTAAAAACCAACAACATTTCGTTAAAGAATTATTTATTGAAATTATAACTTGGTTTAAAATAAATGAAAAAAAATTACTGACTTGGATGAACTTGATAAGATGTTATGAGTGTGTTTATGACCGACTCAATGTTTGTGAGTAGCAACCGCAAATCCCCACCAGCACTATACTTTTCTAGCCGTTTTTTTTTTCTTTTTTTCGTGATGAGATTTATACCGGCATGCAATCCACGTACTACTAAATTAGAAGACGAGAAAGTAGTCAAAAACTTCTGTACAATAACTCATAAAGCAGGATATAAAATTGGGATCTGTTTCTGTAACCAGAATTTTTGGTATCCTTGTTCAAACATTGCGGACAACAATATTACAATAATTTGACAACAAAACCCTCATTTGTGAAAATTTCAATAAGATACTTCAGTATTAATATGGATTCATCTATGTTTGGGATCTCAGTTTCCACGCGCAAAAGGGTTCAACACTCAGTCGGGAATACCCAAGTGTATAATTGTTATTTATTTAAATTTCCACAAAAATAAAAATGTATCAAATTTTTTCTATTTTCTATTAAACCTTGCGCGGACCCCTGACCTTGTTCAGGGAACTCCCAAATCGATTTTAATTTTCCACAGACCTCTTGAATAATATCAGGGACCCTTGGGGTTCTGTAGGGACCACTTTGGGAACCACTGATTTTTAAATGTTTTGTACCTTAAAAGATATTGGTAATTTTAATTAAAATACAGTAGGACCTCTATATAACGAACTTTTAGTTTACGAAATTCTCTATTTTGCGAACTTTCTCCTGGAACAAAGAATATTTTATTATTTTCTTCGTAAAGTAACCTCTAGATAGCGAGGTGCATTTTCTATTTAATGAACTTTTTCGCTTGGGATTCGATTCCTCCCCCCCTCCTTTTTTTAAAGAATATTTCATGATATTTTACAAATTATTCTCTTTTTTAGCTCATTTTAAATGGATCAATGACTTTGAATTTACCATGTGCCTAACTCATCTAGACTAATAAAATTGCCATAATATTCCAAAAAAAAAAAACTTAAATAAAATTAACTGATTTTACCAGTAATTAAATTTAAGGACGTATGTGGTAGTGAATGCTTAAAATTACTGGTTATAAAGTAATGTATGTTTAAAATTACTTGTAGGTTCAAAATTAAAAAAATTCATTACATAAAATTCACTAGTTTTAATGTAAAATTATTTTTTAAAGAGGAAAATACAGTGTCTTCTTGAACAATGTTTTTTTCTTTCCTTTTTGATGGGTAGGATATTTAGAATAAATAGACTTTATAATTTACAAAAAAAGTGTGAATAATTACTTATTTTATAATACATAGGGTTTATGAATTTAATATTTGTTTTATGTGATTTCTAAAGTATACTAAAAGATGTATACTTTATATAACGTATTTTCCACATAACGAACTTTCTTTCGAGAATTAGTGACTTCGTTAAATGGAGGTCCGACTGTAATTCCTACGCTGCCAAACTCTTGGTGATAAATATAAGATTAATTCATTATACCTACCATAGATAACGCTCTTAATGAAATTAGTGAGTCTAAAATATATATAGGTATACCTTAAAGAACAGCAAAACTTTCTCGGTATCGTTCTTGCAGGCAGTCTTAAGCATTAATGCAGTGTTTCTCAAACTGTGGGGCGCGCCCCCTGGGGGGCGCGATAACCTACGAGGGCGCGAGCATATCGAAAATAAAAGATTTAAAAAATAATTAATTTACTGGAATGAATTAAAACAAAATACTTTCAGACATAATAAAAATGCACTTTTACTCTGATGTAAGTTATAGGCCAGGGATGGCGAACCAATGGCACGCGTGCCAATGATGGCACGCGACAGAATATTTTGGGCACGCCATCGATCAAAAACGATTTGCATTTTGGCTTAAAATAATTAAGTTTACTATTAAGTATTATGAACAAACGCGAGTGATCCGTCGCGATGCCGACAAGTGGGGAGCAGACTCGTTTGTTATGTCTTGCGTAAATACTTCGTATATTATAAATTGCTAATGATGCAAAGTTTATCTACGCATAGTGTGTGTACGTAACTATTTCTAAATATATTCAAGTTGTTTAAAAAACATATTCTAACGTTTACATTAATAGTTCAGCTTGTATATACATCTAATTTATTAATGTGATCTAATTCTTGTCTTGTAAGTCTAATTGGTAAAATAGCTCTCACTGCTTTATTTTTAAAAATTTTAATGATCTGAGACAAAAGCGAAAGATCAGACACTACAGAAATCTCCTGCAAGCACTCAATTTCTTAAAAACAAATAAATCTGCCCATGAGCCCGCAGTCGTGCGCAGTCAGTAAAAAGGGGTGTTTTTGGCGGGGGAATCAAGCGAGAGCACATAGAATAGTTAATTTCATCGACACATCTGTACATTTAAAGTTTTGTGTTAAATTTACGATTTTTAACTGGTATTTAATATGGCTAGTTCAACAAAAAAAAAAGTGCAAGATAGTAAGTATAGCAGAGAATTTCAAACTTGGTGGGCTGATAAATATGGCATGATCAATAAAGGTGACAAAGCGGTGTGTGTTTTATGTTCTGGAACAGTGGTATGCAGAACATATATCGTCTGTAAAACGGCATTTTGAAACAAATCACAAATCCTTTTGTGAAAAAAGCGAACCAGAGCAAAAGAATTAATTGCAAGTGCAATAAAAGACAGAAATAAACAGTCGACGTCTATATTTAAATATGTAAGCAAAATTGTCACACAAGTGCGGCAAGTTACTCAGCTGCAAATGCCATTGCTCGGCATGGTAAACCTTTTAAGAGGGAGAGTTTTTGAAGGAAGCTTGGTTGGCATGTGCGCCCTCACTTTTTGATGATTTTGATAATAAAGATAAGATAATTCAGCGCATCAAAGATGTTCCTCTATCTAGAAACACAATGAAAGATAGAATCTTGAAATTGGCAGAAAATGTTACAGATCAACAAAAAATGACATTAACTCCGCTCCTTTTATATCGCTATGTCTTGACGAAAGTCTTGACATTACTAAATCGGCACGTTTAGCTGTCTTTGCTCGATATTGTGTAGAAAACATCATTAAGGAAGAATTAATTGCGATAACATCGTTGTTAACAACTACAAAGGGCACAGATATTTGTACGGCAGTAAGAAATTCGCTTGCTGAGAAGGAAATTGATTTGAAAAAATTGTTTAGTAACCACTGATGGTGCTCCAAATATGGTAGGCAAAAAATGGCTTAATTTCTTTATTTAAAACAGACGTAGGACACTCGATTCTTGAATACCACTGCATTATTCACCAACAAGCCTTATGTGCAAAGAGTGGTTCAAGATTTCTTGATAATGTAATAACTTTATTCACAAAAATAGTCAACCTCATATCGTCACAGGCTTTAAATAAACGAAAGTTTGATGCTTTGTTGAATGAAGTCAATTCGGTGTATAATGGCTTAATAATGTATAACAATGTTTGCTGGTTGAGCCGCGGGAACGTACTTCAAAGATTTGTTGATTGCTTGGAAGAAATCAGACTGTTTCTACAAAATGAGAGCAAAATTGAACAATACCCACAGTTGATGGATATTATGTGGCTTTTATAATTGATGTTTTTTACAGACATATGCCAATATTTCAACAAATTGAACATAAAGCTTCAAGGCCCGCATAAAACAGTTATCGTCATGATGGATCCGCTTTTGAAGCTAAACTATATGTTTTCAGAAACGATATTATTACAAAAAACTACAAGTACTTCCCAAACTTGAAAAAATATCACAGATTTAGATGCCCAAGAGAAACGAAACGAAGAAAAGTTATTGATGACTTTATTTCCATAATGGATTCTTTAATCAAAGAATTTTCAGCGAGATTTTCTCAGTTCAAGGAATTATCGGAAACGTTCAAATGTATTATTTACCCTGATGTGATTTCGTTTGATAAACTGAACTTGTCTCAATTCGATTGGTTGGAAATTGAAGAACTTGAAATGCAACTGATTGATTTCCAGTCTAGTTCAATATGGATTCAAAAGTTTATTGAAACAAGGAAAAAGTTGGAATTGATTGAAGCAGAAAGATTGACAAGCAATATAAGTAAAAATACCAGTAACGAAATTTTGGAAACATGGAATTCGATTCCAGACGCATTTAACTGTTTAAAGAAGTTGGCGTATGCTATTTTAACCATATTTTCATCTACCTATGCCTGCGAGTCATTATTTTCAGAGATAAATAACATCAAAGACTCGCTTAGAAACCGTTTAACAGACGACTCTAATTCAGCATGCATTCTACTAAAAGTAACATCTTATAATCCTGATATAAGTTATTTCTCATCTAATCTACAACAGCAGAAATCACACTAATTTTACTTTAATTAAAATTACAAGTATAACTAAAACATTTACTACTATACAGTGCAAAATGTATTTTTCTTATTAAATAAAGAATTTTGATTTGTTCGTATTTAGTTTTATTAGTTGTTCAATAATCACAAGTCAAAATTATTTGATGGCACGCCTATAACTCATTAAACGTTTTTTTAGAAAAAATGGCACGTTGACCCAAAAAGGTTCGCCACCCCTGTTATAGGCGATATCAAGTCATCAAAAAAAAAAAAAAAAACTTCTTCAATACTTAATTAGCTATCTTTGATTCTATAACCAAATAAAAAATATTTTATTTAATTTGCTGTAATCCCATGATGAGAGAGTTTTTATTACGTTTTCTTTTTTAAAAATAACATTCTACTCTTTCAGAGAAAAAACAGATCCCAGATCCAGAATCGAAAAAATTCAGGAACATAAAAAATTCATCACTGTCATTATTTTTGAAATACTGCACATTATAGCTGTAATTTGTTTGACCTTCTAAGTTATTAGTAGAGTTAGTTATAACCCATCTCTTATGTGTTTATTTCTCATTTAAGGAAGTTGTAAGTAATGTATTTCTCTATTGCGCTTTTTTCCACGTAAAACAGTTTTATGATATTTGGAAAACCACGGAAAGCACACACACACACACACTCTTTGATGGATTACTATGCGAAGACTGAGACCAAGAGGAGTATTTTCAAACATAAAGCATAACAATTGTTTTTAGCAGTAACATACATATTATCATAATGAATACACTTTTTACCCGGAAGTGGTCGCGCGGGACACAGATCACGAAATTGTTGATTCTGGCAGAACTGTTTATTTGTCACCAAAGAAAATTGAAGAGTCCTTGAAAGTAGGTAAGTAACTTTCTCTTAGTTAAATTATTCACTGGAATAACGATTTGTATCGTGTACAATAAAATAATTATAAAAAAAAAGGATTGGGGTGACTCAATAACCCTGCTAGATCGTATCGAGTGCGCGCCTGCTCCCATCTTAAAACATGTTGAAGTCTTTTTGCTTTAAAAATAATACAATTATTCTTCATCGGAATTTTATATTGTTGTTCATTATTTAACATCAACTATAAATGCTAATTCTGTGAGGATTAAAATTAAAATTCGTTTAAAACTAATTATAATTTGAGCAAGCATTTAAAAAAACCATTTTACATTTTTGTAAACATTGTCGCGCACTTGGCTTTAATGTTTGGCAAGAATGTTTTATTTTCTTTAAACGAACTCATGCAAAGAGCGCGTACTTCGGCCGGCATACTTTTAATGTATCAGTGCTGCACAGAGTATTTTATAACTATTTAATTAATACTAAATTAAGAACAAGTTTAATAAGTATTAACGACTTCCATGGGCTTGTTCTACAAAGCAAAGTTTTTATAAGGAATGCTTATGATTAGAAATTGACTCTCTGAGTTATTTTTCTATATTTAGCAGATATCCATATTTTGTCTTCTAAGAGTCACCGCATTTTGCAATATGTT
Organism: Trichonephila clavipes; assembly: GCA_019973935.1. Taxonomy (NCBI): domain Eukaryota; kingdom Metazoa; phylum Arthropoda; class Arachnida; order Araneae; family Nephilidae; genus Trichonephila; species Trichonephila clavipes. The sequence continues at coordinate 723,594 of BMAU01001371.1, read as the reverse complement.
CAATTTAAAAATTAGAGAAAGGAAAAATAACGTAATAATTGTCCTATTACTTAGTTAATTTATTTTTTTGCTTAAAAGTAGTATACAAAATTTAATACTTATGTTATTAATTCGTATGGTTTATAATTAAGATCACGTATTGTAGCTTTAGCGTCAAAGTCAATTATTATTGCATTCAGTACATTATTAATGTATAAGGGGGTGCGATAAAAATTGTGATTGAAAAGGGGGCGCCAGTATTGAAAGTTTGAGAAGCACTGCATTAATGTAATGGAAATATTTTAAAAAGAAAAATCTCTGGTTTTACTACATTTTAACCGAGATAGGTTTCCGAGATTTATACGTATTTGCTTTGTTTTTAAAGTTCTCACTAGAAAAAAGTGCATCAATATTCTGCTGACTTTACATGAATTAACCATACATGAAAAGAGTCAAGAAAGATAACATTCAGTATATTAACATTGAAGCCTAAGTGTTTAGTTTGCACCGATTCATTTACACACAGTAATTAAAAATCTCTAAAAGATTAATTACACCACACACAAAATGGCGAGACTAAGATAAAAGGAATTTTATTAGAGCGTTCTCCATACGCTCTTGCTCTTACTCTACACATACACTGTTTACACACTGTTTTTTCACACACTAGCGCCCTCTCGCGACAAATATGCACCTGTTGTTGTGGGCGTCACAAGAACCATTCGTTCAACACTGAACATCCACCCCCGGGTTGAATGACACATTCAACAACTTTCACATAACACAATAATGCACAAAACCAATGATACACATATTACAAAGACAATAATACTCAATACAGAAAACACTAATACTCAATAAAAGTAATATCGTTCAATACACAAAAGATAAAGTACTCAAACACACAAATTGAATTGAAAAAATACACAAATTTGAAATTTTCACATACATTATTCACTTGAAAAAGGTAAAATACAAAGTTTAGTTATTGGACGTTTAAAAATTCCATTTTTAGTTTTCACTAACACTACTCGAATTTTATTACCTTTACCATGATACACTTCAAGAATTCTACCAAGAGGCCAATTACACACGGGTAAATTATCCTCTTCAGAATTACCATATCATGTATTTTTACATTATTCTTTTCAAAATACCATTTATTTCGATTCTGAAGTGTACTCAAATAATTATTTGACCAACGTTTCCAAATATGTTGCACAATTTTTGTTTGTTTTTGCCACACTTTTAACCTATTATCAGACACTTCAGTTAAACTTGGCTCCGCAATGGCTGTGATGGGACGACCAACTAGGAAATGACCAGGAGTCAAAGCGTCAAAATCGCCAGGGTCACACGACAAGGGGTAGGAGGGACGTGAATTGAGAACTCCCTCAATTTGGTTAAGAATGGTTAGAAATTCTTCGTATGTAAATCTTAAATTACCCATTACACGCCTGAGGTGATATTTGACGGCTTTCACTCCAGCCTCCCACAGGCCTCCGTGATTTGGAGCTCTTGGGGAATAAAGCTCTACTCAACACGTTCTTCACACAAAAATTTACTCAAATTACTAACACAATTACTCATTATTTCTCTAAATCTTTTTAACTCTAACTGTGTGCCAACAAAATGGGTAGCGTTGTCTGAAAATATACGCTCCGATTTTCCTCGTCTGCTAAAAAATCGCTTTAACGCTGCAATAAAAGCCTCACTAGATAAATCAGTAACTATTTCGAGGTGACACGCCTTTGTCACCATACACACAAAAATGCACACATAGACTTGATTTAAAACTCCCTTTCTTTGATTAGGATATTTAATCCAGAAATGTCCACAAAAATCTATTCCCACCTTGTTAAAGGGAAAACTCTGAGAAATTCTCTCGGCTGGTAACTGACCCATAATTTGTGAACAAGTAACGGGTTTTGCCTTAAAACAAATTATACAGTTATTTACAAGTTTTCTACACATATTACGACCATTTAATGGCCAGAACCTTTGTCTAACAATAGACAGTAAGGTTTGTGGACCAACATGCAAATGTCTCTTGTGAGTCATTTCAAGAATTAAATTTGTTAATCTGTGATTATTAGGAAGAATTATCTGGTGTTTTTTATCAAAACACAATTTACTGTGGGCCAGTCTACCTCCTACTCGGAGCACATTTTCGGAATCTAAGAATGGTGAGAGATTTCTAATCTTACTTTGAGGGTTAACCATACCCTTACAGGACAAATCTTTTATTTCCGAGTTGAATTCCATTTGCTGGACCAGCTTCACAAGGGTAATTTCAGCTCGTTGAATTTCACACATCCTTAGTGGCCCAATTTGTTTGTTGGAGGGCCTTTTGCAATTATTGATGAACCTGTAAATATAACTGAAAATACACAAATTTTTCTGAAAATTATTAGATACAGAGAGGATATGGTTCAAAAGGTTGTTGTCTAAAATCACAGTCAAAGTTTTTCTCTCAGTAGGTTTTAATTCCTCCAAATAGGCACTTTCATCACTAAGTAGCACATTGTTGCTCACAGGAACAGTATTTCCTTCTTGTAGGAAACTCGGTCCTTTCCACCACTTTTCACAGTTTATCAGTGAATCAGCACTGATGCCTCTCGTTAGAAGATCTGATGGATTGTCCTTTCCAGGACAATGACGCCATGAATCTTTGTCTGTTAAAGATCGTATCTCTTTCACTCGGTTGGCGACGAAAACCTTCCATCTGTTGCTGGGACCTTGAATCCAACTCAAGGCTATAGTCGAATCTGTCCAAAAGTAGTTGGTTGTAGATATTTTCTCATTGAGAACACGTGAGACTTCTTTCGCCAACCTCGCAGCAAGCAACGCTCCCATCAGCTCCAAACGTGGAAGGGTTAATACCTTTAGAGGAGCCACACGGCTTTTGGAAGCTAAAAGATGTACCGAGATTTTGTCAAATGTTCTCCATCTAACATACGAAACAGCTCCATATGCCTTAATACTAGCATCTGAGAACGTATGTATTTCACACTCCGGACAGTTCACACTATCACATTGCAGGGCATATCGAGGAATCTGAAGTTCACATAAGAAAGACGCTTCCGAACACCATTGTTCAAACTTCTCTCTAATATCAGGCAGCAACTCTTCGTCCCAGTCCGTTTTTCTCTGCCATATTTCTTGGAACAAAATTTTAAATCTTATGGTGAAGGGGGACGCAAATCCCAAGGGATCAAATATCCTGCCTGCAGCCATCAACAAAAATCGTTTAGTGTTCTTTTTCTTTTTTGAAGGAAGTCTAAGAGACTGGTCAGACGAAGACTGAGATAGTCTTTTTGAGGATGCCATAAAAGCCCCAAAACACGATGTGGATGGTTCACGAAATCGTTCATATTTAAATGATCAAAATGTTCCAACTGCCATTGCTTCATTAACTCACAGTCATTTGAAATCCACTTCCGCAGGTTCATTCCTGCTTCACTCATGATTTTTGCCGCCTTGCTCGACAAATCGAATGCTGATTTTGCATCATCTTCACCAGTGACGAGATCGTCCACATAAAAGCAATGATCAAGTGTCCGCACAGTATCAGGATACTTTTCCATGTACTTCCCTATATGCGTCTTAATCGTTGCAGCCAAAAGAAACGGAGACGCGTTCACGCCAAAAAGAACTCGATTAAATCTGTACACCTGCACACCATTTTCGCCGTCATCTATAAGGAACCGTACTACATCTCTATCCTTTGGAGCCAAAGAAATTTGAAGAAACGCTTTTTCCACATCAGCTAAAACAGCTATTTTGTTCGAACGGAAGGAGATCAATAGGTCTAAAATATTAGGGTTCAAATTGACTCCATGGAAAAGGCAGTCATTTAATGAAAGTTGTTTTTCTTCATGAGCACTAGCGTCAAACACTAGTCGCAGTTTCGTTGTGAGAGATTCGTTTTTAATTATCACTTGGTGAGGAAGATAAAATACAGGGTTATTCGTTGGAATAAAGGGATTTGTTACCTTCTCAATTATTCCCTCATCCAAATAATTCTTTAAGACCTTACAATACTCAGAATACAACACCTTATCCCTTTGCATTTTCCTCATAAGACTTCCAAGTCGTCTTTTCGCTAAACTAAAATTATCACTTAACTCATTACTATCTCTTTTCCACGGGAGTTCTACTTCATATCTACCATTTTTAAAATGTACTCTCTGCTTAAACATTTCAAAGCTAACGTCCTCCTCACTACAACAATTCTCGTTTTTGACACCAATCGATTCTAACTCCCAAAAAGACCTTAATGTTGTATTTAAATCACCATCTCTAATTAATCCACAATGAATATTGTTATCCCTCACCTCATCTCCTACACTTCCGCTAACTACATATCCAAAAACAGTATTTTGTAAAAGTAGTCTTGAATCTCCACAATAAATTTGGCCTGGTCTCAGTAATTCGTAAAATATTTCCGCACCTAACAACACATCAATTTTACCAGGAATATTAAATTTATAATCGGCTAGTTTAATTTCGTTTGGCATATCTAGCGACACATTTATTATTTGTGACGGAGTCAAATCGGTTATCCTTCTTACAACTAATAAATTTAGCTCCTTTTGAAACTTAAATCACCGTTAAATATGGAGGTCGTAACTCCTCCATTTATTGTCATTGTTGACTCATTTAAACAAGATACTAGCAAATTAATTTTCTCATTTTTTAATTGTAATCTATCTGCACAGTCTTTCGTAATGAAGTGTGACTGACTCCCTACGTCCAAAAGCGCTCTTACCTCATGTAAAAGGCCATATTTGTCCCTTAAGAAGCACTGGACGCTACTCAGTAAAACGGTTCGCGTTTTATTCTTTAAAAAAGCTGGTTGCTACGAACGATTTGTTTTCTTCATTTTCACCTTGGGGTGGAACGACGCAATTCGATCCTCCCGGTCCCCCGAACACATCTGCGAGCGGGTTGAGAACTGACCTTTGAACTGTTTGGTTGTCCCGCTTTAGAAAGTGAATCAAGCGATTGTGCGGTTTCCCACAAAAACAATTTTTCGCGCAGCAGGTTTTCACACTACAGTTAGGGGAAAAGCACTTGAAACACAAATGATTAGCCTTTACGAAATCCACTCTTTCACTGACGCTGAGAGATTTAAATTTTGAGCATGAATACAGTGGGTGGAATTCTCGTGATTTGCAACAAAAACATTTCACATTTTTAACAGAAGACAGATTTACGCTTGAAATATTTTTTGCTCCACGATGATTATAGGTCTCATTACGTTTAAACTTAGGAAATAAATTCTGTTCTCTAATTTTTCCCTTGGATGATATAAAAATATCACACTCGCGAGCTAGATCTTGTGGCTTAAACCACATTTCGCCCTGCTTAATGCTAATATGCGTATTTAATTCTCGGTCTAATGTCTCTATTATCTTATCTGAGATTACTAACTCACAAACTGACTTGAAATCATTGACCTCCCGTAATTGGCAATAGTAATTAAAATTCGCACTTAATCTAGACGCGAATTGAACATAACTCTCGCTAGGTAATTTTTGGGCCTTTTTAAATTGATTTAAACATTCATAGGGGGTCGGTTGAAATTCTTTTAACACAATTGCCTTCAACTTATTATAGTCACTTAAATCTTCATCTCGAAGATAAATCATTAATTTATTTGCCTTTTCTCCTAAAATATTCAAAAGAATTTCGGGTTTTAATTTTTCAGGAACATTTTTAGTTCTAAATGCCTTTTCTATAGATTGAAAAAATAAATTAAATGACTCTGCTCTTAGTGGTACCGGGATTGTTAAGGTTTTGATACTTTTAATCAAACTTTCAATATTACACTCGGTTGTGTAATTAATTGATTTTCATTTTGTAAAGGTAAACTTTTGCCCGATTGATTATGTAATTTCGCTATTTCTAACTCCTTCTCTAACTGTGACAGTTTAATTTTTTCAATTTCTAGTCTATTTTCGCTTTCATTTCTCCTATCATTTATCTCCTCCAACACACAATCAACAATAGCCTGATACGTTTCCTTATCATTTTTATAAATCTCACTCTCCTGTATTAATTCTCTTAAATCTAGAACTTTAGCATTGTCTGGAACAACTAATTTTAATTCATCCGCAATACTCCTAAGTTCATCCTTTTTAAATTTACCTATACTCATTTTCACAAAGTAAAGTTATCTCAATCACCAATGAAAACAAATAAACCACAATTTAATTATCTAAGTCACAAATCAAAGTTAACTCAACCTCAAATTAAAGTTATCTTAACCACACATGAGACACATATAATCACAATAATTATCTCAAAACACAATTAAAGTTAACTCAACCTCAATTTAACACTTATAAATCACAAAAACTATCTCAAACACAAATCAGACACCTATAAATCACAAAATAACTATCTCAATCACAAATTAAAGTTATTTTAACCACTTATGAAACACATATATTTTTCTCAAAACACAAAATATAGTTAACTCAACCACAAATGAAACACATATAAGTCACAAAATAACTATCTCAATCACAAATTAAAGTTAACTCAACATCAAATTAAAGTTATTTTAACCACTTATGAAACACATATTTTTCTCAAAACACAAAATATAGGAAAATTGAAGACTGACCTCTCACCAAGTGATAACTTTCTCTCCACTAAAAGGACGCTTCCTTTCTTTCCATTCGTGATCTCTACAATTCCCTATTTTAAGTCCCGGCCATTTCAGGCTCTGACGGACCATTGTTTAGTTTGCACCGATTCATTTACACACAGTAATTAAAAATCTCTAAAAGATTAATTACACCACACACAAAATGGCGAGACTAAGATAAAAGGAATTTTATTAGAGCGTTCTCCATACGCTCTTGCTCTTACTCTACACATACACTGTTTACACACTGTTTTTTCACACACTAGCGCCCTCTCGCGACAAATATGCACCTGTTGTTGTGGGCGTCACAAGAACCATTCGTTCAACACTGAACACTAAGTAAAGATTTTTTTTAGTAAAAATTCAGCTTTCAACGCAAATTAAATACCGTAACTATATCATTGTACTAGATATAATTTCGAGCTATATAGGCTTTACAAAGAACCTCAAGTTACTCAAGTCATCCGAAATAACAGATTGAGATGGCTCGGCCACATCTGGAGAAGCCCTGAAAACAACCAGACCAGAGCTTACACATTTAAGAATCCTATGGGATCTCGAACAAGAGGAAGACCACCAACAAGGTGGATAGATGATGTTGAAAATGACTTAAAAACTCTATATATTAAAAACTGGCAGAGAGTTGCTGCGTATCGTTGGAATTGGAGGAAGCGAGCTGTGGAGGCAGCCAAGACCTGTAACAGGTTGTCACGCTTATAAAGAAGAACTATATCATTACTCGTAATGTGAAAGAATATACCATGAGGAAATTATTCTTGATTAATCAAACTTTAATGAAGAATGGTTTTTCACAACTGAATTCTATACAACATTAATTTTTATACAATATCATAATTTATACTATATTCACTAAATTTCAATGATTTGAATCCTGGTGTCACTGAAAAGCTGAACACTCAGAACCTGTAGAAACTTGAGGAAAGGAACACAATGATAAAACAGATATTCGCTCTTCCCACACACTGAGGAGGTTGAAGCTCCTCATAAATCAAGAAAATCCAAATGGATGAATATGAAAACTTTTTCAGAAGATCACCACCCTGACAAAGCCTCAAAACGCCATTGTGGCATTATCTTCCAAGAGCAGTCTATGTCATTTTTTAGATACACCATGAAAGGAGTACAGAAGCAAAGTTCTTTGAGTACATTTTAGGAAACGTCCCAAATTGATGATCCTTGATCAGATCCAAGTGAGGAAAAAGGGTAAAGTGTGTTAAACGCTCGCTTTCTTTATTTAATTCCTTTTATGCTTCGTACAGGATGATTCATAAAGAAGTGAAGGACGAAGATTCACACATTCTGAGCATCTTCTGTTCCGAAAACGAGTATCTTAGCCATCACGCCAAAACGATCGTTGTCACGTGTTGGCTGTTACCGGTTTATACAGATATCACACCGCCACATTACCCCCATGCCAATGATTCGGTGAATAGGCGAACGAGCGATACTATATTCGTGGCGAGCGTAAGAGCAGTTGCGTCACTTTCTGGGTTGCGTCATTCGTGCGTGACGGCTTGGGAGTTGCGCCATGTGTGAAACTGGTTTGTGGGTTGCGTCAGTTGTGTGTGACGGCTTAATTGTGTCATGTGTTGGACGGCTTGGTTGTTTTTGCGGTGGATAGATGGCACCACGACTGCTGCGCGTGAAGGGCACGGTTCTCTTTGCACGGCCAGGGTCACCAATGAAGGAAGGATACGATCTGAGCACTTTCTATTCCGAAAACGAGTATCTTAGCCATCACGCCAAAACGATCGTTGTCGCATGCTGGCTATTACTGGTTTATATCGATATCACATTGCCACAGAAGCATACAGTTTTAATTCACAAAAAGTCAAAAGCAATTTTAGATATTACGAGGTAGGATTCAAAAATTTCCGGATTGAGCCTATAACGCGAAAGTAGTATAGTGATAACGATAACGTGTCTTTGTTACTGCATTCTTAACCTTTTCTAAAAGTGATTTGTCCTAAAGCAAGTGGTCGGTGGTTCATCCTAGTGTTGTATTTTGTAAGAGGATGTATTTAGAAGCTGGTGATTGAAAAAAATGACGTTTATAGAGCAGAGAATGAATATCAAATTTTGTAGAGTGTTACGGGGACTTACGAAATTTTAAAGCATATGTACAACAGTGACACATTATCGCAAACATAAGATTTTGAGTGGAATCTACGTTTCAGGGAAGGCAGAGAAAGTGTCGAAGTCGACGAAAGCTCTGGACGTTCACAGACCTCCAACACTGCTGAAAACATTGAAAAGGTTTCTGCGGAGGTAAGTAAGAAGATGTTTCAAATAACAACGGGGTGAAAACGAAAACAACTGTTTTGCTACATCCTCCTTACTCCCCTTATTTCACCCCCTACGACTTCAGAATATTGCCAGAACTGCCCATCTCTTTCAGTATCGTCGATTCCAATTTGCAGATGAAATTAAAAGTGCATTGCAGACCGAACTAAAAGAGACATGCCTAAATCGATTCCAGAATTATTTCGATGACTTTTACAAACGATTGCAGAATTGTGTTGTTGCTCAAGATACTTATTTCGAAGGAGGATATGTTTCAGCAATTTAATTGGTTATATTTTTTAAGTTATAGGCTCAGTCCAAGAACTGAGCCTCCTCGTATCCTACCTCATATAAGTTACTTGTAACAGAATTGTATGGGATTATTTAAAGTTTTGTGAGAGACAGTCAGAGATGTTCTATGTGTGAGCCCTTAGGCACACATTGAGTCGGTAAAGCCTAAACGCGTGTTGAGGTATCTGAATCAAGTCCATTGATAGCAGTTGTGAGAAGCTGTTTCACAGCTCCGCTAAATCAACAGGAATGAGAGGAACGAATACCTTGTCCTTTACGTACCCCCCTCCGTAGGAAGAAATCAAGAGGGGTTGAGTCAGGACATCTGGGTGGCCACTGGGTAAGTGGCATGTTGTAGTCAGTGACTCATCCAATTCATCAGTGAGGGAGATGTTCATCGAAGTAATATCTCACTTTGTCTGACCTGTGGTGGTACACCATCCAATTGGAGAATTAAGTTTTCAATGTCGTCTTCCAACTGGGGCATCAACCGAAGATTTAAAATATCTAAAAACGTGTCACCCGAGACGTTTTTCTAAATTTAAGGACACAAGAAGCCTTTTCTATATGATATGCATGTTGTTTGCAGCATTTTCGTCAGGGGTGAGACACAAACTTTAAGAATACATCTACCTTACGGTTCGCTGAGGTGGTGCGTGTTTTTGTTGCTGTTTTAGATAATCTGGAAAGTATATACTTCTTTGCGAATCACCCTGTAATTTGTGAAAAAGTAGTTTAAATAATTTTATACCACTTCATCTGTGTATAATATGGCAATAACAATTTTTCATAGGAACGGATAAACCATTTTTCGAAGAATTCATTTCATTTATACGAATTCATTTGACAAACGTTCGAGTATTTGGTACGGATTAAAGGCATATACCGAATTAATAATGTGTATTAAAAGTGGAAGATGTAGTTAGCTTCAGTTCTTTATACAAACCAGTTTCCAGAAACAAGTTTATAGGCTTGGTGGGTGAGTGAGTGAATATTAGCGTCGCACTGTTTAGCTACACGAGGGCTTTTGGCGACGGACCTCGTAATTTTAGACCATGGTCAAGTGACGTGGACGACCCCTGAGCTGGCACCCCCTCTCCTAACTACCACACCACACCAACGGGAGGATGCTTCAGCTCTCGACAGATTTAACGTGCATCGCTGCCCTACACGGCGGATCTTTAGTGGTACTGGGATCGAACTCATGACATGCTTGCCATGATCCGATACCTTTACCACTGGGCTACCGCGGCCACCATTGGCTTGGTGGACTGAATTACTCTAAAAGCATCAGTAAAAATAAGTTAAAACTTAATTATTTTTATTCCTCGAATAACTGATATATGTTAAAATTGAAGCAAACGAATTAAATTGGCTCAATAAACAGCTTACACATAATAGGAGACACCTTCATCACCAGTTATATATAATCAGTTAAATCTAAATCATTGTTGCCTAACCTTTTTATCGTCGCAGACCAATCAACAAGTGATAATTTAACCGTAGCCCACTGAGGGAATGGATTGTTTAAATTTTAGATTATTTTATCTAAAATCTTTAATAATTTTAATTTAATTGTGTTTAAATTAAAATACAAATAATAATTGAAAATAAAATACATTTGCACCAAAAAATTAATATAAAGTGATTTAACATGGCATATAAAGTGCTTTCCATTGAAAGTCGCCCAAACCTGTGGGAAAAACACGACATTAAATAGATGAAAATAATTTAATGTTTCATGGGAGACCCACTGCCACGGCCAGAGGACTGAGGACTGCTTATCTAAGTGATTGTGAAGGACGTGTTGTTTGCTTCTAGTCTTCAGATTTTTTGTTAAATATTTTACACAGTTGATCAGTTATAAACTGTGTGTTGTCATTTAATGCTCAGTACTATTACTTGGAGGCTGTTATGCTGTAGTCTTGTTATAGCCATTGGATTATTGCAATTGATAATTTGTAATTATATATGTAAAATTAAAACTAACCATCCAATTTCTAAGTCATTTAGTTATTAGCCAAAGATGAGGAATGATTAGGTACTTCTACAAAGACAAGGTTAAAAGTTTTTAGAGTAGCCAAATTTTCGTTGACTTCTTTTTCTTTGCACGGTTCATTTAGGAATTCTTGTAATAGAGCTTAATGCATCAATATTAATAAAATATAAGTAATCCTACAAGGTGAACTCTCAACTATTGTCTCTTTTCTGATAGAAAATTTATTTGTTTTTGTTTAACTAATAATTATTCTTTTCAACGAACATGTCTCAAACGCACTTTAAAAGTGATGTACTTATTTTCCGATGAATATTCATGCAAAATTATATATACATGTATAATGGTATTTTTTCCATGGGATCTAAAGGCAACATAAGTATTCCTCTCTTAATTTTATTTTTAAGACATACGATTATGAGTTTGTTTTTACTTCTTCCAAAATTTGTAGTATAGAATATCTTAATCCAAAATAATCAAACATAATCCTTTTCAACTTAGAATTGCCATTTTGAATATTTTCACTTAGAATTTTTAATTACTAAAACTATACTGAAAGAGGCTTTTTATAAAATGGTATGTTTTTCTTCATAAATTACATTAAAAAACAAGTATTAATATAAATATATATTTTCTCTTAAATAATCTCAAACAGGTTTTTTTTAATCAATCATTTGTAATTGTATCGAATTTCAAAAAGTAATATCGGTGGAATAATAATTTAAAATATTTTAGAACATACATGTATGCCTAATTGCAAAATTATATCTCATAGTGCTGCCATCTATTAGTACAATTCTAAGTATAAATTCTAAAAAAAATTCCAAAAAATAGTGCTGCCATCTGAAGACGAATGTTAAAAATATTTTAGATTAGCAGATAAAAATTGGTATATTTCCGTAATCGGAACTCTTAAAAGCTTTCTTCCTGTTTTTTTTAAATAAAAACTATTTTTCTCTAATAAAAATTAAATAAACTTTACTGGGCATTCTAATTAAGAATTGCACAAATTATATCATTACCTTATTTTTAAATGCTCCAAGGAGAAATTGAAAACATCTTTTTACAATTATCGTTGTGCTTTTGATAGAATTAATGCATTTTGTACAATAAACTAATAACTTTTTAAATTTCCTTACCAGTGGAAAGAAACTTTAAAAACCTTCAAACTAATTCATCCTCTTTATTAAAGAAGGGTAATATAATTCATTGTTTCAACCTCAATAAAAGAAATTACATTTCTATAAATAACGGCAAATAAAGAAACGTCGCGGACGCCGCATGAACTACGAGTCGTATGAACACTTAAATTAACTACGAGTTCTCCATGTGAATGAAATCTTATAATATTTAAAAATATAATAACAAATTTATTCCGTTGAAATCAGTTTAAGAGTACCAGGACATGATCCAAAGAATAAAATGTCAAAATTAAGACCCTTTGTTTAGGGGACATATACCTTTAAAAATTTCCTATATAGCTTAAAGTTTTTGTGTGATCTTAATGAAGATATTTTAATCATTCTGTAAAAATACAAAAATAATTTTTTAGTTAAATTTTTCTTCCCTGTTTAATATAAATTGGACATAATTTTTGAGATCTCATAATATGTGCTATGTTTAGGTTCCAATTTTTTAAAAAAAGAATATTTTAAATATGTAAAATATTTCTGCGCATATGTAAAATAATACACAAAAAACAGCGAACCTATTTTTTTGTTAAAATCTCGTAGCATAGTTTCTTTAAAAAAATTATAAAACTTTGTGATTTTGAAAATTTTCATTTTTCAACCTTTTTTTTATACATAAAAACCAAACAAAAATAAGTTCACCATATGCACAGGTATCTTGTATAGAAGTATAAAAAATTTGGAACCATATAGGGTAATAGTTTTTTTTAGAAAGAGTACCTAAAAGCAAAATATTATGCTTTGGAGAAAAATTGAACAAATTAAACATTTGTAAACGTTTGTTTACATTTTTGTCAATTACTTTTTCATATTTTAAGGTTATTTTATCAACGAACACATAAGTGTTATACATTTTTAGATGCAGAAAAATATGCATTATTTTTTAATACTAAAATTGAAAAGTCGATTTTTTTTAATGTGTATGATGTCCTGGTTCTCTTAAGTCATAGCATTGCTAACATCTTACAAATGTAAACACAAGAATCTACCGGCAACTTATTAGTACAACGTTGCCATACTCAGAAAAGAAAAAGTGAAACATAAATATAAGTAGAAATTATAGGGGAAGAATAGTTACACACACCACACATTTAAATATTGATATCAATTATTATGCAATCTCTAATACTTACATTGTTTTCTAATCAAGTGATTGGGTGATTATTTGAGTCACACTTCGAAGGAACAAGAGGTCTATCGCGCTGGCGGACTTCGCAACTTTGAGCCATGGTGTGGCGAGAATAACATCTGATCTAGCACCTTACTTTGACTTTTAACTGATAGCTTATCCGTGACCAATCATCCATGAAGTCCATCATCCACTTACATCTAATATACTTAATTTGATCACAGATTATTAAGTCTGGTAGTTATTTAAATGCTTTTTCCTTCAATAATACAGCTATACAATGATCTAAACTATCTGATTTGGCCACATGTCAAATAGGTAAGACACCCAGAACCTTTTTGCAATATCTATTATTTGCATGATATCCAAAAAAACAAAGACTGATGCTATTATTTGAAGGATAAAATTTCTGCATTAAACATTAAGTACATAAGGTCATTTGCACTTTATGAAAACGATTTTGATTGTTAATTTTTATCAAAATATGTAGTATTTTTTGTGGGGATTTGCTTTTATCTGATAGCCATGGTTCTTGACAATAGCTCTAGCTCGAATTTTCCATGAAGGCAAACTTTTTCTTAGTACTGTCACGCCAATTTTACTCCATTCCTCTTGAACCGTTTCCCAAAGTCCGTTCGGTGTTCTCGGATGTCATTTTCCTAAGGCTCGTTTTAATAAACTGAGGAAGCACAAAAGTGCATTGGAGAAGCGTCAGGGGATTTTACAGGTATTTCTTAACTACACTGGTGTACGAAACATAAGCAGCAATGTAAAAATTTAGCAGATAGCCATGAAATTGCAGAAAAGGAGAGGTCTGGAGATCAGTACAGTGAACTCGTAAGTCAGTAGAAACGTCATGCGTATGCAAATATCAGGAACGAAACGTCAGAAGCGACGTGAGCGTACACAAAACGAGTGATGTCGACGCGAGCTGCTCAACAGTAGAATAAAATGAAGGACTGAGACGCAATTCAACATATTCGCTGCAAGTGTCAGTGAGTCAGTTCGTGAAATATGGCTAGAAGAAATCACCTGGACGACTTCACACGTGGAAGAATGATCGGAAAGCTGGAGGAGGGGCGTACTGTCACCAGTGTAGCTGCAGAGTTGAGAATCAACAAAAGTGTCGTTTCGCGCGCTTGGTAAGCGTGCCAAACCACAGGTACAGCTGTTAGAAAGGTTGGTGGTGGCCACCCGAGGACGACAACTGCAGGGGATGACCGATATATCAACCTGCAGGCGAAAAAAGGCCGACACATCAGTCAGCAAGCGTCATTGCTCAGCAACTCTGTACAACAACGGGGCGACAAGTGTCGTGGTTTACTGTGGCCAGACGCCTTCACAAAGGGGGCCTATTCACCCACCGTACTGAACGCTGTCTCCCGTTGAAAGTTGACCATCGATGCCACCGTTTACAGGGGTGCAGAAAGCACAAAAACTGGACAACTGACCAATGGAGTCGTGTCCTCTTTATGGATGAGAGTCGGTTCAGTACCAGAAGTGATTCTCAACGCGTTTTGATTTGGAGAGAGATCGGGACCCGGTTTTATCCCAGTAACACCAAGGAAAGACACCATTACGGTGGTCCTGGATTTCTTGTCTGGGGAGGCATTATGCTGAACGGGTGAACTGAGCTCCACATTCTCGACAGAGGGTCTGTAACCGGGGATAGCTATTGTGATGAGGTACTTCTTCCCCATGTGCTTTTGTTCCGAGGTGCCATTGGCCCAGACTTCATTTTTATGGATGACAATGCACGGCCACATCGGACTCTTGCTGTTGAGGAGCTGCTGGAAAGTGAAGATATCACTCGAATGGATTGGCCAGCATACTCCCCAGATTTAAATCTCATCGAACATGTGTGGGATACTTTGGGGAGATGTATTGCAGCACGCTTACATCATCCAGAGAACACCTAACAACTCAAACAGATGCTGGTAGTGGAATGAGCATTCCTACCGCAAGAAATGTGGCACAAGCTGGTTCTGAGTATGCGTAGACGGTGGGAAGCAACCATTGCAGTGAGGGGAGGACATATACCATATTAAGGAACATCTGCTTGTTGTTCTTCCTGTTGGATAGACAATCATGAGTCACGATACTATGCATTCAATAAAGCTTGTTTTTGTTTGATTCCATGCCGTATGAATTGTATTCCTTTTTCAGAGCCGATGCTTTCGTCATCCTTTACGTCCATAATACTCTCCCTCATTTCTGAATTTCATGTCTCTCAGATGATTTTTCGTGATGTTATGACATTAAACCCACCTGTTGCTTAAGTTTTGCACATCAGTGTAGGAACCACTTTATTCCTGTTTCTGATTCTTTCTTTGCTAAATAAGTGGCAGTTGACTTATACATGTGATTAGAGGCTTTTTCCATATTTAGATCAACTTTATCAATGTCCTTCCCATATAAGACTGGAATTTCTTCATCAAAAATTGGCTCTAAAATATTCTGCGGATAGTAGAGGGAATTTAATTCGGCTTTACTTGAGACTTTTTATTATGTTTAATTTGTCGTTGTAATAAAATCCTGCTACTATCATGAATCCCTTTGGGAACTTTTCTGTACACTGACGAAGCCATTTCGAACAGTCATTCCTGTCAGTTGAGCTACAGAATATTGTTCTTCGTGTATTACAGTTGTGACGGGTCTTTACGCGACCTTCACCACCAACTAATCGTCTTGGGGAATCTTTGGGCTAGGATTCGCGTTTAATTCACAGCTATCCCTCTCAAGAAGAAACTCTGATATGCAAATTAGTTAGAGTATATATACTTAGAGCAGTGATTCTCAACCTTTTTTTTGTTGCGACACATATTTAACAATTTCAAAATTTGGCGGCACACAAAGAAAAAGATAAAAATTATTTACTTACTACAACACACTGCATAAATAGTTTATGACAAAAATTTTAAATATACGAAATAAACTATATACTACAATAATAACTAAACGTTTATTAAGGGATTAATTACAAGCTAATAATAAAAATATTTTGAATGCGAAATTTGAGCTTGATGTTTTTTGATAATTTCATTTATATTTGGTCGTAAAAATGACAATGCTACTCTCATATCGTCTTCTACATTTAACAATCTTGATCTTTTTTTAGTTTTAATGTTGGCTAATGCTGAAAATCCGAATTCACACAAATAAGATGTGGAAAATTGTAATAATATGTTTAAAGCTTTTTGGCTATCATTGGATAATCGCATCTGATGTTAATCCAAATGAATTAATTGATTCTTCTGAATGTTTTAAAAATTAAATCTCGATTATTGGAAAGCAAAATGAGAGAGAGTTCTTCCTCTTCATTCAAAGTTAAGTCAAATACAGAAGTATACGTTATGAGAAATGGATTACGAACCCACTCAAATTTCTTAATATCTAATTTTGGGAAATAATGAATAATTCTTCCTCTAATGTTGTCAAATGATCAACAACAATTAATTTAATAGTTTTATAACTGTCTTTAGGGACTGACTCAAACTTTTCTAAATTGCCTTCCTGAGCTTTATTTTTCCATAAAGTTATTTGTTTTTTGAATCCCACCAGCTTATCGGTTGAGTTTAAGATATTTTCATTAGGCCCTTGCATACTTGAATTGATGTTGTTAAAAATAACAAAAATGTCTGATAAGTAAGCCAGTTTAGTACACCATATTTTATCTTCCAACAAATGAACAAATTCATAATTTTTATTTTGTTCAAAAAATATTTTCATTTCGTCTTTTAATTTCAGCACACGAGATATAACTTTTCCTCTGGACAACCATCTTACTTCTGTATGGAGTAACAAGGATTCGTACTTGGCATAATTTACTAAATAATCTACTTTTTAATGGTCTTGATTTGATATAATTAACCATTTTAACACATTGTTCCAGAACTATTTTCAAATCTAATGGCAAAAATTTTGTAACAAGTGCTTCTCGATGCAAAAAACAATGGGTAACTAATATATCCTCATTCAGTTCTTTAACATGTGCTACAAATCCTTTCAGATGTCCAGTCATAGCTGGAGCACCATCTGCAAATGCCCCAATACATGACTTCCAAGAAACTTTAATTTCTTCTAAATATGAACTAATTACTTGAAAAATATGTTTACCAGTTGTAAAATCAGGTAACTCCTGACAACATAAAAATTGATTAATTATATCATTTTCGTGAATAAATCTAACGAATGAAATTAATTGAGCATTTCCTGTAATATCTGTTGTTTCGTCGACTTGTAGAGCAAAATTCGAATTTGCAAGAGTTTTTGCAGTATTTTGCTCAATATTTTCTGACATATCTTTAATTCTGCGATGGATTGTATAATCTGAAAGTGGTATTTTGCAAATATCAATATCAGCTGATCCACCAATCATTGTTTTTACAATTTTGCGACAAGCAGGTAATATAATTTCTTCAGCCAAATTGTGAGGTTGTTTTAAGTTAACAGCAATCAATTCAGCTATTTCGTAAGAAGCTACTTGAGCCTTTTCACACACATACTTGTTTTTCAAAAACTTTTACTTTTCACTAAAACAACACGTTTTGTACGCAGAAGTGGCAAGTGTGCGCCGACTTGAGACATATTCCTATTGCTATGCACGCCGCTTCATCATAATTTGACACTAAGAAAAAACGCGTTGCAAAGCAAATAATAAAATAATTTATTTTTTTGTGGATTTAAATATATATTCATGTTGAAAATATTTTTCTTTTTAAATGATATAATTTAATAATATTAACATTATTATATATTTGCAAAATTTGGAGGCACACTTTTGAAATTTGGCGGCACACAAAAGTGCCGCGGCACAGTGGTTGAGAATCACTGACTTAGAGTTTGGTAATTGTAAAAGCAGAAGGAGCGGAGCATCTGTTGTAGCGTTACTAAGGTGAGATTTAGGATTTACACAACTCTTGACTTAAGGAACGAGTTTTGCTACTATACTAAATGAGTGGATTAGGAATTGATAGATTAGGATTTATTAAGGTTAAATTGATCTGTTTGTTTGCGCTTATTCACTTTGGGTTATTGCTTTCTTTATATCACTCCTAGGGCTTCCTTTTTTGGTTTACTTTGTGGTTGACTAGTGTGATTGAATAATAATAAATCAGGTTTATCATGGAAATTTCTGATCATGCTTTGTTCCCTGCAACATCTTTAGCTAGGCAGGACGGTGAGGAAGCGACTTCAGGGGGAAGTCGCTTACAACGGCACTCAAAGGGGTTGTCCCAAGGGCGTCTTCCTTTCTCTAACCCCGAGATAGGAGTTGGATCTAGTTTTAGGGTCTTGCCCGAGCTTTTTTTTCCGAATCGGAAAATGTGGATGAGTTCTTCGAATGCATAGAAAATAACGTGAAATTTTATGAGATGCCTAACACTTTGGTTTGTGCATATCTAAAAGGTCATCTCAGGGGACGAGCTTTGGATTGGTTTGAAATATTTGGATATTCTTTGGTGCAGGGGACAGTTGCGGATTTCGCGCAATTAAAGGAGGCGTTGACGGAAAATTTCCCTGTAGTTCGGAATAAGAAATTAGGTACTATTCGTCGTATCAAAATAGAGGTCAGTCGCCATCGGACTTTATTTACGACCTATTGAAAATACATAAAAGGCTGGAACTAAATTTGTCGGAAGCAGGTTTGTTGGAGCACAGTGTGATGTTCTCCCCGAGAATATCTCTCGGAGTATCAGCGTAAGCTAGAGGCGTAGGGTTAACGAAAGAACTAGAATCAAACATTACCTTAATATGACTTTATTAAGATATTCAACTTAAACGTTTAACAAATTAAATTATAATAATTACTTTGAGGGAATCTACAATGTCCAAATACGCAACACACAATATATATACAGTGGTACAAACAATTGAGGATACACCTTGCTTTTACTCGATAAATCCAACTTTCAATCGAAATAATGTCGAAATAATAGTGAAAGACGAGATTGGTATGCGCGTCGGAGATCTCCAGACGATCATAGGAATAGAAATTGGAGGGATGCAGAAGTATTTGAACGACAAAATGATAGGAGAGATAATTAAAGTACACACGGGAATAGACCCCGGAGGAAACAGGTTAACCAAGAGTTCGATAATAGGAACCGTATTGACAAAAATGATTGTGGGCTCGAGAGTCCTGGTGGTCAGTATCAGTTCAGAAATTTGGGGTCCGAGTGACAATTTTAATCGGGGTTCGAGAAATAGTAGGACTAGATGTAACAATAGAAATTTAAACTTTTAAGCGATCGATATGAAGGGGGTAATCGATCGCAGGTTGAGGGCTTTCTGCTCTGTGCATGTCCCCTGTCGAACTTCCGTATGCACCTATTTTATTGAATGAAACGTTTACAAAAGCTTTATGGGATACTGAGGCAGAAAAGTCATTTATTTCTGAGGAAGTATATAAAAAATACTTTTTTTACAAACCAGTTAAGAAGTCACATGCCGAAGTTGTGACGGCACAGGGTGGCCGTTGTAAAAATGTAGGAATGGTAGAATTGCAAATTAGAATAAGGGAATTTAAAAAAAAAATGGAATTTTCACATATTGGCGGATTTAGAATATCCTTGTATTTTAAGGGTCGATTTGATAAGGGGATCAAAAATTACATTGAATTTTGATAAAAAATCATTAGCGATTCTGGATTCACAAATTGAAGAATTACCAATAGATGAGGGGAATTTAGAATTTGATCTCTCAAAAACGAAATTAAATGTGGTGGCTGATATTTTGTCTAGGAATCCGGTTGAAGGTATAGTGGGCGAAAATATTGCGTGTGCAGTGATTAGAGATTTGATACTTTCGTCCACAAAGAGCAATTAATTTCAGAATAAAGAGTTAGGTCATATCTATAGATATCTTGAAAACCCTGATGACAGCTCGGTTAATGCGACAGTCTATGGGAACTGGTCTCGGGGTTTTAAATTAGTAGATGGCTTGTTATTTTATGCGAAGTATGCAACCACTCTTGGAGAACTGAGAGTATATATTCCGTGATCACTGCAGGGTGAGATAATGCACGAATTTCCTGACAAGCCCATAGCGAGTCATTTTAGGTAAGAAAAAAACTTATGTACGCGTCCTGTGTGGATGCTTGTTATTTTCCCTATATGAGGAAGTCTATATACGAATGTTTTGACATGTGACATTTGCCAAAAGCATAATTATAAAAACACGTTACCAGCTGGTCGTTTAATGCCGATTGTAACTAATTATCCGAATGAAATAGTTTCATTAGATTTGTTAATTAGACCGGAATGATATAGATATATTTTAGTAATAATGGATCATTTTGTGAAGTGGTTGGAAGTAATATCCCTCAGAAAGGCTTCCGCCAAAATAATTGCAAATACCTTGTTTGAGAATTATACATATATCACGATATGGAGCTCCTGTAAAAATGATTAGTGACAACGGTCCCCAATTTGTGTCCGAAGTTTTTGAGCATTTTAGTAGTAGATTAGGCATAAATCATGTCAAGACAGTTGTGTATAGATCCTAGTCCAATAGAACGAAAAGAGTTAATCGTGATCTTTTGCAAATAATAGCTAGTTTCGTAAATGATAATCATGAGACTTGGGACCAGTTCCTACGTGAATTTGCCTACGCCATGAGAATGACGGTTCACACACACACATGAGACCACGGCGAAAACCCCAGCAGAGTTATTTTTGAGCAAGAAGCTTATTACTCTGTTTCAAAAACTTATGATGGTGTTAGATGGAGCAGAATTTGTGGTGGGCAATATTGAGAAATTATTTAAGGAAGCTAGGCAGAATACTAGAATTATATAACATGAAAAATGGGCGATGTACTACAATAAAAGGAGACGCTAAGTTAACATTAAGGTCAACGATATGATGTTTGTCGAAACGCATCCCATAAGCTCTTCCACTAAAAAGGTGGTGGCCAAATTCAAATCAAAGTTTGAGGGTCCTTAGAGAGTCTTGAGTGTTCAAAATAATAATGTTGCAATTTGGAAGGCGGGTAGAGAAACAACTGTCAATATAGACCAAGTGCGAATTTACCATCAGAAAAAAAAGTGATGAGGGTGTGGTGGACGTTGATAGTTCAGTTAGCAGTGGATCAGAATATCAGTCGAATAGTTTGGAGGAGAGTAGACCTAGGTTAGATCGGTCACAGGGCTTTAGGAGTAGTGAGTCTGGTGAAAGACAGGTAGAGAGCAGGGGGAAAGGCAAGTGTTGCTAGGAATAAAAGTGGTAGGAGAGAGCAACGGGTGAATAAGCGCAAAAGAACTAGTGATTCAAATGAACCTTCAATAGGGCTTAGGCAGCAGCAGTGTAAAAAGAAAGCAATAGAGGAGGTGATGATGCAAGAGAAAGGTTCCTTCGTCACTGTTTGTGGGACTGGACAAAAAAAAGACCGCCAATCAGAGAGACCCATAAGAGAGTGTTGACATCATCCCCTGCCTCAACTAAGCAAGTTAAGAAGAGAGTCAGAAAGACGAAAGAGAACTTTGGACAGGTTTCAGCTGAAGATTCAAGGCCAAGTCCAGAAAAAGGGTCGCTTCAGTCAAGCCGGATCCAGCAAGGAAGTTCAAGCCCATATAACCTCAGAAGCAGAGGAGACGTCTCCAGGAAAGCCAGTTTCTGACCTTCAGGAAGATCAGTACAAGCCCAGGAGAGACCAGTCCGATTCAGAAGAGAACATTTAAGTAGATCAAGCCCTTGCCACTCCAGACAGCGTCAACAGTCCAGACAGCAAGATAGCCTGGAGCCCGAGGAGAATTCAAGGAGCCGATGGTCAACATCGCTAGAGGTCCATATTGGAGACATAACAAAAAGAAGATGGAGAAGCTTCAGCCTGGTTGTATTGTTTCACTTTTTTTTTAACTGACAGGCAGTCAGGTGAATTTTTGCAAGAAGCAAGTCTTGTTTTGTTAAAGTTTTTTTTACTGTACATAAGTTTTACACTACATTGCGGTGCATTTTTCTGGTTGTGTGATTAATGAACTTTTGTATGCGTATATTTGTTCCATGGTGTGGAAAGCAGTTGTATGGTCTTGTTTTGTTAAAGTTTTTTTTTACTGTACATAAGTTTTACACTACATTGCGATCTGTTTACTACTTATTGAGACTTAGCTGGGATGCGAGACTTCCTTGTATTGTTTGTTTACAATGCATGTTTTGAAATTGTATATAATTATGTATGTATTCTCACGTACTGGTAGATGTATTAGTATACATCTAGTTTTGGGACGCGGCGTAGATAGGAAATTAACCATAATACTAATAGCGCTGCGCGAATGGAATGGGAGTTTTTTTTTTTTTGTAAAACCAGATGGTGTATTTATATGCTTAAAAATAATTGATATTTGACATATACAGTGGTACAAACAATTGAGGATACATCTTACTTTTACTTGATAAATCCAACTTTCAATCGAAATAACACATTAACTAGAAGTGCAAACGTGTTTTTATTTTCACACGTAACAAAAGGGTTAATTTACAGTAAAAATAACGAAAATCAACAAAAAAATATCTAAAATTAAAAATTTCACAAGTATTTGAAATAAACATAGGCAGATCTTTACCTCAAAAAATTGAGGATACACCAATGAAATGTTTGTTTAACTACCACTAGATTTTTTTTCTGCTTGCTACTATAATAGCCTAAGTTTGGGCAATTTTATCTTCAATTTTTTCGATTGCTACTTATGTCTTTTGAAGTTGGTTATGTGAATTTAAAGTCGCAATTTTAAATGGAAAATGGGTCCTCGGAGAGATACCAGTATTGATGTAAGAAAATTTATATTAAGGTTATTTAAGAAAGGAAAATCTTATCATGAAATAGCTAAAATTGTCGGTAGAAGCCACTCGTGTGTCCACAAAATCATTGGAAGATTTAGAAGCGATGGATTAATATTGAAAATAAAAGTTTGAAGAGGAAGGAAAAGTATTCTGAGTGATGTAACCAAAAGGAAAGTTTTGAAATTTTCAATATTGATCCTAAACTAAGTGTAGTCAAACTAGCTGCAGAAACTTCTCGAATAATGGGCAGAAGTGTAAGTGCTGAAACTGTGAGAAATGTGATTAGACATGCTGGTTATAGCTCAGTCGAGTAGCTAGAAAGAAACCTTTCATAACCTTACAAAATCAGAAAAAGCGTTTGAAGTTTGCAAAAACTCATCAATTGAAGGCAGATAACTTTTGGAAGAAAGTTATATTTGGCGACGAAAGTAAATTCAACATTTTTGGAAGTGATGGCCGTCGCACCGTTTGGAGAAAGCCGAACACCGCTTTGGATCCAAAAAATTTACGTCCTACAGTTAAACATGGTGGTGGCTCCATCATAGTTTGGAGTTGTATGGCTTCAAATGGGGTAGGAAATTTAGTTTTTATAGATGCCATAATGGATCATAAGCTTTATATAGATATACTCAATAACAATCTTAAAGAAAGTGCAAAAGAATTGGGTTTAGATGGAAATTTTATTTTCCAGCAAGACAACGACCCCAAACATTCGGCACGTAATGTCAAAATGTGGTGTCTTTTTCATTGTAAACTGCAATTGCACACACCACCACAGTCCCCTGACATCAATGTCATTGAAAATTTGTGGGCCACACTCGAAACAGCGGTCCAAAAACACCAAATTAGGAACAAAGCCCATTTAATGCAAGTGTTACAAGAATGGGATAAAATATCTCCAGATACCACCAAAAAATTGGTCGAATCGGTACCAAGACGTTTGGAGGACATAAAAGCCAAAGAACATGCAACCAAATATTGACACTGTCTTTGTTTGTGATATGTCACACAAATTTTGCTGGTGTATCCTCAATTTTTTGAGGTAAAGATCTGCCTATGTTTATTTCAAATACTTGTGAAATTTTTAATTTTAGATATTTTTTTGTTGATTTACGTTATTTTTACTGTAAATCAACCCTTTTGTTACATGTGAAAATAAAAACACGTTTGCACTTCTAGTTAATGTGTTATTTCGATTGAAAGTTGTATTTATCAAGTAAAAGTAAGATGTATCCTCAATTGTTTGCACCGCTGTATGTGCAAGTTCAATGTTGTCTGTGTATGTATCTAGTGTTGAAAATTTTTTTGCACGTCCACTGATACAGTTCTCATTTCAGGGTGGCTGACCCTGATGTTTTTAAGATTTTTTTTTTGTGATGAAGAAAGTAAATCATGTAAAACGACGTAGAATATCTAAGTTTTAAGGGCTGTGTACGGCTGGGTTTTTCACTTACCTATGTATGGAGGGGGGGAGGGGCGATGAAAATTATGATTGAATATTGGGTCGCAAGTATTGAAAGTTTGAGAATCACTGGTTTAAGACGATAATCGGAAATTTACCCCTCATAACCTATTGTTAAAATCAGGATGTAGTGTTTGGACTCCTGTTGGCGGTGGATTATGAAATCTTGACGCGAGTCGGCACGTTTACGAAGGTAGGTTACTGTGTTTTGGGGGAGAAGGTTTTTTCGACCCTCGAGCAAGGTGGTCAGGGAAGAGAGAGTCCCTTGTTGTTGGAAGCATGAGGCGCTTGACCGGGATTTGGTATTAAGGAAAGCGGGTTGATTTGATTGAGAGCCGACGCATGGCGTGCGGTTGGCTGTACCAAGAATACGGAGGTAATGCGGGTTTTACATGACCGACAGTGTTTGATTGTAGTGATAGTCAAGATGGTTGTGTTTGGATTGATTGACTTTAGATGCACTATAGAAAGCAAATGAGAGACATTACATAGGATTTTATGTAATTCTTTATTAGGCTATAAACTAGAGGAGGTTTCATAAGTTACTGAATATAACATGCAGTGACATGGAATGCAAATTCTACAATCTTGAAATAGTAATTATTTCATTATCTACGCAAATGTTTTATATACATTGAATTTCAAGGAAAATAGACACTTCTTTCGACCTACTTCGTAATGTTTTTTGTTTCAGTTTAGAAAAAATAATGTCCTTAAACTAATATGACTTTCCTGTACTACAGTGTTTCTCAAACTGTGGGGCGCGCCCCCTGGGGGAGCGTGGTATTCCTGCTAGGGGGCGCGAGCATACTGAAAATAAAAGGTTTAAAAAATATTTTTTTGGAATGAAGAAAAACAAAATGCTTTCTGACTTGATAAAAAATGCACATTTACACTGATGTAATTTATATATATCATCTGGTGATCATCAAAAATAAAACATTCCACTTCAAACGTTCATTAGCTATCTTTGATCCTATAACCAAATAAAAAAAAGACATTTTGTTTGCTTCACTGTAATCACACGATGAGAGATTTTTTTTATTACGTTTCTTTTAACCCCTAAAATGCTACTTTTGAGTATCATATATTTGACCTTCAAACTTACTGGCATGTTTCACTCTATCTGTTTTTCTTTTAGGAAAGTTGTAAATAATATTTTTCTGTTGCTTTTTTTCCATGTGAATGAGTTATATGATATATGGATAAGCATATTGAGTACTTTGAAGGATTATTTGGCCAACATATACAATGCATAACGGAAAACTTTTTACGCAATTCTTTTTTAGAACTAATATCCATATGTTTTACTGAATATACTTTTAACACGGGATCGATGCGCAGAGTCACCTGATGTTCAGGAAATCGTTAATTCTGAGAAAACTGTTTATTTGTTACCAATGATCTTGACAGAGGATCCTCCAATAAGACAGTCTTAATGGGAACTAAAATGAATTTACCACATTTAGCCCTCTTTTTGGGGGGAGTTTCAAACGTTTTTTTTTTACAATCAAGTTTTCATTAGTTTTATTGAATTTTTTCTCAAAAAATCAAAGAAAAATTGAAAAGTCCATGAAAGTAGGTAAGTATATTTTCTCTTAATTAAATTATTCACTGGAATTTTTTTTGGGATTTTTATCGTGTATAGTAAAAATAATTATAAATTAAATTGTAGTTTAAAAACAAATTAAAAAAAACACGCATTTATAGTGAATTGAACTAAAAAGTAAGAAAAAATATATTACTTAAAAGCAGTGTTTCTCAAAGTGTGGGGCGCGCCCCTGGGGGGGGGCGCGATGACCCTACAAGGGGGGCGCGAGCGTATCAAAAATTTAAAGATTTTTTTTAAAAAAAATAACCGGAAAGAGAAGTAAAACAAAATGCTTTCTTCCATAATAAAAAAAAATACACACAACACGGACATAATTTATGTTTATTATCTGGCTTTTTTCCGTCATCAAATAGCTATCTTTGATCCCAAAACCAAATTAAAGAAAAAAAAACATTTTGTTTTATTTGCTGTATTTCAATGAGTTTTTTTTTTATTACGTTTTAACATAAAATATTACTCGTTAAAAGAAAAACGAAACCCAGACCCTGAGAAAATTCTAAGAAGATAAACAATTCACCACTGTAATTATTATTGAAATACTGTACATTAGTTGTAGAAAAAGAAAAGGAAGTCATGATTCACTTTTCAGCCAGGCTGCATAGTACGTTTGCTAATTATTTGATTGACCTTCAATCTTATGGTATGGTTATTATCAATATTAGTTCCCTCCCATCTTTTATGTGTTTGCTTTTCGCTTAGGGAAATTGTAAATAATTGAGTTTTGCGATATTTGGAAAAGGATTGATTGGTTTAACATTTCTGTAGGATAATTGAAAAGTGTCTGATTTGCGTCCTTTATTATGGTCTTTTGAATCATTTTAGTTCAGTTTTATTGGATTTTTTCTCAAATCATCAAAGAATTGAATAGTCCTTGAAAGAAGGTAAGTATACTTTCTATAAATTAAAATATTCACTAGAATTCCGATTTGTATCGTGTACAGTAAAAATAATTCTAAACAAATGATTGGGGTGACTGAGTCCCCCCGCACTACCATTAATTAGTATCGAGTACGCGCCTGCTCCCGGGTTAAAACATTTTGAAGTCTTCTCGCTTTAAATGTTAAAAAAGTAACACAATTATTCTTCATCGGAATTTTATATTCTTTTTCATAATTTAACATTAATTTTAAATGCTAATTGTGTGAGGTTTAAAATTACAGTTCTTTTAAACAGTTATTTACAATTATAGCATTTATCTAAAAAAAAAATCATTTTACATTTTTGTATACAATGTCGTGCACACAGTTTTATTCTCCTTTACAGTTCAGCTATTATATCAAGAATAATGTTTTATTTTTTTAAAAAATGAACTCGTGCGAAGAGTCGGTGTTTCAGCCAATATACGTTTGATGTATCAGTACTGAAGAAGGTATTTCATAAATAATTTCTTATTACTGAATTTGGCCGCGGTAGCCGGGTGGTACAGGTATCGGATCGTGGCTTGCCTTGTCACAAGTTCGAGCCCAGTACCACTAAAGACCCGCCGTGTAGGGCAGCGATACACGTTAAATCTCTTGAGAATTGAAACGTTTTCCCGTTGGTGTGGTGTGGTAGTTAGGAGAGAGGGGTGCCAGCTCAGGTGTCATCCACGTCACTTGACCATGGTTCAAAATTACGTGGTCCGTCGTCAAAAGCCCTCGTGCAGCTGAACAGTGCGACGTTAATATTCAATCAATCAATCTTATTACTAAATTAACAGCAAGTTTAATAATTATTAGGACTTCCACTGGCTTGTCTTGTAGAGGAAAGTTTTTCAAAGGAAGGTTTAATATCAGAAATTGACACTTTAAGAGTTATTTTTCTATATTTAGCTGAGATCTATATTTTGTCTTCAAGGCATCCACTGCAGAAAATCCGGTTTGAAAAATGTAGGATGTTGAAAATGGTAATAGTATACGAAGTGCTTTTGTTTTCAGTACAGATAATTCCTCATCCACCTGTACCCCAAATTCAAAGAGCGATTTATTACAAAATTGCCTTTTACGTTTTTCACTGGATGTGAAATCTATGAAGATTTCTTCTTCGGAAGTTGAGAGCCCTTCTGGAGTATCTTGAAATAGATCCCTAATCCACTCGTAATTTGCTACCAAGCTGTCCTCATTCAGAAAATACTTTTAAAATTCTTTGCCAACACAACTAAATGATTTTACATGTTTTAAAAACAACTTTCACATGTTGTTCTACAGATTTGTAAGTTTTAACACATATCGAGCTGGGGCTTTTTTTCCATCATTTACTTCAGTAGTAGTAAATCCAAAATTTAAGTATTTTTGAGAAGATCGCCTTTATTTAATTTTCGAACCATGCTCGTTCTTCTGTGTACTTGTTGATTCTTTATTATGGTCGAATGTTTGCTTACGACTTAAAAATGTATGTATGATATTGTTTTAATCTACTGCCGTAAATACTTAATTACCGTGAATTACAATTAACGTGGAAATTTAAAAAAATGTACATTCAAGCTAGATTCGGTAGCTATAGGAGTATCGAGTCGACCAAAACTGACTGGAATTGTACGAGGAAAAGCATTTTTACATGTTTTGCGCAGACGTCCGATAGGTTGCCCAGACTCACGCAAACGTACCCTATAATGCCAGATGTGATGGATAATGCCAGATGTGTGCGACATTGACT
Organism: Trichonephila clavipes; assembly: GCA_019973935.1. Lineage (NCBI taxonomy): Eukaryota > Metazoa > Arthropoda > Arachnida > Araneae > Nephilidae > Trichonephila > Trichonephila clavipes. The sequence continues at coordinate 694,563 of BMAU01001371.1, read as the reverse complement.
AGACTATTTTTCTAATGACATTTGTACTTTGAGAAATGAATGCTGAAGGAAATAAATCTTTAATTAAATACATCATTTTGCGATCTGTTCCAATTTAAAAATTAGAGAAAGAAAAATAACATAATTCTAAGTAATATATATTTTAAGTAATTTTCTTAAAATATATATTACTTAAAAGTTACATATACACAAAATTTAATATACTTATCGTATTAATTTGTACGGTTTATTATTAAGATCGTATTGTAACTTTAGCGTCTCTCTCTCAAAGTGCATTTTTATTGCAGTAAATACATTATTGTTGTACAGGGGGCGAGACAAAAATTATGATTGAAAATTGGGTCGCCAGTATTGAAAGTTTGAGAAACACTGCTTTTAATGTATGAGTGGTGCACAGAGTATTTTATGACTAATTAATTAATACTAAATTAAGAACAAGTTTAATAATTATTAGCTACTTCCATGGGCTTGTCTTACAGAGCAAAGTTTTTGAAAGGAGTTTTAAGATAAGAAATTGACCCTCTGAGTTCATTTTCTATATTTAGCTGATATCTATATTTTGTCTTCTAAGCAACCACCGCATTTTGTAATATGTTCCAATTTAAAAATCAGAGAAAGGAAAAATAACTTAGTAATTATCCTATTACTTAACTTTTTTTTGCTTAAAAGTAACATATACAAAATTTAATACTTATGTCATGAATTTGTACGGTTTATAATAAATATTGTTGCTTTATCGTAAAAGTGTTTTATTATTGCATTCCACACAGTAAATTATTATGTATAAGGGGGGCGCGATAAAAATTGTGATTGAAAAGGGGGGCGCCAGTATTGAAAGTTTGAGAAGCACTGTGTTAAGGTGAAAAATTTTCAACTCTTTCAAATTTTATTAAATCAGTATTGTAAATGGATACACGTGTCCTAATTTAATGAATTTATGTCCTTAATTGATATATTTTTCATTTCTTAATAGGTTTCGAATGGGGTATTGTTCTTCTGAATAAAAAGAAACCTTAATTGCACAACTCTGTGCTTTGGCTAGTCAATTAAAAAGGAATTATTTTTTAAAGTTATTGCTGATCAACCTGATTAATTTTTCTCTGTGTATAAATATATCTTGGTGAGATTTCATTACAACAACAAAATAGAATTTTTGGTAAACGAAGATCTTTTTCTAAACAAAATTTGACATTTTTATATCTCAAGGAAAAGAATTATTATTAAAAGGCTGTTACAAACAAGGCTCTGCATTATTAAGCAGTTATTAAATTATTACATTATTATTAAACAAGGCTGTATCAAATTTAACCCAATTTTTCTTCCCTGCATAAAATTTAAATATATAACATAAATATTTTTTTCAATTGCTGTATATAGTACATATATTCTATGCTCTCTTAGATCTTATAAATTATCTGTTGAAAAAAAAAGTCTGCATCAGCTCAGATATTAAAATTTTTATTGCTTTGTTCTATATTTTTTTGAAACACCTGGTGTTCCTATTCATATTTGAGCGGTTTCTAATCCATCCCAACTTATATAGAGTCATTTTAAAATATTATTCAATATATTGTTTCAATTGAGCACCTTTCCAAATCTTTTGTACAGTTCTATTAAACTAAACGAAGCAAATAAAGTTGACTTTATAAAAAGCATACATTCTTTTAAAAGAAAAGAACTGCTTCATTTAATCGACACTCTTTTCTTATCATTTTCCTAACACAATTATCTTGTCCGAATCTTCTAAATTACAGGATAATGATAATTGGAGAAGTCGTCGCCATAGCAACCAGGTAACTGAAAATTGCGAAAGAGCGGAGAAAACTGAAAGACGATGTGCTAATGACCGGTAATTTGTCACGGGATATGACTAAAGCACAAGAATGGCGCGGGAATTTCGTGAATCTGGGCTAATAAATAAAACAAAGTAAAATAAAAAGTTCTCAGTGATGGAAAAAAAATAAGAGAATGTTAAAACTGAGAGTACTAAACACCTTGCAAAAGTTTATTAGGATGAACTCAAGGAAAGGACAATATACATTGTTACGTGGTTCAATAGCTTTCAAATGTAGAATTAGAAATTCCTTAACAGATTCGTTCGGAATAAATTGAAATTTATTTTGAAATACTTTAATAAATACAATATAGTTTCTTCCAAATGGGAACTATCAATATACACATGTAAATATACGTATAATAGCATTAATCAAAAGTTCATAAAAACATTTCTTTTTTCAAATCGGGCTGCGGATTGGTATTTTACGATTGTAGATCTAACACATTCCCTGGGGGAGCTGGTATCACTTTTTAGTGTGGCACCATATGGGTAGATACTAATTGCCGCAATGTGATTTTGATGCCCAGTTTCCTTCCTAGAGGGAAGCACACGAACTATAACGATGCAAAATTGTAGTAGGGAATTTAATTTTTCCGATAGAACCCAAGTCATACAAGCAATCTGTCGATCTTTAACATGTTGTATAATCATACGACATTCTCTGTTTTTTGCATCATGAAAATCTAACGACTTGGGCTGGGGTCGAATCCTCGAACATGAGCGTACAAGGCCAGCGCCATTCAGCCGGTGTTCACACACACATAGATAACACCAGTTTAAGTCCGTAGTCACGATATTCCATGTGCAGATGAAAAGCACGACAGCTATCAAATTCTGACACTCTTACACATTGCCTCTGTAATAGCTGTGAAGTACATTTTAGAGACTTCTAATGCTATCTTGTCAAATAGTTGTCCTAAAGCCCTTCTAGATTTATATTGAGGCATCTGTTTTTGCCACCAAATTTGGCGACATTTAGGCATCGAATTGGTCACAGTGTCATCAAGACCGCCAAGTAATGGTCAAACCAACTTCTCTCATTATATGTCCTTATTTGCAATATCCGTTGCCTCTTTTACCAAAACTTGTTCGAAGTAAGTATTTTCAAGATTGATTTAAGTAGAATGTCAATAGTTTTATATCTGACAGGAAACTTATTTCCTTTCATTTAGTATATAAAAAACATTGAATGAAATATAGTATTTAGTACAAAAAATATTGAATGAAGTATAGTATTTTGAGTATAAAAAATATTGAATGAAGTATATTATTTAGTACAGAATGTTTTTTTTCCAGGAATAGAAGTTTAAGTTGGCATTACTTTCCAAGATGGCGACCGATTTAACAGCTGTCAAGTGATTTATTCTCAGTTTGGTTTGGCAATTCATCATGAATAGACTCACGCCTGAACAACGCTTTCAAATTGTGCAATTTTATTTCGAAAATAATGGTCGATTTTCATAAGCGAATTTTGTTTAGCGATGAAGCGCACTTCTGGTTGAATGGCTACGTCAACAAACAAAACTGCTGCATTTGGAGTGAAGCTAATCCCCAAGTGTACGTCGAAACACCGTTACATCCAGAAAAACTGACTGTTTGGTGCGCTTTATGGGCTGGTGGAATCATTTTGGTCCGTACTTCTTCAAAAACAATGAAGGCCACAACTGTTCAGTCAATGGTGATCGGTATAGAGCCATGATTACTAACTTTTTCATTCCTGAAATGAACAATCATGACGTCCAGGAGCTGTGGTTCCAACCAGACGGCGCAACATGTCACACAGCTCGTGCCACAATCGATTTATTGAAAGACACGTTTGGTGACCGCCTAATTTCACGTTTTGGACCTGTGAATTGGCCTCCAAGATCTTGTGATTTAACACCACTAGACTATTTTTTGTGGGGCTATGTAAAGTCATTGGTCTATACGGATAAGCCACAAACGCTTGACCATTTGGAAGACAACATTCGCCGTGTTATTGCCGATATACGGCCACAAATGTTGGAAAAAGTCATCGAAAATTGGACGTCCAGATTGGACTACATCCGAGCCAGCCGTGGCAGTCCTATGCCAGACATATTTAAAATGTAATGCCACAAGATTATCTTTCGAATAACAAAAATTCATGTCAATCGAATAATACATCGTTGTTTTATTGCAATTTAAAGTTCTATACCTCTCAAAAAAACACCCTTTATATTACATTTCAGCTCAATTGAGCGCGTTAAAATGTATTTTATTAACGATTGAAAATTCCACCAAGATAAATAAATAAATAAACAAACAAATAAATAAAATATGTATAGAGATCATGAGCTAATAGTAGGAATTGAAAAAGACGTAAGTTGGCGTCGAAAATTGATTTTCAGCCAAACTGGCCAAACCCGGTCTTTATTGTTACGAAAATGCAGACACGATTCGCGCTTTTTAGCGTTTTTAATTAATATCTTTTCCAAATCTTTATATATGTAATTCTTCTGTGCGTGTGTATGTAACTGAACTCTTCCTAAACGTCTGGACCGATTTTAATGAAAGTTTTTGTCTGTTCCAGTGGACTCGAGAATGGTTTAGATTTATAATTCGGGTTAGAAATGTTTATTTAATTAACTTTTTATTTATAAATTGTTGATCTTGGAATGTCTTACATTGGATCCGGCAGACTGCGCTACGATTGCAGTATCGAGAGAGAATATTCAAAAACCTTTTATTTTGAATTTAAGATGTGTGTACAGGACATCGTCTGGAGGGTCCTCTAGTATATATATATATATATATATATATATATATATATATATATATATATATATATATATATATATATATTAATTAAAAGTATATTTACTTATATCCCTAAAGGTTTACTTTGATTTGCAAATTAGGAAAACACACTACCCCCTTTCCATAGAAGCACCTTTTAAGCTAGCTCTAAGCGATCATGGTCGTGATTTGATACAGACCTACCTCTATTAAAAGGCCCATCATATAGAGGAAATGATTTACACATTAAATCCTACGTGCTCGAAATGTTTACGTTCACGTGGCGTGAATGTGGAGAGGGAAGTGATACCGCGGGTTCACACCTCATCTTTTTTTACCACTTTTTGAAATTATGAGGTATATTGGCTGTTAATTGAGAACTTTTGAGTCGATCAGAAATACGCAACGGGATTGACTGATCATTAATGTCACATTTCGAAGCAAATGAGAGCTAATGGCAACTGATCTCACAATTTTAAACCACGGATCAGGTGACGAGGATGACCATGATTACTAACTTTTTCATTCCTGAATTGAACAGTCATGATGTCCAGGAGCTGTGGTTATAACAAGACGGCGCAACATGTCACACAGCTCGTGCCACAATCGATTTATTGAAAGACACGTTTGGTGACCGCCTAATTTCACGTTTTGGACCTGTGAATTGGCCTCCAAAATCTTGTGATTTAACACCACTAGACTATTTTTTGTGGGGCTATGTAAAGTCATTGGTCTATACGGATAAGCCACAAACGCTTGACCATTTGGAAGACAACATTCGCCGTGTTATTGCCGATATACGGCCACAAATGTTGGAAAAAGTCATCGAAAATTGGACGTCCAGATTGGACTACATCCGAGCCAGCCGTGGCAGTCCTATGCCAGAAATCATATTTAAAATGTAATTCCACAAGATTATCTTTCGAATAAAAAAAATTCATGTCAATCGAATAATACATCGTTGTTTTATTGCAATTTAAAGTTCTATACCTCTCAAAAAAACACCCTTTATAAAAAATATTGAATGAAGTATAGTATTTTTAGTATAAAAAATATTGAATGAAGTATAGTATTTAGTATAAAAAATATAATTAGTATAAATAATATTTTAATGGCCAGCATGTATATATCGAAAGAGGAAGAAATTTCTTAGTGTTGTCAATTCATTTCAAGACATAATTCGTAAACTCATTTAAAATTATATTGTTTATCACATTGAAGTTTTAACTCAAAGAGGCAGAAATAAAGAATCCGTTGCAAGTAAAAATTTCTTGATAAGACAAAAATAATTCTTAAAAAGTATTTGTTAATTTAATGAAGAACTATAAAAATTGTTTCAAAATATTTTTTGAATGATCAAAAAACAGTAAACAAGTAAAATAGTAAATAAGTAAAAAAAATAAAGAATTTGTTTTTCTATGGCAAAATAACGACTACACGTCACAAAATAATTTTTTCAAGAATTATTTAAATGGAACAATTCCATTTGATCTTTTATTATCTTTGATTCATTTTTTATGTTAATGAAAAATCAATTTTTAGTTATCAAAAATATGTTTCATCGTATGTAAGGTCAGTAATTTCTTCAAAAATGAATAAAATGCAGGAAATAAATATTCAGTAAAATAAAACGATTAGCATAACGTTTCTTACGATATATTAATAACATTTTACCTGTATTAAAAGCAGTAATATGCATAAAATAAGGAAATTTTTACATTAAAATATACCAAATATCTTTTTATTAAATGTTCAATGTGTTATATAAAATGGTTCTTAATACATTTTTCAATTCCTACTATTAGCTCACATTCTCTATATATTTATTTATTTATCTTGGTGGAATTTTCAATCGTTAATAAAATGCATTTTAAAGTGCTCAATTGAGTTGAAATTTTATATACATGATCTCATTTTGGAAGACAATACAATAATTCAATTATAATTAATAAATATTAATTGATTAAAGCTAATTATTTAAAGAATTACAAATACAGCCACGTTGGCATCGTTTTTGGTGACTAAGCGACCCTTTTGGCGACTTGTGTCAAAACTTGAAAATGTTTTTTTCTCACGTTTTAAAGCATTCAGTTGAACTGAAATTTTATATACACGATTGTTTTAGATGGCAATACGATACTTTAATGATAATTAATAAAAAAAAATTTCCACTTCATGTTGCGATGTATTATATATTTATATTAAGTGTAACTATCTAATAAAAAAAAGTAGCTAAAATAAAATTTTTCTTTGTTGATCTAAGTAGGAATTGACTTAAGAAATTTTTTTTATATTACTTGTTTTACGTTTCCATTTCTTTCCATATGCTTTTTATTAATTGTAAATACGAACATTAATTAGTTCGCGTGAAAAATAGGAATATCATGTTGATGTTTATGCATATTTTGATCGTTCCATAGTTCCAAACAAATTTTAACAAGCACTTTTTTACATGGTAGCATCCGCAAGATTAAAAGAGACCCGAAGACAGTACCGTTTTTTCCACCTAATGAAGGTGTCATCTGCATCACTTGATCGAGGTTCAAAATTACGAGATCCGTCGCCAAAGGAAGAATTCCTGGTTTGAGAATTCAAAAGACGCAAGTATAATGTAAGATTTTTCATGCAGCTTCAAATTTCGGTGTACCTGATTAAATTTTTATCATAATAACGAAAATATGCCCAAAGGCTATATTTCTAACATGATTAATGCTAGTAAATATATTGATACCTAAATGCTTTTAATTAACAAAAAATTCTATATGTAATTAAAATTTTTCACAGCATCTTAAAAAAAATTAGACGTTTCATGAATTTATGGTTTTTAAATAAAAGGGAATAAGATGTTAAATAATTCACATAGTTCTACAAAAGATGCAATTTTAATGTTTTTGTACAGCATTAAAAATAAATCATTATACGTAGTATAATCCAAAAGTTCGGGGACAAAGTGTAGCAAACCTTACCCTGGATAGTTCCCAGCACCGAAACACATCCACCTCACCTTGGAGGACGATACACTTCTATAAGCGTGCGTATAACTTCTGGAAGCACAGCTGGAAGTCATTTTTCCTCCTTCATTTTTTTTTGGAAGTCCTCCCGTATGACCTCCTGCGATGCTACATTCACTTCATCTGATGGCACAAAACGACGTCCATGTAAATGTTTTTTCATTGAGGAAAACATGCAAATGCCACACGAAACTAAGTCTAGTGAATAGGGTGGATCTGGAAGCACGTTAGTGCGAGTTTTGGCGAGGAACTCTTTTCCCAATTGGGATCGATGTGCTAGTGCGTTGTCATGTAGAAGATACCAGTCGTCACTCTGCCAGAACTGAGGCCGTTTGCGACGAATGTATTCCCTCAAACGACGTCTTCGATAAGGATGTAGCCTCAGCGATTTGTTCAAGTGTTTGGCGACGATCTTTTCGAACTGTTCTGACACCAACGCAGCATTTTCCGCGTTCCGTGAAGTCAAAGGTCGTCCAATGCGTTCATTGTATTCGATGGACTCTCAGTCCTCTTTAAAATACCTTCACTATTCGTAAACCTTAAATCTCGCCATGGTAAATTCAACACACACCGTACTTAGCATTTCCAAAATCTCCATTAGTGTTTTATCTAAACGTTGACAGAATTTAATGTTCAACGCTGTTCAAGAAAAGCCATCTTTCTTAGATCGTGGAACAAAACTAATTAGGTTCGGAAGATAACAGCTGCGAGTGCAATTCGGTCACATGACATGGACTAAATCAAGCTGGCCAAATAGGGAAGGGTTCGGAGAATCCATTTCAAGGGATTTAACTTTAGGTACTTGCTTTCGTCGTCAACGATGGCCCCTGTCCCCGAACTTTTGGATCGTACTACGTATTTATATAGTTTTCTTAGAAGGCACTAAGATCTTTTCTACATGTGCCAAGGGAGGGTTCATCCAACTTCTCCCGAGAATATCTTCAGTTGTATGGACTTCTCTAGAAATGGTACCTATACGGACCCCTTTCTTTTGCTTGACTTTTTGAAGAGTCAATGATGTGATGGATCTTGTCTGACTTCCTCTGTCTTCAAAGAATAAACAACAACAAAATAATATTTTTACATGTACTTATGTAATCAATATATATACAGTAGAACGTCGTTTATCTGAACGTTTATTATCTGGACCAGTTTTTTTTGTCAACTACATGTACTGTATATGAATACGTTTTCGAAAACAGTGCAATGCTCAACAGTTGTTTCGCGAGGAGCCAAAAGTGACGGAAAGGTCACTTCATGTCAGATTGATTGATTGAATATTAACGTCACACTGTTCAGCTACACGAGGGCTTTTGGCGACGGACCACGCAATTTTGAACCATGGTCAAGTGACGTGGACGACACCTGAGCTGGCACCCCCTCTCCTAACTACCACACCACACCACACCAACGGGAGGACGTTTCAGCTCTCGACAGATTTAACGTGCATCGCTGCCCTACACGGCGGGTCTTCAGTGGTACTGGGCTCGAACTCGTGACAAGGCAAGCCACGGTCCGATACCCATACCACTCGGCTACCGCGGCCCACTTCAGGTCAGGGATGTTTGGGAAATTTCAGTTGAGTGATTTGGTAAACATCTGGGCAGAATATTAGGTCAGTTTGTTTCCAAATGAGGGGGAGTATACGCTGTGGCCAGATTAAGAAGGCGAAAAAGACTTCAATGACGACGACAGGGAGGAGATTACCGACTTTGTTCAATCGATTCCAGGATTTTAAGAATGCGATGAAGATGTAGAAACCTGGATGGCATGCAATGCAAATGTGGATTTCAAATGCTAAATGATGATGAGTTTGTGACTTCCGTGCCAGGATCCGACCCTGTCGACGATGAAACGGATGGAGACGAAGACAACAACAACAACGAAAGTAGCAAGAATCCATCAAATGCTGATGCGTTTTCTGCGTTAGAGACAGCTATGGAGTGGTACGAACAACAATCAGAGTGCTGTCCAACTCAACTACTGCTGCTGAAGAGAATCTGAGACTTTTTTTGTATTCGTATAGTGTCCAGTTTCATATACTGCATGGATCGCATTCGGCTATTCGAACAATCGCATATCCGAACGGTGTCCGGTCCCAATTGATTCGGATGAACGACGCTCTACTGTATAATTATATTTCTTTAGTTAGTTTTTTCTATTTTTTTAAAAATTCCTTTAATTGCAAGAAAGAAGTTTACAGAAAATTAAAATACATTTTCGACAAAAATAAACTTAAATCATGACATCACCTATAAGATTTAGACTGAGAAATTTGTATTTCCTTAAAACATAGAAATTACAATTTTTGTTTTAAAGTACAAACATTTTTTTCTGTCAAAAAGTTAAAACATTCACAGAATATTTGCATATTTTTTACACTAATTTTACACAATAATGTGTGCATTTTCTTAGAATGTCTGTCAATTTTAGAGTACTATCGTAATTTTTATGAACGGAATATAGTAAATGATTTTTTAAGATTTTATATTAATTCTGTTCATTTAATATCACAACTTAGATTAACATATATAATTAACTTATTTTCGATGTAGCCCAAAACTACATGTAAATAATATTAACTAATAACTAAATGTAGGTATTTTTCATCGAATTAACCATTAAATGCGTATTTCTGTCACACACAATTGTCTATATTCCAGTTCTACTAAATTTTATTCAAAAATCTGAGAGTGCGTTTCCGAACGCACGTTGATAACAACCATAGACTACAAATCATGCATGAAAGAGAAAAGATGTTATTTTTGGCGTGCAAGTTATATAATTTTCTTTACTTTTTGAATATAGTGAGTGGTATAGTTCAGTGTGTTACTTGGAGATATATTTTCAGTTTTCTAGTTTCCTATAAAGAAGTGACTTAGCTATTAGGTAAAAATAAATATATAAATTATCATCTGTTGCCAGGTAAGCCGTCAGTGTTTACTGTTGCATTTGAAAATTTCATTGGATATATGCCAGATTTTTAGGACATATTGTATGTTACTAAATGTCTACATACAATTTTTTTCGAAATAAATACTTCATATTGTTTACCTGGATTTTTTATTTATAATTATCATCTGTTGTCAGGTAAGCCATCAGTGTTTACTGTTGCATTTGAAAATTTCATTGGATACATGCTAGATTTTTAGGACATATTGTATGTTACCAGATGTCTACATACAATTTTTTTCGAAATAAATACTTCATATTGTTTACCAGGATTTTTTTTATAATTATCATCTGTTGCCAGGTAAGCCATAAGTGTTTACTGTTGCATTTGAAAATTTTATTGGATGTATGCCAGATTTTTAGGACATATTGCCAAATGTGTGTCTACATACCATTTTTTTCGAAGTAAATACTTAATATTGTGTTACCTGGATTTTTTTAAGTAACCTATAACTACATTCCTATAAAAGACGATTAAATAAAAACTCAAAACAAAAAAAAAACCCACATGAATTCAAGGGTTAAAAATCAAGTCAATTATTGTTATATAGAGGCATCTTCCAAAAAATATTCAGTTAACGTTTCTGCTTACAGAATCACTTAAAGTAGTGGTTGAAAGTTTAAGCTTGGATATTTTTTTTTGAGTGTTCAGTTGTAGATACATCAAATCACAAACGCACCAAGAGTTGTAAAGTATGATTTATTTTGCAAAAAGAGGGAGAGAAATAAACAAACAAGGAAGCAGCCAAAAATGTCCGGCCAAAAACACAGTATAAAGGGTGAATATGTGTTACTATATAAACATCACATGCATTCATCCATACACTTGTTCCGTTACAAATGGCATTTTTTTTATCATTTTTTCTCATGATTTTTTTACACTGTATGCTGAAAACGCACAATTATAAAAACACAAACACATGTAGATACAGAGAAAAAAGGGCCTGGGCCTAGATCAGGCCCAGCCTGACTAGTGGCCGGTGCTTCCTGGACAATCACAGGCCGATGTCATTTCGAAACAGATATTATTTTTTAAGCATTTATTATACATTCGTTGCTTTCTTGGCAATAGTCAAAACACTTCACTGATTCATTTCATTCTAAATTTGGGGGAGAGGGTGTAAACCACAATGTTAGCATAGAACATGCTTCTGCAATAAGTAAATCGCACATAATTAATCTGTAATCTTGGAACAGAGCCAATTTTTAATTAAATTGACCGTTAAAAGTTGAAATTTAATTGCATTTTATCAAGCAAAAAAAGATTTTTATTTATTTATTTTTGAAATTTTATTTTATGTAATCATCTCTTTTGTGCATATTTTCAATGGAAATATAGGTTTGTTTGGTAAGATGTATAAGCGCTTTCCAAATTTAAAATTTCATTTACACATTCTTCACTATTAATTTGATTTTTAAATAATACAAATTAGTGGTATTTTAAAAACTTACGGACCATATAAATTGAGGTTGAATTTTAGCAACACTTTCTCGGTAGGTTGTTCGTTACAGAAGCATGTTCCATGTTTTATAATTGTAACAAATATTTGTGTAAAAAAGTGAAAAATTCAGAGATTACAGCTGGAAATCCCTTTCATGGACAAACAAAGACAATTTATTTCAATAAAATTTTTTTAATACTTCTCCGATACAAAGTATCATACTTTAATTTTAATTAATGATTTGTTTAATGTGTTGGTGTCTCTCACATTTCATGTTTTATTACAATGATTAACTCAATCTTTTATATTAGATTTTTTTATATATATACTATTGTTAATATTCTAGTTTCTCTCTTTTCTTGATAAAAATAACAATAAAGTGATTTTACAAGTATACAAATTTATTCGTAAAAATGAAATTGAAAAGAAATTTTCACATTCTGTAACATAACACAATATCAAAAAAGATAACTCTTTTGCACTGAAAAAATTATTTTTCCTTAGACAAATAAATCAGATATTATCTATCACAAAAAATGCATGTAAAACATTATAAAAGCTTTTATATCAAACATTTACAAAAATTCAGAAATTGAATAACATAATAAAATTAATTAAAGGTTTAAAAATTATTGCATGTATGTATCAAATGAAAATGAATATCATATTTCGAAAATCATACAATTCTTGTTATTTTAAATAATAAATGCACACAAATTACACTCATTTTTAGACATTTACTACAGTTAGGTAGAGCCAGAACATTTCCAACTGCATATGAGAAAAATTTTTTTTAAATAATCATTGAGAATCATTGCTAATGAAAAAATACAAGTTCTTGAAAAATCATTTTAATACAAGAAATTTTAAAAAACAATTCAAAAAAAAGTTGCAATTGCAAATAAAAATGCAGTTAAAAAAAGTAACATATTTATTCTTTAATTCATTCGGAGTTTTGTACAAAAATAAAATTTAAAAGAAAAACAATCAGAAACTTATTCTTTTGCAAGTTATCATTTAATGAGTTGAAATATATTGAAAGGATCAATACTAATATATATTACCGTTAACCACTCTCTAATTATGATAACTAATACCAAAATTATAAATTTGCATAACGATTTTCAAAAACTGTTTGAGAAAATTATGCAGATATCGGACTATACAGAATATTTTGCATATTAATAGAAAAGAAAGACAAGTCTATGTAAAAAAATGAGAATATAACAGCTAACTGCGCTAAAATACATACGTATAAAAATTGCTAAACTAACAGATGGAGTTTACAAAGTTCTAGTACAAAAAGAGTAGAAATAGCCAGTTTTTATTGTTTAGAAATGTTATAAAAGTACTTTTAAACAATAAATATTTTGATGTTAGTAGCTTCTAAATGAAAGATGTGTGTGTATTGTATAACTCAAGCAACATTTTTTAGTAGGACGTTAAAATGTTCTCCTTATAAGTCATTCAAAATGCTTTTCTATAAAAAAAAGTTAAAATGTTCTTTAAAAACTTATAAATAAAAGGTAGCGCTCTTACAACTCAACATAATAATCAACAAATGAGCTTCATCTATACGTTTTGTAAAAATTACCTCAATTGAAAACGTTGCTGCTTGAGAGTGTTATTTGTTGCTGTTAAGACATTATTTTTCTAGATTTAAAACTGACGTTCAGTTAAAGTTATTATTAACTGTAAGAAATTTTCTATTGATTTGATTTTTTTTAAACGTACAAAAAACATCCTTTATTTAATAAAAAGTAATGCAATAATAATAATTTTTTTATGTATTAGTTATAGAAATATAGCTCATGGACTGTAGTTCGTAAATTATTAAGTATTTTATTTTTCCATTTACTCATGTTAAATTTTACATGATTCTATTAATTTGTTATCCATCGAAACACTACTTGTGCCTTTTAGAAATGTAAATATAATCTTTAACTGCTTTTACAACACCCCCCCAAAAAAAGGAAAAAAAATCAAGTATTTAATGGCACCATATTACAAAGTTTTAATTTTTCGTTATCATTGAATTAAAATTCTAAACTTGTGCTCTTTAATTTTCGTTTCTATAGTTATATATTCGATGTGTGAAAAAAGAGCCACTAATAAAGCAGCTAAAAATTGATACTTGTAAATATTTAAAAAAATTATGTACACATTTTTATTGCATATAGATTACAAACTGTAGTAAATCGAATAAAAGGCTTATTGCATATTTGGAGAAAAAATAAGAAAGATAAAATAAAATACAAATATGTTGTATATTTTAATGAAGTTTATGTCAAATATTATAAATCCCGCACCTTTCTTTAGAAATTAAAACTTCCATGTTGTATTTTTGTAAGAGTAACATATAAAGAAAGACTTGAAGACAAACATATTCCCTGCAATACTTTACAAAAGTTGCTGGAATAAAACTCCTGTCACAGTTATTAAGATTCAAACAGCAATTTACCTGCATGTAAGGAACTTATTAAAGAAATTCCAGTAAAAAAATCAGCTCATATCAAGTCTCTATGAATCCTATTAGTCGCATATTTTAATGAAAAAAAATCATTCCACTCTTCTTCATCACTGCTGTGTATAAAAATTCATTCAAAAAAGCATAAAAAATTTAAAATACGAGAAATAGAAAAGTTTAATAAAGCTGTCACACATATATTGTTCATTTACAATATGCTCTAATGAAGTTAAAAATGGACTGTAACAACAAAAATGAATAATCTTTTATAATGCTTCATCAGATGGAATAATTACATAAACAATGATACTTATTTTAGCTATTTATAATTAGATCTTTGTCTAATGTCAATAAATGAGACACAAATTTCTAAACACCTTTTTAGATAGTAAAATACTCCAACATTAGTACTATTTTTTATCCTATAGAAAAAAAACACATTTTATTGCACTCCATATTTCTGTTTCAATGAATTTTTTTTACCAACAAAAATATATTTAATCCTTTAAAACAAACTTTTATAATGCTCTGCCCGATGAACTTTTCTTGTTAAAAGGATAAATTTTGCGTTTATAGAAAATTCCCATATTTTTAACCCTACTATAAGGCCATTTTTTCAATTCCTACTACTAGTCGTCCACACTCTCTCCCTATATATATATATATATATATATATATATATATATATATATATATATATATATATATATATATATATATATATATATATATATATATATATATATATATATATATATTTACATATATATCTCGTTCAAAATTTCAATCGTTAATAAAATACATTTTATTCATCCACTCAAGTTCAAATACATTCTTTTCAAATATTAATTTATTAATTAAATTATAATTTTTAATTTTAAATTTATCACGAAGTTAGAACTCGCAACAACAGATGGCGCATGTAAGTTTTTCTAACAAATTTTTTCTTGGCTTCATTTTTTTTATGTTAACTGGTAGTGGCCTACACTTGATTTTGAAACAGTTTTTTTCAAATATTAATTCATTAATTAAATTTAATTAACTAAAATAAAATTTTTCTTTGTTGATCTAAGTACGAATTGACTTCAAATTTTTTTTATATTACTTGTTTCTAGTAATGTTATGTTAAAATAGTTTTGGGGGTAAAATTGATTTATAAAATGAAATTCATTTAGCCTATTGCCTAAATTTAGTTTACTTTTTAAGATCATTATTAATGTGGAAAGTATGTTTCCCACCACGCACTGGAAGCAATTCAATGGTAGAACATTTTATGTTTTGCATTTCTTTTTTATATCGCATTACATTATATTTTATATAAAATATAATTTAATAATACTAAAATCTACAAAAAGAATTACAAATAAGATACATTTCGTATTCAAACATTTTAGAATTTAAACATATTACTTTTCATGAATTTTTAGAAAACAGGGATCAATACAGAGTGGAACATTGCAAGTTGCACAAACGACCCTTCTCATACGCTTTAGTAGAGCACAAACAGCAACGCCCATTTGGTTTTGTAAGTTGTGACAAATGGTCACCAACTTTAGTCAATGGTGCGTCATCTGGAACAATTTTTGTGCTTTAGACTTGTAAATTCAGAAATGAGTTGTGCCAGCTGGAGTGCTAATAGCATAAATCTAAGGTGGGAAAATAGCTTCCCATCGACGTTTAAAAATTAATGAAGCTGGTAGGAAGTATACTTACCACAATCTTATAAAGAATTAAAAATATTGAAAGAAACACGCATTTATATATACTGTTATTTAATTTCTTTTAAGGAGCATTTTTTCCATCTGAAAATATGTTCTGAAAATTGGATCTTGTTGAATCATTGTACGAAGAAACTTGTCAACTTTTCTTTTGAATTCCCAGTTTTGGTTACGGTGTTAATTATATTATACAGAGAAACACCAATATTATTTGTATAAGATACAATAAGCAACAAAAATACATTAAAAAAAATTCAGGTATGTTTACCAATGGTGTGAAGGAATTTAAATCAATTAAAAGTAAGTTATATGTAGTAACAAAAGAGAATAATTAAGACAAATAAAAGTACTTTTTAAGTAAAAATATGCCTGGCAGTTTTTAAATGATAAAAAAAAATATTGAGCTATATACCATATCCAATGAAATATAACCTGACTAAGAAATCAAAATATTGCATTGCATCAACAAAACTGATATTTTCTGCTACACAGACATCCTTCAAACCCTTGGCAAATATAAACCCTTTTTCAATGCACAAAAAATGATTAATTTATCTTTAAAAGAACAAATACAGCTTTATTTTGGTGGATATACTCACAAAAAGTTTAATTTCATTTTTAATAAAACCTCAAACATTCACCATCACTCAAACTCACGCGGTCATCCAATCATTCCATAAATGCTTACAGGTGCACTAATCTTAATTCTTTACTCAACATAGCTTCATAGATAGGACAGACACTTATAACCGGGTTTTTTCCAGCGTGCTTCGCAGAACGAGGCACGCTGAATCAGAAACAGAAATAGCTCTACAAACTTCGCTCTAGCCAGACATTACTTTTCACTAAATCAAATTTTTTTATCTATATTACTTTTCTCTGCAAGAAACATAAGAGTTTTTTTTAATTACTTCGTGCGAGTTTCCTTTTCACAGTTCTAACAAATGTCAATATACAGTAACAAATACGGCGGAAACTGCATCGCTTCATCTCTGGATTCGAGCTACATTTTTTTTCTCTCTCAACAAATACAACAATCTCTCTCGTCAAAAAAGAAGTTTCTCTTTCTTTTTCCTCATCAAATAAATTATCCCATTTTTTAAATGGGCCCTCAGTTCTCTCAATTCTTTTTCTAGAACTGGAATAACATCACTTTTAACAATGGCAGTGACAGAGCTATTTTAAAATAGTTTTTTTTTTATTTAAATTCTTCAATTTCTTTTTTTATCAGTTTCTCTCTACAAAAAAAAGCAAGTTCACACATGTCGACCAGCATTATCTTGAACAGAATCTTTCTACTTCCTTTTTTCCCTTTTTCATTCAGTTCGAAGAGTAGTCACACCCTAGCCATAGGGAAAAATATCGGATGGAGCGAGTTTAGCTGTCGTATTTCTTCATCAAATCCATCTTTTTTTTTTCTTTTCATCATCCAAGAACTGGAACGATTGCCTGATGCCTGGCTATTGGCCACCCATATCACATTTTCGTTTTAAAATGAAACATTTTTTCAATGAAGATTGAAACAAATCTTTGAAATATGATACGTAAAAAATGCACAGAATGATATTTTCTTTTTGGAGAGTCGTGTCTTTATTAAGTAAATTCGTCTGATAATGTATAAATACTGACACCATTCGGAAGAAAAAAAGAAACATTGGTGTTGTTCCCGCCGCGAGCGCTTCTTCATAATAGGATTTTTTTTGTCCGCTTACTTTTTGGATATCACATGACCACTTTTAATATGACCTAACAATTTACGTCATTCTTCCGAATCCTCAATACTTAATCAGCTTTTGTATCGCCACTGGTTCCTTATACTTTCCAGCCCCAGCTGAAGGTTCATCAATGGAATATTTTTTATTTTACTTTGATCGGAAGAAAACTATTTTATTGCTGAAGACTCCTCCTCTGCTCGTAAGCACGATAAGACTTTGATATCACAATTGGTTAATTCGTTAGTGAAAAAAAGAACGAAATATGGTGATCACTATTGCTACAGCGATGAGAATGGTGTGGAACCCAATAGCCTCGGGGAAACTGCACCAGAAGCACTTGCCCAGATCGAATTGCTATTGTGTTGTGTATCAAAAGAGGAAGTGAGCACCCTTACGTTTCGTTTTTAAGGCTAGTGTTGAGAAACAGAGGCACGTAGAACATCTTGCTCTGGACCACGAGGCTGGCCGTCGCCTGGACCTCTGGGATACAACTGAGCAGCTCCGTGAATCGTGTCGTCTGAGTAGGAAACCGGTGCTCCACGAACACCTGGAGGGCCTTCATGTAGCGATCGTGGATGGCTTCGAGTTCTTTCTGGTCTTTGATTTCTTCTGCAATCAAAATAATTTACATTAATCTTCGGTATCTATAACATTTCAGTAGGTATTCATATTATATCTTATAATAGGGTCTTCAACCTTTAACGCTCGAAGGCCATATCAATAAATCCACAATGATCAGCGAGCTGCATTAATAAATTTACAATGATCCGCGGGCCACACGACTCTAAAAAATAATGTAGACAGGAACTTTAAGTAAGAAAAGGAGGTTTGCTGTCAAGACTACAACTGATTCTAAGGGAAGCGATGAAGTTACAGATTTTACTTATAAATTGGTTTCAAAAACGTTAAATGAAAGTCGAATTAAAATACTGCGTGTTAAAGATAAAAATATACCTTTTCTTCTGAGATTATATGCATTGTGTGTGTGTGTTCGGTTTTTTATATTTAAAATGCAATGGACTTTTTGAAAAATTCGTCATTTAAATTTTTTTTTATCTTAAACGGATGTCAAGTGCATCAATATAATATTTTGAAAATCAAGAATAACAGAAAAAACAGCGTTTTTTCCAAGACAAAAAAAAAAGACAGGGCAATTTTTTCTGAAATTGCCTCAGAATCAAATAAAGGGCGACAAAAATGCCTAAAGTTAGCCAATCGTGGCTCGTGGGCCACTGGTTGAAAACCCCCATCTTATAGCATCAAAATAATTCGAAACCAAAGGATTGCGTGAATGTAATTCCACAATCAAAATTACAATAAAGAGATGATTCAGTACTCTTTTTATTCATATTTCCAATTCAGTTTCTATATGCCCTAGCAGTACAATATGTCTCATTTTTTGTATTAAAGCTTTTACTCGAGAGGTTTCAGATAGAAAAACTCATATAAAATTTAAATTTATTCGAACATCATTGATCACGTGCGAACGCTGTCTTTCAAATGGGCGTGTCTCACCTAAGACAATGTTTGATAAAACTTGAAAGAAAATGGCACAAAAACTAATATTAAAAGAGGTTGAAATTTATTCTGAAATAATTCTTTACCTGTACACAATCCTCTAAGTGAAGCAAATGTGAAAAAAGTAAAATAATAAAAACTAAGTAGACAAAAGGAAGGTATTATGGAATAATACCATTTACGTTTCTGAAAATAACTTTGCATGGCTTTTAATAAAAATTCCAAAACATAATGGGTATATACAATAAACAATTGTTATAAAATGTCAGAAAGAGTAATACTTATTTTGTTGTTATAAAAAATTTATTTCGATAAAAGGTTACAAATGGAGGGTATTATGGAATAGCAAGTAATATCGAATAGGCGGTTGAAGCCATTGGAAAATTAACTAAACTTGATAAAACGGACTTCATTAACTAAATAAAAACCCTATTTTTAAGATTACGTGAAAGTCATTTCTGTTTCAAGTTTTTTTACTAACGTCACAAATATAATCTTTCTCTGCTCCAGTACAGTCGAGGTGAGCCCACAGAAAACAGTTAAAGCATTGAATCCAAATTTCCCAACGATGACCTTCGGAGAGTTTCCCGTTACAGATGATACATCCAACGTCTTTGTTAGTTAATGGCATAAAGTACAATAGAGATGATACATTAGAAAGGAACGATCCATTACTGCTTGCACTAGAGTCATCTCTAGCACGACTAGGTCTAGAAGGGAGGTCTAATTTTGATTTCTTAAAGGGTCTTTAAATGTTCAGTCTCTTTCGTTATTTTAAAGTTTCTGATTCCTTCCTTTTGTCCTTTTCTTTCAGTCTATCTTCCAACACTTTTATATGAGGAGTCTGTTATTATAACAGAGAGAAGACCCAGCTTTCTATATTATGAAATACCTCTTATTCCATAACACCCGACACGCGATCTTTGAAAGTGAACCTCTAAATTGAGGGACAAAACATTGTCAGTTAAAAAACGACTGCAATATTACAAACTACAATTATACTTATCTTCAATGTTCAAGTCACATGTATACAAGTGAGTTAAAATGTTTGAAAACTTGCTTGTAAAACTTTCGAAAATCGCAAAATGCGTTTTGTTCAAGAGCAAGTAGGTAACAAGCAATCAACTCTCACTGCAAAGCATTATGGGAGTCTTTCTTCAGTATTTAAAGATTTTCCACACATTAGCGGTGTTAGAAACAAAGCCAAAACCTCGGTATTTCATATTACCCGACTATATATATATAAGAAATATGTATTATATATCAAAAACAAGAAATAATAGATAAAGAACATAACAAGAAATAGCGTAATAAAAATATAAAAGCTGAACATGAAGAACAAAATTATAGAGAAATAAAAAAAACTACAAAAAAGAAGAACCTAGCGAGTCAGAAAGCAATTTCGGACTTAGGACCGAATAAGTGGGGTTAAACTAGTTTGAAGGCGCCAACCTTCCCCCTTTGCAACTCGGTAGGAAAACCAAATAAAATAAAATAAACAAAACTTCAGAGTATGGATAACTCAGAGAGCATGATAAAACCACTCACTACTATTATGTAAAAAAACTCTCCCAAACTCTTAATGCAGAAAAATCACAAAATAATTACGTAAGAAAAGTAGAAAAATGCTAAAACAATTACATAAGAAAAGTATCTTTCAAAAAATAATTTAACAAAATTTCTTTACTCACAAAGCTTTTACGAAGAGAATCAAGCGTCTTGCCATTAATGAAAATCAATTATTCACCAAGTTAAAAAATTCGAAAATACATAAACACATCTTTTGAGCTGACTTTTAAACCAGCCAGCAAAGACAGGTATAAATGACGACAATCAAATATGGTAAAATTTGAATTGGTTGATTGTCAAAAATGTAAATTTGCTAGGCTCTAATTTGGTTGGTTGTCAACCATGTGTAAGATGTTCAAGATGTGTGTGGAAAAAATGTAAACTGTGATATGAGAGTGTTATGATATAATCTTCACAGCAAGAACACTAACATGCTGACTTTGAAATCCTATTGTTGTGTGGTGGTTTTGGAATTCGAAGTAGCAAGACGGTTAATGTATTTGTGATGAATATAAGTTCTTAAGAAATTAAAAGGGTATTCATGATCTAAACAACACTGAAATTTTTTTTTATATTATTGTATTTATCTATTTTGTGGGTAATATATATATATATGGAATATATATATATATATATATATATGGAATATATATATATATATATATATATATATATATATATATATGGAATATATATATATATGGAATATATATATATATATATACATATATTCCATAATATCCTCCTCTCATTTACATAAATGCATTATTCTGTGATAATTAGAGCATGTGTTGCGTAGAAAAAGATCCCCCAGAAAATCCCAAATAAGAATTAAAATGGTCAACACGTATCCAAATTTTAATCTAATCGAGAACCGTTTGATATTATATTATTCCCGAACATATTCGCCGGAAATCAGCGAATTTTAAACTTAGTGTGTCAACTGGCAAAAGTGGTAAGACTGTATTATTATGTGATGACGATCATGTCTAGGCATAAGCCTAATACTATAAACAACTGATTTGGCTGTAAATACTGCCAATCCGTCGAGCCGGTTTGTGAGTCGTGCACAATTATTTGTTTCAAATTACCGTTTGTACGAGTATTTGACAATGTATGCTCCACACTGCCTACTTTTAAAGAGCACAGATAGGGCCTACTTTTCCATAGGGCGTGAAAAGGTCTTAAGAAGTCCGTGAACTCTATTACGCTCAAAGCAGATATGAGTGGGAAATACTCTTGAAGAAAGTTAGAGCAACTAAATATCATTAGCGGTCTATTGAAAATAGAATTGCTTTAAATGAAAGAAAGCGATGAAAATAAATCCCTAATACATTTCTAGAAGAAAAAACAGTTATTCATTCAAACTACAATCAGACGTCGACAATCCTGTCGAATTCAACCGTACCTGATGACTGCATGATGATGACCTTGAGGCAAACGTATTCTTCCATACAGAGCGCCATCCTGCGGAAGGTGTCAGCAAGACGGGCGAGCCTTTCGACCAGGGGCGCTGCTTCTTCCAGCTCCTCCAGACCCACAGGCTCGCCGACCATAATGGTGAGGCACTCTTTGAGCGAACACAGGGCGCTCGACACAGCCTGCGCCACACTCACGCTAGGCGCGCCCCGGATCGCCAGGAACGCGCATGTTGTTAGCACTAAGAGCTCATGCCACTTGTGGGTCAGCAGCTGCAGGAGAAAAAAATGAGCTTCCTTCAGAACTCATGAGAATATAGTATGAGAATATCAACAAATAATAAATGTCTGAAAATATTTATAAAATTTTATTCTTTAAGGTATCTAACTACGTTCTGAACCGTGGTTAAAAAAAAACGTATAAATGGATAATTTTCATGATATTTAGTGTTATTTGGATTAGAATATATGTATAAATTGTATTAAGAATATTATTGGAATAAAAAATTATTCAATGCAATATTTTGGGTAAAAATGAATTTAGAATTACTTATTTTCAAAACATTCTCCTTTTATGAAAAATGCTTATATAATAATAATATTTTGCTTATCTAAAGCAAAGGTTTCTCTAGAGGGCCTGAACTAGGATTTTTGAAAAATTCACATTATTTTCAAGTATTACCCAATTGAAATAATTATAGGTGTTTTTTTTAATTTCTCCCTTTTGTTGTATTAAAATGCGTATAAATCCACTTCTCAGTTATATGTTTCAAAAAACCTACATTAGACTCAGTACAGAGGTCTGAACTATATATAGGCAAAATATTATTATTATAGAAGCATTTTCCTTAAATTAGAATGTTCTGAAAATATGCAATTCTATGTTCATTTTTTGCCAAAATATTGCATTTAAATAATTTTTTGCTGTTATAATACTCTTAAAATACTCAAGTCATCCGAAGTAACAGATTGAGATGGGGCTCGGCCACATCTGGAGAAGCCGTGAAAACAACCAGACCAGAGCTTACACATTTCAGAATCCTATGGGATCTCGAACAAGAGGAAGACCACCAACAAGGTGGATAGATGTTGAAAATGACTTAAAAACTCTAAATATTAAAAATTGACAGAGAGTTGCTGCGTATTGTTGGAATTGGAGGAAGCGAGCTGTGGAGGCAGCCAAGACCTGTAACAGGTTGTTACGCTTATAAAGAAGAAGACTCTTAAAATAATTTTATGCATGTATTTTAATCTAAGTGACACGAAATATCATTAAAATTATCCATTTATACGCTTTTGCGAAACAACAGTTCCGAACGTAGTGGGACACCTTAAATGTCGACATTTTGTTGAAAATAAACACATCCAACTTCGATACACGACTGCATTGGATATTGAGGAGCAGGGATAAGAAGGAACGCTAAGAGATCGCGTCATTTAAAGATCAACCAGTGGCACAGTCCTGGGGGTCCGAACCCCCCAAAGCCCTTGATAATTTTTCCGATTGATTACAATCCTAAATATATAGTACGTAAAATTTAATTAAGTATTTGTTATTAATGATTAATTTTATTAATTAATGCTACTTATTTATTCAATAATTAGTTTTTTACTGTGTTTTGTTCTCGAAAATCGACAAAATCAAAAGGAGCATGATACAAGAATGGTGAACTTTCGACGCAGGACCCCCCTGAAAAATTCCTGTGTGCGCTATTGAGATCAACAGATCAAATATAATAAATCGATGTTACAGAAAATATTTCCTTAGTTGTAAAGAACGTTTAAAGAACTATATAAACACGTTTTAAGGAACTATTTAAATACAATACCAAAACAAAAACATATATACATGATTTAAGACTCAAGTAATAAATGGCCGCCATTATTATCATATATCAGTGACGCGCGCAGAAACTTTTTAAGGGGGGAGAATCGAAAGCCCACCATTCTCGTATCATACTCCAATATGCCACCCAACATACTATTTTTAATTTGTCGATTTGGCGGAACAAAAAAAAACAGTAGAAAATTAATTATTGAATAAGTAATTAGCATTAATTAAAAATTATTAATAACAAATACTTAATTAAATTTTACGAACATACATATTATAATCAATAAAAAAATCAAGGGCTATGGCGGGGGAGGTGGGACCTGGACCCGCCCCCCCCCTTTTGTGTGCACCACTGCTATACACCTAATATTCTTTCAAATGTTAATTCTTTGCGGAATAAAATATAATAAAAGATCAAATATATGTTACTATAATTCTAATAAAACTTTTGAAAGGTAGATGAATTTCTTTAATTACAATTTTATTAATTGATTGTTTATTAACATCGCTACTCTACTGCTATTGGCGACAGAACTTGTAATTTTGAATCAAGTAACAAGTATGACACCTCAGCTGACACTCCACTCTCCAAACTTACACACCACATCAACATGAGGACTTTGAGCCTCAACAGATTTAACGGCAATCAGCCCCTTTACATGGCGGGTTTCCAGCAGTAGTTCTCAAACCCACGACTCGACAACGCTATTCATGAATTCACGACTATGGCCACTCGGATCATGAACTAAACTGTTGGTCAAATAAAAAGGTTTGTTGTGTTAGTATGATATTTTATTTTCAGCGCAACATAGGAAAAATATATAATCTATTTTTGTTTATTGAAGATTAACTATGAAGAAAATGTACAGATATTCTATATTTCAACTATATTTTACAGAAATCTCTGAAACCTAAAGAACTATTTTCATACCAACAAAAATGAAATCTTTCTTGAAACCATAGCAAATAATTTTGTGTTTCAAAATTCTTGATAGTTCCCTACTAGTAAAATAACAGTGAAAATATGTTCTATACCAAAATAAACGGGTGTAGTTAACTGCTGATGATAGTTTCTCCTATAAGAATACGAATTTCCTGTATTCACATTCATTATATTTTAGAGGAACCCATTCAAAAAAATTTCAATATTGTATTTAATGACGCTTTTGAACTGTATACTGAACTTGTAATAATCCACGGTAATTGATTAATTCATGAGTAATACGTGCATAAAATTCATATATTGATCTTTCCTTTTGCAAAAACTCAAACACTTTCCAACCAAAAGACGAGATATTATACCTGTGTGTGTATGGCGACGGGCAGTTCGTTATAGAAAGGCAATCTCTTGGTCCACTGCACCAGTTTGTAAACGATATTATCCCCGATGTGACAAAGCTTGTCATTAAGCTCCAGCTTACATTGTAGCAGCTCCTTCGCGTTCTTGAGCTTGGCCACTTCCTCGAAGGCATCGCACTCAACCAGCGGCCGGATCATAGCGGCCGCCTGTTCCGCGCTCATCCGGTTGCCGGACGTCGTAGTGGAGACGCAGTTCTTGTGTCGAAGGTGGACCACGTCCGCGGGACTAGTGAGGGCGGCTTTTAGAATCTGACCGTTGGACCAGTCAGGCGGACCAGGCTGGCTACTGCCACTACCGCTAGTGATGAAGCGGGGACTCGTTGGGGTGGTGGGCGTGGTCGGCTGGACCTGCTGCTGCTGCTCCTGAGTCAGATGGCCGTTCTTCTGGCCCCGCCGGTGCTTCTTATACTTTACCTGAGAAGAGAAGGACAAGAATTTCTCAGACCAAACAAATATTTTATCCAGAAGTAATTATTTAGCTTATATAAACATAAATGACAGCCCTGGTTCGATTATAGCTATACTCTTGCAAATGTAGTTCAAGGGGCTAAATTCACATGATAAATACAATCACATGTTCTCCATTGAATTCAAAACTCACGTTTGATTTGCAGTTGTTCCACTAGTAAAATTTAGCTCAAATTCAAATTTGGTATAAAAAGGTTCAAATATTAAGATTCTTCAAAAATATTTTCAGAATACTGTTATATATAAAAAGTACTTTTATAAAACGTGTATTTATAAGTCAAGTTCCTTTTATTTACCTACGTGTATTATTGTCGTTGACAAATATGTACTTTTTAATAGTTTTTTTTTTGTAAAAAGCAAAAGTTGGCAGCAACGAAGCGCAATAACTGATTGGCTGGAATCTCTTGATTGCATTTATCATGTTACTATGACGCCACATTAATTTATGAATTCATCCATTGGAATTACGAGTTTGTAGTTATCATGTGACTATAATGTCACATGAATTTAGACCATTAAACGATTTAAACATTACACTATAGTATCAATCTTACAGTATAATTAACTTTTTGAGTCTGTGGCCGCAGTCAAAAGATTTCAGAAAATAAATTAGATATTCTCAAGTTTATTTCATAATAGATTAATCTACTAAACCATAAGATTGTTTTTGTTTGTAGAATGAATAAGCTATTTAGCTCGTTTCATTTATTATAATTGCACTAGAGCTAAATAAGTAGTTCATTTATATGAACTAAAGAAGACATGCCGCATACGAGCTTGAACACTTAGATCAGTGGAGACTGTGGACTAGTGGAGACTCTCTTAGAACTAAAAAGTGTTTTCGGGGAACCCCATTCCATAATTAGAATATATCTTAAAACAGTATTTAAAAGTAGGTAAACATGTTATAGGTACTTTATGTAAAGACAATTTAAAAAGTACTATATTTGTCATTAAAATTTTTTATTGTACTTTAAGATAATGTACTTACTTAAATAATATTACTTTATAATTCAAATGTCGCCTATTTATGTGTGCATTTTATTTAATAACTGGGATATGCGCTTGCATTATTTTTTACACAAACTGTTAAGTCCAGCTCTATTGAAATGATCAGTAATCACATTTCATATTCTATGTTGCTTATGAAGCCACTCACGCGGAGAAACATTTTTCACTTAAATACATGGTACTAGGTGGCATTAAAATGTGCGTAACTAAGTGAAAATACAAATTATAAAAGGTGCATTTACCATTAGATAACTATTTAGTTTTGTGCTAAGCATTGTACTAACGAGAACAAAATTATTTTGTGGAACCCAGGATAGTAAACAATAGAATATTCACAATCTTGTACGTAGCACATGTTAAAAAATGTTTTAATATTCTTTTATTACGTTATAATAAACGTTTAAATGTTTTACAAAATAAATTTTATACGTATAAATAAAATTTTCAGTTTCATAATGACTGGAACGATCTTTAAAATACTTCTGCGTATGCAAACTTCTTAGATAGCGTAAGTCCATTTTGCATACATATTTATAATTTTCTCTTGGATTTTTATTTTGTAATCCATGGGACCCCAGGCATAGCCAGGGATTCCACGAGTCACAATAAAAAAAATCCCAGAGTTCCGTGGAACACAGTTTGAAGAGAGATCACTGACTTAGATGAAAGAAAATTTCATTCTATGTGATTTTTTTAAGAAACAGTAGAACCTCGAGCCTCAATTCTCGACCTATGAAGCTCTATGAGATTTACTACTTGAGACTGCAGAGGCTTACATCCACTGTTGAGATGGAAATGTAATCAGATTTCAGTAATGAAGAATCTCGTTTACAATTAGGACAGAAAATACCGAGTTAGCAAAATGAATGACCGAATTTTAATTAGTTATATTTTCGTAACTATTACACATGTTACAATGGAAAAAAATTTTAAAAAATCAAATTTACATTTTTTTTTACAAGTTTTAAAACATTAACATTCTTTGACTGAAAACTAATTATTGCACCTTTTGGGGAAGTTTAATAAATTGTAAGTCGTCTCCCACACTTACAACAACCATTAATAAATAAATAAAAGGTTTATATCACTTATTATGCGTATATAGATGCGATGTCAGTAAATCTGGTCTTATCAGAATGATAAAAAGGATATAATATAATATAAAAAAATATAGATAAATAAATAAAGTACGAGGAATTAGTATAATAGTATGGCTTTTTTTGGTCCTATAGTAGGTAAAATTTCAATAGGTAAAAATTGACAAAAACTTTCTAAAATATTGTCAATTGAAGAAATATGCTGAATTCATATGGAGCCCCAAACTCATGTTTAAACAATTAATTAAATGTTTGAGAAATAACTTTATCTCTTCTATTTTTGAAGAAAAATTCTCAGCACTTCTTCTGCAGTATTTTATTGTACGGTTATGTATAACATGTGAATAGAAACGAACTATAAAACGTGGTGATAAGTTATATATATTTGAAATGTTCTAATATATTTGAAAAAGAATAAATATGGTGAAAAGGTACCAGGTTAAACTGAAGGGATTATCTAAAAAGGGATAAAATATGCTATAAAAATGAAAAGAAAATGTTCTAGTTACAGAACAATTTTCAAAACTGACAATACAATAAAAACCATTTTGTATTTTAAATTTATTTCTGAAAGAAGAGATCACACTTTGGGAGGAACAACATAAATCAAGAAAATGTGTGTTTTTGTTAGATTACTCAAGATAAATGTTAAATCAAAATATAACTAAAAGTCATTACAAATAAAGGATTCTTAAAGTAAAAGGTTTTCAAACTAAAATACTCCACACTCACAATAAATTTGTGTACGAAAAACTATTCATGTACTAGAGTAGTTCTCTCTGGCAAGCCTTTTTCGAATAAGAAGACTTTAATCAGCTGAGAACCTATATTTCAGATAAAATTTTCTCACCCTTTTTTAATCCCGCAATATTCTAGAAATCACATTTTTAATTCATGTATTTTAAAATAACAACAAAATAGTTTCTGTTATAAATCTCTCTCTCTCTCTCTCTCTCTGTCTTAGAATATTATAAAAAATACTCAACATTGATTTATAGTAGGAAGAATAACTTGTTAAGTCAAATAAAATACAATCTTTGTTATTTTACTCTTAAAAACCTTCAAAATTATATACTTTCTAGAAATTGATGCACACCTACTTTTAACAAAGAAATGCTTACCTTATACAAATTATACACAGCTCCTGAATTTCTACCACCAGGCATTCTGTCTTCCCTTACAGCTGCAAATAAGACAAGGAATTTAGAATTACAAAGCGAAGAAAAAAAATATTTTAATTATTGAAAAAATATGAAAGCAACTTCACTGAAAAAAACTGAATCAGTGTTAAGTATTCTTCATTAAAGAATATCTTGAATAAAAATTTACAAAGAAACATATGTTGTGATGTATATTACTTTTGAAAGAGAGAAGAACCATTTATGTTCACTATTTATATTTTTTCCCGCATAAATTTTCGCTTAATAATTTATTATTTTATTTTAAGATTATTCCCTACAAAACAACGAATTAACTAATTCATAAATAAATAAATAAAAAAAATACTGTTCTACAGCCATTCACACAAAGCGATTTAATTTCCTGTATTCGCCTTTTCGAAATCACGTGACTCTTAAGATTGATTTCTAGAGATTTACACTTTACTGACAACAGCAACAAATACAGAAATAAAGAAACATAATGATAAAAGGCTTTTAGAGAACCCACAGATAATCACCTCCATTATTCAGGAAACAGTCTCAACCTAATACAAGTTTTTCTATACCTTACGTTAAGAAGAACGATGCCCCCCAATGTTAAGAGTCGCTCCTCCACAGCACCGTGCATTGTTTGCTAGCAGGTGAAGCGTGACTTTTCGGGGCCTCTGTTAAGGGACCAAATACGTAGTCATCTGTACAGCGGATTGAAGAATGCAGTGTGCTTTGTTGCATTGTCAGTGTGCTATCATGAAGCAAATCATATTTAATAATAACTTTCCTGGCATTTTGCTTTTAATCGAAAAGCAAGGGGCTTGCGAAAGAGTCGCCATAGAACTGAGAGTTGCTTGTGGTCATGACTCCACACTGCAGTGTTAATAATACTTGTTAATAATACTTATATATTAATAATACTTAGATATCAAAAAGGGGCTCCAGACTCAGTAAATGTTTGGGCTATCTCTGAAGTGGGTGATGACGTATATTTCTATTCCTGATTCATAATTTTTGTCGCTGATTAGAAATGTTTCCAACATGTTTCATCCACAGCCAAAATACGAACTCTTAGTATCATCATATTTTCCAGGCATAATTCTGGATATACAGATTACATCAGAATACTAAGTTTATTAACCGACACACCAACTTTGCCCCAAAATAAATAACATCACGCGGTACTACTGTGACAATTAAATTACTGTGACAATTAAAATTACTGTGACAATTAAAAAATCAGCTTTATTGATAACAATGTACAAATACTTTTTAATCCCTTTCAAAATACTCCCCTTCCCTATCTATACATAGCTGCATACGCGTTTTTCACCGATCAAAGCAGTGCTGCGGTTCATTAGGTATGACCGTCTTCAGAAGTGTACCGTTTTTTTCACCAATCCTACAAACTGAAAACGTCTTCCCCTCACTGCATTTGTCACTTTAAGAAACGGGTAGAAGTCGTATGGTGCGAGATCTGGTGAGTACGGTGGATGCTCGAGCACAGCAATACGTCTGCCCACCACGATCTGTTTGACAGAGAGCGCAATGTGAAACGATGCGTTGTCTTGGTGCAAAATCTACGTGTTATTACTCTACAGATCTTGCCCTTTTTCTTCCTCGCTCTCTCTCAGGACCTTAATGTAGTACTGCTTTTTTTACCATTCGACATCGACGTATCAATCCAATCATGATGATGCCATTAATATCGGAACAAAAACGATGAGCATCACCTGTTATTGATGCCACAGATCGACCAGAGCGTTTATCATCTTCAACAACCTCCCGATCTCTTGAAAATAATTTGTACCAATCAAATATTGGACTCTGTGACGGGCAATTATCTACAAACTCTCCTTTAACAATTTAAAACATTCAGCTGGATTTTTTTTTAAATTTCACGAGGAATTTTGAATTTATTGGCAGCTTGATTTTTACGTTTATCATGATCGCGGCACTTCGACACAACAACGTCTTTCTCAAACAAGGATAAAAACAAACTGAACTAAATAGAGGGATGGAATAACGTTCCACTTGCACCGGAAAGATCAAGGTAGACTAGTTTATTCTATTCTCAGTGGCGTAACGTACGCTCCCGCATTGCAGAGGACCCAGGGTTCTAGCTGGCTCGAAGCCTGAATGCCGCCAAGTACCTACCATTTGTAAAATCCAACTTGGGGGCCCAAAACCTGACTTTGCAGGGGTCCCAAATGTTTTCCGTTACGCAGTGTCCATTTCCACCCCTTATTAAGTGTAACGGCTTGGCCAGAGGTGGGAAAACCCCCCGCGGCCTCCGTAAGTTTCTTGTGCAGCCTTCATAAAAGCTAGCACTTCTAGTAATTAATATTTAATTCTATACATTACAACAATTTGCAAATCAGCGGAATTAAATAAAGAGCGACATGAATGCATATATGTGTGTTTCAGTGACTGCTAGTGAGAATAGCCAAAGATAAATTTTTAATGTTAGAATGCCACCTAGTGCAATATGGCAGCACTACCAAACATGCTCATGTAGAGCAGTGGTCCTCAAACTGTGTTCCACGGAGCCCTGGAGTTTCACGAGTCAAAATAAAAAAAAATCGAAAACAAACTTATAAATTTGTGTTTAAAATGAATTCTTCACTTCACGTTCTCTAAAATGTTTGTATACCCACAAGAATTTAAAACTCATCCCTGTGATTAAGAAACTGAAAATTTTATTCATGTACGATAACTTTATTATTCAATACTTTTAAAACATTTATTATAATATAATAAAAGTATATTAAAACACGCGCTCATTTTATCTTATATATGTATATATATATATGTAATGTTATTCTTATGTAATTTGGCATCACTTAATTTTGTTTTCTAGATTGGCAACACCCTGTACAGTCATTATGTAAACAACAATCATGTAACCTCACTTCTAAGTCATTAAAAGCTAAGTTCCATCCATTCAACTTCGTTTACTTTATTTATTGTACAATTTTAATGACTTAGAAATCTTCTTAAATCGTTTCTGTTTTAAATTTGATAATGGAACAATTGCTGAAACCTGAAAGATTTGATATAGATCCTACGTGTTCTAATTCGGAAACAAAATGGCGCCATTGGAAAAAAACTTTTGAAAACTTTTTAGGAGGCATAAAAACCATTACAGAAGAAGAAAAACTTCCTTTGCTATGTAATTACGTAACCTCAAATGTTTATCAGTTCATTAAAATGATTGCGCAACTTATGCTCAAGCTATTGCGATACTTGATTCTCTTTTTATAAAGAAACGTAACGTTATATTCGCTAGACATTGCTTGTCAACGCGAAATCAACAAACTGAAGAAACGGTCAGTGAATATTTACAAATTTTAAATCAATTGAGCAAAGACTGTGACTTTACTGATGTGAAGGCTGAAGAGTACCGAAAAGAGTATATTAGAGATGCTTTCATACGAGGATTAAAATGTCCTCGTATTCGTCAACGACTCCTCGAAAATACATCGATGACTCTTGATCAAGCTTTTGAGCAAGCTAGAACACTTGAATCAGCTGAAGTCCATGCAGCTTCTTATATGGGAAGTTCATTCCCTGTACAATCTGCAGCTATGAAAACAGAAGATTTTTCAGAAGAAACCGTTGCAACATCAGCGGCTTCCTCCTCCTCCTCAAGGTCTCAAAAATGCTTCTTTTGTGGAAATGACTTACACTCACGAACCCTTTGTCCAGCTAGAGATGTTACTTGCAGAAACTGTGGGGAAAAGGGACATTACCAGTGAGTGTACAAATCTAGACCAGGGAGAAACTCTTCAAATGTGGTGGCTTCTTCAAACACACTGGTAGCTATTTCGGGATCTACTCACTGTCTCCAGAAATCAATAATTAAGGCATTGGTTAATAATATTCAGCTCAGTGCATTAATCGATACAGGAAGCTCTCTTAGTTTTCTTAACGAAAAACATGTGGCGAAATGTAAATTGAAAGTTGAACCATATTTGGGAAAAATATCCATGGCAAACTCCTCTATGGTGACTGAAACAGAGGGTGTTTGTAAAGTTAATTTGAAAATTGAAAACTTCACTTATCAGAATGTGGAACTTTTAGTTATGAAAGATCTTTGTAGTGATGTTTTGATTGGCCATGATATTCTAAACAGACATTCATCAGTAGAAATTGGATTTGATGATAATAGACCTCCACTAACAATTTGTTCTTTTGGCTGTAGCACAAGTACCTCCTGTTTCGTTATTTTCTAACTTGAATCCAGACTGTAGACCTTTGGTTACAAAATCGAGACGTCAGACTGTTGAAGACAATATTTTTATGGCATTGGAAGTTCAGAAACTTCTCCAGGAAGGAGTCATCGAACCAAGTAACTCACCATGGAGGGCTCAAGCCTTTGTCATTAGAGGAGAAAATCATAAGCCCAGAATGGTGGTTGACTACTCTCAGACAATTAATAAATACACTTTGCTGGATGCCTACCCTTTGCCTAAAATAGAAGAGGTAATTTTGAAAATTTCAAAAATAAAGTTTTTAGCAAAATTGATCTCCAAAGCGCCTACCATCAAATTCCTATCCAGGATAGCGAGAGACATTATACAGCTTTTGAAGCTTGTGGAAAGCTCTACCAGTTTTTGCGTGTTCCTTTTGGGGTTACTAATGGAGTAGCTTGTTTTCAAAGAGTCATTGACAAAATTGTTGAGGATGAAGGACTCACCCTTACATATCCATTCATTGATGATGTTACTGTGTGCGGAAAAGATCAGAAAGAACATGATGACAACTTAGAGAAGTTCATGACTGTGGCAAAGAAGTATAATTTGACTCTAAATGAAGATAAGTGTACCTACTCAAGTAATTCCGTCCATTTGCTAGGCTACATTATTCAGGATGGTATAATTAAACCAGATCCTGAAAGACTAAAACCTTTGCGAGATATGCCTGTTCCGAAAGACTCATCTGCATTGCAACGTGCTTTAGGAATGTTTGCCCATTATTGCCGATGGATCCCGGGGTTTTCTAAGAAAATACGTCCTCTTCTAGGAAAGAAACAGTTTCCTCTTTCTAGAGATGCTGTATTGACTTTTAATTCACTGAAAGATGATGTGGCAAATGCTGCCTTGGCAACAATTGAAGATGACATACCATTTAGAGTGGAAACTGATTCATCTGATTTTGCGATTGGAGCTACCTTGAGCCAAGCTGGACGTCCTGTTGCCTTTTTCTCAAGAACTCTACATGCATCTGAATTGAGACATTCATTCCCAGAAAAAGAAGCATATGCCATTGTGGAATCACTTCGTCATTGGAGACACTTCTTGATGGGAAAGCATTTTGAAGTATTCACTGATCAACAAGCAGTCGCATTTGTATTCAATCAGCGACATGGTAGTAAAATTAAAAATGAAAAGTTAATCCATTGGAGACTTGAACTTGCTAGTTTTAAATTTGACATTATTTATCGTCCAGGAAAGCAAAACGTTATTGCTGATACATTATCACGTATAACTGGAGCTATAACTCCCAGAGTCGACTTATACAATCTTCACAACTCGCTTTGTCATCCTGGAGTGACACGAATGCACCATTGGGTTCGTTGCAAAAATCTCCCCTTTTCTTTAGAGGATATAAAGAAAGTCACAAACTCCTGTTTAATATGTAATGAATTAAAGCCAAGGTTTGTTAAAAATGTTGGAACACTTCTGAAAGCTACTGCTCCATTTGAAAGGTTGAATCTTGACTTTAAAGGACCTTTACCTAGTGTCTCAAGAAATCACTATATTTTAACAATAGTTGATGAATTCTCTAGATTTCCATTCGCGATCCCTTGTAGTGACATTTCTGCAAAAACCGTAATATTGCATTTGAAGAACATTTTCTCTATTTTTGGAATGCCATCATTTATTCATTCTGACAGAGGATCATCTTTCATGTCTCATGAATTAAAATCGTTTTTAACTTCTCAAGGAATTGCAACAAGTCGTACTACTCCCTATAATCCAGCAGGAAATGGACAGGTTGAACGTTATAATGGAATAATCTGGAAAACTATACAACTTGCTTTAAGATCTAATAGTATGAAAACTGAACAATGGGAAGGAGTTATCCAAACAGCTTTGCATTCCATTCGCTCCTTGTTGTGTACAGCAACAAATGCCACTCCTCATGAACGAATGTTTTCTCATCCTCGAAGATCCCATAACGGCTGTTCCATACCTACTTGGCTTACAAAGCCTGGTCCAGTTCTTATGAAAAATCAGATGCGTGCTAACAAATATGAGCCAATTGTTCAAGAAGTGGAATTAATTGAAGCTAATCCTGACTATGCGCATGTAAAACTTGGTGATGGAAGGTAAACAACTGTCTTTATAAGACACTTGGCTCCAAGAGGGGAAACTACCAGATCTGAAGACAACAAGGGTGCAGAGGAAAATGTTCAAGCTTATCCAGATCTGCAGCCAATAAACTCAGACTCAGCCATTACTTTAGAAGACTCGACTGAACAGAACATGAACACAGAAGCGTTGCGTACTACATCTCGTCATAGGCAACCTCCTGCATACTTGAAGGACTACACCAGGGACTGAAATAACTAGATTAAAATTAAAGGGGGTAAATGTAATATTATTCTTATGTAATCTGGCATCACTTAATTTTGTTTTCTAGATTGGCAACACCCTGTACAGTCATTGTGTAAACAACAATCATGTAACCTCACTTCTAAGTCATTAAAAGCTAAGTTCCGTCCATTCAACTTCGTTTACTTTATTTATAGTACAATATATATATATATATATATATATAAATAAAAGTTAAAAAGTACTAAAAACCTACAATGCTAAAGAAGAAAGAAATTGGAGCTCATGAGACACAACAAATGTAAATATAAACAAAATCGTCGGACTAAACTGGAGACCTATTATGATTTCTAAAGTTGTTGCTGAATTAGGCCAGCGATTTAGGGTTATGAAATACTTTATGGACCACATTCCCCGTACAGCAGAAATTTTCGACATAATAGAAAAGACAATTAGAGCCATGTTGAAAAGTTAAGCCTATTTCTAACACGTGGATGATAAACCAGACAATAGAGTAAAATGAAATTATGAAAAGAGAACAATATTGAGTCTTTCAAGGAGAGGAAGAATAAAAAATCCTCTCTCTCTCTCTATATATATATATATTACTTACGAGATTGTGAATATTTTATTGTTTACTATCCTGAGTTCCACGAGAAAATTTTATACTCGTTAGTACAATGTCTTTCAAAACTAAACAGTTTTCTAATGGTTTTCTTGTTATGTTTGTGGAAAATACCTACTACACATATCAACAGATTCGATGTTAAAAATCTAAATTTAAGTAAAAAAATATTTTAAATTTTAGGTTGTTGCAAAGTCATGCAAAATACACAATATTTCTCACACAACTGTAAAAATTTTAATGCCATTCAGAACAATGCGTATAAGTGAAAAAAATATTTGTCAACGTGAATGACAACAAAAACAAAATAT
Organism: Trichonephila clavipes; assembly: GCA_019973935.1. Lineage (NCBI taxonomy): Eukaryota > Metazoa > Arthropoda > Arachnida > Araneae > Nephilidae > Trichonephila > Trichonephila clavipes. The sequence goes on along the minus strand of BMAU01001371.1, from coordinate 657,743 downwards.
AGAAACAAATGAAACTCAGAATATGTTATGCGATTGCTGTTACTCTCAATAGACCTAGACTTCGACAGTTTGCACGAAAAAATGCACAAGCATATATCCCAGTTTCTAAACATAATGTATGGGTAGGTGACACTTGGATCACAAATTAATATTATTAATGAGTACATTATATTTATTAGTAGATAAAATTTTTTAAAATAATAAACGCAATACTTTTTTAATTGCCTTTAGGTTGATCTACTTTAAATATTAGTTTAGGATAAATTCTTCAAAGTGTGTATGTGAGGAATAGTGTTCCATGAAAATACTTCCTAGTTCTAAGGGTTTCCCAAAAGCCCCATCTAGTTCTAGGGGTTCCGTCAATTGAAAAAGTTTGAAGACCACAGATGTAGAGGAACAATCAAGGCTTCACATTATGAAGTTTGAACCAAATATATGGAAATATATGCTTACGTAAATAAAAATACCTACAGTGAAATATCGAAAGTTACAACAATATTTTTGAATTTAACAAATTTATAGAAAAATAATAATCTATTATAAATGTTATAACCAGTTTTTACCCTTAAGTGAATACAAAAATATTTTATATATATTGTAACTTTTTATATCAAATACAAAATAAATAAGGATTTAATTTTTTAATAATATTTCTATATAATGCACAAAATTGTTAAAACTATACAAAAACTATAATAATTTCAGAAAAGTTGCATTTATAGGTACATCCCCCCATGCGGCCTCCTTTATTACTTCTTAATTTACATGCGGCCTATAATGGTAAAAAGGTTCCCCACCTCTGGGCTGAGCCATGCGCAGTCCGGGAATTTCATTGTCACACTTTACCTTAGCTTTGATGTATCCATCATTTATCTTCCATTAAAAACAGTTGTTGTACGAAGAAGGATTGTCTCTGTAAGTTTTCCCGTCTTGTGCAATTTTGTTACATCGTCAGTTCAGTTACGTTGCCACCTCTTGACCACAAACTACAAATATTCACGAAGTTACAGGCTTTGTTTCTGCTTCACTAGAAAAACCCTTATGTTTTTATCTGTATTAATACGCGAATTTAAAAAAAAATACCATTTTTGTGTTAATATCTTCATTTACAATAGTATCGGCAGGCTGCATTAGAGAAAGTCAGAAGTAACGTTAAAGCTATGAAAGACGTTGAAACGAAAATTTTGAAAAATTAATTCCTTTGCGTGAGAAAAAAAATCGACTTGGCATAAAAATAATAGAAGTGACACAGAACATAAAAAGTAAAATTATTCAAAATTCGTGCATATCTTGTCAAAAGTCATTATTCAAAGCTGTAATGAACAATTTCTACAAGATTAAAAGAATAAATCAAAAACAAAAAGAACCTATTACCTGCTAACACCATGCCTTGCCTAACGCATTTCTGGAAACGGCAATACTGGCAGCGGTTCCTCTGCGCTTTGGTTACTTCACAATTGCCGTCTGCCACACACGTGTACACCCTCTTGTTCTGAACTGTTCGCTTGAAAAAACCCTTACAACTGAAAATCAAAAGAACGTGTATTTTAATGAAAAATATCGAGCGTATATCTAGCGAAATGAAAACACACAAGTCTTTTTCAACATAAAATATATCAAAGTGGAATTGCAAGGATTGAAAAATAAACCCAAACTATCGATCCTTTATCAAAACTAATCTCAAGATCCTTATTTGTTAGTTCAGTTCATGGCAAAATCATCAGTGACACCCAAAAAATTAACAATGCATCATGATTTTTCTGGCCACGAAGGTCAACTAGGCCGTACAGTCATATTAACTTAAAATTAGTGGATTTCTTTAAAAAAAATCAAAGCTAAGAAATTTTAGCGTACTTTATTTTCGTACGATATTTCGCCAAAATTTTTTTTAAATAGTAAATTTCAATTGACTACAGAACATCAGAAACATTAAGTTACTTTCTAAATAATAAAAGTATCTCGGAAAGATCCATAGCGAAGTGTTCGAAGTTATTCACTTTAAACCAATATTAAAGAAAACATTTCATTAAATCTACTAAAACAAATTTAAGAATAAGAATAAATAACTACCACCACAAAATTTATTTTCATGTAATTCTCATAAAGCAGGAGAATTATGATTTGTATATATAAATATTTCCTACTGTAAGTCATCCAACAGTGCATTTCTTTAATTTATTTCAGTTCTGAACTTTCCAAAACTAAACGACCGGCAGCAATAAATTGTCATACTAGCTCTATGTTACCAAATTTAGCAGTGAGCTAACGCGCTAATGAGTCTTCCACCATATTTGATCACTTGGCACCTTCAGATTAAATCGCGATTGGACAGAATGTTCTAAAACTTTCGAAACTGTTTGAGAAGCTGAATCTTTTTTAATTGAAAGATGCTTTTGAATGCCCTAAAGCAGGGATTGGCACCTTACAGCTGTAGTGTGCCAAACCAATCTACCAATAGGATTCAGAATACCAAGGAGTAGGAAATATTTAAAAGAATTCGATTCCCGTGGCAAAGCAGAGCACATACGATTTTCTTCAAACAATTAAATCGCTCCGGCAATGACATACAGCAATTTTAAAAAAAGCTGTAAATTTACCGATAGAATTATCTTCTAGAGATTTTCATCATTCCGTTAAGTTTGCTTTCAATAATACTGAAGGGTTTTTTTCACGACGCATCAATGAATGATACTTTATCGTTTCGATTCGATAATCGTTTTCATTTGATTGAATATTTAAGGCTAAGAATAAGTCAACATTTTGAACTTTTTTTTAAACATAAATCATGAAAATTACACGCAAACAGATTCAGCAAAATCGTTTAATGACAAAGAATTGAAAGCAAGAAATCCTTTCAATAAAAATGCGTGAGGTGTAAAGAGAAGAGACACAGCGGTTTAACTTCACCTCATGACTTTGTTGTGTCATTGAGAATTGCTCCACATGCCCGACGGCAGTTCTAGAACTTTGTTAGCTCGTCTTTTTCAGTTTATTTTTTGAAGATCTTTCTTTCATGTAATGCAATTAATAATTTAAAACATTATGTCCAAAAAATACATACACATACTATTATATATGTATATGTGCGTATCTATATGTATAAAAACGGATGTTTGTATATATGACCTCCAACACCGTACAACCGATCACTATGAAAATTGGCATGTATATGTATTTTTTGTGGAGAAGGATTTTGTGCTATTCTCTTTGTTGCAGCTCCCTACTAGGTGGCTCTACAACATATCAACTTCTGAACCGTTCAAGCAATTTCCAAGTTGCCAACGTGGTTGCCAAAAATGATGCCAACTTGGCTCTATCACCATCATTTCGCTATGTTTCTATTGAATCTCCATTATAATGTAAGGAACGACCGTTGCTTGCAAATATTACAATTTTAACGTAAAATAAATACAACAGTTGTATATACACAACTTGTTCAATTATAATAAAACCTCTCTGCAGTAAAATAGTTATTAACCCGCTACGAATCAGACACGGATTAAAAAACGAAAAAAATATATATGCATAGCATTCAAAGGAATTTTTAAATATCTTAAAAACTTGATTTACAACATCATCGAGATATTGGCGTGTCTTTTCCCCCACCCTACAGCAAAAGTGGAACATTTCAAAAATAATTTTTTTCTCTTTTTACTGAAAAATTTTGAACAAAATCAACATGGATAAGGTGACCAGTTTCTTTACAATGAGAAGGAGGACGCGCGTGAAAAATTTAAGAAAAAGTTATAACGTAAATATTTGAAACATTTTTTAATTCAATTAAAAATACGCTAAATAAGCTTCCATTCCTTATAATTGTTTACTTAAACGAGAGTATTTTCCCATTGAATTTTTTTTTGTCAATATATCATTTTCTAACACATCGGAAATTTCGGAGCAAAAAATATCCTTTATATTGAGCTTTACAGGAAGTGCTAGAACTAAAGTATCAACATTCAATCTTGATTTTTCACTTGTCCAAAAATCATTACCAAAGTGAAAAACTCTTTCAATTTCTGCATTAGTTCCAGGTCGGCATAGCGTAAATTCAACAAGAATAACTAAATTATTATTTGGAAAGCGTTCATTTTTGAAATGGTTAAGAATTTCCACCCATCTTTTATCAATTTCAGCATGCTGATTTACCAATTGTTTCAATTTATTAGAATTAAAATATACATTCAGTCTTCTAATTTATTCAGAACATTGCCATCAATTTTAATATCAAGAATTTCTTTCGATAATAAAACTCAACATAATTTTCTTTATCTGCCCAATTTACTTCCGATGAACTCAAAAAACACCATTGAAAACTGTTATTTCTTGTGATATTTTTTCAGACCATTCTTCGGTGTATTGGAAACATGTTTGGTTCATCTCTGAATAGAGATCAACAGATTAGTTTTAAAATATTGAAAAGGAGGACACTTTTCGGGGAAGGGCAGAACCTATAAAAGGAAGACTGTCCTCCCTAAAGGAGGACGGTTGGTCACCTTACATGGATTATATTAAGTGTTATTTTAAGTATAATAAAGACATACTCTGAATTTTTTCAGACGAGAATTCCTTGCATAAATTCCTTTTTTATGTCCCCAATTTCAACAAAATATTGTTGTGACGATTGAGATTTTCTTCTGTAAACAGAATAAGGAGAATATTTTCCTGTATCTTCTTTGCTACTTTCATTATATTTTTATTAACGTCACCCACACGAAGTGTCGAAACAACACGAGGGCTATTGGTGATAGATTTCGAAACTTAAAACCTTGATCAAGCAATGTGGATGACATTTAATCTGGGTATTCCCTCTCCAAATATACCAACTTGAGGACTTCAAGCCTCGACAGATTTAATGTGCATCAGGTTACACGACGAGTCTGCAATTGCACCAGGACTCGAACCCACGATTCGACAACGCAGGTCACGACTTCGCGCGAACATGATCACTAGTCTACCGCAGCCACCTCAGGTACTCTGAATTACTTGCTATAAAACATTTACTATGAATTAGAACTATGAAGACTAACTGTATAAAAAAGAAAGTATCCCTAAGAAAGAGGAACTTCTTACGATGGTAATGATTTGAATAGATCGTGTGACGTTTTCGTGTCACACATCTGAAAAATCGGCTTCTTTTTGTGGATAGGATAACAGCGTTCCTATGCTCACGTGCACCCTTAAATATTGCAGTCTGCCCTGTCTTCTGTCAACCTTTCACCGTGAGAAAAACTCCGAGGTAAATTAGAGGTGCCCGGAAAAAAAACACCCTCACACATCCCAAGGCCATGAAATGGAAAGAGGAGTCCGTTGGAAAACACCAAAGAGAAAGGTCGTGTTGTCTCTCCTCCTTTACAAATAACATACATTGAACTCAAATGAAATGACAAATATTTTGAATAGCTTCGATATAAATGTATATATTGTAATTAATAGCTGTGACGTAAATAAACCAAATACTTAGTATCTTATATATATATATATATATATATATATATATATATATATATATATATATATATATATATATATATATATATATATATATATATATATATATATATATAACTCTCACTCTACCATTAATTTTCTCATATATTTCGAAAAAGAGAATTTTAATGGCATTGATATCGAAACCACACACAAACCAGGAAATAAGGACATCGAGAGGGAAAGAGGAAATTCCCATTGGCAAAAAGTTATGCACCCGAAAAGCCCGTACAACGCCGGGCCATGCAGCTAGTACTGTAATTTATAGCTGTGACGAAAATAAACCAAATACTTAATTTCCTAACTCTCACGCTACCATTAATTTTCTCATACGTCACAACTGATAAGTTTTCAAAAATTTTTAACAGGAAAACGGTTAAGGTTCGCAAAACAATTCTTGAAGAAAACGTACGTGGCAGGGCATAACTTTTTTTTCTCACAGAGTTTCAGACCTTAGCTCAAAACTTTTGTCACAGATGGCACTGCAAATATTGAGCTTGTAAGCCAAAGTAAAATAAATATTCCGAATAATAATAATATTCCGAAATTTTTTAATGAATGAAATCACATGACAATGTTTTCGAAATGCCCCACCATTAATTGCAATCACATGTCGAAAACGGTGAACGAAACATTCTTTGTAAGGTAGCCAATGGAACAGCTAAACATTCGTCACTGATCATTTCTTCAACCCAAAGGAAGAAATCGCATGGATGTAAGTCTGGTCCATGCGGTAGCCCCTGTATTCTTTCTCCTGTAACGCATGGGTAATTTAAAGCAGTTACAGTTATAAGTATATTCCTCTAAGAAACTGAAAACTTCAGCAGTTCTGTGAGGCCTAGCATTATCCTGCACAAAGCAGGATGTGAGGATACCATTTTCATGGCCAGTGGTTGAAAGATAAATCACCTTTAAATGTTTTTTTTTTAAAAATAAAATACACAACAAACGCGGTCACATGCCTTGGTGCTGCCATTTATTGATGCTAGAGAGAAATAAAAATCGATCTTCTGCAAAAATATTGTTAAAAATCTCATAGTTTTATTCAATTTTTTTTTTTAAAAAGATGGTTTGTCATTTGGTACTGCCCTTGAAAGAATTTACAAACATTTAAATGATTTAACAATTCTCACAAAATCATGCAAAATTTGAACTTATAAGTTTCGAAGTCACTATTATGTAAAAAAGGGACCAAATTGGAAACGGTTGCCTACAGGAAACGGTTGCCTACACACTCACTTATAGAGGATAAATTGATTGTGGAAAACTAATCGGTTCTCAATATTTACTAATTTTGTTTATTGATAAATTCATCGAGATGGAAATATACTTCATCTGAAAATCATATAGAATCCACAAAATATTGCCACCATCAGTCATTTCTAAGAATTCATTCGCAAAACATGTTCCTTTTTTGTACAGCTAAAGAAGCAGATGCTGTGTCATTTTGCACATGCACAAATTCAGGCACTTGCACCCGTGCATTATCTTATGTGCCACCGTTTTGCTCAACTGACATACGGTTGCAGTTTTTTGGACTGTTTTTTAGAGAGCGCGTAATTTTTTCGTCAAAGTCCTTTACATTTTTTTCACTAATAGACGACCAGTATCATCCAACAATTGCAACTTTCTCATCCGAAAGGCTACACCTCTACCTCCGTTCGATTGAATGTCTCGTACAATGTATTTATTGTATTCGAATGCGGACATGGTAATGCTCTGCTCCAATCAATGGAATTCCAATATAGGGAAAATCCTTCCCTCCAAAGAATATATCATTGATTAACATTTTCCTGCAGAATTTGCTGCTCAGCTCTCTACTACTCGTCCATTCACAGATAATAAATACTCTAAGCCAAAACATCAACCTCACATGAGGCTGCATAGTTTGATGACATGCTTAGATCGATATCGAAAGAAAAAGTAAAGGGGACTTGTAGCGCCATCTATTGGCAAGCTTTTTAATTAAAACCAAGGACGGGAGGAAACGTTTAAGCCAGTGATTCCCAAAGTTGTCTATTTTGACCCCCAGGGGTCTATGACGACCTCTAAAAGGTCCATGTCAGCAAAAAAATAATTTGGGGATCCATAATGTGTAAATGGGGGTCTAAGATTGTGACTCTCATTAAACCAGATCGTGACTTTGATTTTAGAAGGAAATTTAATCGAATGAGCACCAGAGTTATACCTTTTAACATAATTATTTACTACATTTAATGATGTTAATTTGCAGTTGCAAGGCTACAGCATAAATTTTATTAAAACAAGGACTTTAATTCAGCGTTTCTTGAGTGCCAGAATTAAGCTAAAGGAGTATTGGACGTCGCGAATTTTCCCAGTCTCTCAATTATCACAAACAACCTGCCAGGAAAAAGACGTTTTAACCTACGTTTAACATTTAAATTTCCATTTTTTAGAATTTCCAACTAGGTTTGATAATGTTTTGACTACGGTAAATCCCAGTAGACTATTAATTCGCATGATAACATTGAAAAAAAAAACCCCCGCCAACAAATTACAAGAATTAGGCACTAATGAAGATAGTAAAGTTTAGAAACGGATGTCAGTAATTTTGGCTTTAAAAAGATATACCTGTTATTTATCCCAAATTATGGAATATCTATGGCGGAAGCTTGTAATTGCTTTTCCAATTGAGGAGTTTCAGCACGTTTTCTTATCTCCAAAAAAAAAACAAAAAAAAGAAAGAAGAAAAGACTGAACACTAATAACTGAGGAGATATTTAGAGTTAAACCTGAAAAGACTCATACCAAATGTTGAAAATTTGTTACTGAATCCCCAGATTCATTCCTCCCACTAAAAGCATTTGTTTGTTGCTCAGTTATTTTATGTAGCAGTTAGTTAATGCATTAATTAAATTTTGATTTAATTAACACGTGTTTAAGTTTTAAACACTGTTCTTCACTACAGTTAGACATTTAAATCTTTTAAAGTAAGTAGCTCTATACCAGCTGTCAAAAACACTTTATAAAGTTTTGATGAATCCGCAAAAATTCAATATTGGGGATAAGTAGGGATCTATCCAAAACCGAATAAACCTAGTAAGGGGTCTACAAGGCAAAAAAGTTTGGGAACCTCTGGTTTAAGCATTATCACATGCATTTGCTGCAAGAATTGTTCTTTTAACCTTAGCCACGCGTTTTCCTTTCTTAAATCTTTGTAAATCATCGGTCTTTGCTGAGAGCATCTCACTTTTATTATCTTGCATTTTTAGAAGTAAGATTATATCAGAAACTATCGCGCGCAAACGAACGATAGCTTTCCACCAATCAAAGTCTCCGTCTACGGAAATCGAGCGGATTTGCAAGACTTTCACTTACCGCTTCATATGAATAGCCAGAACTCTGAAAACTCTTTCTCTTTGTCTTCAATATGTGAAATTCGCTACTCTTTATTGTAATTGCTATGTGACTGTGTAAACGCCGTTAGCTATATGTGTGTTTATTGTTAATCGTTAGTGTGTTGAAATCGAGTTGGTTTCCTTGGAAAATAAATTGGAATAAAAGATTATGCCATTCACACACACACACACAAAAGCTTGAAATGGATCCCCTCAACATGAAATAAATGCCATTCTTCGCGGTGTTATATGTATTTGTATATCCAAACACCCCACCGATACAAAAGAGAGAGAGATGTGTTACGCACCCTTCACAGGTGATGATGCCGTAGTGGAGTCCTGTGGCCCTGTCTTCGCAGATCATGCAGACCATAGGTTGACCATCATCTTCCCTGGGCACGCCCTCTCGGGATGTAGAGGCCACGCACAGGTTGAGGGCCTGCGTGTCCGGGGAGACAGCCTCATGAGGCCATGGGGGAATGGAAGAATCCTCGTCCGTGCTCTCGAAGCTGGACTTGGAACAGGTCGGCCGGATGGAAGTAGGGAACGTCTGCGCGGGCTGGCGGTAGATGGAAGGCAAGGCTTGTGCTGGCTGCAAAAGATAGATCTTTAGTTAAATGTAAGTGAATTCTCTTAGAAAGATGACAAAGAACAGTAATCAGATTTGAATTAATATAGTTTTCTATGGTACGCTTTCGGATCTCGATCGGGAATGATTCCTACATGCTAATTAAAACTGTACAGCGCAGAAGATCAAATACACTGCTTGCCATCCAAAATGCAACACTGAATAGATGTAAAATTTATACGCTGCGTAAAGCTCAATAAAATATGCAAATGATTAATTACTATAACAGTACGTCATTAGTACCTCTTACAAAGAGCTACACAGGGTTATTTAAAACTCCCTCCGGGGTTCCGATGCAGCGAAAAAGAACATCTGAACGAATACGAGAACAATTCAAGTTTTATTTACGTATTTTACAGGTGTTCTATGCGTGAAACCTTGATTACATGACCTACATCAATGCAATAATCCGGTTCCTGACACACTCTACTCAACATGGTTCTATAAACGCTATTGACAGCCCGTATAATCCGAAAACTTGGTTCTTTACATAAGATCAAGTATTCTTACCTCTTTTTCCATGTGATGTAACAGAACTGCAGGAAACGACAACACGTGCTGTCCATAACTCTAATAGAACCATGTTGAGAATAGTGTGGAAGAAACTGGACTATCGAGTTGATGTATATATACTGTGTGATCAAGTTTTGCATAACACTTGTAAACTATGTAAATAAAACTTGCAGTTGTTTTTGTATTCTTTCGCGTGTTCCTTTTTTGCTGTATCTCGTCTTAGTTTTTTTTACTATAGCGCTTTGAAACTTCGGCGGGAATAATGAATAACGAACAAATGGAGAATAGAAGGTGCTTGAGAAGATTGGCAGATGACTGGCTTAGCATACACCACATATACTTCAGCAACGTGTGAAAACAGCATGGAATACACCCCAAGAACGCAACTGAAGTATCTTTCAAGAACGAGGTATTTATTACTGTCATCTATAAGGCGGCTAAAGAAGCAACTGATTTCTTTGTACTTCAAGACTACAATTATTTCATTATTTTCAGCTTTATTTCTTATGTTATTTGTATAGTAAATTTCGATTTGATATCTCTTGTCCTTCTTAATGTAGCATTCTGAACAGCGAGCAGTGCATATTAAGAACACAAATTCCACGAAAGTACTTAGGTATCTGATTTAATGTGTGTGACTAATGATTAAAACATTATTAACATAAAACCTTTGAAGTTTAAGAATACGGATAAAACTGCACGTATTGGGATAAATAGAGAACTCTCATTGTGTGTGTGTGTGAGCCTTTCTCATAGTTCAAAATTACGATGTCTGTCACCACTAGCCCTCGCGTTCTTAGTGTGACAGTGAATCAAACTAATCGCCCGTGAACTTTCAAAGGTATTCATTTCTTTTCACACATATATAGAATAAATAATAGCTATCAATATATATAGACTATAACTTCTTTTACTCTTCATCTCTTATCATAAATACCCCAAACCACGGAGCAGTTTCTTTGAGTACTCACAAACACAAACTAAGAAATAACGTGTGTGAAAGAGGTACATAAATCAGAACAATATATATTTTTTATTTTGAAGATGTTCTTTTGGATGATTTCCCACGTATCTATGGCGACCACTGACGTAACCCAGTGATTCAATAAAAACTCTTAGCAACCACAAACGTTAACTGCGAAGATTCAGTTGAAGCCTTTAAAATAGAAAAAAAAACTTTTGATGCGTATGAAAACAAAGGATTCGGTGAGCTTTTGCGTCATCAATGATAAAAGTAATCCAAGGAATAGTTGCATACGTAAACTAAAGAGTTTATGTCCAACTGACAAAAAAAAAACGGGTTCACTTCATACAATTTAAGCTGGCACTTTTTATACGAAACGTGTAAGCACTTAACTGATCTCTGTATGGTAGCATTAGTAAGAATTTGATATAATCCAGGAAACAGTTATGTAATTACCTTTAAGCTAATCGACACTGAAATATTATTGCATTTAACTCATATATTGAAAAAGTGTAACTCAAAAAAATTTTAAATCTTCAAATTTTTCAGCAATACAATTATTATATTTGTTACATCTGCATGAAAAAAAAATAGGATTACTTTTTAATTACTCAAGAGGTTATGTTTCAAGTATCAGAAATAACAAAAAAAATTGAGGTTAGAGAAAACAAAACTGAAGTTGACTATGCAATGAACATACAATCAAACATTTATATCTATTCCCACCTACTGGATTTTTTACTCATAGAAATATGTACATCAAGCTCGTGCTTGAAAAATTGACTTAAAAGACTCTACTTATATCAGCAACTGTTTTTGACGATTCATTTTATTTTTAAGCGAACATTGAAACAAACGATAGACTACAGTCAAAGCGAACCTTAGGTGAGTTTCAAGTTTTAGGATCTTTGGACCTCTTTAATTACATTGTAACTATTTCAATGTAAGACTGTTCGGCAAAAAGAATCCCAGGTTTTCAAATCTCTTTAGGACCGCTAGACTTTATGTCTAATAGATTTAATATCTCTAAACTATATTGGGTGAGATCAATCTCATTGAATTATAAAAGTAAAGCTTTTACCTTGTCAGCGTTATAAACAAAAGTACGATCAAATAACGAGTACGTTGTTTTCACAAATACACTGCTAGCCATTAAAATTACAACCATTGGCATAGCTAGTCCCAGTGGCGTAACGTACACCCCTGTATTGTGAGGGGGGCCAGTGTTCTAGGGAGTACAAATCCTAACTGACGCCAAGTATATACCCTTTGTGAGATCCGGCTTGGGGCCCAAAACCTGACTTTGCAAGGGGCTCTAATCATCTCCGTTACGCCAATGGCTAGTCCTGAATAAGTCCTGTATCAAAATTCCTCGGAAGCCTTTTTAGGGGCTCCTTACGATTCTTACTTACAATTGTTGGTGTCCCGTATCATTGATACAGCGGTAGTTACGTCCCTGATTACAACACTATAAAGAAGGGAAGGCACAAACGTCAGATTCGTATTAAAGGAAAAAGATGCTGGGAAATGAAAATAATTAATATTTAAGCGCATTCAGAAGGAGTGGGAAACAGGAACTCAGACTATGTATAAAAAGAAAGTTATGCAGCGCGTTCCTCATTCGGAAATCACATTTAAACGTTGGTCGTTTACGAGAAGATTGTGTTATGACTCATATCAAAAGGAAAACAGCTACCTGCACGAGTTAGAATTTAACAATGCAACATAGTGGCCTATCAAGAGCATGGTTTATTGTTTTGGCATATTACTATTCGTGTGGGACAGAATTCAACGACTCTCATGCGAATAGGGAATCGATGGTTTTAGTAAGGTAATACTAATGCGTCAATGGCCTTTTGCCACTAAGGCCCAAGAAGAAAGACATTTTGTCAGGTCAGCCTTCCCAGAATCATACAGCCACATCAGGGAATTCGAGTCAAGAAGTGGGCTTGTTTTTGCAACACAAATATCCATCCTCACAGACAGCGCGACGATGTTCGGAGCAGTACGGACAGTATGCACGGCGACTGTTGTTGTAGCTTTTCACTTAACACTGCAGCATGTAAACGCGCAGAGAACGTTATTGCAAATTTTCCTTTCACTGCAACATAAAGAAAGATGTTCGGGGTCAATGGTGAGCCCAACAACAAAACTAGATGCAAGAGTAGCATGAAATGAGTCCTGATTTTACGTGTAGCATTACGATGGACACAAACGTCTGTGAAGGCAAAGAGGAGAACGTACATGGGCTGCTTGAAATCAATATCGTGCTACGAGTCCTGTCCCTGGTGTGATGGTATCAGCAGTGATTGGATGCACGACACGAAAACCTCTTGTTTGCATTGTCGGTAATCTGACCAGCCAGCATTACATTTCTCAAATCTATAATCGGTGGCAGTACTCATTTCCAACAAGATAACGTACAACTACACGTTGCCCATCGTGCCTTGACCTAAATCAACACAGATAGTGTTCGTCTTTTTCCATAGCCCACACACACACACACACATTCTCCAGATTTCTCTCCCATTAAAAATATATAATCATGAGTTGCTAAAAAACTGAGCTGCCACCGTTTTATAACTTCTAACGATGAATTATGGCATACACTTCGAGCACAACATGAAATTACTTGCCCATACCTGTCATCCAAGACCAGTTCGACTAGATACCCAACTGGATTAGAGCCATTTTAGCTATAAATGGCGGCAGCTATGTATAGCAATTTCGGTCCCTGTATACCCACAAATTGCCTTTCTTCTTTCGAGTAATGTGCTGTGTTCAAAGAATAAGTAAAATTTTGTTATTTGCTTTTCTTTCTGATGTTGCAATTTTGATGTCCAGAAGTATAGTCGGAATGATAGGTCAATATTAATATTATAATGTCATATATTTATGGTAAAAAGCATAATATTAAACTAAGAAGATTCTCATTTAGCATTTGTCTCAAATCAAAATACGTATATATTTAACATCTGAGTACATGAATATTGATAAAATCAATAAGAGATGAATGTAAAGGGTTACCCACCTCGAACTGTGGCGATGTGGGCGAAGGGACGGGGGTGCGCTTGGGAGAGGACGGGGAAGTGATAGTGGAGGAGGGTGGGGGTCGACTCCTCCACACCATGGTCTTGCCCCCCATGAGCAGGGGTGGAGGCTCCTCCACTTCGCTACCGAAGTGCCGATTGTAGGCATTGGTGTCGGAGAGGGGCCACAACTGGGGGCTGAGGTGGGGCAGGACGTCTCGGCCCTCATGGTTGCCCCCGCCTCCATCGAATACACTGTTCTGTCGCTCCAGCTGGGGCATGGCTTCGCTTTCTTCGCTACCTGCTGGGTCGCCGCAATCGAGTAGGGGCGGAGCCACAGCCCCTTCCTCTTTTGAAACGGTTTCCTTCAGCTCGGGGTCCAACTCTGTAAATACAGTTATCTAAGCGAGACGTATAATAAAAAAGGTATTACATAAAAATAAAGATAAGACTCGTAAGTTTAATAATCGAATCAAATTATATTATTTAAATTTCACAAAAATTATTCACGCTGTTTTGGAATATATGACAGATTAACATACGTTGGTTAAGAAAGTTGATATATATTTTTTTATTTTGATGTGAGTTTAGTAAAAGAGAAATACACACACACATTTATAAATAATATTTTAAAAATAAAAATATATATGCTACTATCTCTGTCTCAAATATATTAATTTTACAAAAAGCAACAAATCGAAAAAGAAAAAAAAATTAAATTGTAAAAAAACTTTTAAAATTATATAAAATTTTAAAATTGATGTGAAAATTTCAAATTCAAAAAATTATACATTACAGGTTATTAGTCCTGAAAACCTTTAAATAATTGTCTCCCAGCAGTGAAATTGAAATAAAGGAGGCGTAGTTCTGTTTTAAAAACCATTTTTAATAATAAAAAAAATGATGAATTTACAGAGATAGTTGATTGGTCATACAGATTATTTTTAATATAAAAAACTGACAGATTATTTGCGAGTTTACGATAGCCTAATTATTTAATAAAAATCACGTTAAGTCAAAAATAAACGAAATTTAAACGTATTCAAAAAAAGCACAGAAAGCAAGATAATATTTAATTTTTTTGAAAAATGGCACGATGAGCTAGCTAAGTTTGTTTGTTGGTAACTCTTCAATATTATAAAATTTCTTACTCAGAATACACATCATTAAAATACTTTGATTTTATGCACATTAATTTTGAAGCACAAAATATTGATCGAATCGGATTATTAGTAACTAATTTAAAATCTTTATAGAGATTTTTTAATGCACCACATTCTATTAACATTCTATTCCATACAAATTAAGAAAACTGAAATCTCAATACTCATATGCATCTAAATGATGGGCATGACGATTCAAATTTCAGCTGTAACAGACAAGAGTTTATTTGTTGATAAATTAAAATTAAAAAAACGCGTACATTGTGGAAACAGAAAGAACTTCAAAATTTGAAACCAAAAGATTAAAATTTTTCATCTGTGCACTGAATAATAAAAAATTCTCGAAGCTCTACTTTTTGGAAAAACTATTATTTTATACGTTATTTCGTACACTAGACTTAAAAAAAAGAGAGAAACATCTTATTTATAAAAAATTAATGTTGTGATTTCTCAGTGGCGTAACGGAGAACATTTGGGGCCCCCTGCAAAGTCAGGTTTTGGGCCCCCACGTTGAATTTTACAAAGGGTAGGCACTTGCGTCAGTCAGGCTTTGGACCCCTTAGAACCCTGCCCCCCCCCGCGATGCGGGGGTGTTCGTTACGCCACTGTGATTTCTTATCCTTTTGATTTATTTACAACTATTATTCGTAAAATTTTAATGTTACACATTGTATTTATTTTAACAGAAAAAGAGGAACCGCTGTAATATTTTTCCACCTCACAGCTGCAACATCGACTTCCCTATGCAGATCGCATTACGCCATTCATATCCATACGTGCATCCCTAAAATATTGCGGGGTCCTTTTACCTGACATTGCGCCAAAAACCGATGGCCGTGAGAAAGCCAACGGTTGGATTCCACCTGTAATTCGGAACCTCAAGTGTAATTTGAGTTGTAAAAAGAAACCGCCCGACCCCCAAAAGAGTGTAAAAGTCTGTTTGAATACTCGAAAAGAAATGATATGTTTGCCTCCTCCTTCACAAATAACATATTCTGTAGTGTTGAAATACTCAAGAGTTTCAGCAACTTGTAACCAAATGTAAATATTGTAATTAATAGCTGTTGACGTAATAAGCCAATAATTTAATTTCTTATGTCTTACGCTACCCCTCAAACATCCCAAAACGTAACACCGTTTTTTAGTGCTTTCACGTTTGATGATTTTTTAATTCAATCGATGTCTTAAAAAAAGAAAGAATTTCTATGCATAAATAAGTAAGTATCAATCACAGCCATGATTTAATAAAAAATCCAATTATAATTTTATATATTACGCTGTATCACTTACTAATATGATGCGAAATATTTATTTTTAAAAAATTACGATTTGAAATTCATATCAATCTAATATCACATCGGAATGTTTGTAGATGGTAGATTTCCTCAAGTCATTTTTTAAACAATTAAATGACTGAATGTTGGAAATATCCCGATTGTTCACTTATATTAGAAATGAATAAATAGAAAAGAGAATGACTGATAAAAATGGTCATACTTATAATGAAGATTCCAAAGTTGTAATATTAAAGCTTAATATCAGAGGGAGGGGCGGGGGATGTTAGTCTAGGGAATCTGCAGATGAAATTTAAAAAAAAAAATGGCTGCAATACATAAATCTAAAGCATCTGATTTTAATGAAAAAAATGTTAAAATGTTTGAAACTCAGAACGCATGTTTAGGAGTGGCGGGGAACTTGCTCTAATTTGTGCATGACATCGAGATGTTTTAACACACATGCATATTGATTAGCTACATTTTTAAATTTTAGAAAAATTTCATAAATACGCAAATTTCATTAGAAGATGTGAATTTAACCTCATTTGGCACTGTAGTAGGCGTATTTTTTAAAAAGTTCCTTAAAACTAGAATATCCGGGATTTGGATTACCCTTAAGGCTACAGTGGACAGTTAAAATGTGGAAAATTGACTAAAATATCGAAAAAAAATTTTTGACTTATTTTAATATTATATTAGCCTCTCTATCAAACGCAAAAAAAAAATTTTGGTTTCATGCATTTTTTACTGAGTTATGGGGTAGTTCCGATTCAGTCATCCATGACCACGCCCCTTTGTTTACATTCTGATGTCATGCTGACAAAGCTGTCATGTACTTTGACAGTACGAATTTTATTTACTGCAGACATAGCCTCTCTAATTTTTATTTTTAAATGTTAATTTATCAAGGTCTGGATGGCAACAATTTGTTTTAACTGTATCTGAAACCAAAATCGGCATTATTTGTTTACAATTCGTTCGAACTTGCGTTTGCATTTTTCGTTCAATTTTATTCAAACTTTATATTGATTTTACCAAAACAAAAAGTTCTTTTCAGAACTAAAGTTCATTTTAAATTGCCTTTGTTATTTAAAATTTTTATAATGGATCTTATATCATCGAGATATAGAAAACCTAAAGGTCGTCCTACCAAAAGGAGAAAGATGTTGGCTGAAAATAGCAAGAAGCGATGGCAGAAATTTTGTAAAACTGTTGATGAAAAAAATAGTAATAGTATGGTATTGCAGAGAGATACATTGTCTGAACCTAGTACATCTTCCCAACCTGAGGCAAGCTATATTTTCACTCACAAGGCTGTGTTTTCTGAATTATTGCAGAAAGTTCCTTGTAAATATTGTACAAACACTGTACCCTTGTTATAAAACACCACCATTCCATGGGGTATTCTACAAAGATGGAACTTTTATGCGAATCATATCATGAAAGCTATGGAAGTGTTTTTTCAAATTTCAAGAAGAGGCCAAAAACTCACATGATATAAACAGCAAACTGGTGAGTGCCTTCCTATCCATAGGCAGAGGGCATGCTGCTTTGGAAACGTTTTCATCTGTGCTCAACATGCCAACAATGGACCGAAAAACCTTTGCCAAATGCATGCACAACTTATCCGTGAAAAACAAAGAGGTGAAGAAAAAAATGCTCGAAATGTCACGTTAAGCTGCTAGAGAAGCTCACGTAAAAGTTGATGCTTCTCTAAAAAATCAGGAAATAATTGATGTGAGTGTGTCATATGACGGTACTTGGCAAAAGCGAGGACATACATCTAACCTAGGATTAGGAATAATCATCGATATCCTTAGTGGACTTGTCCTTGACTTTGAAGTATTGTCGAAATACTGTCATAATTGTGTAGTTGCTGGTCGAGATATGGGAGTCGATAGTGCGGAGTTTCACATATGTCAAAAAGGACATGCGGATGAGTGTGACAAAAATTTTGATGGAACTTCTGGAGCCATGGAGATGCACGCTGCACTAATTATGTGGAGGCGATCAATTAGTGATTGCCAAATGAGATTCGTTTCCATGCTGAGTGATGGTGACTCAAAAACTTTTCAATTTTTGTCGGACAATAAAATATATGGTTCTGATATAAAAATCGAAAAGGAAGAGTGCCTGAATCATATTGCAAAGAGGCTAGGCACATCGTTACATAACAAAGTGAAAGAATGGAAGATGAAAAAAGTAACTCTTGGCGGGCGTAAGCAGGGAAGACTTACAGATAAAAACATCACAAAGTTGCAAAATTACTATAGAAAGGCAATAAAAGATAATGTCCCAGATACCGATAAAATGAAAACTGCTATATATGCCAGCCTGATGCATTGCTCGTCAACTGACAAAAAGCCTATGCATGGTAAGTGTCCTGAAAGGGAATCATCATGGTGTTTCTATAAAAGAGCTATAGCCAAAAATGAAACCCCAGGGTCACACAGTTCCATGAGAACTTACTTGTCGCCACAAGTAGTGGATAAAATTATGCCTGTTTATCAACGTTTAGCTTCAGACACCATTCTTGAAAGATGCGTAGCAGGCAAGACGAAAAATTCGAATGAAAGTCTGCATAGCTGCATTTGGCGAAAATGCCCAAAAGAGGTATTCGTCTCCAAAAGGAGGCTGGAAATAGCTGTAACAGATGCCATCGAAAAGTACAATTTGGGCTATGTGAAATCTCTTGAAGCGAAAGAGGACTCATGTCTAAATGACAGTTTTTCTTTGACTATTGCAGAAAGACAAGATAAACGCCGCATTTCTCAGAATATTTCTACGAAACAAAAGAAAAGGAAAAGAAATGCCACGAATACAAATGCAGCCTATAGTGCCGGTGCTTTTTAAATTGTTTTTATCAGACTTGGCAAACAGTTTTCTTGTTATGTGTAATTAGATTTGTTATTTTTTTTGAATTTTTGTAATTTAATTGTATTGAAATACTTTATTTTTACTCATTTTGATTAATGAAATATGTAATATATTATCTGGTTGATGAAATTGTAACGTCCCTTCTCCGAAACATCAACATCTAGTCGGCTTCTTTGTGGACCCGACACCCACACGTGCATCTTGCACCTGCAACGCAACCCCTTTTTGACCCCCGAGGAATCTAGCTCGTCGACCGGAAGATGAGGGGAGAGATGCTTTGAACTTGCACGGGAGCGGTAACCAACGAATCCTCCTCTCACAAAATAGTGGACTCTAACAATCTATAATTAACTTTAATAACTGTAATGTATCATTCTGTAAATAATATTCAATAGTTGTGACGTAAATAAATTCCATATTTAAATTAACCAAGAATACGCTACCGTTATTCTTTCAAACGTTACAGAAATAATAATGAAATACATTCTGCTAATTTACTTTAGATTTTATTGGAATGTTCTTGCTTACTCCAATTTTTATCACTATATATATTACATGTCAATGTGACTGTTACAATAAATATTGTAGAATCTTATACATATATTCTATGTTTATCATATCTGTATGATAGTGTTTTTCAAATTTATATGAATGTCTTTAATTGTTTTTAAAAAAACTAAGTTTTTTCCTTTAGAATAAAAATAGCTGTTTTTCTAAAAATGAAAGCTTCCTCGAAAACATTGAATTTTTGTATTTTAATCCCTTTGAAATACTTTATTTTTACTCATTATGATTAATGAAATACATAATATACTATCTGGTTGAGATAAAAAAAAATAAAATACATTCTGCTAATTTACTTAAGATATTATAAGAAAGTTCTAGCTTACTTCAATTTTTATCACTGTATACACCACGTGTCAATGTGACTGTTACAATACATATTGCAGAACCTTATGTATATATATTCTGCATTTATCTTATATTTGTATGATATTAGTGTTTTTAAATTTCAAATTCATATTTATTTCTTTTTTTTTTAAAAAATAAGTTAATTTCCTTTAAAATAAAAAAAAAAGCTGTTTTTCTCAGAATCAAAAATTTGCCTCGAAACCAAAACTCAAAATGTTCCATGCGTTATAATTTTTGTCGAATTATAACAAAACTTTCAAAAGTATTCATCTAATGTATACTTATAAATTCTTGGATGCATTGTAGTAATAGTGATAGGGTGAAAGGAGAAATTAAAGTTTTTTATGTAGGAAATCATTAAAATTCTTGAAATTTTTATATAAAAATTTGCGTTTACCCATATTTTGTAAATTATCATATAAAACATTACATTGTATGCATACATTTGTAAAGAATTGCTTAAAGAAGTTAAATCAGGTGAAAATATAAAATTAAAAAAAATAATAAAAACGCATGAAACGTTTTGAAATTTTTAAATTTTCGTTAAATTTTTTTAAATTTTAAATTTCTTAAAAACTAATCATTTTTTTCTCACCAAATTTTTTATATGGTTTTAGTTCTAAGTTACATACAGCCAGTAAAAATTTGGGGTATGTTTGTAAAAAATTAAAAAAATTTTTTTTTTACTGTCCACTGTAGCCTTATAAACGTCCGTCGGTGTCGTTATATAAAATATATAAGATAATTGTAATAACTAAATATATAATTGCATACTATTGTTCAGTAGAGTTTAGTTTTAAGAGTTTTTATTCAGTGTATTTTCCTTATATGCTCTAATAAGCTGTTGCCAATGAAATGAAAAGAAGTCATGAACTCATAAAAAATTCTTGGACATTGTGTTTTGTGAAGATTGTTGGACCACTGCTTTGTCGCAAAACATTTCGAGTCGCCAATCTACTAGGAACATTACCATTATGCGGTATCCATTCTGTGCCATCCCTAGCGACCAGTGGTGCACACAAAGGGGAGGTCCTGGGGTTCGCCCCCCCCCCAAAGCTGTCGATTCTAATTATTTATTCAATAATTAGTTTTTTACTGTGTTTTGTTCCCGAAAATCGACAAAATCAAAAGGAGCATAATACAAGAATGGTGAACTTTCGACCACGCCCCCCCCTGAAAAATTCCAGTGTGCGCTACTGCTAGAGACATATATATCAGGATTTACAGGAATATTATCAATTTCGTCTGCACTTTCTTCAGCTTCCTCGCAGTCACTTTCACGGAGGCTTATGTCTTCATCTGAATCAAAATTAGAACAAGACACAGCTCACTACCATCCAATTCATTCTCAGAAAAATTTCTCAACAAATTAACAATTTCATAGAGCCATCATTTCAGGGTGTCTGACAAGCACAAGGTTCGAAAACCGAATGAAATTCCTTTTATGAGAAAATGCTTTGTCACCCATCCGGTTCAGTGGTTAGCGATGCTGTGGCATAGGGCCTGGGTTTGAATTCCGAAGAAGACATGGATGTTTGTAAATGTGTAGTGCCTTTGTGGCATGAGGGTACTCTTAAATAGCCGTTGAGCCGCAAGTCCTCTCGTGAGGTTGGTGGAAGGGAAAGAAAGGTGGGAGGCCCTTGACCCCGGGTGTTCTTCTAAATTGGGGTGGAACCGAGCGAAAAAAATCGTACTGTCACCTGTATGGTGCTCAAGGCTCCAGCCAACAAATAGGTGTACATCTAGAAGCTTAACTTGTCTTATGCACTGGAAAAAATTTCCTTCCTTCCCTTAGGGAAGGACAAGACTACAAAAACAGCAAATGCTTTATAATGAAACATTTAGACCGGCTTTTCTCAAACTGTGGGGCATGATAACTCTACGAGGGGGCGCAAACATATTTAAAAGTCGAAAACAAAATATTATTTCAAAAATTATTATTTTACTGAAAGTAAACAAACAAAATATATTCTGACATAATAAAAATTAAATACACATTTACACTGATATTGCCACACGCATAATTTGCTACAAGTCCCGATAGCCGAGTTGGCAGAGCGTTGGACTGAACTTCCTCAGGTCTCGGGTTCGAATCCCGGCCCCGGCAGATTTATCCAAAGACTGGAATTTTGTTTCCGTTTTTAATGTATTGTTTCTCTAGGTTCTAGATGAATCCAGATCATTCTTTAGAGTGCATACTGGTTATTTCTCGAATATTCCGAAGTGTATAAAAGCAGAGTTCATCGCCAGTTGGGCATGTTCTCAGTCCAGTGTTGTATCGAGCTCCCAGCGTTAGAATAAATCTAATTGTTTGTTTAATTGAACTGTGTACTTCTTTCGAACTCCGTGACAAGTTTGGTGGAGGCGCGGGGTAATAATTACGTCAAACGTGGATAATAGCGACAACCTTCGCAGGAGCCTCCGGTTAAGAGGATTATCCCCCGAATTCGGACTGTTAAAAGAAAATAGTAGGAAGAGGACAAAAATGCCGACCGAGCAAGAAGCCAAGCCCGCTGTAGTAACACCTTCGTTACAGCAATGGAGGAGCCCATCGACCTTCCGAGGAGCGCCTGGGGAAGACCCTCTCAAATGGCTTAAAGAGTACGATCGAGTAGCCAACTTTAACAAGTGGGATGACATGATGTGCCTGGCTAACGTTTATTTCTTTCTTGACGGTACTGCGAGACAGTGGTATGTCAACAACGAAGACGCCTTAGATTCCTGGGAAGCGTTTAAAAATGGACTAAGTGGACTTTTCGGTGACCGTCAAAAATATACCAGAAGGGCAGAAGAACAACTAAAATGCCGAGCCCAGCGTTCAGGCGAGAGTACACAGTCCTACATACAAAGTGTATTAGGACTTTGCCAAGAGGTAAATCCTCTGATGAGAGAAGACGAAAAAGTGTCACACCTAATGAAAGGTGTTGCTGAGGATATTTATCAGGCCCTGTTGACGAGAGAAATCAACGACACAGCAAGTTTTATCAAATGGTGCAACTATATCGAAGATATGAAGCAGAAGAGAGTTGGTCGACCGAGATTTGAAAGGCTTCCAAACGTCGTACCGGTTGCATCCCTGACGGATGAGACTGATTTGGTCTCTCTTATTCGCACAATCGTACGAGAAGAAGTCCATCGACTAGTTAACCAGACGCAAGAATCTTTGGACTCCGATCCCCAATCCTTAGAAGAGATCGTTCAAGACGAAGTTGAAAGGGTTTTGGCCCCAGTGTCAACAAAACCTACAGAAACTAGACCACGACCAACATACGCCACTGTAACCAGGAAATACAGAGCTCCTGTTCAGAAATTCCCACCTGAACCAAGAAAAACAGATGTGTGGAGAACGGCTGACAACAGACCTGTTTGTTTCCACTGCGGACGTCCTGGACATGTAATGCGCTACTGCCGAGAGAGAAAGGCTGTCTTTGACAACTCTCGAAACCGCCGACGGAACTTCGACGACGTTGGCACTGAAGAAGAAATACGCCGACCAAACTCTTCTCGCCGTTTTACGCCATGTCCCACGAGAGGCCGATCCCCAATACGTCGTTACAGATCCCCGTCGCCATATCGCCGATCCAGTCAGTCGCCAGGCCGTAGGAGCGAGGAAAACTAAGGAGAGCGACCTTCCAAGGAGGTGAGGCCGCGTGTACTGGAAATCCTCCGTCGACCGCCAAGATGACTGGTAACCAACTAGACGTAATAATAGATAAGAAGCCGATACGTGCTCTAGTAGATTCTGGGGCATCGTTTTCTGTCATATCCGATAAGTATCGCCGATTTTTAAAGAAAGTTCTGTTTGCTGATGCCAAGAGCGTTATGCTGAAAGTTGCGGATGGAAATTTTGTTCGGCCGATAGGGAAATGTGTTTTACGTGTCCGTATAAACAATCGAGAACTGCCTTTTGAATTTATTGTTTTATCACATTGTAGCCATGACGTCATCCTAGGATGGGACTTTTTAGAGGCGTCTCAAGCCGTTATAGACTGTGGACAAAATGAACTTGTTCTAGAAGACATCTGTCGAGACTCCACAGCGCCTGACGCCTGGAATTTGTATGCCACCAGGGACTATACACTTAAGCCGCATTCTTTAACTAGAATAACAGTATCAGGATATCAAACCCGAGGAGACATAAATGTAGTTCTAGACGGCAGCAAACATTTGCTCTTCGAGAAAAATATTGCTACACCGTCCATGGTATCCACATATCGTAACGGAAAAAGTGATGTCTGGGTTACCAACCTGCAGTTCCGAAACCAAATCATCCCTAGAGGAATGTGCATAGGCCAAGCTGAACCACTAAATGAAGGGCATCTATGTGTTATTTCCGACACATCGGGTTGCTTGGATGATCAGCAAGAAACTTCGGAGTCACAGATGAATTGTTCGTTAATGATCGTCACCCGAGTTAAATGACGAACAGAGAAACAAGCTATCCGAACTACTCCGGAAATTTTCTGGGCTTTTCACGAAGACCGACAAGTCGACAGCCGCGAAGACGAATGTGAAACACAGGATTTTTACTGGTGATCATGCTCCAATCAACCAACGAGCCTACAGAGTCTCGCCGACTGAAAGACGCATCATTCATGAAGAGGTTCAGAAAATGCTTGATGAAGGTATCGTCCAACCCTCTGAAAGCCCTTGGTCATCACCCATTGTGCTCGTAAGAAAAAAAAGACGGTAGTTGGCGTTTTTGCGTCGATTATCGCAAGCTGAATGGCGTCACGAAAAAAAGACGTTTATCCTCTGCCTCGTATTGACGATACGCTCGACTGTCTGAAAGGTGCCATGTTCTTTTCTTCCATGGATCTCCGATCTGGTTATTGGCAAATAGAAATAGACGAAGCGGATCGTGAAAAGACGGCATTTATTACCCCGAAGGCTTATACGAGTTTAAAGTCATGCCGTTTGGTCTCTGTAATGCACCTGCGACCTTCGAGAGAATGATGGACAATTTGCTACGCCATTTTAAATGGACTATGTGTCTTTGTTACCTAGATGACATAATAGTGTTCTCAGAAACTTTTGAAGACCATCTTATACGATTAAGACTTGTTCTAAAATGTCTTCAGGAAGCTGGTCTTAAATTAAATTCAAAGAAGTGTCTTTTGCTGCCCAAGAAGTAAAGATTCTGGGCCATCTTGTATCTAGTAATGGCGTTCGTCCCGATCCCGACAAAATAAAAGCCATAAGAAATTTTCCCACTCCAAAGAATATACATGACATACGAAGTTTTCTTGGCCTTTGTTCATACTTTAGAAGATTTATTAAAGGTTTCTGTTATCTCGCCGAACCTTTGCAGTCGTTGCTGAAAAGTGGCGTGGAGTTTCATTGGGGTCCTGAAGAGGTGGAAGCATTTAACAGTCTTAAGAAAGCACTTACTTCGGATCCAGTATTGGGGATGTACGACGAAAGAGCTTCTACAGAAATCCATACTGATGCAAGCGAGTACGGTATCGGAGCTGTCCTAGTACAAATTCAGAATAATGTCGAGAAAGTTATAGCATACGCTTCTAGAACTCTGACAAAAGCCGAAAAGAATTATTCCACCACAGAAAGGGAATGTCTTGCCATCGTATGGGCTACCAACAAATTTCGGCCGTACATATTCGGAAAACACTTTACTGTTGTAACTGACCATCATTCCTTGTGCTGGCTCATGAATTTAAAGGATCCTTCAGGAAGGCTTGCCAGATGGGCCCTCCGACTTCAAGAGCATGATTTTGACGTAAAATATAAAACCGGTAAGAAGCATAGTGACGCCGACGCTCTTTCGAGAAATCCAGTGGAAGAGGAAACGGAAACATCAAATTTTTAGCAGTCACGACGAGTATGAACCTTGCGATGGAACAGAAAAAGGATCAAGACCTTGCGAAATTAAAACTTTTGAGCAACTCATCCAAAAACGAAGAATTTAGATTTATCGACGGTATCCTTTGCAAGAAGAATTTTGATCCAGATGGAAAGTTGTGGTTGCCAGTCATTCCTAAACATCTACGAGCAGACATACTAAGGCACTTTCATGACGCCCCCACCGCAGGACACCTTGGTTTCGCGAAAACTTATGACAGGATACGCAAGAGATTTTACTGGCCGGGAATGTACCGAAATGTCGTTCGGTATGTCATGCATTGTCGGGAGTGCCAAAGGAGAAAGTCCGTTCCTCAACGACCACCTGGACGTTTAGTTCCCATCCCTCCAGCTATAGCTCCTTTCCATCGCATTGGAATTGATCTCCTTGGGAGATTTCCAAAGTCTGCTCATGGAAACAAATGGATAATAGTCTGCACGGATTACTCAACACGATATGCAATAACAAAAGCCTTGCCGACAGCCGAAGTCGACGAAATAGCGAAGTTCTTACTTGAAGAAATTGTCCTCAGGCATGGAGCTCCTCGAGTAATTATCACAGATCGTGGAGCCGTCTTTCGATCCAGACTTGTTTCCTCTCTCGTCGACTTGTGTAACATTGATCATCGTTTCACAACGGCGTATCATCCCCAAACAAATGGACTGACGGAGCGCTTCAATAAGACCTTGGCCGACATGTTGTCAATGTATGTGGATGTAGAGCAGAAAAATTGGGATGAAATTCTACCATTTGTAACCTTCGCTTATAATACCGCTAAACAAGAGACCACAGGTTTTACGCCGTTCTATTTACTTCATGGTCGTGAAGCGGAAACGACACTAGATACAATGCTACCATTCTGTCCTAACGATTTTGATGACAATAACATCACCAAGATAGCAGCCAGAGCCGAAGAATCACGACAGCTAGCCCGAGTGCACACTCTGAGAGCTCAAGACAAAGATCGTCGACGTTACGATTCCAAACACCAAATGGTATCTTACGCTCCCGGAGATCTCGTATGGGTTTATACTCCAGTGAGAAAAGTCGGTCTCTCCGAAAAACTCTTAAGAAGGTATTTCGGACCGTATCAGGTGCTACGCCGTTTATCAGCCGTGACTTACGAAGTACAAGATTTTGATCCTGCTTCACGAAAAAGAAAACTAAGAGAAGTTGTCCATGTACTGCGTATGAAACCGTACCATGATCCCGCCGAGCAAATCGAAACCGAGGATATTCCTCCCAAAGAATCATACAAAGGACCCATCACTCGTTCAAGAATAAAGACCCTTGAACAAAATGACAGCGGGGCGCTGTCTTCTTTTTCGAAGGGAGCAATGCCACACGCATAATTTGCTACAAGTCCCGATAGCCGAGTTGGCAGAGCGTTGGACTGAACTTCCTCAGGTCTCGGGTTCGAATCCCGGCCCCGGCAGATTTATCCAAAGACTGGAATTTTGTTTCCGTTTTTAATGTATTGTTTCTCTAGGTTCTAGATGAATCCAGATCATTCTTTAGAGTGCATACTGGTTATTTCTCGAATATTCCGAAGTGTATAAAAGCAGAGTTCATCGCCAGTTGGGCATGTTCTCAGTCCAGTGTTATATCGAGCTCCCAGCGTTAGAATAAATCTAATTGTTTGTTTAATTGAACTGTGTACTTCTTTCGAACTCCGTGACAATATAATACACTTATAAATGTATCAGTACTGCTCAATGTATTTCATAATTAATTTAACAACTCTAAGTTAAGACCAAGTTAAATAATTACCAGTGCATATTATATTGTGACAAGCCCATGAGGTATATATAATCCCATGAGCTTGTCATGTATAAAATTATGTACAAAAAATAATACTCATCTTGATAATATATACGGTTTATAATTAATCCCTTAACTACCGATTAAAAGTTATGCGATTCGCTCGCAATGCGCGAGTATGTGATGCATTGGAGGAGGGGTAAGAAAAGGAATAAATATGCAAATCTACTGAAATAAGTAAATCCTTCGCAACCACTGTGATTATCCTTTTATTACATTTTAAAACCTTCGGAACAATTTTATGGATAGCAGCACACAGAAAATATTTTAATTCGGAAAGACGTATATATACGTCCGGAACAATTACCGCTCTGAATGAGCAAGGCGTTCATATACGCCGGCGGTACTTAAGTCTTATTGTAGATTTAGCGTCAAAGCATAGTATTATTGAATTTAATATCAATTGTATGGAGGGGGGGGGGCGTGGTGAAAATTATGATTGAATATTGGGTCGCAACTATTTAAAGTTTGAGAAGCACTGACTTAGACGGAACAATCTGTCTCATTTCCACTGTGAACCCAATAACACTGCATTCGAGGTCAAATAAATGTGAGTTATTACTTCAGAAAGCTTATTTTACTAATGGTATCTACTTAGTGAACTATCTTTTGCTGAACATTAGCTATTTATAATGATAAATTACCTTGGTGTCGAAACGACACCAGCGAACGTTCTAGGAAAATTTAGTTTCAAAATTTCTCCTAATTAACCTAGAGCCACAAACTAAACTTCTGTGTAATTAGTATGGAAAATGATTAAAAGTCACGAAAAATTTTCAAATTCTCTGCAAAAATGCGGAAAGAAAAATAAACTAAACAAGCTCCGGTGTCCATTCGACAGCGACGGACGTTCTAGTGTTAAAAAAAAGAATAATTTTGCCAAAAATTTTAATTTTACTTAAAAACCTGGTCTTTAGTTTATTTTTCTACATAACATCTACAAATATTAAGGCGCTTATTGTATCATACATGAACCGCAAAATCCCTTCGATCGCTGCCATCTTAACTTCATCGCAGTATTGATCCCCCCGGTGCTTCTTTTAGTGTAAAAAAAATTAATAAATAATCAATGTCATGTGCTGGCATTTATTGTATCCCCACAAAACAAAATATCCAAAGCCATGGCTTGGAATTTGTTTGAAAGCTTATCTTCTTCAATGACAAAAGTCAAACAGCTGCCTAAAAGTTTAAGTTTCGTGCAATTTAGTGAATGTTTTTGGAAGTCAGCTTGTAAGCGTCCAGTCACGATTTCATTAAGGGCATTTGTTGAAACTTTTGACAAAGTGTGTTTCACAGTCCGTGTCATTTTCAGTTATCTGAGGTTTTTAAATATGCAAGAACAAATGTCAAAGGGAATACTTCTGAAGTGACCTCAACAGCTAATTAACAAATGAAGAATTAGTACGTATTCTAAGAAAGGCGGGCCGTAGCCCTAAAGTGGCAATTCTTCGAAACGATACTTGCTTAAAAACATAGATTATAGTATATGAGAAAACATGTGGAACCCGCGCGCGGTTAATATGCGAAGAGAACTGGATTACTTCAATTGGTAAATACTTGAAAGTAATTACATTTTCCGCTATTTTCTAGCATAGCGAAGTCAAGATGTAATATTAAGGTCGGAACATTTTGCAACCTGAAAAAGTGTTCCAAATTTAAATCCTGTTTTTAAACAACACGCGAAATAGAATAATTGACATCAAAGAAATGCATCCAACATCTAATTCGATTCTTATCCAAGAAATGAATCCACGATGGTCTTAGATCTTTTGGGATGAGCTATAATTTGTAAAATATAACTCCTCATCTCTAATTGACGGCAACAGAACAAAGGCGTCACATGTAATATTTCCGAAGGTCAACCAATGGTTCCCATTCTACTATTCGGAGCTAAAGATAACCCGCTTCTGAAGAGTTGAATGGGTGCGATTGTCATAAAAGTCCATCGAAGAGGGCTATTATTCGAGATATTTGAAAACGGATTTTGATTGGTATAATCATCAATTAGTGAAAACAATAGGATGGCTTACCGCTTTCCAGCCTTTTGTCGTTTCCATTTCCGACAGCTTTCTTTCTGGAGGGGTGGATGGGGGGTTGAGACATGCTGGGGGTATGGTCGGCGCTGTTCATCCGGGGTCGCTTCAGCTTCAGGTGGTGAAACAAGGTCATCCTTACCTTACACCACCGCACAACTACAATCATGGCTCCTGTAAAACAGAAAAGATTGTGGTAAGTCATTTATGAAGTTACAACTCCCACATGCACATTAACATTTTAAATAGTTTTTAGAACTGTTACACACATTATTATGCTTTATCATATTGTCGATTACAATCATTTAATCCTTACAATCGCATTTAATGTTAAACTTAAATACGCTAGCACTGTCATTAAAAAATAATACTGGTGCGTGTGTGTGGTGTTATTCAAATAATTCTTGAGTTCAAGGGTGTCTTCTCCTGGATTTATTGGTAACATTAAATAAACTTCAATAAAATAAATTTTAATAAGCTTTAACAAATTAAATTACTTAGTTAAAATATTACTGAAATATTCTAGATAAAAAAATCCTAGTAAACAACGGCACCTGGTTACATCAAAACCAAGAACAAGATAAAGACTAAGGCAGAATCCGTTACATATGGTTTTCGTCGAGATAGACCACGCGGGGTCTGAACGTGGGGACAGCTACGCTCCATCCACTCAGAACCACCTGGTCCATATAATTCACAACAGTCCTGAATATGCTACATCTAAAGTGATGTACACTAGATACAATTGATAAAACCCCCCACAAAAATTTGTGAAAATCTAGCATCAGTTCAAACGCTTAGATTATCGTTAGAAATATACTACGTAGATGTTTAGGAAGAAATAGAGAAAACGAAGAAAAATAACGTGATGATTTTCATGCAGCTATGAAATAAGTACAAAATATTACACTAATTGTAAGACACCGTATGTTTCACCGTACTACTCACACCTATAATTTTTAATTGTATTTATAAATTTTAAGGTGCATTCGCCGTATAACGCACAATTAGTGCCTGAAGGTAAAATGCATAGGTAGAAATCTAATCTTTATATATGCTTCTCTTTTCTTTATTTTTCAAAGCTCTCATTTTTATATCCAGCGCACCCATAAATTTCAATTTTATTTTGTGTGTGTGTGTTATAAGTGCGCGTTATACAGCGAATTATACGGTAAAAATTATCCGAAAAAAAATTACGCTCTAACCAAATGCCAGCATTCAATATATTTTACACTTTTATTTATTACTCTATACTTATTAATCTGTTTCCTAAGTCTTATTCAACCACGTAAAATTGGGATAGTTTATCAGACAAAAGCTAATTGGAAGTGGAGAATGAGTGAAAAAATATTAGTACTAGTTGACTGAAACCCCCATTTTACGCTAGTTTAATTCTTATCAAATGTGTATTTATTCCACAATAACATGTAATAAGATCGTGTTTATTGCATCCTCGTAAACAAGTTCAAGTTAATGATTTATAAATGAAGTGACGTGGATTACTCACACAAGGATATGGTTATTCATAACCATTAGAGCGACATTTACAGTTTTTACTTTAAGAGAATGTAACAGATTTTTTTTAAAGTTACAGTAATTTTTTTTTCAGTTGTCTTTCCTGAATGTATTGTTTTAAAACAGGGAATACACATATACAGAGAAAGAAGGGTTGCAAAAAAAACCGGTTTACCCAGATGGAAAGGAAGAACGAAATGGATCAATTGACCTTTAAATTTTTACGAATAACGGATTTTTGACTAGGTCATATCCTCGAAATGAATGATGAATTTTAAGAGCAACGTGTAATTTTAAAAAAAGGTACAAAGACATTGAATTGTTATCAGTAAAATTAATGAGTCATTAAGATATAAAACTTTTTTAATTATGACAAAGTTAAGTATTGTAAAAATTTCTTAACTTCAAAAAATTATTTTAATTATCATTTGTTTAATAACAATTATGTATTCCTTGTACTTTCGATTCATTACTATCGTTGCTACAGATACACTTTTATTAAAATTACATCTTAAGCAAATAATAAATAAGTGAAGGCATTAATAACACGAAGTAAAAACGTTGATAATGAAGACATTAGTCCCAATGTTTTAAACAAAATCGGAAGAAAAAATTAGATAAAAGCACATTATATCAGATGAATAGCGGAATGAGACGGAAACGAAAAAAATCTCAGATTTTATTTCACGTTGGAATATTTGCGAATCTCTTAAACTGTATCAGAAATATCAATTAATTAGTAGACTTTGTGTGATTTTTAGTGGTATTTCTATATAATTAGGAAGAATTATGACTTAAAAGACATTTATCTTTTTTTTATTCATAAATAAATTTTCAATACTCTTTTTGATAACCGGTAGGAACTAAATGTTAATCAAATTAGTTTCATTACTTTCCAATGGTATTCAATTTATACAGTCGATTGTAAATAGAAGATTGCTATAGTATGCATCTGGAAGAGTTTTAAAAAAAATAGGGGGGAAATATTTAATGTTTCTCTACATATCTATAAATGTATAGATAAATAATTCAAAGAGTCAAAGAAATAATTAACAATTTTTGAGATATTTAGATTTAAGAAGTGTGCAATTTATATATATATATATATATATATATATATATATATATATATATATATATATAATTCCATTGGATATATTAAATTCTCAGTTTAAGATGGTGAGTGGAAAGCCCTTTTATGATAGCATTTCAGAACAATTTTATTTTCATTACTTACTTACTTTATTACACTTTAAAAGAAATAGTCATAATTTTTTTAAAAAAAATCCCAAAGAGAGAGAGATCGGAAGGTTTTTTTACGTTTTTAAAAACACTCAGATCATTATCAAATGAAACATTTACAGGATGAAATCATATAAAAAAATACTTTTCTGCTTGTAACAATAATTGGAGCTCGTTAGCCCAACATCTGCAGAAAAAAATATGATTGGCTAGAAACACGAAGTTATTACCTTGTACATGTTAAAAGAAAAAACGGATTATTTAGAAAATATTTTGAAATTTTAAAAACACTATATTATAAACAAATGCATGAGTTATAATGCCACAATTTTTTTAAAAAAATGAAATATTTTTTCTGTTCGAAAATGTGCTCCGCGTTAAGTATATACTATTGTGCATATGGCGAAAACAGATTTTTAAAAGAGTAACAGCGGTATTTTTCGTCTTTATTTATTAAAACTTAAAATAAGATATTGAAGCATTTTTTTAAAATACTTCATAAAAATTGAAGTAAGAAAACTATCAAAACTTAGAAAGAAACGCGACTTCCCTAGCTCCGCGGAGTGTCTCAAACGGCAGAGAAAAATTCCGTGAATGACGAATGTCAGCCCACCCCCTCACTCGACAGACATTAGGCTCGCCCACGCCACAGGGCATTGACCCAGCTCTCTTTGTCTCACAAGACAGACTCAAGTGCCTGACCTTTTTCCCACTCCAGTTACGATATTGAAAATGGAGCCGATCGAATGCCGCCCGAGAAAATTCCACTTCAATCACACAGTCAGTAGGGAAGTAGAGACGAAAATAGCCAAAACTGAATAATTTCTGTTCTCCCCCCTCTTCTCTTCTTACTTAGAAGTCAGACAAAGAACTTGAATGAAACTTTTTCTGGGAAAACTGAAGGAAAATAAAACTAGATGATTCAAGGTATTTGATATCGTTCGTTTATCTATTTTTGTATCAAGTTGATTTTTAATTTTGGGAGGGAAATAAATCTTTTTGTTGTATTTTTTGACACTTTGAAATAATGATGTTATCTGCTGAATTATATTCGGATTATTAGTCGCTTTTAATTTTAAGTTGATTTTAATAAGCAAAAATAAGTACGTCTTATAATTTAAAAGGGGGAAGGGGTACGAATTAAAATTTCAATTTTGGAAACAAAATTATAATAATTCAAATTGACGGGTTTTTCTTCTTTTTTTTTAGTATGATTTTCAATATTTTAAATTAATGTTTCAGCAAATCGCTAATTTGTATATTCTAAACACATATTTTACCTTAAAATGTTTTAAATCTACTTCTTTAAACATTTAAAAGAAATATGGTATTTTTCTTAAGATTTACACTGAAAAATTCAAGAAATATATGATTCATTCTTTCAAAGATTTTATGAAAAAGAATTATGTGTAATATTTTAAGCCTCATTTTTAACAATTTTACGCACAAATTTTAAGATTTTTATTACATATACAATATGATATTGGATCACGGTTATATTAAGGGGGAAAATATTATCAATCGCGAGAAAAACTTACCGAAGCGGAAACGATGTTCAATGGTATGGAGATCATAATAATAATTTTTAAAAAATTATTACAAAATTTAACAATGCCACAAAAGGGTCAAATTTTCGAAAAAAATGAAAAAAATTTTGGGCAGATGATTTTAAAATTAAAATAAAACGAATTTTCTTCAATATCAATAACCGAAAGTGATGATTACTAGTACAAAGTACATTGCAACACATTTCATAATCCCAGCTCTTTTTCGCTACACCATTGAATCTGTCCCATCCAAGTTTTTTTTCCAACTTTCTATTTATCGTGCACTGTCATTTCGACAATAGGTTTTTTTTTTTTAAATTTTATGTTAATGAAGCTGTAAAATGTACCTAATGTTTTTTTTCCTTCTAACTATTTAGTAGGTGTCATCAAATCGCAATTTAAAAATATTACTCTTTGACATTTTACCATAAAAAAAAGTTCAAATACCTTAACCATATCTCCCTTAGTACTTAACACCAAATTTAATTTTTCGTTTTATTTTCCCCTTCACCTATATACCTGGCAACATCTTTCCCGTATGGGTAGGTTTTGAAATTCTAAAATGAAATTTTCTTTCGCCCTTATGTATAAAGCATCAACAAAAACGTATACATTTTATCATTATGCCTTCGATGGCGAGATTGAAGCTATTGCAGTATAAATCAAACCACTGTCCCAAAGAATCCCCAAATTCAACAGGGCCAGTGGCGCACACAAGGGGGGGTCCTGGGGGCCGGACCCCAAAGCCCTTGATTTTTTTTCCGATTGATTATAATTCCAAGTATATTGTACGTAAAATTCAATTTATTACTTGTTATTAATGATTAATTTTATTAATTAATGATAATTATTTATTCAAAAATTAGTTTTTTACTGTGTTTTGTTCGCGAAAATCAACAAAATCAAAAGGAGCATGATACAAGAATGGTGAACTTTCGATCCCGGACCCCCTCCCCCTGAAAAATTTATGTGTGCGCCACTGAACATGGCCGTAATCTTTTCCGACTCTAAATCGTCATTACTAACTCTATATCAAAATTACTTTTGTAATTCACAAAGAAGTTTAAAATGCAGATCGTTCTTAAAAGATTTTATTCATAAAACCCCTTTTCAGCGGATACTGACCCATTGTGACATTGCTGGGAATGAGCATGCTGACTTACTTGCTAAGAAAGGAGCTTTTGTGATCCAAACACCCGCGAGGATTTCAACCTTTAATTCCTTAAGGTTTTTTTCTGATATGGGCTTTGAGTATAATTTTAAAATGAGAGTTGAGGAGATGTCGAAGGACAAGGACTGGGCAATCGTGATTAAGAACCCGTCCTGGTTCCCTGGGGCTTCTAGAAAAGCTGCTGTAAGCTCATTTTAGACTTTTGACAGGTCATGATTGTCCGAGGTCTCATCTCTAGAGAGCTGCTATCCCCAATTCACCGGACTGTACTCTGTGTGACTCTGGTCAGCCTATGGCCGCTGAACCCTGGTCAGCTGAATCCTGCACTAATTAGTCTTGATTCAATTGTAGAAAAATATTGTAGAGCACGTGCACTAATGGCATAGGTGCTATTGTAGTGTGTGGCATTTGTAAAACAAAATAAATAAATCATTTCATTGGGAATCCTAAATTGAATAAGTTGTTTGAAACTCTACTTGATGAATCTGAATAATCTGATAGCAAAGCGGAAACACACATTGCACCCCCAGTTAGCAAAGTCATTAACGTCTAAATCTGTTTCTACCTCTAAGTATCATCAAAGATCTGAGTCATTCAAGTTGTAGAGGAAAAAAGAAAACCGGTGCCGAAAAAAAATGACAATTTTTTTTCCTCCTCAAACATGAAACCTTTAATTTGTAGAAGTATTCGCTTCTAAGTAAGTAATATAGAGTTCTAAAATAGAATTTCTCTCTCTTTTTTTCTTACTCCTTTTTTTCACAAATAAGATAAATAGTCATCATGATTTTGAAAAAAAGGGGCGACACTAGCGTTGCGCATTTCCAAGCCTTTGGCACAAACACACATTTCTCCAACTGTTCCATATTTGCAAGAGTTCCATTTCGTAAATTTGTTCCTTCCGCTCGATTTTTTATTTTTGTGAATGTCAATCAAAACGACAACATGAGATTGAAACTGGGAAGAAAAAAGGCAACATTGAAGAAAAATTGTAACAAGGTTTTAAAAAAAAGTACTGAATCGTGAGAATTAAATCAATTTTCAACCAAAACTTTTCAAAAACTGAATTTTAATACGGAAAACACTTAAAAATAACTTTAATTACTTTCGTTATGAGGGCAGGAAATGTAATACTTTTACGGAAGATAATACTTTAGGGGCCCAATTTGCATGCCTTGATTTATTTTCGAGGTAACTATACGCTAAACTCACTTTCAAGTCCTCGATGGTTCATTTAAAAATAATTTTTATTAAATATTAAGCAAATAAAATCGTTTATAAAAGTATTTCATATGATTTCACTAAAATAACAATGTGTACAAAGTCTTGCATCCAAAAATTGAGTTTTGAGCCTAAGCTGTAAAATTTATCATGGTAAATTACACAGCAGTTTTTTTTATTCTTTACAATATTATTTTTTACTAATAAAAGGTTATAATTGTATACATAGATTTAACAATATCGAAATGAGAAACGGCTTACAATATTTCAATTCCTACTATTAGCTCACTCTCTATTTATTTATTTATTTATCTTGTTCAAATTTTCAATTGTTAATAAAATACTTTCTATTCATCCAATTAAGTTCAAATAACTTTTTTTAAACTTGTAGTGGATGACACTTGATGTTAATATAGTTTTTTTCAAACATTAATTAATTAAATTAATTATTAGTTTTTGACGCCAATTTAGATTCGTCTCTCTTGTTGTAACAATGTAACTGTTAAAACAAAGACAAAAGTTGGCGTCGAAAACCAATTTTTCAGCTAAACCGAGTGTGCATTGTTACAACAATGCAGACAAATCATGTTCTTTTTTCAATTCCTACTATTAGTTCATTCTCTCCCTAATTTATATATATATATATATATATATATATATATATATATATATATATATATATATATATATATATATCTTATTCAATTTTTCAAATTTTAATAAAATACTTTCTATTCATCCGTTCGAAGGAGGAGTTGACTAAAATTTTTTTTTATAATACTTGTTATGATTTAAGTTAATTTATCTAAACAATATAAAAAACTGAAGTTTGAAGCAATATTTTACTTGTATATAATATACTTCAATAATAAAATTCATGCTTATAAAACATGTTACCTGAAATATGTCTTTTGTATAATAACTGTTACTAATCTACCTTAATGAAAATCAACTTCATAAAATATAAATTAACTGAAATAACCTGGTAATGGCAGTGAGATTCAGAAAAAAAATACACAAACAGCCACGATCAGAACTAAAGGTCGTTTCGATCGTGCCTGTTTAGACACGTTAAGACAGTTTTTACTCTAAGTTTAGAGAATTTTTCCTTGTATAAATGAATGGGTAATGTTTCTTGTAATTCACAATGATATCTTAAGGCACGGATTCAATATTTAAAGAGTCAATTTTTTTCTTTTATCAAAATTTTTAAAAATGCTCACAGATTGTACATACACTTGCTAGAAAAAGTCTGCGTTCACCCATAAGAAATCATACAGCAAAGATAAAATGTAATAGAAATATAATTTTTTTTCTAACAAAATTTCATCAATTTGTTAACTATTATTTAAATACTGAGCACGCAAGATTTCGTTAATTTTGAATTAAAACTACTTAGGATAACGGGAGTTCTGTCACAAAACACACAAATAGTAGGCAGAAAAAGTCTGCGTTCACTATTTGAATATTCTTGATTCTTGGAATTTGTATCAACAGGTTATAGGTTAAAATAGTTTTTGCATTCAGTTATCAAGTAAAATAACTTAAGAAAATTGTGACGCAATAATTCTTACGTTTTTGTGAGATACGAAGCAATTCAAGGTCATGGAAATTAAAAAGAAGGAAATTAGTATCAGTGAGAGTAAAGTCATTGTGGAAATGTAAAAAAAGGGAAAAAGTCGTCGGGATATAACCAGATCCGTGGGACGGCAGTGTTTCTATCCAGCATGTTATTTATAACTTTAAATCCACAAGTGTTTACACATCCAAACCTCGTTTAAGTCGTCCATCTAAACTCACAATCAGAGAAAAACGAAGTATGACATGAATGGTGAAAAAAAAATCCGTGTTTGACTGCAACTCAAATAGCAACAGACATTCAGGAGAAGCTTAACAGAAATATTTGGGAACTGCAAGAAAAATCTTGAAAAAGGCCGGATACCGTAGTCGAGTGGTTCCTAGAAAACCTTATACTTCAATGACCAACCGGATTAAGCGGGTAGATTTTGCAAAAGATCATATATACATAAGGTTCTGGAGGACTGTGATATTCTCTGATGAGGGCAATTTTTGCATCTTCGGCATAAAAGGTCGTAAATTAGTCTGGAGAAGACCTTGTACAGCGCTTCAAAAAGAGCGTTTAGTACCAACGGAGAAAGCACGGCGGCGGTGGACTCATCGTGTGGGGGTGCATGGCGAGCAATGTTATTGGCAAGTTGGAGTATATAGAATCAATTATGAACAAATATGATTACTTTGATGCCTTAAAAAACATCAAAGGAAAGTGCCACCAAACTCGGCTTAGGATAATCGCTTCGTTTCCAACACGACAACGATCCTAAGCACACCGCTGAGATTGTGAAGCTTTGGCTCTTGTATAATGTCCCAAATCAACTGAACATGGCCCCGTATAGTCATCTGATCTAAATCCTACAGAACACCTATGATATTTGCTGGAATATAGGATTCGTCAACTCAATGTATCTAGCAAGGATAATGCTAAAGAGTGTTCTTAAGGACCAATGGGAGAAGATAAGCGCTGAAGAAACCACCAGATTTGTTAGTTCAATGTTGAAACGACTTCAGGAGGTTATCCAACCAGCTATTAAATAGCTCATTATTCCCTTTTTAAATAATTTTTATAGTTACTACTAAAACAGTGAACGCAGACTTTTTCTACTTGATTTTTGTTAGTATCGCTACAAACCTGTCTTTATTTTAAAATCTATGAAGGCAAACCAAAATTAATTTTATTATTCTGATAATAACTAAATAAAATACAACAAAATTTTTTTTAAAAAATTCCAGTTTTTAAATTTTTCTTTTCGTTGTTCATGTAAGCAATAGTACGTGAACGCTGACGTTTTCTAGCTAGTGTATATTTTATCACGCGTGCCGAAATTCCAAGACATAGAAACAGAAAAGATTTTACTTCATTTTTCCAGCTATTTTCAATACTTAGGTACATTTGTCTTATGCCGAGGAGTAAGTTATATATATATGACATGTTTTGATGCCAGAATCAGACTTAGTTTTTTAAAAATGGATCTTTATTCGATGAAATCGGTACAAGTTTTGACACTGAGAGGGAGAGCGAAAAAAAAAACGCCAAAGTGAAATCTAAGTGTTTTACCACTTAAAAAGCAGATGTGATAAGTATCGCGGATTTTATGAGTGTACTTTAAAGTTAATGCTGACATATGGGCTATTAAATATAACGATCTGGAATTAGACATGTTTATTGGCTAGGCCATATGTTCGGAAGAAATAAATGGGTGATTAGTTTGATACTTGAAGATCAAATGAAAAAAAATATGAGTTAATTGCTAGATAGGGAATTTAACTTTTAATATAATTTAATAATTACTAGATATATATATGTTTAATTCTGATGAGAAATGGAAGAACCAAGAAAAAGGGTGAACTAACTCCATTCTGGAGAAAGAGCCAACTTCCTTTTAAGGTATCCGACTATCGGAACCGTGATTTTGCAAAAGCGTATAAATGGATAATATTTATGATATTTAGTGTCACTTAGATTAGAAAATGTATATAAAATTGTTTTAAGAATAGTATTACAATAAAAATTATTCAAGAACAATATTTTGACAAAAAATGAACATAGAATGACCCATTTTCAAAATATTCTCCTTTTGTGAAAAATGCTTCTATTATAATAATAGTTTGCCTGTTCTATTATAATATAGTTTGCCTCCGACCTCTGTACAGAGGCTCAACTAGAATTTTTGAAATATATAACTTAGAAGTGTGTTTATATCCATGTTTAACGACAACAGAAGGGAGAAATTTTAAGAAAAAAACGTCGATAATTATTTCAATTGGTTGTAACTCTGAAAATAATGTGAATTTTTCAAAAATCCCAGTTGGGCATTTGTACAGAGGTTTGAGATATATACAGGCAAAATATTATTATAATAGGAGTATTTTTCACAAAACGAGAACATTTTGAAAAAAAGGTTATTCTAAGTTAATTTTTTGCCAAAATATTGTATTTAAATAATTTTTTTTGTCAAAATGTCCTTAAAACAATTTTATACATGTATTCTAATCTAAGTGACACTAAATATAATGGAAATTATCCATTTATGCGCTTTTTTAAAATCACGGTTCCGAGCGTAGTCGGATACTTTAAACGAAAGTTTCTGAAATTCTGTAAAGGAGATGTTATAGATAAAATGACATGAGTGTAAAGAAAACCTAAGGAACAAAGAATAAAACAGAATCCCGACAACATGATCATTATCGTAATATAAATATTTTCGTTAGCATTAGAATTACATTTAAAACATGACTATTCTAATAACATATGTAGATAGCATTATTTCATTAATAATCGTCTCTTAGTAAAGACTATTTATTTTGATAGCAGTATTGCCACGTATGAATGCAGAAACCATTCTTAATTGTTAAAAGGCTATCATATGAAAAGGAGACGGAACCATATAATTTTGTAAAGTAACATTTGAGTTCAGATATATTTGACTTAGACCAGAGCAGCTAGAATCAAATAATGCGCAACTATAGAATATTGGCAAGCTATGATGTACGTAGGTCTCAGAATTTCAACAAAAGCAGCCGCAAATGGCTTTCAATGGCAATAGAAGACTTATACTGAAATTAAGTCCTCAAGGCCTAACATGGAACTCAGGACTGTGCTCGAACCATCACGCATGTCAAACTGAGCTTAAAAGCTATATAGCTATAGAAAAAATTGCTTCAATGCGATTATAACTTGATTATAATTAGATTACCTATTTTGTTTCGTTTAGCACCAAAAGAAATCAGGCATTCTCTTTCGAGTCTTTTATATACGTACATAAGAGCATGATACGATAAGTTTGAAAGCCTTTGATGCATGCCACTGAGTGGAACCTTAATAGTTCTATTCATTTGTACCGCACAGTTTTAACTTCAGTTTTATACATGTGGTAATAAGTTATACGAGTTAAGGTACTGAAATTACAGCAAAAAATTGTGTTCACTCGACTAACACTTAATTGATTTCAAATAATGCTTTAGAAGAAAAGAAAATTAACATTTTGTGACCCTCTCTCTTCAAATGTCACAAATAACTTCACTAGAATCGATTTCTGCCGTTCCACAGAGAGTTCATCGTTCGATAGTTCAGCACATGAAATCATAAAACCTAACAGCTGAATTTTTTTTAATCTTAACTTAATTACTATTTACGTATTAAATAATAACGGTAAGAGGGAAAAGAAATGGTTAAGAGGGGGGGGAGTAAACAAAACTGCTGAATCATTTCCAAATGCAAAACAAAGTTCCAAATGCAAAACAAAGTAAAAGAGAAATAAGATTCTACTTCCTTAGTTTCCTCCTGGCAACGAACTCTAGTGAATAAAATGAATAAAAAAAGTGAAATTCGTCCCAGTAACACAGTCTACACACAAAACTCGTTTTAAAAATTGCTCATCAGAAAAGAAACCGGTCAAACCGTTAGAACTGTATTCGTTTGTTTACCAAAAACTTTTCCTTATTAGCTCTGCCATCTGTCGGTATAATTCGTAAGTTAAATCTCACCTGAAATTTGACGATGCGCAGATCGGTTGGAGATTTAAGTTTAAATGTGTCGATAATTTTAAATCTGAGAAATAAGTCATTTGAAATGAAAAATAATGTATGTAAAATAAAATTTTCTCAAAACATTTTGAAAAACATTCCATAACAATTATCAATTACAAAAACATCCTCTACTTGATTCCCAAAAATGCACATTTTTCCTGTATTTCATAAAACACGCGTCATGCTTTAAATTCAAGTTGTAGTAAAATTTTAGTTATA
Source organism: Trichonephila clavipes (assembly GCA_019973935.1). Taxonomy (NCBI): domain Eukaryota; kingdom Metazoa; phylum Arthropoda; class Arachnida; order Araneae; family Nephilidae; genus Trichonephila; species Trichonephila clavipes. The sequence goes on along the minus strand of BMAU01001371.1, from coordinate 615,304 downwards.
ATGTTTTCCAGATGAAAATAATTTCAGTAATTAAAATTAATTATATAAAAAAACACATGGTGTGTGAAATAAGAATATATTAAAAAGAAATTTTTTAAAACACAAATAAATAGAGTAGGATAAAAAATAGAAAGGTGAAAACACAATACCTTTTCTGATTCAATTGTGAATTAATTCTTAGAAAGGATAAGAACATTTTTCAAAATATTAGAAAAATATAAAGTCCAACAAAAAATTGACTCTCGAAAAAATCTTGTAAGGAGAAATCATTTCATAAAAAAAAGAATAAAATAACATTCAAATTTTTTTTTAATATTCATTTTTAATAATCTAAAATCAAGTATTAATATTTGAGTTAGTGATAAACTATACATTTATAGTTTGCCGCCAAAATATTATTCAAACATATAATTTTTATATATTAGTGGCCATATAACCAGAAGCTAGTTGCAACAACATTTATAAATTGTGTACCAAAACAGTAAATTGTCCAGGTCGTAAAGTAAATTTCCGGAGAGGAGGCGAGAGAAGTGAAATGAATACACTTATCGAGAGAATGAAATTCTACAAGCACCAGCTCCCTCCCCCTTCAATAAATGGGCTTAGAGAGGAAGTAACGTAATATCGACCTTGTACCGTTGGGTTCATTGCCCTCTGGAGGGGGAAGGCAATCGATTTTAGCCCAGATGGCGTACCAAGATCGGGCCAAGGTCAATCACACTCCATTTAGGGTTCGTTATCCTGTACCACCATCACACTGAGTCTCATACAAGTGGAGAAAAAGTGAAACATGTGTTGCCTGACTCATTGATAGTTAAGTTTACATTCAAAGCATTATCTCGTTGTCTTTCATCAGAAATATTGTGTTTTGTTTTATTCATGAATGTACACATAAAGGTAGTTGATCGCATATATTAGCACACTGGTCTCAAATTTATTAATTTTTCTAAATGAGATTGAGGACAAATAATATTTTTGATTAACTCATCAGATTCATATATTATTAAGAGAGAATCTAATTATATAGAATGAAAAGAAAACAATATAAAAACTAATAATTTATAAAGCAAAAAAACTCGTGAAATATTGCACAATAAGCCTTATTTGTATTCGTAGGTTCTCTAAATAGGTATACACATACTATTATTCTAAATATTATAGTGTACCAAAAATTTGTTTCAGAAAAAGATTTTTAAAAATTCTCACAAGAAGGAAAGGGGAGAAAAATAAGCCAAAAGGAATTAGTTTAAAGCAAATGGGTTTATAATTCACGTGACGTCATAGTCACATGGCAACAACAATCACGTATTTCCAGCCAATCAGTTCATAAATTCATGTGACGTCATTGTCACACTAAATGCAGCGTTTCCAACCAACCAGTTCATGCGTTTCGCTGTTGCCAACTTTTGATTTTCACAGAAACTATCTTTTAAAAAGTGCATATTTGTCAACAATAATAGGTAAGTAAAATACACTTACTTTAAATATAAATAAAGTATAATATAAAATTTTTTTTAATTTTGAAATTTTTTTCAAAAATTTAAATATTTGAGCATTTTTCTTTACCAATTATGACATTTGCAATTTATCTAAATTTTACAAGTAGAGCAAATACAATTGGATGTAAGTTTCGAATTAAACACAGAACATCCGATTTCATTTACCATGTGACGGTCATGAATTTAGATCATTGATGTAACCCTATTTCCCATAAATATACACATATATGCGTGTACATTTTTAATTGACATATACCAACTTCAATGAAACTTTATCTTAAGACAGAGAGCTAATAATTTATTTTAATATCTTTTTAGAGAGGTAAAATAGTATAAAATTATACTTCAAAAGTTTAGGCTACAATTCAAGTGACTACTTTCATTTAATTTACCGTTCAATTAATTAAAATCAGAACATTATGGAATATACTTGTGTCGTTCCTTCCAAAAATAACTGCGTAAAACATGATCTGTAAAATCTTTATAAAAAAACTTCGTATCTGTTCAGAAATTACTTTCCTGATAAGGAAAATAAACACGTGAAATTGCTCGTTATTTGAACATTTACCAGAAGTTCAAAGAACACCTGCCAATTCAGAGATAAACAGACATCTGACCGTCTGCGATTGTCTACTGACATCACACGACTACGCCACAGACAGCATTCTACAAGATCTAGACATTTTCCTAGCAGTAAAATATAAATTTTTCTTTATTTTTTCCTGAAAAAAGAACATATTATTAAACGTTCGGAATGTTTTTAAAACTTAATTCTAGTAATTTGTTCACTCAAAATTCTATACTATAATTAAATTTCTTTTTTAAAAAAAGAAAATCATTTGTCTTCTGACCTACCAAAAAATACGTACTTTTTCTGAAACAGGCAGACGTTCTCAGGAGATTTTTTTTATTACATCCCTAGTATCAGGCTGGAAATTTAATTTTCTTAAAACCACTTCCGGCGATATACTTTTAATAAAAACATTTTTATTTTATAGTGTTTACAAGCAAACATCTGTTTCTAACGGTCTGGCGGCAGCATCACTCCGCCAGCGGCTTCCCTCGGCGCCCGTTAGCGATTGCGTTTAACTTCAAGAGTTCGTGCTCTAAAGAGAAATATACTAATATATATTTTTTCTCTTTTAGCATTAATTTTTCCTGCCTCTGAAAGATAGAATCAAGTGCTCACTCTGGTTTGAGATTCAGGACCCTAATGGGGCTTTCTGTTTGATAGCGTCCGCGGTTATTTGGGTTTGTAGAGAAACAAAAGCGTTTTGAATATCTTTTAGAGTAAAGAATGATGCATTGTGGAGCTCATAATTTCAAATTGAAAAATTAAAACAAATGGGCAGGTGAATTAAAACAAAGTTTTTCAATTTCCTTTTTCAAAGAATTTTGTTTTTCGTTCATAAAAATGCACTTTTCTTCAGAATACATATAACATGACAACATCCTAATCGGGGACGTTTTAAAGACTCTTTGAGGACCCGGCCTCAAAGAATATTTTTTGCGGCGTTGGGCCCTGTGCAGAAGTAGACCCTACCTGATATCTTTAAAAGTAGACAGTAGCATACATTGTGAAATACTCGCTCAACTGGTAATTTGAAACAAAAAAATGTGCACGACTCACAAACCGTCTTGAACGATGGCTGCATTTCGACTAAATGAGTTGAATGATTGCTCATGGTATTAGGCTTAGGCCTAGACATGGACAATGGTCATCAAATAATAATAGAGTCCTACCTCTTTTGCCAGTCAACATGCAGTTTGAAATTCTGTTCTATGAAGAATATGTACAGAAATAATATTTGACCATTAAAATTATCTGGATCCTAATCATATGCATTCCATCAACACTTTTCAGCGAATGTTCGAGCGAGTATTGTGAATGATTGTGTAGTCAAGCTCCTATATATTTCCAACATACGCGCCTTCGATGGCCCACGCAATCGTATTTTTCTGAAAAAGACTTTATTAGAATTGCAACAAGGTGTTCTGATTATCGTATGTACACAAAATTGAGAGCCGACTCATTCTACTATGGATGAATGTTCTAAATAACATTTGCAATAGAGACCACTAGATATATTTAGACACAATTATTTCTTTAAGATATTTTTATGGGGCATTTAAAGGCCGCTCTAAACGAGATGCTAATCTAAACTAGATTCTATTACGAAATTCATTTCATGACTATTTATTACGGCTGCAAGCGTGCAAAAAATAGCATTTTGAAGCTGTTCACTAATCACTTCATTGACACTTCTCTGCTTTTATTTCTGTCGGAGTTCACAATTTTGAGCATTTATCGAAAGCATTACTCCAAAGAAATCTTTTGTGATGATGTTGCCAGCACATATTTCCTCCTTGCACTTCTCATTTCTTTGTATTTTGTTTCGACGCGTCACATACACCCGTTTTAGTAAGCTGTACCCTTACTCAAAATTTGTATGAAAATTTTAGAATACCCCAGCATACAGTGGCGCACACAGGAATTTTTCAAGAGGGGATCCAGGTTCGAAAGTCCACCATTCTCGTATCATGCTCTAATACGACACCCAACATATTCTTTTGATTTTGTCGATTTCAGTACCAAATTAATTATTGAATAAATAATTCGCACTAATTAATAAAATTAAATATTAATAACCAATACATAATTTGATTTTACGTACTATATACATAGTATTATAATCAATCGAACAAAAATTCAAGGGCAGTAGGGGAAGGTCCGGAACCCTCCCCCCTTTGTGCGCGCCACTGCCTGTATATAATGATCATGTATATGAAGTTAAAAATATTGTAAACCACAAGAATCTCTTGACAGATTTCGCATAATTAGTTCGTCTCCAAACTGCATTTATTCTCGAAACCAAAATTACAGCTTTAAACAGCATAAGAGAGAGAAAATTGCTGCTTATAAATTATTTTGCAATCGGAAAGCGAGTAAATATAGAAAATAAGCTTAAAATATTTTACTAGGAATTCAATGTGATAGAAAAAAAACTATCAGTTTCCTATCGAACAAAGGACAGAAATCCGAGTGAGTGAGATTTATATTATTGCAATACTTCGGTTACATGAGTTCGTGACCACACGCGGCCACACCGAAATTCAGGGGGTGCGGGATAAACAATAATTTAAGCACTAGCACACACGACAAAGAAAAGAAATAATAATTACGTATTTAAATAAGTCAGTGATCAAACGAAAGAGATTAACGATTCATATTGTATTGTCAATTCATTAAGTCATTGATATAAAAATCCTAACCATTTTGCTTCGTTTATTTCAATCGAATGAACAAGGTCACGTAAATAGTTTTAATTCTAACAGAACCGCTCCGATACACTATAATATTCCGTGATCATAACGTAGTTAAATGATAGGTGAGAGTGTAGTAAGCATTTCGTTCCACTCGGGCGAGCGAGAGATCATGTTTCACGGCCGTCGAGAAACAAGGTCGGCAGCCACAAAGGGAGTAACCTTGACATGAACTGCGTGAGAGAGCGTTCCTCTCGCGCGCTCGTTCGCTCCATCTTCTTTCACTTTTTTTCTCCTCGTCCACATTCGGTAGTACAGTTCAAAGAACGGCTGTTCACAGTTGTGTTTATTGACTGCCACTAGCAACGAAGAGCTTTCTTTTAAGAATCATTTCTCCTTTAATTCTCGACAAGAGCAAAAAAATGTCTAAATGGCTTCGTTGATTTTTTTTTGAAGATATGCTAATATAAAACATTTTATTTTAATGAATAAGGTTTAACGTAATAAAATGCATATTAAGATGCCCATCGCAATCAGGATTCATCACTTTACGACAATTTGAATCGCCAAAGTTTTCATCACAGATAAATTAAGAATGATGAAAGGATTCGAATTTAATTTTGACAAATAAGCGTCGTACTGGAGCTAGAACTGTATTATTAGTGATAACGCTACGAGGGATTTTGAGGCAAAATTTCAAATTGATGTACAATAAATTCTAGTACGCCTTTTGCTGGTCTCTAATGGGTCCGATTTTCGAACACGCAAACCATGAGAGCCCTTTCATGCAAGTCAACTTAAACAGCGGCGTACACAAGGGGGAGGGAGAGGTCCTCGGGTCTGGACCCCCTTCCAAAGCCCTTGATTCTTTTTTCGATTGATTATAATCCTATGTATATATTACGTAAAATTCAATTATTTATTATTAATAATTAATTTAATTAATTAATGCTAATTATTTAATCAAAAAAAATTTTTTTTATTGTTTTTGATCATGAAAATCGACAAAAATCAGAAGAATATGTTCGGCGGCGTATTGGAGTATGATACCAAAATGGTGACTATCGACCCTGGAACCCCCCCTTGAAAAATTTTCGTGTGCACCACTGGCCGCACGTAATAGAAGAGTAGACAGTCGGACAAATTGCCTGGGTCCTTTCACACGTAGATAATTAGCACTCCCTGCTGTTCCACTCCCTCAAGCACTAGTAAATTATGTTCTCCATTAGTTGACTCAACTAAATTGATACTACGGAAACTATGCTCTTCATACGTGGCTACTTGCATATTGAAAATAAGGAACGCTTTTCATTGCTTCACCGGGCACAGTCATTGTACCGATGTATCTGATACTTCCTTTTCAGTCAACTTTGTGTTCGCGTGTGAAAGGATTGCTCTCTTCTTCACACTATAGGTGAGGTGACAGGAGATGAATTAATTGACTGGCACGAAAAGTTGCCTTGGGTGTAAAACCAGTTCTTCTACAAAGGTACTAATATCCCATATTGAATGAAATACGTAAACACATATATGTTTTGGATATAAATATATGAACGTGCATTTATTGCTAATAGATATATTTGACAGATCTTAAACAATTAATAAATGGGTTTTTTAAAGTTTTATCTGCATATTTACGTATTTTTTTAATATACTTTCGGAAAAAAAATCAATAACAAGCGAATTTTACTGAAAAGATAAATTTCCATCATGACATAAAGCAACGTAAGATCAACTTTAACAAAACGTGAATGCTTAATTTTTATTACAAAAAAGAAAAAAGTCAATAAGTAACCAAATTTAAAGAACAATATTTTGGCTATCATTGACTGAAATAATTCAGTATAATAACATCAATTTCTGAATAACAACAATTGCCAAGCAAATCAAGAACTAATAAACACATTAACTTCATTTATTTGAAAATGATTACCTTGAGGTCCCCAAAATATTTTATAAGGATATAGTTCTACTTAAAAACATTTTTAATGCTAAGTTTTAAAGACATAGTTAAGTATTTGTGGCATCCCCTTTTTTCTATCACAACGTAAGAATGAAAAAACTTTTTTAAGCAATTTGAAGAGTCTGTAATTTAAAATGGTTTTGAATTGGTTATCTGGAAACTTAAGAGTAGAAAATGATTTATAATGGGAATAAAGTCGATATATTTTACAGTGATCATTCTTTGCATCGATTAAAAAAAATAATTTATCTTTGTACATTTGAATTAGAGTTCCAGTGTCTAGTCATTATTCTTTATCATCATAAATTCTATTAAGAGTTTTTAAAAAATTGTTAGCTATGGTTTATTTTGCACCATTAAAACTATTTAAGCTTTTTCTCGCACCTTTTTAGCATTAGGCGTTGACAATAGTTTCATTTGGTTTCTTTCTTAATAATGACTCTCTAGCAACTCTTTTTGCAAACCTAAGAAATTTTCCACAAAATCTGGTAAATTATAAAACCAAAAGAATAGGGGGAAATGCTGTCCAGCCGATAAATATGAACATTAACAAGTAATATAAAAAAAAAATTTAAGTCAATTCCTACTTAGGTCAACAGAGAAAATTTTTGTTTTAGTTACTTTCTATTCCATAATTATAATTAATATAAAATGTATATACATGTGACAGAGTCAAATTTAATTATTCTGAAAAATAGTATTAAAAAATAAGAAATCACATTCTCGGAAATTAGCATAACCCAGGTGGAGTTCGAAAACATGACCTTTGGATTAGCAGTCCAACACGCTATCCATCGTTCTACAGTGACATAACTAAGGTGCTTCGTTTCTATACATGCGTTGGATTAGTATTTTCGTTTGTTACTATTTATTAATTTTTTTATTAAATTAATCAATAAATATTTTAAAAAAACTATTTTAACATCCAGTGTCATCCACTACAAGTTTAAAAAATGCATTTGAACTTGAATGGATGAATAGAAAGTATTTTATTACGAGTGAAAATTTGAACAAGATATAAATAAATATATAGGAATAGTGTGAACTATAATAGTAGGAATTGAAAAAAGAAATTCTCTAAATGCGTTAGATTGGGTCGAGAATACGAGATTAATTCAAAATGGAAAATTCCCCCGACGATCTTGACTTTTTTTGCTCATTGAAATCTTTTAAATTTCAGATTTTTCCTCCTACCGTAAAACGCCATTTCTAAATAAAAATCATTGATTCGTGTACCATTAAAAATTGCAACACATTTTTAAAAACACTTATAAAACAACATTAGTAAAAAAACAAAAAAAACATTTAATTTGCACTTAGGACTTCAATCCAGAGAAAAAAAATTAATAACAAACATTTGTCACAAATATTTTTTTCCCCAGCCACCCTAAAATCCTTCCTTCCTCCTAAAAGAAAAAAGATAATTAAGAAAATGAAGCTGGAGCATATTAACTCTTTATGTGCAAACGAAGAAAAGGACGTTATTTGAAGAACATCTGTCCACTCCGAAACTATCTACATTCACAGAGAGAGAGAAAAAAAAGAGGGGGGAGGATGGTAATGCCCTTTTAATGGCCACGTCAAGTCGTTAAAGTGTGACAGGGAACGCGCGACCCAAGATAACAACGATTTGCATGCGAAGGAAAAACCAGCTGCCTGTTTACGGATGTTTAAATATCCCCCACTTTTTCCTTTTATCTACTTCGGAGAGTCGCCACCAGATGCAGGCGACTTTTAAATTACTAGTTTGATTTTGCAGAGTGGAATATAAAAGGTATAAATGTCTTATAACTTGAAGCCGTAATTTGTTCTTCTTTAATAAAAAAAATTATTTTGAATAATCAACATGGATATCGAATGACGGATGTTTGGATAATGTATTTGGTAATTTGCAGTGGTCATATCTTATTTTTTTCCTTTTGTATTTACAGCAGAACCTAGGTTATTGGATCCAACATGAATTCAGTGCGGGTTTATCCATTGGGGGCTTGGGGTGGGCACCCAGGGGCCCGGATAAGCTGGACTTAACCAGATCTTCTGGTTATAATTTCCATCCACCAGTGCGAAGAGGGCCCGCAGGGCCGAAAATGAGCTTAAACCGGCACTGCATGAATTGGAGATAAGTAAGCAGGAATGGCTACTTTAATGGACTATAAGAGAAATTATTCCAAAGCAAGACCACACGGTAATGATTTGTTGTTAAAACTAAATGATGTGATTGAAAAAAAAAAGTTACAAATTAATATAATATATATATATAGAGAGAGAGAGAGAGAGAGAGAGAGAACAAATTCTAAAACACACACACAATATAACCAATTTCTCTTTTTTTTTCAGTCAGGTTATACGAAGAAGCTAATATAAAATATGTACGAAGTTATACCACTATATTTGCGCACAAATTTTCTTCTATGTCTAGAAATAGAGAAATATTGCCATAAAAGCTCAGAGAAACTGATTGAAAAATGCTTTTTTAAATTACCTAAAATAACATTCTGTTTAAATTTTTTTACAAGTTTCCACAATACAGTGAATTTATTAATTTATTTTTGAATTTTAATCTCTGACACCAGATTGCACCAGATATTCCATTATGCATAAAACCAGGGGTGGCCGGCCCGGGGCCACATGGGCCATCCTTAAATAATTTTGCGGCACAAGCGAGATTCATTACAACTTTACAAAATACGACTACTTCGCGCAATATTTTTTTTCTTTTAGTGTTTCTTTTAACAAATAAATTTAATATTTTCTATTTTAACATGTTGCTTTTGTTACTGCGAATCTTTCTTTTATTTCGAAAAGAAAAAGAGATTCGCTATTTATATTTATCAATAAATCGTACTCAAACTTAACGAACGAAAACCTGCAATATCAATTACGATGCGTAAATGCACGTATTTAGATCATTTTGCGTAACTAAGTGAATGAGTTGAAAAACAAATATTTCGCTCAAATTAAAAAAATTAAACATTATCTATGCTTGCATATATGAAAAACAATGAAAACAATAATATGTCAATCTTCTTTAAATTTTCACCCCAATAAATGTTTGTAGTGGGACCAAATCTAATATAAAGATATATATTTATAAATGCGATATATATTTGATTATACTGTTTTTACGAAGTGGCTCGCGAGGTCATTTGGGTTGATCACCCCTGTATAAAACTATCAGTTATTTCTTAAAAGTTCAGAAACATTGCAATACATAAATCAGAACTGCTCAAAATGAATCATTGCAATACACATAAATCAGAACTGCTCAAAATGAATCATTAAGGGGCACATGGCTAAATTTCAAGGTCGCAGAAAATGTAGGAAATTTTGTCGGTTTAAATGATTTTATAATTGAAAATAAATTTAAAAAGAGATTCTCAAAGTTATTATTAACTATTTAAAGCACTGGGAAGACATAATTTAAAAAAAATTTGATGTTAAAGAAAGAAAATTTTTATAAATCGTTTTCAAATAAAATAAATAAATGTCAAGTCATTTACTTATGAAATTACTAAGTTCAAGAGAAGAACATGGAATTGCCGAGCTGCACAGTTTTAAATTGAATATTTAAATTGTGTTTCAACTTGAGTTTAGCTTAAGACAGTATTTTCACACCTCAAGTAGCCCTAAACATAGCACAAAACATTTGTGCAACGTATTTATATAGAGCTTTAATTTTAACAATAATATTAATGAAGTTAATAAAATAGATCAGCTCAACAGAGAATATGTGTCCTAAAGTAGTAAAAGATTTATATCAAAAATTTAATTCTATAATTAAAAGCTAACTAACAGTTCATTAATATGAATATCTGGGGAAAGGTAAAACCACCGTTCATATGCATTACAAATAATTTTATTTTAAAATAAATTTATGTGGTTAACTACTTGCAAAATATTAAATTTTGAATTTCTGTTTTGCATATTTCTATAACTTCAGGATGAAAGGAACAGCAAGGGAAAAAAATTGAGAAGTTATGCGATGAATCGTAACCAAAAATATTCTTCGCAAAATATTCTCGAAAGATGATAATTGATAAAAAGAAAATGAATCATTTATTCCAGAAATTTGAGAGTCAGATTATAAATTTTGAAGTACTCTACGCATTTAAATAACAATAAAAAATATCAGGTAAAATAAAACTCTTTAAAATTTGTAAAAGAAGCTAAATAAAATATGGTACATGAAAATGTTTTAAATTACACATTTTTTTCTAGAGCAGGTGACAGGACAATGATTTATCCTTAAGTTAAAAACACATGTTTCATTAAAAGATAAAACAATAGCAAAATCTACAGAATGCATCAACAAAATTAAAAATAATTACTGATTAACCAAAAAGAAATGTATGGAAAAAAATGAAAATATTACATTTTATTATTAAAACATATTATATTCCTGCTGTATAAATAAGTTCCACAGCCTTATATTAACAGATAACACAGATGGGAGTGTGTAGTAGGGTATATATAATGAAAATAAATTAAAATAAAAAACATACATCATTAATTATATTGCTATGGAAACTGATGTTAATACTAAAAATTGTTGGTAAATATTATTTAATATAAAAATATTCAAGAAATAAATTAAATTATTTGAAATTTTACAGCATTCTTACCACAATAAATTTAAGCTCATACTGAATATTTCCAAAGTTTTAATGAAAAGTGCAGATGTAAAGTATCATGTTTCGCAGAAGGTATACTGATACAACTGACGCAGGTCAAGTTATATACGAAAACAAAGAATGTTAACTATGTTTTCTGTATACAAGGTTATCTGCTTGTTGACTACGGTAAGCTCTCAAGGTCAGATTTTGTTCCAGGGTTCACTGTCCAAGAATATTACTGATAATATTCAATATAGTCTCGTGCTTCCCGTGAATACCCCGTCTTTGTAAGCAGAAAACTGTGTTTATAATTCATGGAAAATAAACTTTGAAATTCCAGGTATTTTTTGAAAAAATCTTTGTATTTTTTGATAATAATGTTTATACATCTGAGGCTAAATATAAATCTATTTTTTTACATGTCATTTAGCTACAATTACACTTCAAGTAACAAATATTCGTCGAGGAACCTTTTTACAATGTTTCCAGGAATTTTTTAAAGTAGTGTCTTCAACCCGAGGTCCGCTGATGGCATTTTAGTAGTCCCTCTTTTGAATTTGAGGTAGTTTTAAAAAGAAGTACCTAGTCTGTTTTTTATTGTAAAAAGACACTATTTTTCTGTTATTCTTGACATTTTAAACATTTCACTAATGTATTTGATATCCATTTAAAATAAAATTTTCTGAAAGTGACGAATTTTTCAAAAATTTCACTGTATCTAAATAATTTTAAAAATAAAAAAACTGACTATATACATAAAATCTCAGAAATTTTTGGAAAAAAGGCGGACTCTTATCATTAACAGGTTTGCAAAGTATTTTAATCCGACTTCCATTTAACTTTTTTGAAACCGATATATATATACAAATCTGTAAACACCATCTCTTCCCTTGGAATCAGTTGTAGTCTTGTAAAACAAACATTGATTTTTTTTACATAAATTTTCAGAATACAATATTTTTTTAAAGTCGAGTGACCCGCGGATGACTTATTGATGTTGCTCACGGATCATTTACTAATTTGGCCCTCGAGCGTGAAAGGTTGAAGACCCCTATTTTAAAGCACATTAAGCGTTTTACATTGCTGTTAGATGGAATCTTTAAAGTACATTTACAAAATTTTCAAGATATACAACTTTTCTATTAATATATTTTTCCAGGCATGTATATGATGTAATGACATTATAATTGATATTAAAAGTTAGCGCCAATTATATTCCCTGCCAAACCTTTTTAAACTGAATAATCAGTTTTTAAAAGATGAACAAAATAAGTTTCCGAATAATTAAAAGTTTACAAGAAAACAGTACACTATAAATTTCAGCAATTCAATATTTTAAAATATAAAATAGGAAATATAATGAAACATTTCCGAAATAAAAATGCTTCAAAATTATGAGTATTCGTAAAATTAATAAATATTTCTTACTGAAACTAACAATAGAATTTTTTTTTCGAAGCAAAAATGGGGCTCGTATTTTTTTATGTGTGAATTATTAGTTTAAAAAATGAAGAACTGTATTTTTTTCAGTAAACTTCAAAACGTTATTTCTCAGATGAGGGGTAAAATCATACATGTCAAAGATTAAAAAAGTTTTCATAGTCTGAATACATAATCCAAAATAATGTAGGAAAATAACACTTATTATTCAAATAAGTAAAATCACGATGAAAAGTAACAAATCTAGTTTAAGGATTTGAATAACATGGGCACTGGAATTCTGTTTAAACACTAGAACATTTGCACAGTTCACTCTTTTTTTAAAGCTTAACAGATAATATTTTCCCAAGAGATAGATAAAGATTATATTATAAAACATCTAGTAGAATTCATAACTAAAATTTAATAATTCCGCAACAACCAAACTCATCTTAAAGTCAGACAATACTTAAATCAAACATAAAAATGTTCTGAATATTAGAATTATATATTTTAATAAAAGCAGGACTTCAGAAATGACAGTGATGATTCGATGAAGATTCATTTACAACCTTTTGGAACATCGAATAAAAAATAAAAAATTTTAAAAAAATAATAGGTTAAAAAAAATTTATTTGCTCATTAAAAAAATAAACAAGAGAAATATTGCTCAAAATTCTAAAAAATGCCTTCAATAGTAGTAGGCATAGAAATACAAATGGAAAACCATCCGATTAATGAGACAAACCTTGAAAAAATATCATCATCGTGATATTAGTGACTTTTTATAACAAAAATAAACAATAAGTAAATTAAAAACGGGAGAAAGTAACTTTAATTTTAAAATTAAAAAGTTTCGTCGCTACGTATTGAAAAATTATGTTCGTGAGAAAGATTCCTTGATTGCAGAACAAAACCTGAAAATCACCGTTAACAACTTGGAAACAAAAAGATGATTAAACTTATGCTAACCTCTCGTTACTTTCTAAAAATAATTCAAAAGAAATTAAAGTCTTAAGACTCCCACAAATCTTCAAGAAATGCTATTGAAAGCGACTATCTTTAAATACAAATCCCGTTATCTAAAATGGCGTGTTTAAACCGCAAGGTCCTAAAATTAACTGCAACTGCTGACTTGATTCGATAACAATACTGACTCACCTTCTCGGATGTTCCACGTGCGTGTGCGGTTCTTCGCGAGCAATGCAGGCACATTTTGTAATCCATCCTGCAACGTCGGCTCCAGAATAATCCACCTTTATTGGAGCCATTTTTCGACAACTTCAATCAGTCCAATCGAGCAAAGATATTAATTGTTATTTGTTCGTCAAACTAAAATAGGTTATATTAACTGTATCCATAAAGGTTGGGCGCAACCATCTTGAGTTAAATAATTACAAGAAAAATTCGCGAGGACGTTTTTTTTTCCTTTCTTTTTTATTTGGCAAGAAGCGGTAGCAGCAAGAGGGAGTCGCTTGCAGCTCAATCAACCCCCACCAATAGAAAGAACGAAGATTGCGGGTGTTGCAAAGATACGAAACCGGGAAAAAATGTTTCGCAAATGGAACAAACAAAACTGTTGAAGTAAACAAGTGAAATGCGCAAGCGTACAGCTACCCAGCTGATAAGGCCAGCAAAATGGATTTGATGTTCAATAGAGAAAGGAATGGAACTGACAAAGCTTACAGAAAACCCCAAAATGGAATTCGGTTCGACAAAGGGACGCTCTTGCTAAATCTGGCAATGCCGTTATTTTCAGAGAAAGAATGTTAATCACAGGATAAGTAGTGCAAATACGGTGGAGGTGTTGTTTTTTGGGTTGTATATGCATCAAAATATAAAATACAGGTTTGAAATATCAAAAGAAAGCATTTCGTTGGATGAGGATATCTGTTACTTATCTAAGTAGGAGGATCCTAGAAACATTTATAGGTGAGGACGTATATAACGGTTTTTTTTTCTTGGATTAGAAGTATATTTACAAATTGGGAAAAGAGCAGTTACATTTCAGTTGAGAACTATACACTTCTTTGAAAATGCTGCTAATTCTCTATGTTTTCGTAATACTTTATGTAATACAGTCGCCTCTTTTCTTTTTGACACGGAAGATACGTTTCTTAGAAAACCGCGCAATAAAAAAATTGTATATAAAAATACACGCAGCACATATATAGTAAATTTAGGGATTTATTCCACAACTTTAAAAAGTCGCGCAGGATGAAAAGTCTCGTGCAAAAAAAAGTAATAAAATTTATGCTATATATTTATAAAACACAAATAATTTATTTTTATTACAAAAAAACAAAACTTACAATTAGCATACAGCGAAAATTCAGCCTAAATGCATACATCATAAAAAAAAATTGAAATTAAGAATAACAACTGTTTATTAATTACTACTTGATAAAAAGAGTGCAAGTTTATTACGAACTGGATCAAAAATGTTATCATCAGTATACGTGTCAGATATGCCACTAATACAACTCTCGGCTTTTATTGAAACGAAGAATTTTGTTGTGTGTGTGTGTTAACAGCATTTTTTTTTTTCGCTTTCCTTTTCAAAGTTGCTTATATATTTCTTGATATCCTGCTACACAAAACTTCTAATTACAATTTTAATGCACACCTATGTCAGGATCATGAGTAAGAAAATGTTCCATACTTGAAGCAAATTTCAAGATCTCTCGAATTGAATCAGCTGTTAATAGCTGAACTTCGACTTCTTTATAATAATAAACTGTCAGAAATTACGACCAAATCGTCCTCGTCCAAAAAGCACGAGTCTCATTTTTTATTTATTTATTTATTTGAAATTCGTGCTAGAACAACAAAATTGTGTGAAAAAAAATTCATTGAATTCGCATACTGTGTTATTTCAAAATCGTGTAAAAAATAGGTGTACATATGTATGTATGAATGTGTAACAAAACATCAACATATACTAACCAATCAATATTATATGACTTTAATGTTGTACCTGAAGAGATACAATGTTAAAAGATAAAAAAAAAAAAAAAACGAAAGCAAATAAGTTCCACACACGCAGACGACAATCACACTAAAAGAATTAACTAAAACAAAATCCATTTAATGTATATATTATTAAGAATAAAGTATTCAAAATCAAGAATTTAAGTGACATTTTATAGTAAAAATCCTTCATTGTAAGTACTAATTATAAAATTTGAATTATTTAATGAAATAACTTGTGTGGTGAGTGCTTCATCGTTCAACCAAATAACAAAATTTTTCCCGATCTCCTGAAGGTGAGAACAGATACTTCAATTCAATTTTAATTTCGGATATTTTTAAAGTAACGTCTTTGTATTAAAGTATATGAATGATTTTTTTCTTTACAATATTGATTTAAAATATATACTAGTTTTGAAATTCACATATGAAGAAAAATGATTACAAAAATATCTTTACACACTACAGATACACGAAGTTAAGAATTTAGTTTATGGGTTTTGATTAATGTATTTTTGTGAGCAATATTATAACTAAAAACGGTTAAAGATTTTCTTTTTATCAAAGCAGTAACATGAATTTAAAAATGTAATAATTAAATGCAAACAAATTATTGTACTGTATTAAATTTTTTTTGAAACAAAATTGTAACAGTTATAAAGATGATATTAAAAAAATAGGATATTGGAGAAATAGGGTAACAAAATCAGCAAGCGCGTTATTAAATATTGTTTTAAAAACTGAAATTAACAAATACTGCTTAATTTGTTGCAGCATTAAGCAAGTTTATATTACAAATGTTCGTATGTATTTAACTTGACTCGAGAATAAATATTTAGAAAACAAGATTGTCTTAAAAACTTAGTCTCTAGATTATCTCTTAAAAACGTATTGTTAATTTATATTAACTTTTCTTTAACACACTGTTTACTGAAAGAATTTAAGAAAATGAGTTTTGCATTGCATAAATTAATTCATAAAATATTTAATAGTATAGTCTTAATATGAGGAACAGCAAAACTTTTGTTGCAAAAGAACAAAAGGAGAGGGGGGACATTTAAAATTTTCTATTGCTCCATCAATGAAACGTAAAATTCATAAGAATGATACTGAAAACCATGCTTAACCCATATATAAATATTTTTATCATTGTCTCAGCTCATTTTATTAAAATACAGAAACGATAGTTAAAAATTAAGTGATGAAAGAAAAATAAATATTTGAATTCGCAACAGATACTCATAAAAAAACATTCATATATTTTTAAAGAAAATTATATGTCCTATAATTTCGACTAAACAACTTCAAAAACTATTTTGAATTTATTGTTAATTTTCACAGAAAAAAAATAAGTTTCAAAATGAAAAAAAATGCGGATAGATATCGTAAAAAAATTAAAGACTAATTTAATATTTCTATTTTTATAAGACTATGTTAATAAATCGAAATTCTCGCCAAAATAAAATCAACAGGCACTTCCTTTTACGGGGAGAGGGGGTATATTCTCCAGAAAAAAAAACAGACAAAAACCTAGAGGCGTCATTTCTATTTCAAAAATCTATTGGTCCTAGGGGAAGGAAGCCCCCAAAACTTTCCCTTCTATACGCCACTAGATAAAATTGCAACCCTTTAAAATTCTATGGAAATTTCGAAGCAAACAAAGCAAAAGATGAGAGCAATAAAAAGAAAATGTATTGTATTCACTTTTCTTTCATATTATTTTTTATCTTTTAAAACTAAAGACCAACCATACAAATCTGGGACAGAGCAGATTAGTTTATTGAATTAAATGTAATTCCTGCCCAATTTCAGAAACATGCCTATGTAAAATGTTTTCCTTTATTGATTATGAGTTAAATATTATTTTTTACATTGACTTTCATAGTAGCTTTTTTATATTGGTTAATAACTTTTAATTTCCAATTCCCAATACTAATAATATACTGTCTTATTTTTCTCTTCGACAAAATATTAACAGACACCCTTTCATTCAACAGAAGAATAACTGAAAACTAGTGTACATTCTCCACAGATAAAATATTTAACCTCTGCTAGAATAACCCAACCCCACAGGTAGGCGCCACGAAATTCCAGGGGGTCTAAATGCCACGAGGTCATCCAAGTCCCTTCCATTGGAAAAAAAGGTATGCGCACTCATATAAGCCCATATTTTCCCATTCACGGAAAAAGGTACTGACTTCTCAGTCACAATAAAAGGGGTTTCGACCACGATTTATTTTAAAAAATTCCGCATCCTTTCCTCAGCAATGAAGGGTCGGATTCCTTTGAGGCAACTGACATAATTAAAGGGGGTCTTTTTACCTTACTCGCCTGAGAACAAATTTCTTTGTTATAGGTTGAAATGAAAGTGAATTTGGCCTGGAGAGGGTAAGTTGGGTCATTGAACCCGTTTCCTGTGGTGCCCCCTGAGCACTGACTTACCCTAACGTTTTTTTTTTCTCTTCCCCTTTCATCCAAAGAAGTGCATTTGCTAATACCCCCACCACATCGGTGTTTGTAAGGGTTCCGAAACTTCGTGTGTGGAGTTTTTGGTGCACTAGCAACGGAATATTGAGACGCAAAGTGATAGCAGATGGGGTATTTTTCCCTCCTGAGTTTACAGGCAGAAAGTATACCAACTGACTTTTACTTGCGGAAAAAATTTGATAAAGTAATAGAATAGTATAGCTTTTTTTTCTTATCGATCATTTAATTTTGCTCTTTTTAACAAAAGACTAATATGACGTCATAGTCACGTGATGAAATCAATAATGTATTTCCAACTAATCAGTTAACACACACACTTCGTTGTTCCCAACTTTTGCTCTGTAGAAACTTTCTGTTGAAAAGTACATATTTGTCAACAATAATAAAGCTCATAGGTATACAAAAGGAGTTTTGTATACATATTTAAAAATACGTGAATAAAATAAGAATTTTGTGTAAACTTTTAAAAACTTTTTGACGATTTTTTTTTTACAACATTTGAATATCTTTACCCATTTATGAAATTTGAAACTTTTTCTAAGTTTTACAAATAGATTAACAAGTACAAGCTAGTTAAATGTTTGTTTTGAATTCAATTGAGAACACGCGTTTGTCATTATTATAACAGACATGAATTGAGCACATAAAATTTTTCACAAAATGACACCAAAAGACAACAAAAAACATAAGCATTATTTGCAAAGTACTTGTAATCTAGTGTGCTCTCAATTATCTTTCAAATATAAGTATGGAATGCGTAAATTACTCAAATACGTAAGCACAATTTTCTTTTTCCTCCACAATTTTATAAATGCATTCGACAAATAGCTATGATAACAACAGAATCCTTCAAATTTATGCGAAATTGAGTTTTTTAAGCGAGGAAAGAAAATTGCGGTTGAAACAATCTTATATAAGAATGTACAAATAGTTCTTATAAATTTATATGATATAGGATATATGGTAGAAACTTATATATGTCTGAATGACTTGATCAACTTATGTACCTCTGTTTTTAGAAAAAACATAATTTTGAAATAAAACAGTTATGCCGTTTATAATTTGAATTGCAATGCTTCATGATGCATTCGCACGCAGGCTTCTTCTTTTGTGACGACTAATTTCTTCCCAAAACAATAGAAATGTCCCCGATTACCAAAAATTGATCAACTAATACAGAATTTATATCACAATTCATATATCAGAAGCAGGATTTGATAATTATTCGTTAAACACACATTTGTTCGATGTACTATACATCATCGAAGAAAAATATAAGTAACATAAAAAATGCTATTTCAATTTACGAAAAACTAAATTATTGTTAATGAATAATCGGCTAACAGAGAAAGGAAAAAATACCAAAGTTATTTAAAAACAACAAAGTTTTCCCCAAAACGATTCCAAATAAACGCTATCTATAAAAGACATACACGTGCGAAAAAACATACTATTGTACAAGGGGGGGGAATTACTATTTTTAAATAAATTTTACTTAAGCATTTTTGTTACTAACGTTCAAAATTGACGAAAGAAGATTATTTTAAATTTAAAACGACACAATACGATTTTACTACAGAATCAACACAAAAAAGCATCGAAGTAACACTAATCCAATACAGAGTGAGTTCCGTTGCTTTTAAGCTGCATCTCAAACAAACAATAGAAGAAAAAGATATAACAATAGTCGAGAAACAAATATAGAGTTCTATTTGTTTTTACGCCCCAGCTCATCCAGAAGATGCAAGAAAAACGATCTACGTCTTCAGCAATCATATTTACGAAGAAGATTCTCGAATACAATTTAAGCAGCACATCCGTTTTTACCAACGAAAAAAAGTTACTTTTTTACAGTGCTATTCCGCCATGATATCTAGAAAAGAAGTCATCGATTCGGAATCCTTTTTCTTTCTTTTTTAAATGGAAGAAGAGAGAGCTTTGGAAGGCGGCCAGCAATCTCGGGACGATGTACCGACGACTCTGGCAAAATGATCGGACGACTTGATAGAAATGCTGTGATTAAAATCTTATGTATTTACATCGGGTTAATTTGCGGTTCTTTATGTAAATTACCGATTAAATTTATGATAATGATAAAGACAGTTACGTGGATGAACAGTAATTTTGTCTTAAAGGAAACAAAGAATTTTTTATGCTATGGTTTAAACTCATTGGCGTTACTAGTTCTGAGTATGCTTTGTATCAAAATTTCTTGAGGGCCTCTTTTTTTTTAAGTGAAAGCATTGTTAATGGGACTATTAATATTTCTTTAAGAATTTTATAACACTTGTTAGGACCCTGAACGCGGGGTAACGAAGAATTCTAGGGCCCCCTTGCAAAATCAGGTTTTGGGCCTCAAGCCCAAATACGTACGTGATATCAGTCAATCAGTCAGGCTTTGGGCCACCTAGAGCAACCTGCCTCCCGCAATGTGGGGGAGTACGTAATGCCACTGGCTGATACTAATCCCCTGTTTTGGCATGCGTTCGCCTATCTTTAGAGCTTTATGGATCACTAAATGCATAATTTTATATTTAACGAACCATTTATATGATTGACCACTCTATATAGCGGACCACTAATATAACTGACAATGACGTAACAGTCACCCCGCAATTAGGGCAGGACTCTAGGGGGCTCAAAGTCTGACTGACGACAAGTACGTCGTACCCTTTGTAAGATCTGGCTTTGGACACAAGACCTGACTTTGCAGGGGGGCTAATATTCTCCGTTACACCACTGATAACTGACTACTATACGGCGGACCACTGTAACTATATTGTCACTTATTAACATCTCTACTTAATTTCCATCCAACTTCAAGAAAAACAAGAACAAACTGGGAAACGCAAAGCAATATCCACAGACTCAAATGTTCTGCTGTCAATTTATCATGTGGTTACCAACTCTCTCTTTCAAGCGTCGCTAAATATACCTGCAAAAGTAGCTAGAAAGTCGCTGAACACAGAATAAATTTCGCTAAAAGTGATAGCTAAAATTTTTAAGAATAGTATCATCCATATTCTATGATGTTAGACTGCATTGTTACTTCCTTGAAATAATAATACTATTTCCTTTGCTTCTGTTTTTAATTTGTGTATATGTAGATTTAAAATAATTTGTAGAAAAAACCTTCGAGAATGTATCAGATCCATTAAGAATAAACGAATATTTAATAAATGTTGATACAGGAATGTTCTCGATGATTATGCATAGAGCATGATGCACATACTGATGTAAATCAACTCTTTTGCGGTATTTTCAAAAAAAAAAATACAGTTTCATACATTAATGTAAAAAACATTATTAAAGGAAGTAGGAAATTTGACAATTGCAACGGTAAATTACTAAATTCTTCGTGTAAATAAAATTGGAGAAAATAATAATTTCAAATGCTGGAAACATATCCAGGAAAATGGGTTAAATTCATGTGATGTCACAGGCACATGATAACTGTAATCCCAAGTTTCCGGTCAATCAGTTCATGCGCTTCGCAGTTGCAAACTTTTGCTTTTTACAGAAATTTTCTTTTATAAAACACACATTTATCAACAATACTAACACATAGGAAAACAAACTGTAATGAATTTAAAAGTGCATGAATAAATAAGAACTTTTTATTTTTTGCTTTGAAAAACTTTTTGATGAATTTTAATACTTGAACATATTTACCCAGTTATCAAATATGAAATCGTATCTAAATTTTATAAGTAGAGCAACCGAACTAATTGAAACTTTGAATTCTATTGAGAACACGTGATTGCATTGATCATGTGACCGTCATGTGAATTTAGCCCATTAAGAATTTTATTCCCATGGAAAATGTAAATATACCAGAGGGTTAAATAAATGAATATTTAAAACTACAATGTCTTACCAAATTATAACAATTATAAATATTACATAAAAGAGAAGAACACAACATCCCTTTCTCATTCTTTTTTTCTACGATTAACAATGAAAAATAAAATTCAGACATCTCAAATACCATTAATTAGGTATTTATTTTGAATAGCGATCAAAACCCATGAAACACCCATAAAATTGAAGAACAAATTTCTCTGTTTAAATGAGGATTTGTTTTTATACAATATTATTTTTGTCATGGACATGTAAATTACATCTCACACTTTTAGACTCTAGACTAGGGATGGGCAAACAGTGGTCCCCTAGCCCCATGAAGCCCTCAAATTTTTTTTACGCCCGCCAAGACAATCAGAAAACTAAATAGACAGAAAATGGTCTTTAAATCTGGGTCAACATAGATTTGTGAGAAAAGTTTTCCTTGCATGAAGATCAAGAGTAAATATAGATGCAAGTTGGCTGACATTAACCTGAAGTTTGTAATGAAAATTTCAAAAAGTAATCTCACTCTTGATTTCAAATAATATATAAAAAAAAAATTAAGCTAATTCCTACTTAGGGCAACAAAGAAAAAAATTTATTTTAGTTATTTTTTTATTAAATAGTTACAATTAATAAAAATATGTATATACATATGACAGAATCACACTATTAAGTGGCAAAATAGAAAGCGATTTTTCTTAATTTTCCTTTCTGTATATGGTGTTGGACTATTATTTTTGTTACTATTTATTCATTCATTAAATTTGATTATTCTAATAAAATAGCATAAAAAAAAGGGAATCACATTCTCAGAAATTATGCATTCGGGTTAGAAGTCCAACGCGCTATCCATTGCGAAACTGGGACGCAATGAACGATTTTCCTTTCTATATATGCTGTTAGACTATTATTCTTGTGTGTTGCTATTTATTTATTTTTTTAATTTAATTAATGAATTTATACTTGAAAAAATTGTATTAACATTAAGTGTCATCCACTACAAGTTTTAAAAAAATGTATTTGAACTTGAGTGGATGAAAAAAAATATTTTATTAACCATTGAAAATTTGAACAAGATATATATCTATATCAATATAGGAAGGGTGTGAACTATTAGTAGAAATTGAAAAAGGCTGTAGAAAAGTGTGATAGGGTATATTTGTCTCATTAAACTGATTCTAAAATTAAATGGGCTTTGTAGCCGTAGATGATATGAAATTAGCATAATAAGTAACCTGAATAAAACTGACACTATTTTATTTAACTTACATTTATTGTTTTTATGTAATGAATACAATCATTTAAAAAAAGCTTCTGTATCCCCCAAACAATTTCCCATCCGTGTTCCAAACAATGCTATTCCAAAATAAAAAAAATAATTAAAAAACCCCCCGTATTTACTCGAATCGAAGCAGCACTTTTTTCTCAATGTTAACGCTAGTAAAAATTAGCTGCGACTTAGAATCGAAGGAAAACAAAACGTCACTAAAAGGAGCCATCAGGGCAATTACAGGTTCCTGCACGTATTCAAAAGTTTACAATACAGGTAAATTAACTAATTATTCGCTTCTTATTAGATCTCACTTTAAATTTACTTTAATTTGGTAAAATTAGATAGTGTAAACCATTTTACACTGTTTCATATTTTTTACAAAAACATAGTTATGAATTTGAGATGCAGCTTGGATTCGAATAAATACGATAATTTCCAAAGCAGACAAAGAACTATTTCGCAGCTACCGTCTAAATAAGAAAAAAAAAAAAAGTCCGCACCAAGCGTGAGGCTGGCTCAGATAGAAAAAGTCCCCGTGCCGTTTTTAAGATCCATTGTTTTTGCCAAGATTCTCCAACCACGTTCATTTTTTAAATAAAAATACGAAAAAAAAGCATGTTTCCCTTCCTTTCTATTTTTTTTACCCCGTTTCAGGAGCTCAGAAGGTATATATATAAAAAAAACCCACTCTTTCATGTTTGGGGTTGGGCGTAAAAAAAGACTCGCCAAGGTCGAGGGGGGAGAGCAGATTCATTAAACATTGTGACCGTCGTCGTTGCCCGAAGACAAGGTAATGCGAGTTTACGAGTTCATTTGCGCCCCGTGCCAACATTCCAGTATCATTGAGAAAGCGCTCTGTGCTTGTTGTGTTCCTCTGGGTTATTAATAACAAGGGCTTAGCTGGACAAAATGGATGCTGCCAGAGATACCACACCACGCAATCTCTGGATTTCGACATCTGTGACATCGACTGGCAATGGAATTACCATCACAACGACAAGTTGCCGCTCACCTCTAAGTGACGAATGAATTGTTTGTGTAAGTTAGTGGGATACACTGTAGCCAAAAATAAGAGAACACGACAAAGGATCTATAAAAAAATAAAATAAATTTATAATCTTTACAAAAGATTATAAATTTAGTTGAGTTTTAAAAAACTTATAAATCTAATATTTTATTGTTCATCTCATTATCTGACTCTAAATTTTTTTGTGTTATTGTTATGAATAAAAAAACAAGTGAGATTTCTCTTCAATCATTGCGATAGCAATAAACTTCAGATTAGTAAAAGTTGATACTAGAGAATTTGCAGATGTGTGTGAAAAAATGCTATCAATACTTACTTCTATTGATAACATTTAAAGTTTAAATAACAAACTGTTTTAAAGAAAAGGGAAAGCAATTCTTTTAAACCTATATTTGTTTTGAAGAAAGATGTTTTCGATTGAATTAAAATGTTATGACTTGCGTAACAAAATTGTAAAAACAAATAATCAATGAAATAATCACTCTAAATTTTGCTGCCCATACCACAACTCAGATGAAAAGATGACAAAGATAAAATAATTCACAATTTATCAGTGAAACACACAAGAAAGATCCAATGTTGAGTATTATTTTATAATTTGACGTATTTAGGCACGATATTTACAAGAAAATTACATCATATTTTTTTATAGACATAATTTAAGTACATAAATTAAGTAAATTTAAAACTATAATACCCACTTTTGTCCATTAAACTCACAAAAATTTGAATTTAAAAATGATCTTTGACCATCATAAATAAATAAACAACTCTGATATTAAATTTGCTATTTGTAACACAAATTCATACAACAGCTTTAAAAAATTGTCCTCGTGCAAGTGACACCCGATGTACGATTAGTATACGATTTAAGCGATACGATTAGTATACGATTTTTTATTTAATATCAGAGGAATTCGGTAAAGTTTTATTATAAGAGAAAAGTAAATTTACCTGTAAGCGTTACTTCTTTACTATATTTGTCGTGAATATAGTTTGTATTATTGAAGACATTAAACATTATTATATAAAAAAAACTATGCTATTATATTACTATTACTATATTATTATATAAAACTAAAACTTAAGATTATCTGGAATTTGTGAGAATGAACTAAAATTATGTTACATGATCTAACTGACTTATAAATATGTTTAATTAGAAATATTTTCATAACAATAAATCTCTTGAAGCATATTAATGGACAAATTGTCACGATGTATAATCCATCTTTAAATAAGAATATATGGACTGAACTTTATATATTGTTGAATTGTCGCAACGTTTTACCAACAGCAGTATATGTAAGACGAATAATTTTGTCGCACAACAAATTTTTCTGTGTCAACAAATTAATACATTTGATGTATATTTAATGTCTTTGCACTAATATCCACAGTAAACTTTTCCATCACACAATATCACATGATAATTAACCGTGATATTGTGTGTAATAGTTTTCTAACTTACATATAACGATTAAATATCGATTAGTATACTAGATGCATCAGACGAGAAAAAAAGAATTGGAGAAACTAAAACGTTCCCAATAACATCTAATCTCTCTTAAATTTAGAGCTCAAAAAAGAATATTTTCCACGAGTAAAAATAATTACTTTTATAAGCAAATGTTAAAAATGGTGCAATAAAAACTGCATTAAAACATTTTAAGGAAATATTTTAAATTGGACATTTAAAATAGGACTGGAATTGCCCACCAGGAAATAGACAAGCATTTATGGCGAAAAATATTTATAATATACAAGGTTATCAGAGAAATGAATGACCCGATTAAAAAATTAATAATTCCTAGATGATTAAACAGAAAATCTACGTTTATCTGTCATTGTAAAGATAAAATATGAAATTTTGAGTTTGTAACATAGTTTTTGACAAATAGGGGGCAGCAATGTTGTAATTGTGAACAGAAGTGGAAATGGCGACGCAACGGGGGAGGCCTTTTGTGTGCTCTCGTTTGCAAAAAGTCTGTCAGTAATCACGGTTCAGCATGAATTTCGGAGAAAATACCACATATAAACGCAACGACATCTAAGGGTAATAAGATGGTATAAACAGTTTCAGGAAACTGTATGCCTGTGTAAGGGCAAAAGTCCAGGGCGCGATTAGGTTCTCAATGATATTATACGGGTGACTAAAGGGAATCACATTGCACATTTGTGAAAACAAACTTTACGTCAAGAAACGTTACATATGAAAAATATTTCATATTTTATTTTTACAATGACATCTTAATTATCATTTTTTGTTTATTCACATCTGGGAATTATTAAATTTTGTAATCGGATCATTCATTTCTGATAACTCTGTATATTTATCATAATATTAAAAAGTTTTTAAACCAAAAACTTTTAACTGAGACTCATTTTAAAGTTCTAGATTTTCTTACAATGTCCCTTATTTACACTATGACGAAATGTATCAGTATGTATGTACATTAGCAATTTTTATAAGCTCGATTTTACTCGTATTATTCTGAATCAAAAATTGAAGGAGCATGACATTTTTCTTAGATCAGATATAAAAATTAATAATAAAAAAGAAATTTCAAAAATTTTCTACATATATAAGAAAATTAAGATCAATAAAGTAGTAAATTGAAACTAAAAAAAAAACGTAAATATTTCATAACATAAAACAGTCAGTTTCGAAGACAAATTATTTTCAGTTATTGAAGACAAAAGAAATAAAAAATAATGAAAATAATTCGGACTTGAGAGAGATTGATCAACACAAAAATCTGCTACGAGAGAAAAAATATCTATGTAAATGAATAAATCTTTTAAAATTATTTATAAAGAAACAAGCCAGATTTGCTTGAAGATGCCAGAATTTTTTCCTACTTGACAAATATCGTTATATTTTGGACACATTTTACAAATTTTTATAAATTATAGCCTATGCTATAAATTATAGCCTATGTGTTATTCTGATGTATAAGCTATATTACTGTAAAATTTCATTAAAATCCATTCAGTTGTTTTTGCGTGAAAGACCCACAAAGATCGTCACAAACGTTCACATTTATAATATATATTAGATAATTCGAATTTAAAAAAAAAAAGAAAACAAACAATAAGTTTCGTATCATATAGTTTTATAAACTCTACCGATTCCAGAACTGTTTCAATACTTGAAAAAATTAAGTTAATTTATGTAGTGTTTCGTTATTCACAAGAATTTTCATTTATTATTGTCCTGAAATTCCAACACAAAAATCTTCTATATCAATCCCAGACTACCCACAAACAAATAAAGATTAAAATCTCCAGAGATTTAATATTTTTTTCCTGAAAAAAGATACTATCGTTCCGTATTGACGTTCGAACGCCGCCAACAATCCCCTTTCCCTCTATTCCGGTCGCCAGACGGCGTCCAAAACAAAGACGCTTCTCCTGGAGGAGACGGGAGAACAAGGACCCCGGAAGAACCGGAGAACTTCCCTTAAAATCGATACAGGATCACCAAAAAGATACAAAATAGCTCCGCTCTCTGTCTTTTCAAAACAGGAAGTCAGCGCGTGGGATAAAATTCTTTTAAAGAACTGAAATACGAGAAAGATGAGTACAAAGCTAGATTTGCGCCAAGTAAGACTATCGCCAGAATTAGTGCAGACGATATTTTGCTTTTTGTATGGAAGAGCAAATAATTTTCAGTCGGCGCTGGATTAAATATTCAAAACGGATTTTGTTTTTGATTTTACGTTGTCTACTGTCTATGTGCGGCACGTGTCTTGTTGAGGAAAAAATGCTGAGTTATACAAAATCGATTATTTCTATACAGTCACAATTTTTTTTATAACATAACAATCATTCGATTCACAGATGTTTAATTTTGGAGAATCAAAATACTAATTTAACACAAAAAATTAGTGAATTAAGTAAGATGATGTGTTAACATACATATCCCCCCTAAATTGTACAGAGGGTTAAATCTGAAGACAATTTGAAGTTTTTGATGATGTTTTTCAAAATTAAATTATTTTATATAAATAATAAAATTTAAAATATAGCCAAGAGAATAATGAAAGTTTTGACCTGTCATCAATTAATTCGACAATGTACAACACTTCAATAATAGTTTTTCTAATAAAAGACAAATTTACAAAAAATACAGAGTCGCATAAGAAATGAACAATAATGAATTATTAATGTACAAATAACTTCAAATTGCACGATACTTTAATCCAAAAGGACATTTAAATTGAAGAATTTTTAAGTGATGAATTAGTTAAGGAAAATAATAGAGAACGAATGTAGTATGTGAATGCATAAAACGTCGTAAATTTTACAACATGCATTTAACTTACAATAATGTTGAATTAACGAAAATGTTATTTGAGAACTCAGGAAATAAAATGAGTATTTGACCTTGGAAAAATTAAGAGCTTTTAAAATAGCAATTGAGAAAATGATGTACTCAGGATGAAAATTCTCAGGAAATTTATACAGTATTCAGCTGCCCACCCGGTACAGTGGTTAGTGACGTTGATTGTGGTGCCGTAGGGCCTAGGTTCGAATTCCTGAAGAAGGCAAGGATGTTTGCAAATGTATAGTGCCTTCGCGGCATGTGGTACTCTAAATAGCCGTCGAGCCTCATGTCTGCTCGTCAGGTTGGTGGAAGGGGACGAGAGGTGGAAGTCCCCTGACCACTCCCAGGGTTCCCTCCCTCAAATTTGGGGTGGAACCGAGAAAAATCGTACAGTCACCTGCATGGTGCTCAGAGCTAAGGCGTAAAAATTCTAGTCCTTAGCCGTGGTGAATTTCGTGGACCTTGATCTGATGTTACTGTTGATCAGGTGGCATAGACAACTTAGTATTCTTCGAAACGGGCTGCAATAGGATCTTTCGGTATGGTTACTGTATTTTAAGAAAGAATAGTTTACTATACTGTCTTTTAAAGGAATATTAGTTTTTTACACTTGGAGTCAAAATTACTTTTATTCGATGTAAAAAAAAAATTGAAACACATTACATTAATTAAATAAAACGGCAACTTCTGGAAAAATCTGCTCGTGCATTTATTCGTTTCATTTCCGAGAAATCCTTTTGTATTAACAATTTAAAAAAAAAAACAGTGTTCCATATTTGAAGTTTTTCGCAGAATCAGATTTGCTATCAAAAGCATCTCTACCCTTCCTAGAGCAACGTCAATTGAAATGAGAAAAAAATCTTCAATTTCCGTCAATTACAATTACTAATGATCCAACGTGAAAACCAAGCTGTCAGTGAAGTGTAGAAATAAATATGTTTGTTTCCACTAATTCCAACGAAAAATATACCGTTCCCCGGTATCATTCGCAACCCTATGTTCGTGGAATTGCTGTAATAAGTTGTGAGATACTATGAAAATCGCTGACTAATTTCGCAATTTTCGTTCGAATTCCTACCCTAGCGGCGGTAACCCTATCAGATTCCTATATCAACAACCAGCTTTAGTGGAAGAAAGCAAAAACAAAGAGCAAAATATTTTTTCCCTCAGCTGTTCACCGTGGTCAGACAAAGAAGGTTTCACAAAACGAACTGAATCACGTATTTGAGATTGAAATTAATGGATTAATGCTACATTCTACGCTTGGCAATGTTCCAAGAAAGAAAAAAAGAAATTAGTAACGATTTTTTTTTCTGCTGCCAGGTTCAAATAATATGAATTATTTTCTGAATAAATGTGAATATATACCGTAGATTTCTAATAAGAAAAAAAACAATATCGTCCAACCAGACGCTACTTATTGTATGCTTAATTATAAATGCTCGTTTTTAAAAATTTATTTTGTGTTCATAAAAAGGAATGCTTATTTTCTCCATACTTTTATTTTATACATGTATTTCGATTTTTGTATGTAGACATTATCTCTACTATATACTCTCTATTATATACTCCAAACTGAATCATTATTTTAATATACTGAAGTTTTTTACAACTAAATTTACAATTATTTATTAATAATACTCTGTTTTAAAGTGGCGTAACGAAAAATATTAGGGCCCCAAGCTCACAAATACGTACTTTAGAGTCAGTAAAGCTTTCATCCCCCCCCTCGCAATGCGGGGGTGTACGTTACGCCACTGGTGTTTTATCACTTAAACATATACTTGAATTTGGAGTCATGAAGTTTAAATCTTCCAAGTTCAGCACGCGCAATCCTTATTTTATACATTATTTTCTCATTTTTGTACATTATCTCAAATTCTAAAACACATACATGTATAGTAAAATGTAATTAAAAAATAAATATACATAAGAAAAATTAGAAATAGAACTTCAGAGGAAATATATATGATAAGAATGATAATACGATAGCCATAATAATCCAGAAAATAGGCATTGAAAATAGTTAGAATTTACTTGCTGAAATAAAAACAAGTTTGAACATGAAGATTTTTCATCAAATAGCGAAGAATGTTTGTATATTATTCCGTATAATAAATACTTACTCATGTATTCTAATTTTTTAGGAATAGTTTGAGATTTCTTGGGGAAAAAAATTACTTTTGAAGTAGAAAAGGAAAATAGTTTTCAGAAGGTGTAAAACTATTTTTCTGAATAATATTTATTCCATTAAAAAATAGATATATTGTTATCTTCTACAAAGTACACTTTGAAAAAAAACCCTATTAGTTGAAAATGGAATTTAAGTGGTTGAAACATTTTCCGAAAATTACAATTTATTCTATTATTTCTGAATAACTTTTCCTCCACCAAAACAATGGAAGAAAATAGATTTACATAAATTTTCTGTGAATTTGAATGATCTTAAAATAAATCTTTGGATTACAGGATAAAATGAAATAAGCGTGATGTTTAAATTTGTAAGAGATGTTAATCTAAAAAACAGAATAAAATTTTTTTTTGAAATATGAGGTATTTTAAAAACGAAAAAATTATTTGTGAAATGCAAAGAATACGAAACATTCTTAAATTACTATACTAAATGAATACATGAAATGATTTTGCTTCATCTCTCACTAATCCAATAACTCCAAAAAAAACCTTTTTTATTTAAAATAAATATTAAATATAAGCGAAGAGGTATCTATAAAGGTTTACCATTACAGATTATGCCTTAACGGTAACTGTTATCCGATGGAAAAGAATTGAACGCGCAGAATAAAGCGTTTCTCCTCGATATTCATGCCGGACCCCCGAAGCCTCGCGTGGAGGCCATTTTGAAGAGCGTTGAACTCCAGGAGAGTTTCCTGTGAACACACTATCCTTGGTGAGGATTCAGATGACTTTGGCTGATGCAAAATGTTATTTTTGCCAGTAACCTTTAAAAAACTTATTTCTGATGAAAATATAAGGAAACACGGCGAAATTTGGAATAACATTATCAGTTTGGGTGAGATTGATGAACGTGCAAAACACAAAAACACAAATCGTTGAGTGTAAAAATTACGAAAATTTTTAAAGATAACATATTTTAGATCCCCATTTCAAAAATTTTAAATACTTGACTTAAAGTTGATGGTATTACATTTATTACTTCACAAAAGCCAGATATAACATAAAATGAAAACTGTAACAAATGAAAAATCTACGCAATCAAATGTTTTTAGCATTATTTGAAAAATAATATTTAAATTCGAAACCTTAATACTGATTTCTTTTTTTAAAAAATAGAGCAATTTTATTACTATTTTTATATGTAAGAACTGTTATATATTTGTATCTTATAATAGAACATAATGACAATATAATCAATCAAGTATTTGAAAAGATCGAAACTTGTTTTTATTTATGACAACATGTATAAAACAAATATTAAGTATGATAAAGTAATTCAAAGACAAGATTATTTTATAAACACAACTAGAAACCATTTAAAAACTACTTTTTTTTAACCATTAAAAACAATTTCATATAAAGTCACACAAATCGAGATGAGCACAGATTTATAAAACAAGAGAAATTCATATAATGACAATACACAAAACAAAATCACTAGACATAAATAAATGGTAAAAATATACTTAGCAGCTCGTGGCAACAAACTGAATAATGGTATCCCACAAAAAAAAAAAAAAAAAAAAAGGAACACTGTTATCCAATCACACATTCTAATACTCCAAAACTAATTCCCGTTGCCATTCTAGGTGAAACAATAGAAGAAACTCAATGGAGCAAGGAAGAAGAAATAAACCACTCTCGGTTTTTCTTCCCAGAGACACATAACTCTACTGACCTGGTAGAAAAAGACATTCTGAGCCGTAACCCTATAGCCATAGGGTGAGGCCGAGGGTTCATCCCAGTCCGAGAGGCTGCTGACCGACAGAGTATCCGCATCCCTGATGAGACGGACGGACACCACCATCCGAGAACAAAAACCAGAAACGAGCACTTTTTGTTTTGTTTTCTCTGCCGCTCAATCCTCGACCATGCGGGTTGAGTGTACTGTTAGCTCACGAGTGGCAGACCCAAAAAACGTGAATCTTGTGCCGAAAATCGGGTTGCCGAGTCCCTTGGCTTCGTTGGCGACCAAGATAGTGCGCCAAAAGAGGGGGGATAGTTTTGGGTGATGAGGTGATTCATTTTGATCCCTTTTCATCGATTTTGGGAGGATGCGTGCGGTTCGAACAGATAAAATTGCTCATTCAGCACGTTGCGAGAGAACTCTGAAATCTACAAAGGAAACCTGTGTCTTTTAGAGTTGAATCATTAACGAATTCTAAATTACAAATACTGCTGAAGTTTTTGAAACTCCTTATTAGAAAAGGCCATGCTTTTGAAACAAAATAGGTATTTTAATATGAGTTTCTTGAAAAAAATTTATGCATTTTGTTGGGAGGAGAAGAAGAAAATAGGATGACAGAAAGTAAAAAAAAAACAAATATCATACATGGAAACATAATTTATTAGCGTACACTCTATAAATTTTGCAAACTGCTATACATTTTATTTAATACATATTTAAGAAACTGATATTTATAAATTTTTAGCCACCTATTTGTTTCCTTCTCTGACATTTTCAGTAAAATATTTTTGATTTGAGAATGTGCTGTGCGTGTGTTGCCTGTCTTACATTATATGATTTCTTAACTTTTTGTTGTCTTTTGTTTAAAAATAATGATTTTACTCGTTAACAAAAATGAAGATGCTTTTGTATCAAAAATTATTCCAAATAAAAATTTTGTGAAATTTCTGTTTCAGTCCCATCAAAACCATATGCAAAATTTTTTTACCCACATCCATTTTTAATCCTGATTTATAAAGTAGAAAAAAATAAAAGATCTAATTTAAAGAGCAATATATGTCAAGATAGTTAATAACAAAAATTTTAAAAAAATAATAATTATTAATTTTAATACCACTTATCGTATGTAATTTATTGTTTTTTCGAATTCCATTTCAAAATCTAAAATTATTCCATGAAGTTTTGTTAGTTGTTATTGGAACCCTATTACGAGTGCAAATAAATAGTTATTACCTCACACAAATGAAAGTGGAATCATTTCTAGTAACAAACTAATGATAAGCTGCTAGTATATAATTAAATGTATTAAACCATAGATTAATTTAAATACACTTCGTAAAAGTTTTAATATTTAAACTTTTTCAATAGAGAGAGAGAGAGCTGTCAGTTATAAGAAACATTCTGGTTATCTTAGCAACTAAATTTAAATACATGCATCACCCCTGATGAAATAATAACGATAAGAGTGTATAATTATAAAAAAAGAACGAGAGGGAGACACATTGGAAAACGATAAAAGTTCATGAACCCGTTCCTACGATTACATATCACCACAAAATAATCGATTTCGACTATAAAAAAACGGGATTCTGACTTTCATTTTAATTTGAGGTCAAAAACCGGCAGATAAGAATATTTTTCATCGCGCGCGAAAATCAAATTTATCACCAAACGCAGCGCTAATTATAATAGAATGGCAACCATCTCCAATTCATCTCCGAATGAGACTCAGTGAGCGGTTGTTGACCTTCCACGAGCCATACTGCTCGTACTTCGTAGTGATTCCGCTGAGCGGCGCTGCGCGAGGGAAGATGGTGTGTGTGTTATTGAAAGAGAAAGGAGAGTGAAATTTTTCACAGTGGCTGTAACTTCCTGAAAAGTGTAAAAGGATCAACAACCGTTACACTTTTACGAAACTCCGCTGCTTACAAATAAGACTCTTGTACAAAGCGCTCCGTTTGGCGCGGAGGCATTTATTATTCGCGATGTAACTATCAATCACAAACAGAGGGTATGGAATATACCAAATAAGGTTTACTGGCACAGGAAACATTTTTTTTAAAGAGAGGCGAATAAAAATAATGAAAACACTTAATTTGGGCGCAATTGTAGTGACAATATCAGAAGAAATCTATGTTATTTACTTTTCTAAGCAGCTGAAATAAATTATAAAATACGATTTGAATAAAATAAAGAAATAGAAAAATAATACTTTTTTTCTCTAACATATGTCAAATATTGTATTATTTAAATCCGTTTTCCTTTTTCGGGTGTAATCCAATTCAAGAAAATGTGTACAGTTTTCTTTCTCGAACAATGTCAAAAACAGATTCCGAATTTTTAATCTCGAACACAAATTAATTATTTTTTATAGATTATATATAAATGAGATTATATTCCTTGTAAAATGACAATACAAGCAAATAGTGATTTCTAAATTATTAATATTTCTTCACAACTCACTTTATTTAAAAACGATTGGCTTAATAGTTATCTTTGCAGTAGTATCTAGAGTTTAAAAAAAAGATTAATACTTTCATAATAAAAATTAAGAGATACTTCCTTTTTATTCCCTCAGAAAGATTTTAACTTGGAAAAGAGAAAGAAAAGTCTAGTAGCTAAAAATGCAAAATAACGAGATTTATTTGATTATTTAAACAGAGAACGGATTTTATTCCCAATAGGAGAAAAACCATCAACCGGAAACTTTTTCCTCAATAGGCAATATTAGAAATTAAGACTTTGCAGACATGGCAAGGCCCAAAATGTGAGATCCATTTCAGTGGTAGATCTCGCTGCCAAATTTAGACGCTTGAATTAATTTAATTCAAGCTCTCGTTGGATGCTGAATATTGCCGTGATTTTAATTTGCCAAAAGACCAGAGCCAAATTGTTATTCAAGGATTCTTGTACATGCCACATAATCATATGATATGCGTGCCTACGATTTTCGCGTCCAGAAAATCTATCGACTCCAGCCGAGGTCGAACCTGCAACCTTAGACTTACGAAGCGGGCACTCTACCTCTAAGCTACCATAAGGAACTAATTCAAGCGGTACTTCAACTTTTAAAATACTTTTAACGTTTCAATATATTATATTTTCAAAATGTTATTTTACTTACATATTTATATTATTACATATGTTTCAATGACGTATTTATGTTTTACCCACTATTTTTATAACATATACTAGAAACATACGAAAAATGTTTCCAATTTCACGAGATGAATTGTTTTATTTGTATTGATTATTTCTTTCAGTGTGTAGTTATCAAATTTCTCATGTACTATATAATATACATCCAAAATAGATAATGATTCTTTAAAACTAATATTTTTTAAACAACAACTTCTTAAAAATGAATAACTATATGATGTTTTTTAACATAATAATTTTAAATGTATTGTATATTAATTAGAACAGAAGAAAAAAAGTCTAGGTATTTTAAAAACAACAGCAAAATGCTTGTAGAGAATGTTTAGCTTTTGTCCCGCATTCTTCTGTTTTCTCTAAAGTATTGTAATACATTGCTTTTGAAAATAAATAAGTTATTAAATATAAATTAACATTATATACATACACACGTTTAATTGGCCTTTCATGGGGATATTATATTACAATGCAGGTAGTTAAACTTTTCGGAAAGTCGAATGTGTAATGTTATTTCCGTAAAATAGATACGAGAGCAACACACACAGTGAAGAATTACTCATTTGAAAATTTAAAGCATTAGAAATTACCAGGGACGTCCTAAGGCATGGGCCAACTGGGCCCAGGATCTCGTTTAGTACTCGGTTTAGTCTTAATAAGATCATGAGCTGGAAAATGTTAATGGTCAAATACTATTCCCGTACATAATCTCCGAAAAACAGGGAATTTCAAACTGCATGTCAACTGGCAAAAGTGGCAAGACTAAAATATTAAGTGGTGGCCGTTGTCCAAGTCTAAGCCTAGGCCCAATTCCATAACAATCATTCAATTCATTTAGTCGAAATGCGACCATCGGTCGAGACGGTTTGCGAGATTGTGAGTGGTTTACATTTATTTGTTTTAAATTACCGTTTATACGAGTATTTAACAATGCATGCTAAAAACTGTTTACATTTAAAAATCACAGGTAGGACCTACTTTTGCATAAGAGCCCAGGGCCTTAAAATTCGTAAGACGACCCTAGTAATTACGATAATTTTAGCATAATTTATCACTTCAATTATCCATAAATTTGGATTTATTGAGAAAGTAAATATTCTAAGCCAGAAAGAGCAGGTAGAAATTTGATTTTTGATTTTAACTACTGAACTTCAGTTTTTAAATTTAAGAAAGCAAATACTTTTTAATAACTTATTGATGATAAAGTGGAATCTCAGTGTAATGAATCTTTATATTGCGAATTTTTCTACATAACGAGCTTTTTCCTGGAACCTAGAACATTACACGATTTTCTTCGTAAAATTGCCTCTCTAGAGCGAAGTGAATTTTCTATTACCTCTTGCGATTCAATTTTTTTTCTCTCCATTTTTAAATTATTTCTGGACATTTCAAGTTATTCTCTCTTTTATCAAATCTTGGTTTTATCAGACGCCTAACACACAGAGAGCAACAGAATTCTAGGCATTTTATCCAAAAAGTGCAACCTTTAACCCCATTATCCAGTTCACTGGAAACATCTGCGATATCCCGTTTGACCCTTAGTGGAGTCTCGTGTCCTTGAACTAGTCTCCGTTCATTTGTAATGTTGATCAGTCGTACTGGTAGCTTCGCTTCTCGTAGCTCAAAAATGTCAAAACGTAAGTGCTTGAGAATCATATATATATATATATATATATATATATATATATATATATATATATATATATATAAATTCTTCAGGAAGTTGAGAACGGCGTCACAGAAAACTTTTCTTGCAGTTTTTCTTTCTTTCTTTTTTTTAATAGGTAAGATAAATAAAATAAATATATATTAATTTAAAAAAAGTAGCGAATAATTACTTTTTTTTAATATATAGTGTTTATGAATTTAAAATTTGTTTTGTGAGGTTTATAAAGAAAATTTAAAGATGAACTATATAACAAATTTTCCATAAAACCAACTTTTTTTCGTGATTTAGCGATTTCGTTACATAGATGTCCGACTGTATATCATTCATTACAAATTCATTAGTCATACTTTTTGTTCAGATTTCCCTCTCTGCTTTTAATTGGCTAAATTCATGACAGTCACATGATAATTACAATCACATTTTCTCCATTGAATTTAAAACCAGCTTTTCCCTCGTATTTTTGTTCTACTCGTAAAATTTAAATAAAATTTCAAATTGGATAAATATGCCCAAATATTAAGATTCTTCAAAAAGTTATTCAAAATTTTTAAAAATATTCTTAAATTAATCGAGCAGTTTTAAATATAGTGCATGTTGTTTAATTACGTGCGTTATGATTGTTGACAAATATGCACATTCTAAAAAAGTTTCTGCAGAAAGCAAAAGTTGGCAACAGTGAAGCGCATGAACTGATTGGCTGGAAACATGTGATTGCAGTTATAACGTGATTTTGACATCACTTGAACTTATGAAGCACGTGAATACAGTTATCTAGTGAATCTGACGTCACATGAATTTATGAACTGATTGATAGAAGAAGCGTGATTGCAATTATCATGTGAGTGTTACGTCACATAAGTTAAGACTATTCAGCGAAACATCTTTTAAATAAACAATATTTCAATCTCGGAATTATAAAGCTATACAAAGTAATTATAAAGATCCCAAAGCAAATGATATTTTATCAATACGTATTATGCTTTAAATTTAAGAATAATATTACGTCTACTATAAAAATAACTACACTTGAAGATTTAGGGGTTAATAAACTTCAAAAATATCTACTTCACACTTCTAATACACTTCATAAGGTAAAACTTTAAAAATTTAATTTTAAATTAAAAATTTATATCAAATATAATTATGTAGTATCAAAATTATATTGTTTGAAATTTAAATTGTTTATAAACTACAATATACATATTAACAATTATTATATCGATTAGCAAAAGTAAGTACTTATAACATATAATTTTCAGCCGAAATCTTTTTCCATTCATTTTATCTAAATATACGCAATACTTTTAAAACGTTTGTAAAAAATTTCCAGATGAAGAAATTTTTTTAATCTAAGAAACTTTTTTAAAGATAAGCAAGAAAGGAGGCCATTTAAATTACTTTGAGCAGTTCAATAAACTTTAAAGTGCTTAAAAAATTGATAAAACATGCCATAAAACTAAATTGAAAGTGGTGAAATGGTATCCAAGGAGATCAGATAACAATTAAAAATAGGTCGAATGGAGAGTTATTCTTAGAAATTAGTCAAAATTTTAAAACTATAACGTAAATATGTTCTCATATAATGCTCCTTTTTTCTCCCCTTCAAAAATCTTTCTTATATTATTTTGAATAAGGTAGATAAAAAGAAAGCTTCTTAAGTACTTACAAATCAAACAAGAAGTTGAATTCCTTAAAAGAGTTTATAGAAATTCTGATGTATATATAGAAAGATATTTTATAATGTGTGTAAGATTCATTGAACGTGTAAGTGTGCGTTAAGACTGCAATAATCAAGTTCTTATTCCAGAATAATAATGGCGTTTGATTTAGGTGGCCAACAATCAATATCCTCTCAGAGTGATGCGAAGGGACGGAGATTGAAATACTGTTCTAAGATGTCAACTTCACCATTTAAAAATTATCCACATTTGTGTAAGGTTGTTCGAAATGAGAAATTATAAGCATTTGGGTCATTCAAAAGATCTATTTTTCTTCCCTAGTTATTGATGTTATGTAAGTAAAACTATGAGAAATGTTATGAAGAATACATCATGTTTAAAAAAAAATAAAATTGGAAATCTCACTTGCTTTAATGCATACTTTTCCTTAATTTTCAAATTAAGCTCAACTTATGTTATTTTAAATACTATAATTATTTCATTCAAATCGTTTATTAATCATAGATTTAATTAGCGATTAGTCAGAATTACGTTCAATTTCATAACATTAATTTATAAATAAAAAATCGATATGAGAAATATGGTAATTAATTCTTAAGCAAATTTATAATAACCATGACCACACAGATGGTGCAGCCATATTATATGTTATACATACTTAGTGAGCAGACAAACAAGAAACAAGTACTCATATTTCATGTTTACATTATAGTACTCTTAAAACTAAACAGTTATAAACTTTTGTACTTCTATTATTTCTTTGAATCTTTCATACCATATACTTTTATCTATAAATAAACATATAACAAAAAAAAATACAAATAAATAAAAATTCACTTTCAAAATATCAGTATTTAGTAGAAATTTAAAAAAGAAAACACTGTTTACATACAAAACAGTTTAATTACTACTAAACACTGAACAGAGTATTAAACAAAAACTGAAGGCAACGAACAAATTTACGAATAATTACAACCACCGCATTAATTACTTATTAATAATAAAAAAACAGATTCAAGTAAAACAATAAAAATACTTTACTGGATTTAAATTCTTCATTTTGTGATTAAATAATTTTATTCAAGATAGAAACTGCTGTGAAATGTTTAGCAAAATAGATATTTTTAAATTTCAATCTCAAAGTTTTTCCCTTCTGAGTGTTGTTGTTATTACTTAAGTGCCTCCTTCTAATCGTCAGTAACATTAGATCAAGTCCTACGAAATTCATCGCGGCAAAGGGCTACTACATTCACGCCTGTCCACCAAAAAGGTGATGGTGCGATTTTGGCTCGATTCCACCCCGATTTCGAACACTCTGGAAGTGGTCAGGGGCCTCTCACCTCTTCCACCAATTTCACGAGAGGACTTGCGGCTCGACGGCTATTTAGAGTACCCTCATGCCGCGAAGGTATTATTTCAAAATTTAAACCTCGCTTCATTCCAACACCGTTCAACCGATCACTCTGAAAATTGACATGCATATGTATTTTTTTATGGAGAAGGTTTTTGTGCTACCCTCTTTTTTGCAGCTCCCCAACAGGTGGCGCTACAGCATATCAACTTCTCCATCGCCCAATCAATTGCCAAGTTGCCAACAGGGTCGCCAAAAAATGATGTCAGCTTGGCTCTATCGCCAACATTTCGCTGTGTTTCCATTGAATCGCCATTATAATGTAAGGAATGGCGCTGCCTGCGAATCTTACAATTTTAACATAAAATAAATTCAACAGAAATTAATATTAATGTATTACACATCCAGATGTAAATTATTGACACTATTTTAAGCGTTCATAACACAAAATGTGTTACTTTTGCTGAGCAGAGATCAGCTTAGGAAGGTGTTTTCAAAAATCCACCTACAAGAGAGTTATAGGATGTTACGAATTAAAAAAAAATCTTTTCTATCAGCTATTAGATCTACAGACTTAAAATTTAACAAATATGGTTTTTTTTTGTTAAATTGAGATGTACAAAAAGCTTTTTTTTTTGTTTACATTGCAATTCACGTAAAATTAACTCAGTAAAAACTTCTTCATCCTTCAATCTGTATAGTTTAATTTTTCAATTCCTCCGTGCGCAGAACGGGTATTCCAGCTAGTCTCTAATATGTTTACATATTAATCAAAAAAAAAAATTTTATGACATGTTTTGTGGAATGCAGCCGTTTTACTTAGAAAATGGCTCGTGCAGTTGCCGAAATGAGTATTATTCCAGTAAATTTTTCTGAAGTATTAAATGTAAATATTGCAGTTATCTTGAACAAGGATTGGTATTCTAGTGCTTGTAACGCACAGCCATTGAGTAGAGAGATAGCACCAATCTAAGAGTAATTCCATTTAAGGCGATGGAAGAGTATGCGCATGTTCTGCGAAGACTGAATGCAAATGGACTCGTTCTCCAACCTGTTCTGTCCATTTTCTCCGGACGAAGAACAAAAAGGAGGCAAGCATGCGGTGAGAGCGGTTCTTTTCCTTTAGGTCACTGTGTAAGTTGAACACACTACAGCAAGTATCTGGGTCGCTTCACTTCACTTTTTCCGTGTGAAGGGGGCGATACTTTTGTACTCGCGTACATTTTTGTTGCTGCACAATAATGTGATTATTGTAAGAACGTTCGTTTGTTGGAATGTTCGATTCACACAGCTGGTGTTTGCAGGAATTTTTTATTTTAATCTACCTTGGGATACAATTTTGTGAAAAAGTAAAGGAAATACAGTTGAAGACATTGGTGGGGGCCAGATCCCAACTGACGCCAAGTAAATACACTTTGTAAGATACGGCTTGGGGTCCAAAACCTGACTTTTTTTGCAGGGGGCGGGGGGCTAATTATCTCCGTTACGCTACTGGTTGAAGAAGAAGAATATAGTTCGCATTAAATACATTAAAAACACAAACACTCCACTAGTTCAGATGGTTGATCACTATTTTAGATAAAATATTTAATTTGTTATTTATCACTCAAATTATGAATACCAAGAGATAATGTACAAAAAATGATTTGATGTAACTTGTTTAAAAGCAATAGAATTTGGAGTCCGAAGGAAATATGTTATTCTAAGAATATTTTAGTTAGTTGTTACTAAGTAGTATAGTAGATTAAGCAAAGACTCTTGAGTGAGCCATCGTCTATGTTACTGCTGTATTGAATCCAGATTAACTCCAAAGGAAAATTTTTAGAGATAAATAAACAAAGATTATTAATAAGGTTTATTGAAAAAAAAATTTACAGAATAAAATAGTTCTGTATTTGATTAAAATTAGGAGACAAATATGTTAATTTTTTAATTTATATATATATATATATATATATATATATATATATATATATATATGCTTTATACATATATATTATTATTCCAATCATTCATTTTGAAATATTTAACGAAAATTTTTTTTAATTAGTATTGAACACTAATACGCATTATACTGCACTATTTTTGTAATTTTTTTCCTAAAAAGTCACTTTAATTCTAAAATACTTAATACAAAATTCATCAAAATAGACTTTTCGCCATTATTTTTTAATAGTAATATAAACATTTCAAAGGTAATGAAGAGTAGAATTTAATTTTTGATAAAATTACTATTTTATTATTTAAATCAAAGTTTTTACATTATTACGATGTTGCGGTATTCTACTACGAATATTATTAGTTATTTGTGTTTCATTTATTATACCATTTACTCTCATATCATTATTACTTATATATTACAAATTTCTACATTCATATTTGATATGTTTGTCTTTTCATATCACATTTATATTATAAGTGTTTGAAGTATATATTAATGTTGGACATAGAAAGATTTTAAGTGATTGACAATCTCTAAAAATTTAACATCAAACAGAAAAAAAAATCTCAATAAAGAAACATCTAGACATACCAATCATAAGAACACTGACATATAATATTATCAATTTGTAACAGGCAGAACAAACACAGACATATCTTTATCAGATACTCTGAGATGCGATAACAATTTCTTTTATTTCTGTCTTTCTGATTTCGTCTAAATTCCAGAGTTACAAAAAAAAATTGTAAAGCAAAAAATGTACCGTGATAATATATGTTGTTAAAGTATTATATGTGTTTTCAGTACATTTTCTAAATAATAAAAGCTAAAGTTGAAGTTAAAAATATGAAACATCAATTCAATATTTTAATAAATATAATTCTCCATTAGAAAATAAATTTCAATAAAATAAATCAATCTTTGAAAACCTTCTTTGTAATTACGAACACAAGTGTACTAGTCTTTATATTTTCAGAAGCTTTGTAATATTCATTTATAAATCAAAACGTTATATTTTTCAATATGTGTGTGCATGTAAATTTTTTAACTCTAGGATTATATTAAAAAAGAACTATGAGAACAATCTCCTGAAAATGTATTTGATAGAAATAAATTTAGCTTTAACAAGTTATTGTAACATTTCAAAATAAAATTTAGCTATTT
Source organism: Trichonephila clavipes (assembly GCA_019973935.1). Lineage (NCBI taxonomy): Eukaryota > Metazoa > Arthropoda > Arachnida > Araneae > Nephilidae > Trichonephila > Trichonephila clavipes. The sequence continues at coordinate 571,772 of BMAU01001371.1, read as the reverse complement.
TTGGAAATTTTTTATTGAATTCTGAAATTTTTAGAATAACGAAAAGAAAAATGAAATCAAGCAGCAGTTAAACATTTTTATGTATAAGCCAAATGGAAAATAGTTCAATGACTTTTTAAATATTTGAACATGGAAACTGCGTAAACAAATAGCATGTGATAAATTTCATCACCATAAAATTCCGAGTATAAATTTTGGAGGTCAAATAATGTTCGAATTGGAAAAAATAGCATAAAGAGATTAAAGGAAAAAAATTATTGCTTTGTGTTATTTGATTCAAATAAATCCAAAAATTTTAAAAAAGAGAGAGAAGATTCTAAAAATTTTTTATTATAACTTAAAGATACAAAAAAAATTTCCTATTTTTAGAATAAAATAGTAATGAAGTTCATGTTAAAAGTTCGTTCGATAATTTTTAAATGTATTTAAACTCGAAACATAAATCCAGTATGTATAAGAACACATTAATGAGAATACTTATCCACAGAATTTTCATAAAATTACCACATTTAATTAACAGAATTTCAAGCAATCGTAAGTTTTTGATAAAACGAAAAATCAGACCAATATTATTCAATATATGTAACCTCTATATTTATGCAATTTACAACATTCATATAATTTACAGTATTAATAGTTTTGTCTCATTTTAAAAGAAATGATCGTGCCTTAAATATATGGTTCAATTAATTCAAATATCATCATAATTAAAACAATTTTAAGAACAATTATCAAATGTAAATTAAAGTAAGAATGATTTGAAAAACACGTACAGCAATACAAAAAAAAGTTTAAAATAATAGTTAAACTAAAATAAAGTATATGTCTAGTTAAAAAATAAAGTTTGAAAAATAAAAAAAATGAAGTACTGAAATTTTTTTATCTTAAAAAAATAATCGCTCTTATCATTTCAGAGTTTTTTATAGCAGTAGACATTTATTTTATTCACTTCACTTCAAGTTTACGAAGCTACAAACCAGCTAAATTTAGCCAATAGGAAAAAATAACTTTTTAGGGAAAAAAATGTATAAACAATGCGCATTCGGTTCAGAATCAATGTTTTATTCAACAAGAACAAAAAACATAAGTAATATATATATATAACTCGGTTTTTCCTATTAAATTCAACTATAAAGCCATTTATGCTCGAACATTCGAAAAAGAGAATTTCGTGTTGATTTAACGAATTTTATTGATCAAGTTGTGACCACAGTGATGAAGGTTTCTGGAAATTGCCTCGTGTGTTGACGAACGTTCGTTTTGATACCAGATTCTCATTCATAATCCTCAGAATGATGGATTCGCACGAGATGTTTTGCCAATCTACGTATAAAGATGAATAATTTGTATCATTGAAAGAGTTTTTTTTAAGTAATTCAAATTGCAGTGACACGAATTACCTAAAACCACACACGTTTTTGCCATTTGAAATACTTTTACATCAAAAACTCTCATACAAATTTTCTTTGTTTCAATTTATTAATAGGAAATCATCATTTAATAGTGAATTTTTATTATTTAGAAAAAGAGAATAATTTTTAACAATATACTAAAAATATAAAAATGACAATTTTACATGAAACCTATTGTAAGAGTTTTCGACATAGTAACTGTGTCGAAATAAAAGTATTGATATTGGATTCAAAAAGGTAAAAATGAAAATTAATTATATGAAACAAAATGTTCTTTACGTTTGATTTCGAAATTACTGTATCTTTCATAAAGTATATCAGTTAAGTTTATAGTATAATGAACCAAACTATTCAGTGCATATCTCATTGAATAACGTTTTGCAAGTACAATTCCTTATTTATGACAAATACATAATTTCTCAGAAAATAGTATGCGTTTTACAGCATAACAAGAAATATATATATATATATATATATATATATATATATATATATATATATATATATATATATATATATATATATATATATATATATATATATATATATATATATATATATATATAAGTAAGGATAATTAAATTAGATTAAAAATTAAATTCCCTATCTAGCACTTGACTCACCTTTCTCAGTTCCCATCTTCAAGTATCAAACTAATCACCCATTTATTTCTTCCGAACATATGGCCTAGCCAATAAACATGTCTAATTCCAGATCGTTAGATTTAATAGTCAACATATGTCAGCATTAACTTGCAAGCACCCTCTTCAAAGCAGCGATACTTACCATATGTTTTTCAAGTGTTATCCACTTGAAACCACCACCATGGCGTGCTTTTTCCTCCCTGCTCTCGGTGTCAGAACAGATGTACAAATGAAAGAATAAAGGTCGTCTTTTCACTTTTCTAACTTTAATCTGATTCTGTCTTAAAAATCATGACAGAATTAAAGCCGGCAGGATTTTTTTATCTGCGAATGGATTTCAAATCTTAACGTAAAAAACTAATCTTTTTTATGAAATAATTTTAATATAAAAACAAACGCCAACTGCGGTAATAAATGAAATGGAGAATTTGACGGAACACCGAATGCACCGTATGTCTATATATGAAGACGTCGGATTGCCGGAATAAAAAATGATACGGAAAAAAAACCCGCACTAATAATCCTCGGAAGAACATCGCTCTTAACACCGAGAAGAATGCAGTGTTTACCGCCGAACGATATTCTGTCTTTGCTGAAGAGGCAATCCAGTTTACCGTGAATGGAAGAGACATTCTAATGGAGGAAAAAAAAGAAGAGAAGTGTGAATCCCTTATTCCCCTGTGATGAAAGACGTCACTCCCTTTCGCCAGAAAAATAAAAGGAAAAAATCTTCTTCGCCGGAAAGTCTGCACGGTAATATTGTGAATTTGACCACCATATAATAATAGTGAAGTACCAACATTGAAAGAAAAATAAATAAATTAAATTTTACTAGTGAAATAACGTGACAACAGCATCTGGATTAATGTTCACCAAGGAGTTCTGCCGTTGCAAAGTGGAGATCATTTAAATTGTATATTTCCAATTTTAGTAACATTGAAGAACTGAGTTTTGCTGAACAGAACTTTACGAAAAAAAATAATATATGATATGATATGGTATTTAATTTTTATAATATAGTTGTGTTATAAATGAGATATTTTCTTTATATTTTAATTGAGAAAACAAAGTATATAGGTTTAGTCATACAAAATTTTGAGAAATTTTAATATACTTCTCATAATTTTATCTTAAGATGTCGAATGAGTTAAGAGTTATGATAGAAATTGGTGTTTTAAAGTTGAAAAATATAAATTAAGTTTTTAGAAAAATGATTAATGTACTAATACTAATGATATTTTGATAAGAAGCACAAGTAAAGTCACGTTGCATTCTCTTTTCTCCACTGAATTTAATTGTTTTGTTAATTATTTTATTCAGCAGTAATCTTATTGCATGTCATTTAATTTTTTTTTATTTTGAAATTGTGTGTTTTGATATACCGGCCATATATCAGGATTCACTATTTCTCGAAATTTTCCTTATCTAAAATTAAAATTAATTTAATAACTTGAAGCTTATTTTTGGATATTACACAATGGATAAGCGAGAATACAATCATTATAATTTTGTATATGTCTCGAAACATTAAGAGGACAAACTTGTTTAGTTTGATATGTACACCTCTCATTGTTTCTTATCAGCATCCCTGAACATCTGTGAGTTGATGACGCAGATTTTTCAGAGAGATGTGTTCAAAATTAAGTAAGGTGATACAGTTTTATTAGTGAATGTGTGACGCAAGAGAAACTCAAGAATTTTTGTCTATGAAACGTATTTTTAGAAGGTTACGAAAAGATTCAAAATATTGCATGCGAGATATTAAGTTACAATGAATATTGTGAAAAATTTTCAGAAATACTAAAAGTTATGATTGAAGTGAGTCCACTTTTCCGACTCAAAATAATAAAAAAGAGTTCTTATATTCTTATAATTTTTATATTTTATAACGCATATGAAATAAAACATTGTTTATTGTGTTGGATAGTGCATAGAAGTTGTGTGTTATACACCGTTTTCATATTATTAATAATTTTATTTTATTAGTGTCTATATTTTTTTATCTTTTTAAAAAATGTATTTCATACATGCAAAATGCGTGTAACAATATAAGGTATTACTACGATGGCGCCAGAGTAGATTTTTTATACAAAATTATTATTTTAACATTTGTATGATTTCATGTATTTTTATATTTACTATCTTATTGTTTGATATATTATATTTGATACATAATTTTTTTGAAAATATCTAGCTATAATACGAATATATTATTATGAAGGAATAAGAGGAAACGCGAGCTCTTATTCTAGATGTCGAATATATTTAAACAAGCTAATCTTCATTTATATGTATGGAAATTCATTTTTATCAATTAATATGTTGGAAGTGTCCTTACTGTGTTTGTTGTTATAGTTTCGTTTATTGTATTGCTTTTTGATTTTAGTATTACTATTGCTTAAATATGTCTACTGTGTTTAATATGTCTTTCTAAATAATGTTATGTATTGTTTTGTGTTCATTGAAAATTAATTAAGTTTGTAAAGAGAGAAAAAAACCACGCCATGACTCCCTTTTAATATTGGGGGGGCAAATGTAAGGATAATTAAATTAGATAAAAAATTAAATTCCCTATCTAGCACTTGACTCATCTTTCTCAGTTCCCATCTTCAAGTGTCAAACTAATCACCCATTTATTTCTTCCGAACATATGGCCTAGCCAATAAACATGTCTAATTCCAGATCGTTAGATTTAATAGTCAACATATGTCAGCATTAACTTGCAAGCACCTTCTTCAAAGCAGCGATACTTACCATATGTTTTTCAAGTGTTATCCACTCGAAACCACCACCATGGCGTGCTTTTTCCTCCCTGCTCTCGGTGTCAGAACAGATGTACAAATGAAAGAATAAAGGTCGTCTTTTCACTTTTCTAACTTCAATCTGATTATGTCTTAAAAATCATGACATTATATACATACATACATATATATATATATATATATATATATATATATATATATAAAGAAAATTAAGTCAATTTCTGCTTTCAATGGATGAATAGAAAGTATTTTATTATGATTCAAAATTTGAACGATATATATATACAGGGAGAGAGTGAACTAATAGTAGGTATTGAAAAAAGAGCATGATTTGTCTGCATTGTTGTAACATGGCATACCCGATTTGGCTAGTTTGGTTGAAAAACCGGATTTCGACGCCAACTTTTGTTATTGTTTTAACAGTTACATTGTTACAACAATAGGGGCGAATCTAAGTTGGCGTCGAAAACTGGTAACTAATGAAATTAAATAAAAAGAATTATAATTTGAAAAAACTTTATTAATATCATCACCCACCACAAGTTTAAAAAAAATTTATTTAAACTTGATTGGATGAATAGAAAGTATTTTATTAACGATTAAAAAATTGAACAAGATATTATATATATATATATATATATATAGCTTATAGTAGGAATAAAAAAAAAGCTAAAGATTCTGAAATGTGTGCGTGCATTTTTTTTCATTAAGGCTTATTATTAGTAAAAATATGTCATCATAGTTTTATTTTATTGACAGTGCTTCACGCAACTTTAAAAAAAATGCTAGTAAAATTTTAGTTCTTGAAGATTACATTCAAGAATAGAGGGAAGTGTGGGAGGGGGGGGGGAGAAAAATAGCAGTTTGGAAAAGCTCAATAAGGATTTTTTCTTTTGCTACTTACATTTTTATTGCTCTTAAGATTTTTTTCTTTGTGTAAAAACTTCATCAAAGTATATTTCCCCATTTTTGGAAAATGTTTTGTGAATAATTTAGTGAAATATTTTAAAAAATAATTAAACTCTCTCTTTCTTTTTGTTTTAAAATTTTTTTTTTTTGCTGAATCTTATAAAAGAGACGGTGAAACTTCTAACGATTATGTGTAATAACATGATGAAAATGAAGAAAAAGATATAAGTTCAATCAACCAATTTAAAATTTGTCCCATAAAACAGGACAATTTTGTTTTCGAGGTCGAGTCTTAAATACTAATAATTTAGTTGAAACCTTTAGAATACTGATGGAAATGTTAATTATTTCAAGTTAAAGTATATACTTGAAACATATTACAATAAAAAGAAAGAGAAAAAAGAAGGGGAGGCAAAATCTGACAACAAGCTAGCTGTTAGATTATTCGCGTGCAACGCAATTTACGACCTTCTTTTATACATTTTACCTAAAGCGTTTATTTACGGGTTTACGATACTCCTGCATATTTTATTGAGCTCTTTCCAAACAGGATTACATTTTCACAATCTGATGCAATATTGAGTAATTCGAATGAAATGTTTGGAGGTCAGGTATTCGCTTTATCATTAAATCAGAACAGGAAAATCATGTCCGTTCGTATCAAAGGTGGTCGAAATATCTTCATTTCTGAATAACTGTCATTAAGAATTTTTTCGGCTGTTTTTTAGTTACATAATACCTTACTCAAAATTGAAATTAACCTTTTTTCGGAAAACCAGGTGGTATATTTTCAATTCCTACTATTTTAGTTCACACTCTCCTATATATATATATATACACATATATATAAAAGAAATATGTATTATTTATCAAAAACAAGAAATAATAGATAAAGAACATAACAAGAAATAGCGCAATAAAAATATGAAAGCTGAACATGAAGAACAAAATTATAGAGAAATAAAAGAACTACAAAAAATAAGAACCTAGCTAGTCAGAAAGCAATTTCGGACATAGGACCGAATAAGTGGGGTTAAACTAGTTTGAAGGCGCCAACCTTCCCCCTTTGCAACTCGGTAGTAAAACCAAATAAAATAAACAAAACTTCAGAGAAAGTATAACTCAGAGAGCATGATAAAACCAATCACTACTATTATGTAGCAAACTCTCCCAAACTCTTAATGCAGAAAAATCACAAAATCACAAAATAATTATGTAAGAAAAGTAGAAAAATACAAGAACAATTACATAAGAAAAGTATCTTTAAAAAATGATGAATAAAAAGTATTTTATTAACGATTGAAAATTTGAAAACAAGATATATATAATAGACATGACTGCCGCTCATTTTTGGACGAGTGCTCTGCACTGAATGATCTTAACTGCATTGTAAAAAGGTATTGGAGAGCCCGTTGCCTAATGACCTGATGGTCAATGGCCTGGCATTAGTAAAATAATAAATAAAATAGATATATATAATATATATGTATATAATACATATATATATATATATATATATATATATATATATATATATATATATCATTAGGCAACGGGCTCTCCAATACCTTTTTACAATGCAGTTAAGATCATTCAGTGCAGAGCACTCGTCCAAAAATGAGCGGCAGTCATGTCTATTATATATATCTTGTTCTCAAATTTTCAATCGTTAATAAAATACTTTTTATTCATCCACTCAAGTTCAAATACATTTTTTAAACTTGTAGTGGATGACACTTGATGTTAATACAGTTTATTCAAATATTAGTTCATTAATTCTATTTAATTAATGAATAAATAGCAACAAACAAAAATAATAGTCCAACACCATAAATAAAAATGAAAATCGCTCGTTGCGTCCCTGTAGAACAATGGATAGCACGTGGGACTTCTAATTCAAAGGTCGAGGGTTCGATTCCCACCTGGGATAGCCTAATTTCTGAATATGTGATTTTTTTACTGTACTATTTTATAGGAATAATCAAATGTAATTAATGAGCAAATAGTAATGATAAAAAAATAGTCCAACACCATAAATAGAAAGGAAAATGAAAATTGCAAATGAAAATCGCTTTCTATTTTGTCACTTAATATTGTGATTCTGTCATATGTATATACATAATTATATTAATGGTAATTATTTAATAAAAAGTAACTAAAAATTTTTTTCCTTTGTTGATCTAAGTAAATATAGGAATTGACTTTATATTTCTTATAATTTATTTTTGAAATTCTTTCAATCTTTTCAAAAAAAAAAAAAAAAAAAAAAAAGAATTAGCTCTGAAGTGTGTGAATTAAAACGAGCATTTTTTAAAATATTATTCTTGAAGCATTTCTAAAATAGTCTTCATGAACTTATTTATCTTTTAAGTAAATTAAACAAAAAATCGATTTTTAACATAATAAAATTTATATTGTTAATGGAAAAATGGAAACGGGGTTGAGGAGAGAGAGCGGGAGAAAGAAAACATTTTATAAAGGGAATTTTAAGTACACAGCATTTATAAAATTAATAATAAAAACTTTACGTTCATATCATGAATAATCAAAAAATGTATAGCATTAAACTAAAATTAAACATAAGGAGATATTTATACCATCAGAATAATATATGAAATTATTTTTTTAAACTTTTATAAACTTAACATCTTTGACGAAAAATTCAATCTAAAACGAAGAAGCTCAAGAAAATTAAGAAAAATTATTAATTAAGAGAGAACATTGAGATATTTAACTAAGAATTAAATATCTCAACATTAGACATAAGATTTTTTTTTCATATAATTTAAGACACAACCTTTAAAAATATTTTTGGGTTCACGAGTCCAATAAAAAATTCTATTTAATTTTCAAAATTCAAATTTGACACCCAAGTTGTTATTTACTGAGACGAAAAAACTGAAAGAAAAGTTTTATTTTCATTTCTTTAAAGTACTATCAATTATTGACATAACAAATGTAAGAAATATTTGTACAATAATCTCTTATTCATTCAAAGCATCTTAAAAAGCAATTTTTATTGTTCTATTACAGAAATAACATTATTGCAGTGGCACACACAGGAATTTTTCAAGAGGGGGGGTCCGGGGTCGAAAGTTCACCATTTTTGTATCATGCTCCTTTTGATTTTGTCGATTTTCGGGAACAAAACACAGTAAAAAACTAATTATTGAATAAATAATTGGCATTAATTAATGAAATTAATCATTAATAACAATTACTTAATTAAATTTTACGTACTATATACTTCAAATTATAATCAATCGGAAAAAAATCAAGGGCTTTGGGGGGGTCCGGACCCCCAGACGCCCCCCCCCTTGTGTGTGCCGCCACTGCATTATTGTATCATACTTCCTAAATATATCTAAATAATTAATTAAGTGTAAAGATGAGTCTGATTTGACTATCAGACGGCATGTTTATTCATTTATTGGAAAACGTGAACATTTTGGTAACATATTTAGACGACTGATTGCTACATTTCGAATGAACTGAATTTAGAATAAAAGAGAAAATTGTTTTATTGTAAAATAAAATTTTTATAAGAATTTATTTTTTGAAATTTTTTTTAGAAAAATTGGAAATTTGAAATCTTTTACAACATGTTACCCCATTTTATAATGTTATTACATACTGGATACATTGAATTAAGATACTTTATGTAGTTCATACTTTTACAACGAAGCTTTAAACATATTATTAACTAAATTCTTTATTGCTTAGACCAGTGATTCTCAACCACTATGCCACTGCATTTTTGTGTGCCGCGAAATTCAAGAATTTCAAATTCAAGCAAAAAATTATTAATTATACTTTGAGAATAAAATCCGGAACCAAATCCTTCGGCCGTTTTAAAGAAATAAACTATGGGTATTCGTGGTATATTTAACTTATTCGTTTGTGGACAGATGGAAGTTTATTACAGATAAGTAAAACTCTTTTTAACTTATTTTATTGTCAGTGTGCCACCAAATTTTTAAATTGTTAAAAGTGTACCACAGAAAAAAAGGTTTAAAATCACTGGCTTAGACATTCATTGAAACACTTTTCAATTCTTCGATAGACTTGAACATAAATTCTTATCACAATGAAAAATCTTCGAATGAACATTCGAAGATCAAAATGTAGCGTCATGACTGTTTTCTGTTTAGGCATTTACTACTTCAGCAGGGAATATAATTTTTTTTTGAAAATAAAACGTACTAGTGAAATGTACAAGCAGAGGCAGATAATGTAATAAAAATGAGACATTTCTTCAACAAATTTTGAAAAAATAAAGAGTTTATAACTGAAATTCTAAAAACCAAACTTGGGCAATCGTGGATGAAAAATTAGTACACAAGTAAAACTTAAAATGCAAAATAAAAAGTTTCATAATCCTCCCAATATGTTATCACTTTTAAATGTCTGCCAAGAAAGTAGTATGAGTAGTCTTCAACAGAGAAGCTTCTTTTTTAACCTCCTTAACTCTTCACTTTTCCGTTACGATAAGAAGTAAAAAAAGAAAAAGAATTACGAAACTAATAATGAGACACATTTCTAAAGTTCACTACCTGAAGAAAAAAAAAAACCCGGTGCGTTAAATCTTTCATCAAGACTACTTCGTACCGCTCACAAATACTACACTTCACACACATAGAACGGAATAAAAAATTTCTAATTCTTCAATTAGATAAACCTTGAATACACCACCAAGGAGGAAAAAAGTAAGACTCGGTAACTCTTTTGAACTGTCATAAAATGAAAGGTTTAAGGTCTTCTATAAACTAAAAAAGGAGAAAAAAAAGAGAGAATGTAGTCCATATCCTCTCCCAGGTCATCTACCCCCCACTCCTTTGTTCAACCCTTTAGGGATCCGAAAGAGTTAACTTTTTCTCACAGAAAAACCCTTTCACCCCTCTGTGCCACCAGACTTTTTAAAAATGTTGCGCGTGCAGGCTGCGGGGTCAGGCAACTTGCGTCTAGGGGTCATTCGCCCCTACTCTGCCCTACTTGGCATCATGCCAGGGACACCCTCCAGGTTTAGATACGAACTGAGCTGAAATGAGAAATTCGTCGGCTCATGTGTGTATAAAATCGGACGGGGGTTTTGTGTTTGTTTACGTTTTGGGCACGATAGGAGAAAGCATCGAAGAACAGGAAGTTGCAAGGCGATAATTGTTTTCGAATGTGGGAGGGTTGAAGAATGACACGAACTGTATTGACAAACGATACGAAAAAAAATTATGATGAATAGGATGCTTTGGGAAAACGTGTGAAAAATGCTCGAATGTAGGTTTGTCGGTTGACCTGATTAAAATACGCTTGTGCTCAGTTATAAATAATTCAAAAGTTTGGACAAATTCGAAAGAGGCTTAAGAGAACAGCGATGGAGCATAGAGGAAGATAGTAAATTAAATTACAAGTGAATGATATTACATTAATTTATTTTATTATTTTGAACAAATTCGTATGTAAGCAGCTCTCATTCGTATTTCATTATCTGTACTTTTTACGTTAAAGGACTTTTATTTACCAATAGGCAAATGTTAATAACATCAAAGTCGCTCAAAATTGAAAGGAATAAAGGTTAAAGTTCGACACAGCTAGGTACTCTATAGCTATCCAATGAGATTATTTATTTGTTGAGTTATATAATGTTTGGAAAAGAATCGAGTTTATACACTTGGTGGTAGATTAATTTTTATTACTTTAAGAATAATTACAAATTATCTATCAATCCATGACTTAAGTTTTACATATAGAAAAGTGTGTTCTAAAAAGTATAATATCAAAGAATATCCATAAATATATACAAAATTCAAAAATTTATTATTGTCCTTTCTTAAGACAGGCTTTAAAATGCACGTAAGCAAACAAAAAAAAACTTTACAAACTCTAAACGTAGCTTACATATTAATGAAAATTAAAGTATTAATCAAGATTAACGAATTAAAAGGGGAAGAAAGTAAGTTTTAATGTTTGCATAAAGCAACAAAATACATGAAAGTAGTTCCGAGAGTAGTTTCCCCTAAATCTGAGTTTGCAGGGGCCCCTAATATTCTCCGTTACACTACTGGCTATCCCTGAACGAAAATTCTTCAGGGATACTTTTCTGTGGCCCCTTAACATTTTACGATTATTTTGCTTACACATTTTGGAGCCCCTTATCATTGATACGGCATTAGATATATATGGTCCCTGCACCAGGTGTCAAAAGAAACAAACACGTACATTATTAAGTTCTGAGTCCAGCTTACATTCATATGTGAAATTTTTCTATATACTTAATTAACTAAAATGTTTCCACAGAATTATTTAAAATATTTTTCTATATTACGAATGTTCTAACGACTATAACAAAAAGAGCAAATTGAGATGAATTTCAAAAGGATAAAATATGTAATGTACCGTAAGATGTAACATGTATAACAGAACACTATTTTTTTGATCGCTCAATGCATTGAGAAGGGAAAAAATACCTATTCGAAAAGACAATAACGTAATAAAATTCAGTCACTGTTGTTCCAGAACCTCAAGATTACCATAGTCTTTGTTGCGAGAAATTTGCACAGCTGCATCAACATGCGAATTCAAGGTAAAACTATTTACTTACACCGAGGGAGTCAATAGGTGAGTCACGTGCAAAAACAGGATCAATAGCTCCTAAGAGACCGTTGCTGGAGTTTTTGCTTTTATGTCACAGTTGAAAAAAAAAACAGACCTTCGAGTGTCAACGATCACAGGGGTGATACAAACATCTCGAAAGGCAAACAATTACTGTCCCCTCCTCTTTATAAATAGTTCACAATTTCTTCAATAAATAAATAGTCAATACTTTAAGGTGACAGACTGCATTCTCTCGAAACCGTAATTTTGAAAAAGTGTAGAAATTGACATTTTTTTTTTATATATTTAGCGTTAGAATATGCATATATAAAATTGTTAATAGAATATATGAATGAATGAATATTAGAATATACATATAAAATTGTTTTGAAAATATTATTACAATAAAAGGATATAAGTACAATATTTAGGCAAAAATGAAGGAAGCATGACATCCATTCAAAAAATTCTGCTTTTATGAGGCACATGCTTCTACAACAGTTATATGTTGCCTCCATATATCTACCACTTCTAAACCAGGGTTGAAAGAAAATTTTTGAAATCTTTAATTTAGAAGTGGATATATTTATATTTTATTAAATCAGAGTAGATAAATTTTTACCAAAATCCCCACTATTATTTCTATTGGTGGCCACGGTAGCCTAGTGGTCAAGATAACGGACTCGAGTGATGAGTCCAATCCTTGTATAGCTGAAGGCCCACCGTATAGAGGAGCTGATGCACGTTAAATCTGTCGGGGCTTCAACGTCCTCCCGTTGGTGAAAAGTTAGGTGAAAGGGCGCCAGCTCAGGAATCGTCCTCGTCACTTGACCATGGTTCAACATTACGAAATCCGTCTCCAAAAGCCCTAATTTAGCTGAATAGTGCGACAAAAATATTCATCATTTCAATTCGTTTGATTGACTATTTTGAATTTTTCAAAAATCTTTGTTTAGATTTTGTTCAGAAGTCTTACCCATACAGGCAAAATAGTATAATATTATTATAGATGCATCCTTTACACAAGTAAAATTTTTGAAATATATGTCATTCTTCCGTCAATTTTGAGAAAATATTGCATTTAAATATCTTTTTATAGTAATACTATTCTTAAAACTATATTAATACGTATATTCCAATTCAAGCGACACTAAAGGTTTTTCAAATAACTCTGTACGCTTTTTCAAAATCACGTTTCCGAATCTAGTCCTTGAGGGCGCAAACTGTTATTCTGGTTAATAACATGATTTTATGAAAATAATCTGTCTATTTCTTATCTCTTCTATCATTTCCATGAATTTATACGCCCATTGTTACTCGGTGTCTTCCCACTGTTCAGAAGATTGGTGATAACCAAGAAAATGATGGGACAATCCATTTCTGAGTGAGTTAAAATTAATGAGTAAATGCTTATATAGTGCATATAGATGCGAATTCTACATTTATTTTGAATGAAATTAAGATATCTTTACTTCGATGTATATGGCAGCGGTATCATCTACATATAAGACAATAACAGCCTCCGTACTGAAGTGATCATTTTCGTCTAGTAGTAAGTTATGTCTTTACGGAACCGAAGGTCGCGGGTTCTGTCCTCCGGATATATACGTCACTTCATATAATTTCAAAAAGTATGCACATTTTATAAGAAACGCTATCTTTTTTATTTCATTTTTGACATTCGGGAAGCATACAATAATTATTTCCACTCAACATAACTAATGTATGGAAGTTTCGATATTTTTGAATAGGATATATACAACTATTAATGTTCTCCATCCTTTAATCTTTCATATTATACATAATAGGTTGAATGAAAAACTTTTTTCAGAATTTAAAAATTTATCTATGAGGAAAAGATTATTGCTCTATGGCAGTGGTCTTCAAACTGTGTTCCACGGAACTCTGGAATTCTACAGGGCATAACCGTGGGTCCCAAATTTAAAAGAACATTATAAACGTGTATGCAAGTTGGATTCACGGTCGCATGAAGTTTGTATAACCACAAGTATCTAAAGCTCATCCCAGTAATTAAAAAAATGAAAATTACATTCATATACATGTGTCATGCAGCCAAACACAGTCTTCGCGCGCAGGCGCAGTGAATTGAAACTGAAACAAACTTTGAGAAACTTTAACCATTGAAGAAAAGAGAGAAAAGAAAGACTGAGGTGCGCGAGCAGGCGTTACCGTCGTCAAACCTATCTGTTAGAATAGATACCTTTTTAATTAATTTTTGTTAGTTTTAAAATAAAGTAGAAGAAAAGACAAATGTCTTGGACCCCTTGTTGTCTCCCACAAATTATGGGAGCTCGGCCGGGATCGAAAAAATTTCGATTTGAAGTTTGGACAGTGAACTAAAGCAGCGTCCGTGAAGGAGACGCGCCGCCATTTTTTGGAAACTTCGTTCAACCTGTGTAGAGGTTGAATTTTTAAACTTCGCTCAACCTGTGTAGAGGTTGAATTTTTAAACTTCATTCCGCCTGTGTAGAGGTTGGAACTATCGACGCAAATTCCGCCTGTGTAGAGGTTGGAACTATATCAACTAAACACCTGCGAAGAGGTGTCCTGTTAATAATTACAAGAACTGTTATAACCTGCGAAGAGGTGAGATCGGCGGAATCAACGTTTTTCTTCAATTATTGGATACATCGTACGCGCGAGCAACAAGGGAGCTAGAAAAAAAAGGTAGGATCTTTCCATATTTTTTCTAAAATGTATAAAAACGCTCTTAAAGAAGATCTCATAAGAGTTGTTGAGGATCTAGACGGTACTGTGGAGAGTACGGATACCATAGCTAAACTAAAGACTAAAATTGAGAAGAGTAGTACATTTGAAAGTGATCCAGATTTCGTTAAAACATTAATTAAAAACTGTATAGATGAGAGGGTATCACGAAACGAAAGGGATTTAGAAAAACAGAAAATTGAGCTAGCGAAACTTCAGTTAGCACAATTAGAAAAAGAAATCGAATTTCAAACGGCTAAAAATGAAGCATTAAGTTTAAATCCTGCAGCTAAAGTCGAAGAGAAACAGTTCGAAACAAACATAGAAAATATGATCAAAAGCATTAAAGCTTTATCTCTTCCTGTTCCCACCAGATCTGAAAATTTTAATCTGTTCTTCCAATCATTAGAACGCGCATTTTTAACCAAGAAAATAAATGACGAACATAAATCTGAAATTTTGATAAATCTTCTGGGTGAAAGAGCTTATAATGTCTTATTGTATATTAAAAAGGAGGAATTAAATGACTATGAAAAACTAAAATCTATAGTACTCAGAGAATTCCAATTAACCCCTCGCGAGTGTTCAAACTCATTTAAAAATGCTGTAAAATCATCAGGCGAGACATACATCCAATTTGCTGCAAGATTGACGGCAAACTTCCAATATTATTGTTCGTTAAGAAAAGTTAATTCCTTTGAATCTCTATGTGATCTTTTAATTTCTGATAAATTATTTGAAACTTTAAATAAGGAAACTGCAACTCATATTGGCATTCGAGAAGCAGAAGATTGGTTTAGACCTATCAATTTAGCTAAAGAGTGCGATATTTATATTTCATCTAGAAGCGGATCACGTAAAGATAACTATCCCCAAAATCTTGAAAGACAAAATAAAAATTGCTATAATATTGCGGTGATTCATCTCATTACGCAAGAGACTGTGAGAAGTGTTTTAAGCTTAAAGAATCTAACGGTCACATCCATAATAGAAAAAACGCGAATACTTTGAAAGTCGAGAGCGAAAAACAAAATAGCGATGAGTTCGCACAGCTCCAATATGTAAACATTTTTGTGGAAAATCAGCCCGTAACAGCATTGATTGATTCAGGTTCCCAGATCCCAGTTCTAAATTCCTCACTAATTAGAGTGAAAAAACCTTCCGAAGAAATAATAACATTAAGCTCGTGTTTTGGCGAAAAGCGTATGGTAGAAGTGTCAGCCATAAATATTTCTCTTAATCAACACTCTCCCAGTTTAAGTGTTCGAACGGCAATATCACCGACCTTGACCGAAGAATTTATTATACATCCCAGTGTATATGCTGAAATAAAGAAACTAGGCCACGCAAAGAGCGATGTTTTATTGAATGAAAGTGAATCCTCTTTAGGTGCTGTTTTTTTTTCAAATGTGATAGAAAACTCTAGTTATGATTTGTCACATGTTAAAAACTTTAATACTAGAAATGATTTGAGTTCTCTAATTAAGAATTATAAATGTAATGAAATTAAGAGTACTAAGTTAAAAATGTGTATTATAAGAGAAAAATGTTCTGATATAGTATTGTGTAAGAAAGTCAATGGTGCCATGAAAACGAGTTCCGTGGAATTCATCTCCCAGTCACCCACCCCTTCACCTATGAAGACTAAACATAGACGGTTTGCGATGCTCCGGAGAATCTTCCAGCCCTGGCAGTGGAAACGGAGGAAAAAGAGAGATCGTTTTGAACAGACGTCCAGAACTCTAGAGAGGAAAATATCAATGCGTTCAACCAAAGATCAACTAATTAAAAAAGGCGTTCTTATGCCTGATGGATCTAATAAAAACCAAGATAGCAAAATAAATGTTTTCCTGTTGAACCTTCCGGATGTCGAAGAGGTGCCTTCACATATGGAGAAACTGTCTAGTTCAGAAAAATTATGATATGTTAAATCTTTGTTTATTTGTCGTATAGTCCTTGTCTGTTCCGCCTTTTTTGTATGTTTCAGATTCTCCTCTGGTCTCGATGAAAAAGGAAAAAAGGAATACGTACCGCTCCGGACAGCGTACAGTCAGGCTGGCCGGTTGTGGCATGCAGCCAAACACAGTCTTCGCGCGCAGGCGCAGTGAATTGAAACTGAAATAAACTTTGAGAAACTTTAACCATTGAAGAAAAGAGAGAAAAGAAAGACTGAGGTGCGCGAGCAGGCGTTACCGTCGTCAAACCTATCTGTTAGAATAGCTACCTTTTTAATTAATTTTTGTTAGTTTTAAAATAAAGTAGAAGAAAAGAATGTCTTGGACCCCTTGTTGTCTCCCACATACATAATAACTTTGCTTTTGAAATACTTTTATAACTTTACAGAAGAGTATTAAAACGTTTTTTCTTCATATGTACTACCTAATAGACTGTGAATATTCTAAATTTTACTATACCGAGGTTTTTTAAAATAATTTTATACTCGTTAGTACAATGTTTTGCAGAACTAAATAGTTTACTGATGGAAAATGAACCTTTTTTCATTTATGTAGGGGGCGACCACCTATAATGAAAGATAGAGACCAATTTATCAACATATCAACAGATTCAGCGTTAAAATTCTAAATTTAAGGAAGAACAGCTCCTAAATTTTAGGTTGTAAATTTAAGCAAAATACATAGGATTTCTCACACAGCTATAAACATTTTAAGGTCATTCGAAACCATGTACTTAAGTAAAAAAATATTTCTCTACATGAGAGGCTACGGAAACAAAATATAAAAATGAATTAAACGCAAAAAATAAAATGTAACAGCAGATAATTTTAATAGACCTAGATTTTGTGTAAAACAATGCTAGCACATACCCCAGTTACTAAATATAACGCATGGGTAGGTGACACTTGGATCACAAATTAATTTTTTAAATTTGTATATTATAATATATTAATAAATAAATAACATTATATAAAAAATTACATTAATTTTTTTTAACAAATACAATACTTTTCATAATACATAAAGTATTTATAACATGTTGATCTACTTTAAATATTATTTTAAGATAAATTCCTCTAAGTGTGTATGGAATGGGGTTCCCCGAAAACACCTTGTAGTCTTAAGAGTTCTGTGGGTCAAAAAAGTTTGAAGATCACTGCTTTATGGTACACAGATGAAGGAAAAAATAAAATAAAAAAATTAATTTTATTTTGAGTCTAAAATCATCTCATCCAAATTAAATCTGTCTCGATTTTTTTCGGAAATTCAACCTCTTTTAGCAGTATTAAATTTCGAAATTATTTTTTTAAAAATATTTTTTTCCTTTATTTAAAAACCATAGAACATTTTCCCCTCAAAGGTAGAATCCGACTAATAAGAATTTTTTTCTCCAAAGCACCACGATCCACTACAAAACATAATCTATTTTTTTTATCACTTCCTTAATTTTTTCATCTTTTACTTTCAAATAATAAATGGGCTAATTTCCACAAAATGTGCCTTTACAAATAAATTTGTACCAATGGAATTTCATATCAAGACATGCGTAAGCAAACCAGTACCAAGCACAAAAACTCTTCCTATATATATAAATGTAATAATTACCCCTCGCATCCTTTTAATTAACTCTTTTAATAGTATTCAAATAATTTTTTAATTATTTGGTTCGAAACTAACACCCTGATTTTAATCGTAATCAACTAACAATATTACATCATAAATCCCTTTCCCGCCCTTTGTAACCAATCAGAGCTCTTATTACAAGCATGTCACGTGGTCTGCAACGTCAGGTATAAAAGCCGATGTCTCTGGAAACCTCTCTCTCTTCGCTCGTTTCTCTGTAGTTATGTAGCCGGCTGCAGCGCGTTCTGTGATGTGTTTGTCTGTATTGTATCGTTCATGTTTGCTTCTTGTATGTGTAATGCCGTCCCAACTGGATCTTTATGTGTTCCTGGATGTGAATAAAAAGAAATTTCGATTTCCATGAGTTCCTCTTCGATACTATCGTATTAGACCATGCTCCACGTAACATAGAAAATCACACCACCGGCCACGCCCAACCATTAGTTCTCCATTATTTAATCAACCACTCGCCACGTCTTACAATATATTTACCTCTCAACGGAATTGTTCCAGAGGTATTTCATATATATATATATATATATATATATATATATATATATATATATATATATATATATATATATATACTAGCCGTTACCCACCCGCTTTCACGATGTTGTATATATGTATACTATTTACATATATATGAATTATTGATATCTAGCCCTAAGAATTCGATTGTATTGAAAAATATATTTATAGCTGTGTTACACCCTCGCCCCTTGATATAAAAAGAACATAAATTATAATATCTAATTTCTATTTATATCTAAAATAGAAGTAGAAAGATTTTTTTCGCTCACTTAACCTAATAATCAAAAGGATTTTCACCAAAGCAACTTTCAGTGGATCTCTACTCCATAAAATAAACATGCGTGCTAAATTTCAAGTC
Organism: Trichonephila clavipes; assembly: GCA_019973935.1. Lineage (NCBI taxonomy): Eukaryota > Metazoa > Arthropoda > Arachnida > Araneae > Nephilidae > Trichonephila > Trichonephila clavipes. Next base: position 552,260 of record BMAU01001371.1, on the reverse strand, counting down.
TAAATCTAACAGAGCAAAAACGGAATTTTTATCATCAATACCTCGTTGACAGCATTCTTAGCGGATTCCAATTCAACAAAAAAGAAGCATGCAAACCAAATTTTATTATTATAGTCTTAGCAGTTCGAAAACGGGAATTTTGTCTATCAATACGCCCCAATAGCTCTCCCCGCTTACCCCTGGAGTTGATTTCCGTAAAATCCATTCTTAGTGGAACTCTATTCAACTAAAGAAAAGTCCTCAACAAATTTCAAGTAAATGAGTTAAATTCAAAAACAGGAATTTTTCTATAACACGCCTTAATCCCTCGCAACCCCACTCCTTTGAAGGTCCGTTTTCGCAAAAATCTTTGTAAAAGGAACTTTATTCCATGAACGGAACGTATCTTCTAATTTTCAAACAAGTAGTTCTATTAGTTGAAAAGTGGAAATATTTATCTATTAAGCTCCTTAATCCCCCTCAGTGAGCCTTGGGGATCAATTTTACACAAAACTATTTTGTAGCGGATCTCTGCACCATGAAAGGAATTCGCTTACCAAATTTAAGACTGTACGTCTAATAGTTTAAAATGGAAATAATTATCTGTAACGCCCCTCAAACCCCCGTAACGCCAATTAGGAAACGATTTTCACAAAACTCATCTTATGACAGATCACTACTCAGTGAATGGAATCTGCTTAATCAATTTCAAGATTTTCAGTCTAATAGTTTAAAAAGGAGTTAATTGCCTATAACGCCACCTAATACTCTACAACGCCACTTGGGAGTCGATTTTGAAAAAACCCATTTTGCAGCGGATCTGTACTCTATTGAAGGAATCCGCTTACCAAATTTCAAGACTGTACGTCTAATAGTTTAAAAATGGAAATAATTATCTATAACGCCCCTTAAGCCCCCGCAACGCCACTTGGGGTCGATTTTCACAAAACCCATTTTGCAGCGGATCTGTACTCTATGAAAGGAATCCGCTTACCAAATTTCAAGACTGTACCTCTAATAGTTTAAAAATGGAAATAAATATGTATAACGCCCCTTAAGCCCCCGCAACGCCACTTAGGAAACGACTTTCACAAAACCCATCTTATAGCGCATCTCTACTCAATGAATGGAATCAGCTTACTAAATTTCAAGATTTTACGCCTAATAGATTAAAAAAGGAGTTAATTGCCTATAACGCCACTTAATTCTCTACAACGCCCCTTGGGATTCGATTTTCACAAAACCCATTCTGTAGAGGATCTGTACTCTATGAAAGGAATTCACTTACCAAATTTCAAGACTGTACGTCTAATAGTTTAAAAAATGGAAATAATTATGTATAACGCCCCTTGAGCGCCATCAACGCCCCTTGAAAGTCGATTTTTGTAAAAATTATTTGGAGGGGATCTCTACTTTATGAAAGAAATTTGTGTACCAAGTTTCACGACTGTACATCTAATAGTTTAGTAATGGAAATAATTATCTATAACGCCCCTTGGGGTTCGAACTTTGCAAAATCCTTTCTTAGCTGACGTCTACTCCACGAAGGGAACCTACCTACCAAAATTCAAGTCTGTGGGTTTAATAGTTCCGGAGATATCGTGATTAGTCAATGAGTCAGTGAGTGAGTGAGTCGCTTTTCTCCTTTATATATATAGATAATTAAACAGATAAACAAGACAAGTTAATGAATTACGTTATTCTAATCTTTTAAATACAAATTATTTTGACACCAACAATTTAAAATGTATATTAACTTTTGATTTTATAGATTAACTCGCTTACTGTCACAAAGTTCAGTGAATAGCAACAAAAAAAAATCAAATGAAAAATCGGGTTAGTGTAATCTTCCCATCCGCGTAATAACTCTTCGTTTCGTTCTGATTTCTGCAGTAATTACAACTAACTCGTGCAAGAATAAGTTACAATGGTTAGATATCAGAAAGATATGAAAATTTGAATAATGAAAATAAAAAAAATGGTTTCCAACGAACACGTCATCTGAAACTGATTGAGAGAGAGAGAGAGAAATGATATATTTTTTTTAAATCAGTCCAAATAAAGACAGTTGCATTCATCAGCTACTTTTATTACTATTACTGTTGTGTATGCTTAATGTCAAGATGATTTTTTTACATTTTTATTATTATAATGGATACAATAAATTAAATGCGGTGTAAAATAATTAATAGTACAAATTATAGTATCATTTAGTTAAATTCTTTTAAGCAATATAACAACAAAAAAATAACTATTTTATTTTTCCGGAAGTACAGATAGTATTTTTAACCTTGAATAGTAATTTTTTTGATATTGAATTCAAGTGTATTTGATAACAGAACGAGTCAAAGGAAAAATAATTTTTTGGCTTTCTTAATAAAAGTTAAATATTTTATGAGAAATTGTTTCCGAATTTTTCGGAAAGATTTAAAATCACTTTACATGAATTATCGTACACAAAATAAACTATTAATCGTACTGTAAAATGATACCAATTCCTATTAATATTAAAATATTTTAATGCTCTTGAATTTTGTTTTGATAAAAGAAAACAGAAATATTTCATTTCGTCTAATTCCTTAAAATATTTCGTGGAAAAGCAATGCTAATATGCAACAAACTCTTGAACTATATGGAAGTTATTTATCATTTTTTTTTCAAAACTAAAACCATATGTTATATTTGATGCAAAATACAGCCTCAGTTAGAAGGTAAAACAACAAGTAAGTATTTTCATTAGTTCAAAAAGTGTAACATCCTCCTTTTGCAAAATTCTTCAATAATCCGAACAAAACCTTTTTTCGAAAACATCAGAATTTTCAATTCAAGTATTAACATCTGACAGCAAAATAAAAATAAAAGAATTGTTTTCAATTCAAATCTAATCAACTAAAAAACAATTTGCAATTTTTCCATCCAAATGCCTGTTTGATTTTGAAGTCCTTTTTAAAAACCTTCTGCTAATTTACATCGTCGCAGAATGTTACAAGGATGAAATCGATCGTTAAATATTCATTTGATGTTGCGCATTGTTTCCTTTTGGTTTAAATAATGAACGTTTCCTTTTTTAACATTCAGTACTTAATAAAATGGTAAGAAATCTCAAAAAGAAAATTATACAATTCACCAAAGAGTTTTTTCACAATATTACATACACATACACAAATTTATACAATTTATTCTTTACATTTGACTTTATATTTTCCATTTCTTTTTACATATTTACTGCCCAGAATCGTCATACAGATGAGATTAGCAACAGCTACCCAGACAAAAATTATAATTTGAATTTTATTCAAATTTCTTCGACAATTTTATTTAACATTAACAGATATTTTAAACTTTCTTTTAGTTTAAAAAGGGGGGAGAACGTCATTACACATAAGTAAAAGTATTTAAATTATAAGGACGTAAATTTAAAATAATTATAAGTATATAATAAATTTAATATTAAGGTAACTATCTACGTTCGGAACCGTGATTTTGAAAAAGTGTGTAAATGAATCACTTTTTGACGTTTAATATATCTGTTGAATTAGAATATATATATATACACTGGTGTGCAAAAATTAAGGACGAGACTGTTTTTTCAATATAACTTTGTACAAAAGCTTTCCAAATCAACAGATTTAATACCGTAAGATCCCCAATACGTAAGAACATGTGTAATGTAAGCAACACTTACTAAAAGAGAAATCAGAGGGATAAAAAGAAGCTTGATTGAAAAAGTAGCATGGAGCGCAATGCGACTGAAGGCCGAAACATCCCTGTGATGTGTGTCCAGCAAGAAACATCCGGTCTTTAGTAGGGGATATGATCTCCCCTGACTGCTAGGCAGGTTTCACAGCGTCTGCCCATGCTGAGAATGAGGGTGTCAATGAGTTGTTGAGGCATTGCTGCCCATTCGTCTTGCAGTGCCAATCGAAGCTCCCGAATCGTTACTGGTGGTAAGGTACGAGCTGCCAAGCGTCTGCCTAGAAAATCCCATACATGCTCGATGGGATTGAGATCCGGAGATCGTGCCGGACAATCCATACGTTCAATATCCTCACTCTCTAAGAGCTGTTCGGCAGCTACTGTGCGATGACATGGTGCATTGTCGTCTATGAAAAGGAACTGCAGACCCATAGCGCCTCTAAAAAGACGCACATATGGAAGAAGAATCTCGTTACAATAACGGATCCCGTTGACTGAACCTGCGTCGAAGATGTGAAGGTCTGTACGACTACCAAGCATGATGCCTCCCCAAACGAGAACACCACGACCTCCATACCTCTCCCCTTTCAATGATATTCGAGGGATGATTGCGGCTTCCCTGCTCTCTCCAGATGAGTATGCGATGAGAATCGCTACTCAAACTGAATCTGCTCTCATCTGTAAAGAGTACTCGTCCCCATTCATTGTCTCTCCAATTCCGGTGTTCCCGGCACCACAGAGAACGCCTTCTCCGATGGGCAGGCGTTAAAGGTACACACCGTACAGGGCGTCGTGCAAACAGACCACCACCGTGCAGTCTTCTGGCCACGGTAAAACACGATATCGGTCGTCCAGTCGCCTGTGTCGTGTGTCTAGCGATTTCTCCCGCTGTCTGCCGCCTGTTTCTTCTGGCCTGTAAGACAATTGACCGGTCATCTGCGGGTGTGGTTCCTCGTGGACGACCACTACTAAACCCCCGAATAGCTGTTCCTGTAGTTTGAAATTGTCTCCAAAGTCGTGAAACGATGCTGTGAGCAATTCCGAACTCTGCAGCCACACTTGTCACACTGCGCCTTCCTCCAACTTCCCAATGATTCAACCTCGGGTAAAAGCATCCAGATGTCGTCTAACAGATTGATTATTCGCCATTTCTCGCTGAGGCAGCAACTCGGTGTGATTTTAACTGCTATACGGCATGCAATCTCTTTGCCAGAAATACTGATCTTACACCGACAACATGCTTTATACTACTCAGACACTCCCCCATTACGTATACCTGCATATCTGCGCATGTGCTACCGTACATCACCTTACTTAATCTCCTGATTGGTCTTTCTGTCCGCTCTGCCTCTTCGATCAGCTGATATGCTAATTTTTCGACTTCGTCCTTAATTTTTGCACACCAGTGTATATAATTGTTGTAAGAATATTATTACAAGCAGAGAGATATTACTTAAATGCAATGTTTTGGCAAAAATTGAAGGGAAAACGACGCATTTTCAAAACATTATCCTTTTATTTGAAAAATGTTTCTATAATTTTGCCTACATATAGCTAAATATTTCTGTATAGAACCTGAACTAGGATTTTTGAAATATATGAATTAGAAGTGAATTTATTAATAGTTTATTATATCAGAGAAATTTCAACAAAAAACACCCATTACTACTTCAATTGATCATAAAGGAAAATAGTGGGAATTTTTCAAAAATTTCAGTTCAACCTTGTTATAGAAGTCTTCTCTTTAAATAGGCAAAATGTTTTAATAACCGAAGCATTTTTCATAAAAAGAGTATGTTTTGAAAATATATAATTCTATCTTCATTTTTAACCAAAATTTGCATTCGAATTATTTTTTCTTGTAATAATGCTCTAGAAACAATTTAATACGTATCTTCTAATTCAAATGACACTAAATATCTCAAAATGATACTCATTTATAACTTTTTCAAAATCACAGTTCCGAACGTAGTCAGTTTCCTTATATTGAAATAAATTTTAAAAAAATTATAAGTGTGTTTTCTTTGAATATTACTTATCACTTTGTGCACACAGCATTGCATGTAGTGTATTTAAAAAGAGAAATATAAGGCGCGCAATATCGAAGAATCTAATAATGCCTCAATTTGTTTGCACTTGATGAACGGTCCCTTTTCCAGGATGGTAAAGAACATGGAGATGAGGTCAGATAGAGCATGGAGAGAACGCACACGTGCCACTCCCTTAGTAGGTCACTCGACATGCTGTAGTGGAAGGGAAGGGGTTGACAAGAAATTACCTCACACACTTGCATAAAATTTGAACGACATACCAAAGGACTAGCGTATTTATATCAGCTTGAAAAAGCATACGTCAAAAATAAATATGACCGTGTATTTCATGATAATATGTACACCGAATATATGATTTTCTGATTTCAAGTAGATTATATCAGATTGAGGAATTTTTACTGGTAGAAATGCGTGCTATTTTTTGTAACGATATATTTATATTTAGATTCATGTGATCCTCAAATATTTCAAGTATTTCTTTATTATACCTTTTTTCTTGGTTTGCCTCGCAAAGTCATGAGCTGGGTTTGTTTTTCTTGTTTACATTTTTAAGAATAAAAGTTGGAAATACAGTGTTATGACATTTATAATTATTATTGTGAATAATTTTCGATTTAATTGATCGGAAAAGCGAACATGCTGATGCTGCAATTTTTTTGTGCAAGAGTACAGATGCATTTCCTTAAAGTGGCTTAAACTTTTCGAACAATTATTCTTTCTTATCCGTTGTAGACGATTGGTGCAGATAAATTTGAAAAATAAAATTAAAATTAGCAATAAATAAATATAAATAAATTAAATTTAAACTAATTTATATAAAAGTAGCAATAATTAAGAACATTAATTACATTTAAGCATGGATTCCATAAATAAATAGATGTATAAATAAAACACGGCTAGTAAATGGTAAAAGAACAATCTTTTGGTAGTGCTTTCAGGTGCCATTTTTCCAGAGAAAAAAAGCCTTTTTTTATTTAACTTTTTGTAATGGGTTTGATAATACGAAGATTTTTAGATGTAAGAAACTGAGGAAAACTAGGCATTTTTTATCAGACTTTTCTGTACTTCAAATTATTCAAAAAATTACTTTAAAAACTTTTGCTATTTTTTACGTGCCATTCAAACAGTAAGCAAATATAATTGCAATCAATAAACTCGTCAGTTTCTAAGGAATTCCAACTTTAAATTGATATATCATTTACTTTAACCATAGATAGGCAAAAATGAGAAAAATGGAGCTGCTATGAATGAGAACTATGGCAAAAATGAATAAAATAAATAAAAATGTTTTTACGGAAAATATTTGTGAAATCATTGAACAATGTCATTTAATTTTTAAATCAATAATTCTATAAAGATTGGAAAAACAGCCACTTGACAACGGAGTAGTAATATATATATATATATTTAGGTCTCTCTCTCAAAAAATACAAATTTCGTTAGATATTTTTTAATTATTTTAAGTTGTTTACTGACTGATCATTGATAAGAACACGAGATTAGTACATTAAAAAAAAAAGCAGTTTACCGTTTATTTTTTAATTGAGGAGATATTTTTCATTTCATTTTTCATCGAAATCAATTCTTTGCCTTTTTGTTTAGACCAAGATACATTTTTTAAAAGCAACAATTTCCTATTTATGTAATTTTGAATTACAAATTAAAACTTTTTTTAAAACTTATATCTAGGCAATTCTAAAGGACCGCATAATTACATTAATGAAGGCTATTAAAATAATGAATTTGACATTGTTGATAGTATCTAAGAACTCATACTACTTACAAGAAATATTTGCAAGAAAAATCAGAAGCTAACTTTATTACGTTTAAAGATGTTTAGAATTAGGGCTATTTGCTTATTGCAGAAAGAATAATCTGAATTATGCTCATGGGGAGTAAATAAAAGGAAAAATATTGGGAAGTAAAAATAAGGCGGATATCTAATTATTACGCCTCATTTTACCATAAAAAGCTAAGCAAAAGCAACACTTTCAAATTATTTATGTAAGCAAAAACTTCACACTTGGTCCTCTATGTACAATATTAGCTTTTCTAAGTTTCGAAACACACTTAAAAAAAATAAAAAAATAGTATTACAATACACATTTTTCTTCTATCTGTTTCAAAATGTAAATATGTCACGTAAGCAAGTTGTTATAAACTGCTCCACAAAAATCTTCCAAGACAGAAAAATTGCGAATCCGAGCTGTTTAGAATACTTGTAAAGCGTCTTTCATCGCCAATTATGCCACTCTCCCACGCCAAATGACACTATTGCATCATGCAGAGAGTTGTTCTAAAAAAAGGGGGTGTTGTCGATCGACATGTCACCAACACACGCCGAAGATATGAAAAGTCGTGCCTTTTGACACCACTTATTGACACAGTTGCATGTCTTTTTGACGCATTTTATACACTTATCACTATTTTTGAAAATTTTCGGCGTCGAATGATTTATCAAATGTATTTTATGTAAATAGTTGAAGCAATTTTGCAGATTTCTTCTCCTGTGATTGGTTAGTGAGAAAAAGATATCCATTACGACTTTCATTGGTTCAAAATATTTTGTTCCCAGATATGTTATTTAGAAACGTTGTCTTGATTTGCTCAAACACTTTTTACTGATAGCGCGTGTTTTTAAAGTAATTTAGTCATCAGTTCGAAAGTAACAGTTTATGTAGCGCGTAAAATTTATCTAGATTAAGCTATGAAAGATTAGCCCGCGTCATTTATTCATTTCATCAGGTTTTCGCATGATTATTTCGTTTAATGATTTTATAATGAAAAAGAAAAATTACATTTTTTTTTTATACGACTTCAAAGTAAATGATGTTGAAAAATATGAATATTCTAAACACAAACAAATATTCTTTGTTTTTCGTTTTGATATAAATATAAACTACAATTTCAATTTGAAAATTTTTTGTGCTTTTCATTTTAGGGTGAAAAAAAATATTTTTTTCGATTTTTTGTGTGGTGTCATGATTATAAATTAAGAATAAAAAGAGGAATTAAGAGACTAAAGCATTCATTAAAAAGAACTAATTGTACGAAATTGGAGTAAATAGGGAAACAATTTTGATCTTGGAAATGCATAGCTTATAAAAAGAATACCAAAACTTGTCCAATTTTAACAATTTACTGTGCGAAACATTTGAAAACTTAAGATGTTCTTAAAATCGTATGCAAAAAAACAACATGTAGTTGGTTTTTTTTCTGTTGTTGTTGTTGCTGTTGTTCAAATACAGCAATACCCCGAAATTACGCTATAGGTGGGACTGAATAATAACCGCGTGAGTCGGTATATGATTTCTCATATAAATACATATAACTTATTTTTATTTGGGGTCGAAGACGAAAGAAATTAATAATTTAGAAAATAACAAATGTTCAATAAAATCTATAACATTAGCACAAAATCTCAAACCGAACTTATTTTGATGTAGGTTTCATAAAACCCAACAAAGTTGTCTGCCAGCGAAAAGATTTTTTTTTCTGCAAAATTTTCTTGTAGCATGCTGGTGACTTTTTAATTCCTTTTTTTTTCAAAAAGTACGCTCATTGCTGGTGTCTATCTTTTCTAAAATTTGCAGCCCTTTTTCAATTAAACTGAGGTTTTCTGTCAGATTCCCAACCGTCATTCGATCTTTTGATCGAACTGGATCTACAGACTCAAGTTTTTCAATGTTTCGCTATCGCTCATGTATTTCTATGAGCTCATCAATTGTCCGCTCCTGATTCTTGGAATCCAGCAGTTCTTGAATGTCACCACTATACACTTCTAATTTTATTTGCCTGGCAAGATCGACAACTTCTTCAATCAAATTACCAATTTCACTAATTTTTTTCCCTCAAGCAAAAGATAAATCTGAAACGTTTGAAAATAAGCCGGGGTAGCATAAATCGAGGTATTACTGTATTAAGAGAAAACTGAGATTATATATATATCTAGTGAAAATGATCCAATCAAAAAAGCTGGGTTGCATCGATATGGACAAAATACAACACGGACAAAGGAAATGTGAAAATTTCATTTAATAACAAAAAGATAATTCAACGTAACAATTATTAATAATGAAGCCCAGTTATGATAATTAATGAAATATAATAATGATTAATGTTATAATTAAAATAGTACAATTTAAAGAATGCATCACATATTCATTTAGTCCCTTCTTTTATGACTGAATAAGATTGCTATGTTTATCAACTTATTAATGAAACTCAAGCACACTTCCATATTCCAAGTCACACATTCGAAGACAACATGCATGTGACATGTCACGTGGACACGTGTTTTATAGACAGAGAGTACTGCAACATCTTCTAAGCGGACAGATATGTTATTGGGTATAATTACACTCACGCGGAAAAACACATTACAGGAAAGTGTTTATTTTTGATTGAGGGGTTCCTAGATCAGGGTTAGGTTACGAAATCAATATTCAAATGGAAAATTCATCGGGAATTTTTATAATGACATCAAATTCGTTTTCTATATTCTTCCAAAATAAGTATTGCTTAGTATGGATGTGTTTCCTCATTGATGAAGATTATGATCATCGATAAAAAAAAGAAAGAAAAACGATGATGATGAGATAAAAATAAGAGAAAGAAAAATGTATTTTGTTTAAATCGTTTTCTATCAAATCCCTTTCTCTTCCCACATCTATTGAAAAGTTGCATCTTTCAACGGTATTTACGAGAAAAGTTCAAATTCCTTGTCGAAAGCTTGCAAGGTTCCAACAACAAGCGTACGTCATTCATTCATATGTTCCTGATTTGTAGTGATAACCTTTCAGAGGTCAGCATCGATAAAATTTCAATCGTTTTTGGAACGACATGCGCGAACCGATAACTAACTGGAAGTATCGTATAACAACTAGCCGTTCAGGTTTAGAGAGCAATTTTTGAAAAAAAGTGGTTGACATCAGCTCATTTTTGACGCGCGCATTCTCGTAATTGTATAGAATGAATGCTAAGTAGTGGAAGAAATCAGAAACAATGACAGTTCATTCGCCATCTGTTTAATCGAAGACCAGGTGTTTCATTTTGCTTTTGTTTATTACTATAAATTATGTGTTTGTGTAATTTATTTAAACAAACGAAGTCTGTGTATCAAAAGATACATTTTTATTTTTCAAGGCTGCCTAATAATAATTAAGGTCACCGGAAAACTTATTATCTTGAGAAAATAAATACGCTTTCATTATGTGTATAAAAATATTCATGATGTTTTCTCTCTTCAATCCATCTTTTATTGACCGTTTGGTGAACTGCGATTTTGAATTTATAGTATCTCGGAACCCACGAATGGCAAAAAATGTTTAAGGGAATCATTTGCAAAGATTTAGAAGGAAGACAACATATTCACAATTTTAATTTCAATGTGATGATCCAAGTAACTGTCAAAAAACAGACCAAATCGAAACATAAGTGATGACAAATTGTAATTTTGTTTTAAAAAAAAGGAATGAAAAGAATCGTACTAAGAAAGTAAATATTTCTTGAGATTGAAAATGTAAGCCACTTATTTCAGTTAATAATTAATCAAGATTGGGAAGCTATTAACAATGTCGTTATTTTATGTAATAAAAAAAGTGTTTTTCATGTTTTAAAATGAGATGCAACTGGATAAGCAAAAGTTTGGTCAAGCCATAATGTTTTAAAAAATGTTCATTTCTCAACCTCTTTTCATCTAATACGCTATATTATTTAAGTAATAGGACAATAAAAAATTCTGCAACTAGAAAAGCCGGGTCAAATTTAGTTTTTCACATCCGAAGCAGAAATGCTTGTAGCTTCATCTACAACCTCAGCAAAGGGCTCGGCAAACTGTGGTTCATGAGTCGCATGTGGCTCTTTTCATTGACGGTTGCAGCTTCAGATCTCTATAGACTATTAAAAATAATGATATCTTCTAAAAATAATTCCCTTTTTCTTCACAATTATCTGTTGAAAAAGTTTGCATATACATTTAAATATCTAACTGGCGTAACACAGTTACTTCTACATAAAATTGTTTCCCTTTAACAAAGTTAACAGAGAAAAAATATTAGAATTAGTTCTAAAGCAGTAGAAGAATTCCTAGCATTAGAATACTGTTCTTGTATTGAGCCATAAGAATGAAAAGATCCGATAATTCTTAGTTTTTGAAGGAATGAAAAATGCTTTTTTGTGTAAAACTTTATTTAAATATTATTAAAAAAAATATAGATTCGATCACTACAGTCGTGACCCCCCAACTTCTGCACAAGTGTATGCATATAAATGGCTCTTTTTAATTATTTAGTTTCACTTTCAACTAAATTTTTCTATGTTTAACAACTTTTACCTTAGCATATGAAATCATTCAGGATTTCATTTTCTTAATTTGTTTAGTCAGCCGTTTGAACATAAAAAATCTTTTTATTTGAAGAGCTTAGCAAATTCATGTACTTTATTTTTCAGCAAAACTTTTGTCATAGGGCTATTTCGAATCTCCTGATTGGTGAATCATTTTAGATATCCTCTTTTTTTAACTCTGTTGTTTAATTGCTCCATCTAGAACTTTTTTCTGTGAGCAACGAAGAACAAGTTGTGATATTTCTAAACGTTGGAAACTTGATTTTTATATGAATTCCTTGTACAGTGCTCCCATCGATTGGTTTCTCCTTCAATCAGTTTTATTTTATCCTCAATAGAAAATGCTCATTTTTTCCCTCTTTATGAAATGCGTCATTTTGACTGATTTTTTTTAAAAATGGCAAAATGTCTGTTCAGTTGGAAACGTTCACATGAATATGAAAACAGAGACTGGAGATAGAAAAAAAAGAGGAGCGTCAAAGAACATCTACGGTACGTTCCACTACAGCTCTGAATCTTTAAAAGGGTGGTTTGTAAAGTTGAGTTTGTGTAGTGGTCCAGTCAGTGGGGGTAACGGACAATATTAGGCCCTCTCTGCAATGTCAGGTTTTGGGCCACAATCCGGATCTTACAAAGGATTGCAAAACCATAACATAACATAGGCTTTCAGCCCCATCGAATCCTGTCTCCCCTACGACGCAGGGATTACGGAGACGTACGTTACACCGCTGACTTCAGTGGATACTTAGAAATGGCGAGGAAAGTAAGAAGGTTGAGAAAAATGAATACTATCTATCAGGTTGTGAGTGATTTACAACCTGTCAATCCCTAAAGGGGGGTCCGAACCCCCAAAGCCCTTGATTTTTTCCGATTGATTATAATTCTAAGTATATAGTACGTAAAATTTAATTAAGTATTTGTTATTAATGATTAATTTCATTAATTAATGCTAGTTATTTATTCAATAATTAGTTTTTTTACTGTGTTTTGTTACCGAAAATCGACAAAATCAAAAGGAGCATGATACAAGAATGGTGAACTTTTGACCCCCCGCCCTTGAAAAATCCCTGTGTGCACCACTGGGAAAGGTGTATATATTTCACGATCCTGAAGCAAACATGTACTGAGTGCAGGTTTATCCATTGAGCACCCAGGGGACCGGGACCCATAAAGGCCTGGATAAGCTGGATTTAACCAGATTTCCCTTGGATCCTCCAGTGCCAAGGGGGCCCATAGATCTTCTGCACCCAGGGCTCGAAATGAGCTTAAACTGGCACTGCATGTACCATTGTTTTCGAAACATTGAAAGAAAAACAACTTCAGTTCACAATAAGCAAAACTTAAATTTTTTCAGGAGTTTTAGAAAAAACATTTTTTAAATAAAAAATTCTGTCGGAGCTACTGAAAAATATTACTGTAACTGAGAGTTTGAAGAAGTCAAGTTTTCTCTCTCATCTACGTTATTTCATACTTGATAATAATATTCCATTTTCATCATGAATTTCTAATAAACAATCAGATTTCTTGGTAAATTTTCAAGAAATCTTCTTCACTTATAAATTTTTAATTACATGAAAAGTTTGAGAATTTTCAATAAATGGGGATAAAAAAAAATTATAGTTAGATTCGCGCGCGCGTTATCCTTCTTTCCTTGCTTCTGTCACAACACGCAGTCTCTAATAAATCGTCCGAGACATTCTACTACTCGTATTCAAAAATACCTGTAAAGATCAACGTCCACCTCGTTTCGGGAAGTAAGAAATTTTTCTTTTCTCCAATTCGAACAGGAAATAAAAGTGGCTAAAGGTCGAAAGTCTTCCCCCAGAAAACAATGACTGCATTGTTTCTCTGGAGCATGAATCGAACTCTTTCCTCTCCACGTGCCTACTCCATTTTCGGAGCAAATGGAAGGTTAACGTCCGACTCGGGCCCGAACTGGGTTACTTGACCACGTGACGCGGTGGTTGAACACAAACCTCGCGACAATTACAGTTACAGTTACCTTTTTGTTGTTCCGTGAATAGTTATTCATTACGAGATTGGTTCTGCTCAAGAGAAAGTATGTGAAAGAGAGTCGCTGGAGCGAGAAATAACTCGCTCGATGGTCATCAACACATTTTACTTTCGTCAAGACGGTTTTGTTTATAGTTCGGATAAACAGTGAAAAAAACTATTGTTGTTCAATATTTGCTTTATTATTGGATACACATATATATTTATTTATTAGATACATATATGTAAAGTTGAGGTTGTGTTTTTATTTTAATTTATGGAGTCAACAGAAAAATCGGATTTTTCCTTTCTATTGCAAATATTTCTTATTTATGACTTTTCATGTTTAATTTTTGTTTTGACAGTATTCATGAATATTTATGTTTATTTCTTGCAATAATAATATTTTAAGAATTGTATCAAATATATATTTATACTTTTATACAACTACTCTTCACTCATTCTTTCGAGAAATACGATGTTTCTTGGAACGCTCATAACCGCAGAAGCTTACGACAAAAAACATTTTTTGAGTAAGCGATACTATTCAAACTGAATTATTGGTGTGCTTACATGACTTTAAGACACTAAATACACAGATAGATATTTATGAATAGTATTTCTCAGAAACACATATTTCTTTCCTGACTAATATCATCTGCATTACAAGAAAATAGCCCTTTTTTTTAACCTTGCGAATATAAAAGCGCTTTCTCAGAAAATAATTATAACCTTTTCCCAAGCGCTTCAATTTAACACGGTAAATGAGAAAATTTCTTGATATTAAGAGCTAAAGTGAAAATTTTGAGTGACAAAAGGGTATAACATCAGGGGGTGGGCAAATAGCGACCCGCAGGCCACATGCGCCCGCTAAGAGGGTTTTTTTGTGGCCCACCAAGACAATTAGAAAACGAAATTGACAGAAAATGTTCTATTCAATTGGATCAACATATATTTCCTAAAGTTTTTATTGTACGAAGATTTCAACAAAAGTAAGTTTAGATGCAAGTTGGCTGACATTAACTTGCGGGCCATGATGAGCGTTTCAACAAAAAGTCTCACACCGGATTATAAAAAAATATATTAGTACATTTATCTCGTTAAATTGATTCTAAAATTAAATGTGTTTGCAGCTATACATATATGAAATTAGAACAATAAATAAATTGAATAAAACTGTCACTATTTTATTTAAGTTACATTTATTGACCCTTATATGGTACAGCTTATACCTTTTCTGAGATGCAAAGTCAACTAATGAAAACAACCATTTTTAAAAGGTGTGGCGCATACAAAAATTTTTTCCAAGGGAGGCGGGGTACAGGATCGAAAGTTCACCGTTGTCGTATCATTCCACAATACGACGCCAAACATATTCTTTTGATATTTCGGAACAATAAATAGTAAAAAGTAAATTATTGAATTAATAATTAGCATTAATTAATAGAATAAATGGGTAACAACAAATACTTAATTGAACTTCACGCACTATATAAATAGGATTATCATCAATCGAAAACAAAATTCATGAGCTATGGGGGAGGGGCGGACCCGGGGACTCCCCCCCATCCCCCCGCAATGTGTGCCTCACAGGCTTTCCGGTATCCTCCGCTTTCCCAACATGGCCTTCGAGGAGAAAAAATAATTTTTTTTTGTAAAATCAAACAATAACAGTCCAATAGAGCTCTATTGTTCTATATGTGTTCAAAACAATACTGTTACAATACTCAATGAACTTACATATTTAATCAAAAGCATAAATCAAGCAACAAAAATAGCGAACAAAAAGAATTGAACAGCTATAAAAAAATTAAAGAAATCTCCTCCCCCCAAATAAATAATAAGATTAAACATTTGGGGAAAGGGAGAACAGTATAGTGAACAACGATTTGATTTTGGAAAGCGAAATATCTTTCAATAAAAATACGAGAACCCTCCAGGAAATAAAATAAAAGCATATTGTAAAATAAGAAGGTTCAAAACAAGAAATCCGAGAATGTGATACGAGAGGAGGAATTCAATGGTAAGATATTACGTTTCTGGTTTACACTGCTGGCTATGACCTTCACCAAATGCAAAATTGGACAATTATATTCAGAAACAACGGCGGTCAAATCATAGAGTAAACAAATGCTGCGTTTCATTCGCAAAGACAAGGACATACTCAGCCTAAAGGACTGTTTTTAATGTCATGCATTCCAGATGCTTTAACAGTGGCATGTAATATCCTTACCTAAATTAACTTTTGAACCCGCCAATTGTAAATTAGCATTTTATTTATCCTAACAATTTTGTTGGGTCTCATTTAAAGTGAAGTAACAAGTTATTTATACAAAATTTGTGCAGTAATACCTCAACTTACGCTCTCTCTCTACCCTCACTTACGCGATATTTAAATCCCGTCAATTCGCCTCCCTCCCCCTTTTTTTCTGTCACTGAAACTTAGGAGGAATCAATGCCAGAGCCTGTAGAAAAGGGTAATATTGAAGAAGGTATCGATCTTGTCAGGCAAATATATTTAAAAGTGGATAGTGATGACGTTTAAGAGCTTCTGGATTCTTACTATCAGGAGCTGACAGTGGATGAGCTCATAAAAATGCATGAGCAAGAACAAGACATTGAAAATGTTGAGTCTTTACGCCCAGTTCAATCAGAAGATCAAATGACGGTTGGTAATTCGACAGAACGCCTCAGTTTAATTGAAAAAGTGTTACAAAATTTAAAAAAATATATATCCAACGAAGAGCGTATTTTTTTCCAACAAATCAAGGAATAAAAAACTTCTTAGCTTGCTGCAAGGAAATTTTGAGAGTGAAAAAAATTGTGTTGAGCCGGCCAACTACTTGTTAGATTTTAAGAAATATTTTATATCAAAATAACTTTGGTTTGCTATTTAGCGTATTTGTGTTATCTAAGATTTTTGTAATCATGTTTGTTCTAAATTATCATTATCTTTCTTCTCCAGCCCCCGCTGAAAAAAAATTATATGTATTTATATGGGGAATTATACCTCGACTTACGCGGTTACCACTCAGTCCCACCTATCGCGTCGTACACAGAGGGGTATTACTGTACACAGAGACAAATCATGTAATTCTGAACATTTGTCGAAAAAGACAAAACCGATTCTTGGGTTTGTTCCTCATTCTCGGAGAGTTAAACTCGTATCATGAAGTTACATGAAAACCGCATAACATGTGGGTCTCAATTCATTCAAAGCGCGCAGAAAGCGTTCTTTTAAAGCGCACACCATTGTATGTGTACCACCACCTATGTGACAGGGATAGCGTAGTGGTTATGGTCAAGAGCCCTTTGCCGGCGTGTCATGAGTTCGAGCCTAGTGCCACTGAAGACCCTCCGCGGGAGCGATGCACGGTCAATTTGCCGAGACCCAATTTCCTTCTGTTGGTGTAGGGGATGTGGTAGTCGAGAGAGAAATGTGCCAGCTCAGGTGTAGCCCTTGTCATTTGACCGAAGTTCAAAGTCACGAGGTCCGTCGCCAGCCTCGTGTTGCTGTATAGTGCGACATTAATATAACTCTTACTCATGAGTTGCAATATTTTGAAACCTCAGGAGATTAATACCTTTCTGCGACTTAACTTTGAATCTTGGAATTGATGTTTGGGGAAACACAAATATAAGTCTGCGCAATGTTATTTGAACATTTCGTGGAATTTCGAAATTATTGTGTTACTTCCAATAAAAAATATTAAAATTAAAATATTAGTCCTTAGGTATATTTTAAAATCGTAATCGTTTTTTTTTAAATCAATGTAGCAATCCAAAAAAAAGAGTTATTAAGTATACTAAATGAGTTCCAAAATATATTTTCTACAATATTTTTGAGATAAAAATGCAATATACGATAAAAATGAAAGAATAATAAGTTGGGGGCAGTAGCGCACACAGGAATTTTTCAAGGGCGGGGGGAGGGGGTCGAAAGTCCGCCATTCTTGTATCATGCTCCTTTTGATTTTGTCGATTTTTGGCAACAGAAAACAGGAAAAAACTAATTATTAAATAAATAGTTAGCTTTAATTAATAAAATTAGCCATTAATAACAAATACTTAATTAAATTTTACGTACTATATACTTAGAATTATAATCAATTGGGAAAAAAATCAAGGGCTTTTTTGGGCGAGGGGGTGCGGACCCCTAGGACTCCCCTTTTGTGTGCGCTACTGGTTGGGGGAGCTTTATACTGTTACGGAAATTTATTATTCCTGTACAATCCCAAAAAAAGATTTGATGAGTTTTCAGGGCGATTTTTTTTTCATTGATAAAATTTAGTGTGATTTCTAATTCAAATAGTACATTTTTTATGATAAAAATCTTTGTTTACATAGCTCTCTTTATCTATTACAAAGTAACGAAATTCGAACTATATCATCTCATTCTGGATTTCAGATTAAATCAAGAAGTACTACTACAGTGGCAGGTTAATAATTATTATAAAGACTATAACGTTTTGGGATAATTGATTTGATAGCGTGAGAATTAAGAAATCAAATTATTGGCTTATTGCGTCTACAGTTACAAATTACAATATTTACATTGGATTATAAGTTATTCAAACTATTTCGAATTCCAATTCTACAGAATATGTTATTTGTGAAGGAGGAGGCAAACACAACCTTTCTTTTCGATTTTTTCAAAAGGACTCCCTCTCCACTCTCTTGGAGTGGGGGTAGTTCCTTCTTACACTCGAGGCTCCGGCTTCCACGTGAGATCCAGTGTTGATTTTTTCACGGTCATCGGTTGACGGCGTGATGTCAGATGAAAGGACCTCGCAATATTTTAGAGGTGCACGCGTGGATGTGAACAGCGTCATGCTATCTGCACATAGAAGGCTATCTTGCAACTCCGAGGACGGAAAACGTTGCAAGGCACCCAAAATGCGATTCTAAATGTATTTTACTTTTATTTTTACATCCTTAGTAATGAAATTCCTTTTAAAAATATTTTTAAAGGGATAAGAAAAGATTTGTGTTTGATTGTAAGAAGAGATACAGATTAAAGTATGATGAATTGATTTGAGATAACTACAATGAATATTATGTAGAACTATAGGATTCATTGCATCTTAAATCCAATTACACTCATATGGCATCGTATGAAAATTAGGACTAGTTCAAGAATCGTTCTCATTAAATGACCGATTTTCGAAACTATACGTACTATTCGTACTCTGTATCGTTTATTTTTTTTAAAAAAAAAAGCATTTTCGTCTCCTGCAGTTTTTTTTTATAATTCTAGTAAGGCATTTATTTAAACAAGTATTATTAAAAAAGAAAATTAGCATATTTAACTACACAAATAGTTCATATAAATCAAATCACTTGTATTTCTATCCTTCAAATTAAAATCATTTTTACATGTTTGAAAATTTTCAATTCCTTCAATTTATTGAAAAAACAATATGCCTTATATGAATTCTTAATTTTATATTTCAATATACGGATATTGAATATTTTAACCAAAACACATTTCGGTATAAACCTGCACACTAAATATATATTACTCAAGGTAAAATCCTTATTTAAAAGGGAATCAAGGAATACCCTTTACAATTTTTAGTAGTATTTTGCGATGGGTTCATCAAACACCAATAGAACAGGGTGCCTCTCAATGGAACGCTTTAAAGTGCCATGGCTATTTTAAGTACAGACGATTCTACTTGTTTGGAAGGTGGGGAAAGGAGGGGACTTTCCCTATGCTGGGGTCAATGACCCACACGAGAACGGGGGGAGTAATGGAAGGGGGGTCAACGGTCTAGAGAAAGGTTTTTCCGTGTCCGCCCATTCATTGACCTTTTAGCGCCCGAAACTCCTGGGCACTTTTTTCGCGCGTGAGGAATAGACAGTTTCATCATAGACGTCTGCTAACCTATTTTCTATGCACCCACAGAACCCTTTTTTCGAAGAAACAGACGACGGTCAACACGAGGAAAAAGGGTTGTGTGTGTCTCATTCTTGAGACGTCGCACAGACGGAGTGGTGCGTGCAGAAAAGAGGCAACAGGGACTGAGATTCTGCCTGCAGTGGATAGAAAAAATGTTGGAAACAGGCCAGAGCAAAAGGAAGGGTCAGGTGGGCTTGCAATTGAAAGGGGATCTATTTTTAAACAGCCGAATGAAATTTGGTGTATATGTATTGATGTTGTGAAATATTAGTGACTCATTTTAATTACCGTAAAATCCGGCGTATAACGCGCACTTTAAACATACAAAAAAGATCGACATTTAATCGCGCGTTATACGCCGGGAATAAAAAGGATAAGTTTAAAAATAAAAAAGATATGAGCATAAAGTTTTTTTTTTACTTCTACACACATCGAATTACCGTTTATTTAAAAGAAATGACTTGCCTTATGAACTAAAAGAGTTGTAGTTCTAAAAGTAAACTATTTTTTCAATAGTCTGGGATAATACCTCGAATAAATTACCTAAAAACATTAAACCATTGTTTACTAACATTTCAGATTTCTTCGTAAAATAGAGGGTGCGCGTTATACGACGAATATACCTATAAATTAAAAGATGCAGTTTGAAAGCATGGGTTCGCGTTATACGTCAGTGCGCGCTATACGCCGGATTTTACGATACATAATGTTTATGTGAAAAATCTGGTAAAACCCCTTTCTAAAATATTCATGATTATTTCTCCGCGTGTAACAAAAAATTTCTGTTAAATAAAATAAAAAAAAATAGAATAATTAAAGGTTTTATTAAAAATAGCTCCAATTTAATTTTTTTAAAAAATCATTAAAATATTTAAGCATTTTTATAAAATTTTATCAAATAAATACAAACTGAAATGTAACTCAAGAATCTGTTATCTGTTTTCTGGATTTTTTTGTGAAGTTAATGTTTTTAATAATACTTTTATATGATTTTATTAAAATCAAAAATGAATAAGAAGTAACCTATATTTTCTGATTCAAGTCTATAAATATCTTGACACAACTTGAAGTTGAAATAATTCTATGAAAAGAAATCCTTTTCTTACACTTGTTTATTTAAAAAGCACATTTTTCTCAACGGGTTCTTGGGCGTCGATTTTCACAAAACATTTTAACGGATCTCTACTCAACAAAAGAAACATGCTTATCTTTTTCTAGTCTGTTGGTCTTATAGGTAATATTTATCTATGACGCCTCTTAACCCCTCACACATTCTCCCCGCTCTTTGGGGATCTATTTTTGCAAAAACCGTTATTAGTGGATCTATATTCCATAAAATAAACATGCCTGCCGAATTTCAAGTTTGTAGATTTAATAGTTCCAGATATATCGTGAAGAATATAAATTTATATACAGATCTAAAACGTTGTAGTAAAAGATAAACAACAAACTAATTAAAATTAAACAAATAAAACGAGTGAAACTATTACATATATTCAACGCATGAGACAAACTAGCATAAAAACCAATGTGTTGAAATAACAGGAGTATTAAATGTTTTTAAAAAATATTTAAAACCAGTAATATTTTTTTAAAAAAAATTTAAGTCAATTTCTACTTAGGTCAACAAAGAAAATTTTTATTTTTGTCACTTTTTATTAAATAGTTACAATTAATATATAAATATGTATATACACACGACAGAATCACACTATTAAGTGACAATATAGAAAGTGATTTTCCTTGTAATTTCCCATTTTCCATTCTATATAGGATTTTCGACTATTTTTAGCTTTGGTTTGTTACTATTTATTCATTCATTAAATTTAATTGTTTTAATAAAATAATATAGTAAAAAAAAGAAATCACATTCTCAGAAATTAGGCCATCTCAGGTGGGATTCAAACCCACGACCTTTAGTTAAGAAGTCCATTGTGTGCTACAGGGACACAACGAAAGATTTTTCTTTCTATTCATGTTATTGGACTTTTATTTTTGTTTGTTACTATTTATTAATTTTTAAATTTAATTAAAGAATTAATATTTGAAAAAACTGTATTAACATCAAGTGTCATCCATTACAAGTTTAAAAAAGTGTGTTTGAACTACAATGGATGAATAGAAAGAATTTTATTAACGATCGAAAACTTGAACAAGATAAATATATATATAGAGAGAGAATGAGCTAATAGTAGGAGAGAATTCTTATTCGTACAAATTCTTATTTAGACATAAAAATATTAAAAAGCAGTAATTTATCTCAAAAGCACAGAGTACACCAAACAAGCACTACTAATACAGTTTATCCTAATGATGTAATTTATACATATTACATACAAAAAATATCAGTGACTCGCTAGTATCTTGAGTAACTGGGGATGTTTCTACCCTATTCATATAAGTAAGACTTCAATCTACTTCTACAGCAGCGTGCTTTGAATGTTCTATGCGATCTCTGTCTGTCTAGACGTAATAAAGTCAGCGAAATAACAATAAATAGAGGAACGAATTGATGCAGTCTTATTAAGAAAAGAAACATCAAAAAATTGAGTCGACGAACTAGCGCAAGAGAACTCTCATCCGAAACTAATATTTTTACCATTCAATATCTACACCCGGGGTGCGCATTAAGTCGATCGCGATCACCCAGTGGACCCCCAAGGCATTTTGGGGTGACCGCCTTTTGTCTTAAGACCTAATAATCCTTTTATCATACGAAGTTCTAGAAATATTTTAAAAAAATACAGAGAAAAATTAATTGAATTACAAGAGGAAGAGTTCGTTAAGTCGAAAATGTACTTTGATATTTGGAGGTTATTTTACGAAGAAAATGGTAAAATTTTCTTAGTTGCAGGAAAAAGTTCACTAAATAGAGAAATTCGCAATATAGAGGTCCGGCTGTACTGTAGACTTACACACTACTAGTTAGCATACTACACCTACGCCATTGGGTGGACCTAGTGTCGTGTGACGTACACCCCTGCAACCCCCATATTGTGGGGGCTCAAAATTTATTGACGCGAAGTACATATTAGGACTTGGGGTCCAAAATTTGACTTTGCAGGGGGTCCTAATATTCACCGTTACGCCCCTAGGTGGACCTCAACACCTTGAAAAAAAATTGGAGTAGCCTGTACCTTGGAAAAGTCTAATCACATCTGATGTAAGGAGATTTAGACCACCATCAAACGGAGCTGTGTTTGAACCCAAGGTTAGCTAAAATGCAAATAGTTCTGAAAAAGTCCCAGCTCCTGCACTTCCATTCTGATCCAGTCGGAATCCATCAGGATAGACATGAAGCCAATCAGGCTGTGAATATTTGGTATTTATAATTTCTAAGCCAATGGCTTTTAAAACTATATCAGAAAATTCTTCCTTTCGTACCACTTGTCTAAGATCCGTTCTTCCCTTTGCCAAGGGTTATTACAGGATCGTGGCATAGTTTCTGGAATATCCGGGGTGTTGAAATTCTCTTTAATTTTCACTACTTTTTGGAAAAAAAACACCTTCTTGCGTGTTTAGTCTTCTGCTATTGTTATAATAATTTCTCCAATAACTATCTGATGGTAATCGAATTAACTTTTCAAATAAACACAAAGCCTTCTGCTGGATAATTACCTCAATAGGCACGTTTCTACAAAGTAACAACATAGCCTTAATTAGGGTTGTTTTAACTGCTCCTACAATCAGTCTTAGAGCATGATTTTGCATAGCCTCCAAAGCAGCCATCTGTGGCTCAGTACATGTAATAAGTGCTTCGGAAGAATAAGTCAAAACTGGTTAATCGGAGGCTCGTAGATGGTTACCAGAGGTTCAAGGTTGCCGACAATAAAGACAAATTTTTCTGCTAACTATAAAAAAAAATTTGCAAACGAATTCATAACTTTTTAACCAATTCTTAAACCAATTTCGAAGTCCATTGGTCAAACAGTTTTATCATTAGTACAGTGCTTCTCAAACTTTCAATACTGGCGCCCCCCTTTTCGATCACAATTTTTATCGCGCCCCCCTTATACATTAATAATGTACTGAATGCAATAATAATGAATTTTGATGCTAAAACTACAATAGGCGATCTTATTTATAAATCTTACAAATTAGTAACATAAGTATTAAATTTTGTATACTACTTTTAAGTAATAAATAAATAAAATAATAGGATAATTATTATGTGTGTTATTTTTCCTTTCTCCAAATTTTAAATTGAACATATTGCAAAATGCGGTGGCTGCTTGGAAGACAAAATATAGATATCTGCTAAATATAGAAAAAGAACTCAGAGGGTCAATTTCTAATCACAAGCATTCCTTATAAAAACTTTGCTCTTTGCAAGACAAGCCCATGGAAGTCGTTAATACTTATTAAACTTGTTCTTAATTTAGTATTAATTACTTAGTTATAAACTACTATGAAGCACTGATACATTAAAAGTATACCGGCTGAAGTACCCGCTTGCACGAGTTCATTTATAAGAAAATAAAACATTATTGAAATAATAGCTGAATTTTATAAGGAGAGAGTAAAGCCAAGTGCGCGACAATGTTTACAAAAATGTAAAATGATTTTTTTTAAATGATTGCTCAAAGTATAATTAATTTAAAGTGAACTATAATTTTAAGCTTTACAGAATTATCATTGCGCGCGCGCCTATAAATTATATCAGATTAAAAGTGCATTTTTTATTATGCCTGAAAGCATTTTGTTTTAATTCATTCCAGTAAATTAAATGTTTTTAAATCTTTTATTTTCGATGTGCTCGCGCCCCCCTCGTAAGGTTATCGCGCCCCCCAGGGGGGCGCGCCCCACAGTTTGAGAAACACTGCATTAGTAGGTTTCAAAGAAAAATAACATATTTAGAATTCTGTTGATATAATAAAATCGTTCATTCAAAGAAAAATCCGTAAACCAGGGTGCTTATTCAGTTTGTCTTTAAATAACATAAGCTGTGGCTTTTTTGGATTATTGACGACGGACTTCTTTATTGCGCAGTAATATAGAAAGTAAATTCATCCCAAGATAATTTTTAATTGATCTCCCATCACATTTTAACAAATAGGAATTACGAAATTTTATTACATTTACAACACGAACGGAGAATAAAGCTGTTTCAAGCGATAGTTTTTGATAAAATAAATGGCCAATCTCATAGTTTGAGAGTTAGTAAAACATAATTTTATCCATCTTTGTATCGTGATTGTGTGTTTCCTGAACTTCTCATTTAAACTTAACTGTAACTGAGCGCATTGTATTTTTCCGAGCTTTCTATCCTAGCTGTAACTTTACAAGCCCGCACTAGGGGCATTGCTACTATAAATAGGAAACGCATCGAACGGACTGTAAATAATTTTGTAATTAAAAATGTGTATTATCTCCATCTGTGGCTGCGGCAACACAATGACATTAACATAAATAATTTTTTGAAAGGTTCCATTGAAAAATGTGTTCCTATTCATATATCCCTATGAATAAATGCCGTTTTGCAAATCAATGTTTATAAAGAAAGCTTACTGACAGACTTATAATCTTTAAAAGCACGAAAAACTCAATAATTACAGGTTTTCAAGCTTTACAAAACGAGTCACGGTGACAGATCTCATGATTTGGAAACATAGTTCCTTAACAAGAAAGAAGCTTAAGCAGATGCCTCAGTAGGCTATCCTCTTCCTTAAGGCACGCAAGGATTTTGAGATCCAGTTGCCTTTTAAAGTGCATCAACTATTAATATCCTTGAATTGGGAATCAGAGATCCAATGTTTACCTTTCACGAAGCTCGTATCGCTGGCTCCAAGCTATCGAACCCCGAACTAAAGCAAAGTAATCAAACAATTCTTTTGTCTTGTAGAACAGTTTCATATTTTTTGTATCCTTTTTGTGGTTAAGATCGGTCACCTGGTCCAGTCGATCACGCTCGACTGGACGGAGCGTAACACCCCGCACCAGTCCGCCTCCGTAGGAAGAGCAACTTGCAGCGACGAAAGTGGCAGGAAAGGTCAGTGCGCTGCTAAACTACTTTTGACCACCACAGACACCCGTAACCAGGTCAGGTGAACCTACTCTCAGACGCATGCTAATCCCGACCAACATCGAAAGGGAAAGAAAACGAGTTTAACTACAAAGGTTAAGTCTGGTTTAGTAGGGATTGGTAGTTAAGAAGGTCGATGAACACATGCCATCTCACTTTTTATCTAGTATTTAAATCTCTTCCCTTTACCTAAACTGTGTTAGAAGGTTCTTGCTCTATTATTATTCCAAATCAATTTAATAATTGGTTACTTAAATGAACATCGTTGACTAACATGTTCCTGATCACCGGTGTCATTTAATACAGTTATTTGGCCTCGACATTATATAAGTAAGTATAAGTTGGCCCATAAGTATAAGTTGGTCTTAAACTCTCTTAAATCTACAGTTGATTCAGAAGAATTATTTAGTTTGATTTAAAACTGTCAGGAAAGCAGGGGAAAAAATGGATTAACAGCATTATCGAAGATGAAAAGCTGAAAATCTAAGCCATTTGGATGGCTTGGTACTTCACATGGAGGTCTCTGTTTATAGATTCACAATATATCCGTATACCCATGAACTATCAGAAAGAATTTAAATTGTATAAAATTTTTAAGCACAAAAAAAGATAACATAGACTCTCTTATAATATTTAAATATACATTCCTGAGGAACATTCGAATTTCAATGTCTCTGGCATGAAAGCTATTGATTTTGAGGAAAGGATTTCAAGTTCGGTCAGACAACAGAATATTCTTTCAGCCTTTCAAAAATGGAACAAGTAGTAATTTTTATATCCATACGCTTGCATATGTTACATAAGTACTCTTTCAAAAGTAATATCCTTGGGTATCAATTCATCTCACGACTAGTTAAATTATCCTCTACAGTGTTTTATTTAAAATTTATCTAGTTATTCGCAAGGTTTCATCTCAAACTGTTCTCAGCAAATTACAAACATTTCCTCGTACTTTAAAAGAGTGCGTTCTAGAAATCTGATCGTAAGTCGTTAGCGAACAATTATTTTATTAAATAAATGTTTGTACATTTACTAAGAATTTATTTTACTAATACTCAAAATTTCTTTTCAAGATGTGATTTTACACTTAATAGTTTTTTTTTAAACTTGTTAATTTTTCAAAAATTTGATTTGTATCCGATTGGTCGTATGTCAAGAGTAGTGGTTGGGGTAGGCGGAATCTGTAGATGCTTCCAACTCAAAAAATATTTATAAATTCAAATATAAGAAAATTCTTTTTATGTTAGTCTACAACGTTTGTTTACCTTTTAAGCAAATCGATTTGCCCATTCGAATATTGTTGGGCGACTGATATACCCTGGACCTTGCCTATTGCCTCTTTTACTGTTACTGTGTGACACCGAATCTGTGTCAAAGGGAATATAATTTATTGTGCAGGGTTTTTTATACGTTTTTTTTTCATATTGCAGAAATAAGCGACTAGTTTCCCTTGATAAAAGCTGACAAGGTAAAGAATCCCTTTCATTCAATAGCCCTTAGA
Organism: Trichonephila clavipes; assembly: GCA_019973935.1. Classification (NCBI taxonomy): domain Eukaryota; kingdom Metazoa; phylum Arthropoda; class Arachnida; order Araneae; family Nephilidae; genus Trichonephila; species Trichonephila clavipes. The sequence continues at coordinate 524,772 of BMAU01001371.1, read as the reverse complement.
TTTTTACTCTAGGTTCGTTTTTTTTATTGTAACAGGAATTCTGTAACACTTGTTCATGAATCATTATTTCACAATATCACACAAATAATTAACTTCAAAAATCTTTATGACAATAAGCTTACATCAAAATTATGAAGTAATTAATTTAATGAATTAATGTTTTTAGTTATGATTGACGCTTTCATTCCTGAGTTTTCGCTGTCAAATTAGATTCAACTTCAGATTAAATATATTCTTGTATATGATACTAAATTCAAATAGCCCTTGAAGTATTCATGATATCTAGACCAAATATTTCCTTGAATGATGGTAAATTCGTAGACAAAATTATAGCTTTCTCGGAAAAATTCTAGTTTAAAAATAGAATGGTATATTTTCAGATGTTTTCCAAAATAACATGTTTCTTTGTAATGATTATGTAAAATCGTTATTAGCTCAGTCGTATCATTGAAACATTGATGAAATCAAATCGTATTTAGCATAGCAACAGTGGCGTAACGTAACCCCAGCACCGCGGTGTGTGTGTGGGGGGGGTCAGGACTCTAGAGGAGCCTAAGGCCTGAGTGATGCCAAGTACGTAAGATCCGGCTTGGGGCCCAAAACCTGACTTTTCAGGGGGCCTAATACTCTCCTTTACGCCACTGCATAGCAATGAGAAACCAAAAAAGTACACCCAAATCGTATTTGATAAAAAAAAATAGTTCATTTACCAATGATAAGGGCAGTGCGAAACGTCGAGGGGAAAATTACTATCATAACAAAAACAAATTTACAATGTGTAATTACAAAAAACAATTCGATTCATAAAAATCATTTTTTGTTCAGGAATTATTTGTTCGTTTCATTAAAATTTTTCACGAGCTTTTCTGAAGCGAACTCTTTCTTTTTGAACTCTGTAGCATTGTCAAGCAACAAGGATGATATTTCTAGTTGGCACTCCACTTACCAAACTTCAACGTGAGACTCTGAGCAACTACAGATTTAACATTCAGCACATTGAGATTTTAGTGGAATCATGTTTCGAATCCATGAATTAATAGATATAAGACCAGCCATAAGAGGGAGAGAGAAAGAGTTGGGGGTCATGTTACCGCAGCTGAAATACTCTGTTCAAGTTTAACAAAAACTATAATGTATCTGATCAGAGTAGTCCCGTTTACCCTAGGCTGAAGTTTTATTTTCTTTTGATATATATATATATATAGTTCTTCTTTGAAGAGTGTTGCATTTCATGTAGTTGAATAAACATTGCTAACACCTTTATGAGTCACATGAAATGTAGATGTGCTTTAACTGTTAAAAAGCATGTTAATAATTCACTATTTTCTAAATTTATTTGTTAGTATTCGAATAGTTGTAAAATCTGCATATTCTGAAGAGAATTTTAGATTTAATAAGTTAAAAAGACATTAGATCAACCTTATATTTAAAAATCTTCGCCATAGTAAATGCCATTATCTATAAATAACTCGAACTTCACTCTCTTTAAAAGTATTTTATCTTCTGGTTTTTTTTCCTTAAAAGTCACAATTTCAGATATCAGAAGAGAACTTGGATTTTTTTTACCGTTTATATTTATTGTGACGAAAAAAAAGCTTCATGATCTGATTCCCAGGAAGCAAAAGAAACTTGGTTCGTAACCATTCAACGACAGGACGCTTCAAATAGGACAAAAGGACGCAGGTTATCTAAGTAAACCCCAGTTTAAAAAATAACCATTTCTGACCCAAAATGCCAATAAACAGAAAAAAAGGAGAGTAATCAGTTTAACCTAATAAGATATGTAAAGCTTAAATAAACAACGCATCCGTTTCTTTCCAAAAAACTGTAAAAGACGAGTTCGTAATAAATAAACTTAACATCAAACACGCGGAAAAGAAAAAAAATTGGGGGAAAAATAATAATCAAAAGCATTTTAATTGATTCTTCCAAGTTTTATCTAAATAAATCCGATAAGATTTATTTTTTCGAAAAAGTGAAACTTAAAAGATGATGCAATCTATTGCTTCTCTATGTGAACTATAACTAGATCAAGCATACCGAACTCATTTCCAATCACCAGTCAATTTTTAACATGTAAAAAAGTCACGCGGTAATTACATAAGTATAATTTTCCTTTTCTAAATTTATTTTCGTAGCTGGAGTACTGTTCCAAGGGATTTGTATCAACTTTGATACACTAATGACATTACTATAAATTCATGTAGAAAATTTGTTACAACAAATGTACTTTTTGCGCCCCCCCCTCCTCAGTAATTTTTCGCTTAGTTAGGATAAAAGCCTACTGATTGCAAGAACATAAACTAAATGAATAATCCTAACACAAAATTATAGCATTTTGTAACATAAACTAACAACTATTCTTGAACATTACCTTATTAGATTCAAAATAATAGCACAAATATTTAATGTTATATTGGCGCATCAAGTAAAGCACTGGATTTGATTTGATTTTAATTTACATTGCACTTTAAAGCAACACGAGGAATCGTCAAGTGACGAGGACGATGCATGAGCTGGCATACCCTATCCAAGCATCTACATTATGCTAACGGAGCATTTTGAGAGACTACAGATTTTTCATGCGTCAGCCTCACCTACACGACGGGTCTTCAGTAACACACGGTTTCGAACCTTCGACTCGACAACGTCGGTCACGAGCTCACTACCAGGGCCGCATAAAACACTGGACGAGCAATAAAATGATAGGTATTATTACATCATCGACTGCTATAATATTCGTTATTATTGGTGGGGAAATGATGAGGGTTGACTTAACATTACTAACAATATTTCATTGGCAAGTGCTGTATTCGTATTCTGCTATCAATAATTGAGTTTAATGAAAAATTCAATTAACTTCAATAAAAAATTGTTGAATGCTGTTGTATTGGTTGGGCCTACCTCTAAGGTATTAACTGTAGCCCGTGAATTAGATGGACAAACGACATTTTCTTTCAGTTTTTCGAACATGAGAACAACACTTCTGGGATTTTAACATAAAATAATAATCCCAGGAAAATTTGTGTAAAGTGGTTCAAAACTATAGTCTATCATATTGGCACGTAATTAGATATTGATTGAATTAATACAGAAAGAGAAATTCAAAGTAAAGCGACTTTACCTATAAGCAACACGGTACAGAAAATTTTAATTCTGACTGCATTGTCAATAAAACCAAATTATATATATATATATATATATATATATATATATATAGAGAGAGAGAGAGAGAGAGAGTTTTTTTCCAGGTATAGAAGTTTAAGTTGGCATTACTTTCCAAGATGGCGACCGATTTAACAGCTGTCAAGTGATTTATTCTCAGTTTGGTTTGGCAATTTTTCAAAACGATCATCAAGCAAGGCGTAGATTCGTCGAAAGGGCCCAAAACGAGATTGCTGTTGTTCCCGATTTTCATAAGCGAATTTTGTTTAGCGATGAAGCGCACTTCTGGTTGAATGGCTACGTCAACAAACAAAATTGCCGCATTTGGAGTGAATCCACAAGTGTATGTCGAAACACCGTTACATCCAGAAAAACTGACTGTTTGGTGAGCTTTATGGGCTGGTGGAATCATTGGTCCGTACTTCTTCAAAAACGATGAAGGCTACAACGTTACAGTCAATGGTGATCGGTATAGAGCCATGATTACTAACTTTTTCATTCCTGAATTGAACAATCATGATGTCCAGGAGCTGTGGTTTCAACAAGACGGCGCAACATGTCAAACAGCTCGTGTCACAATCGATTTATTGAAAGACACGTTTGGTGACCGCCTAATTTCACGTTTTGGACCTGTGAATTGGCCTCCAAAATCTTGTGATTTAACACCGCTGGACTATTTTTTATGGGGCTATGTAAAGTCATTGGTCTATGCGGATAAGCCACAAACGCTTGACCATTTGGAAGACAACATTCGCCGTGTAATTGCCGATATACGGCCACAAATGTTGGAAAAAGTCATCGAAAATTGGACGTCCAGATTGGACTACATCCGAGCCAGCCGTGGCAGTCATATGCCAGAAATTCATATTTAAAATGTAATGCCACAAGATTATCTTTCGAATAAAAAAAATTCATGTCAATCGAATAATACATCGTTGTTTTATTGCAATTTAAAGTTCTATACCTCTAAAAAAACACCCTTATATATATATATATATATATATATATATATATATATATATATATATATATATATATATATATATATATATATATATATATATATGTGACATGCAGCCAAAAGCAACGCAGTCTCCGCGCGCAGGCGCATTGAATGGAAACAAGAACTGAAACTCTAAAAAGAGAGACTCTTGAGAAAAAACTTTGATCAGAGAAAAAGGAGAACGCGAGAGGTGCGCGAGCAGGCGTTACCTTCTGCATATCATCGTCAAACTTCTGTAAAAACTTTTCTACCTTTTTAATTAATTTTTGTTTAATGTTAAAATAAAATAGAAGATAGACCAACATCTTGGACCCCTTGTTGTCTCCCACAAATTATGGGGGCTCGGCCGGGATCAAGGGATCGATAAAATTTCGATTTTGAACCAAAGTCTGGACAATGAACAACAGCGTCCGTGAAGGAGACGCTCCGCCATTTTTCGAAAACTTCGTTCAACCTGTGTAGAGGTTTGAACTCAGCATGAAAATTCCGCCTGTGTAGAGGCGATTGAAAAAAAATTTCGATTTTGATCAAAATTTGGAACGTGAAAAAAAAAAAAAGCCGTCCGTGGAGGAGACGCGCCGCCATTTTTCGGAAACTTCGTTCAACCTGTGTAGAGGTTGAATTCTTCAACTTCATTCCGCCTGTGTAGAGGTTGGAACCCATCGTCGAAAATTCCGCCTGTGTAGAGGCCGGAACTACAATTTCAACTATATTACCTGCGAAGAGGTGAAATCAGTGGAATCGAAATTTTTTCTTCATTGGATACATCGTACGTGCGAGCAACAAGGGAGCCAGAAAAAAAAAAGGTAGGATCTTTCCATTTCTAAATTGTATAAAAACGCTCTTAAAGAGGATCTCATAAGAGTAGTTCAGGAGCTAGACGGTATTGTCGAGAATACTGACACTATAGTTAAACTAAAGACTAAAATTGAGAACAGTAGTACATTTGAAAGTGATCCAGATTTCGTTAAAACTTTAATTCAAAACTGTATAGATGAGAGAGTATCGCAAAACGAAAGAGAGGTAACTTCAGAACAAAAAATTGAGCTCGTGAAACTTCAGTTAGCAAAATTAGAAAAAGAAATCGAACTACAATTGGCTAAAAATAAAGCATTAAGTTTAAATCCTGCAGCTAAAGTCGAAGAAAAACAGTTCGAAACTAACATAGAAAATATGATAAAAAGTATAAAAACTTTATCTCTTCCTGTTCCCACCAGATCTGAAAATTTTAATCTGTTCTTCCAATCATTAGAACGCGCATTTTTAACCAAGAAAATAAATGACGAATATAAATCTGAAATTTTAATAAATCTTCTGGGCGAAAGAGCTCATAACGTCTTACTGTATATTAAAGAAGAGGAATTAAATGACTATGAAAAACTAAAATCTATAGTACTCAGAGAATTCCAATTAACCCCTCGCGAGTGTTTAAACTCATTTAAAAATGCTGTAAAATCATCAGGCGAGACATACATCCAATTTGCTGCAAGATTGACGGCAAACTTCCAATATTATTGTTCGTTAAGAAAAGTTAATTCCTTTGAATCTCTATGTGATCTTATAATTTCTGATAAATTATTTGAAACTTTAAATAAGGAAACTGCAACCCATATTGGCATTCGAGAAGCAGAAGATTGGTTTAGGCCTATTGATTTAGCTAAAGAGTGTGATATTTATATTTCATCTAGAAGCGGATCACATAAAGAAATTCCTATTACTCATGGATATACCCAAGACCCCTTTAAAAATAGATCACAAAACTTTAAACCAAAGATTAAAGAGAACTATCCCCAATATCATGAAAGAGAAAATAAAAATTGCTTTATATGCGGTGATTCATCTCATTGCGCAAGAGACTGTGAGAAGCGTTTTAAACCTAAAGAATCTAATGATCACATCCATAATAAAATAAACGTGAATACTTTGAAAATCGAGAGCGAAAAACAAAATAGCGATGAATGCTCAAATCTTCAATATGTAAGCATTTTTGTAGAAAATCAGCCCGTAACAGCATTGATTGATTCAGGTTGCCAGATCCCAGTTTTAAATTCCTCACTAATTAGAGTGCAAACACCTTCCGAAGAAATCATAACATTAAGTTCATGTTTTGGCGAACAGCGAATGGTAGAAGTTAAACCGATAAATCTTTCTCTTAATCAACACTCTACTAGCTTAAGTGTGAGAACGGCAATATCACCGACCTTGACCGAAGAATTTATTATACATCCCAGTGTATATTCTGAAATAAAGAAACTAGGCCACGCAAAGAGCGATGTTTTATTGAATGAAAGTGAATCCTCTTTAGGTGCTCATGCTTATGCTTATTCAAGTGTTTCTTTTCCAAATGTTTCTGTTTCAAATGTGATAAAAAACTGTAGTTATGATTTGCCATATGTTAAGAACTTTAATACTAGGAATGATTCGAGTTCTCTAGTTAAGGATTATAAATGTAATAAAATTAAGATTACTAAGTTAAAATTGAGTATTGTAAGAGAAAAATGTTCTGATATAGTATTGTGTAAGAAAGCCAATGGTGCCATGAAAACGAGTTCCGTGGAATTCATCTCCCGCTCACCTACCCCTTCACCTATGGAACGTAATTATCGACGATTTGTGTTGCTCCGGAAAATCTTCCAGCCTTGGCAGTGGAAACGAAGGAAAAAGAGAAATCGTTTTGAACAGACGTCCAGAACTCTACAGAGGAAAATATCGATGCGTTCAACCAAAGATCAACTTGTTGAAAAAGATGTTCTTATGCCGGTGAAACACAATGTTTTCCTGTGGAACCTTCCGGATGTCGAAGAGGTGCCTTCACATGATGGAGAAACTGTCTAGTTCAGAAAAATTATCTGTTTAATCTCTATATAATTGTCGTATAGTCCTTGTCTGTTCCGTTTTTTTTTTTTTGTATGTTTCAGATTCTCCTCTGGTCTCCATGGAAATACCGCTGCGGACAGCGTACGGTCAGGCTGGCCGTTGTGACATGCAGCCAAAAGCAACGCAGTCTCCGCGCGCAGGCGCATTGAATGGAAACAAGAACTGAAACTCTAAAAAGAGAGACTCTTGAGAAAAAACTTTGATCAGAGAAAAAGGAGAACGCGAGAGGTGCGCGAGCAGGCGTTACCTTCTGCATATCATCGTCAAACTTCTGTAAAAACTTTTCTACCTTTTTAATTAATTTTTGTTTAATGTTAAAATAAAATAGAAGATAGACCAACATCTTGGACCCCTTGTTGTCTCTCACATATATATATATATATATATATATATATATATATATATATATATATATATATATATATATATATATATATATATATATATATATATATATATATATATATATATATATATATATATATATATATATATATATATATATATATATATATATATATATATATATATAGGCCGTGGGTAGCCTAGTGATTAGAGCATCGGACTCCAGACCGGAAGGCCTGGGTTCGATGCTCGATGTCACCAAATACCCTCCGAGTGCACACGGAGTACGTGCTCGTTAAATCAGTGGGTCCGTAGTCTTGTGGGCTTATTCACTAGCGCAGGAACTGGAGAACATTTCCTCCCCTTCAGTTCACTTGCAGAAATTGTGGAGGTGGAGATAGAGGTCGTGTCGCCATCTGTCGTCCCTTCGGGGAAGTTTCTCTGAGCTTAAATCGCACTGTCACCTGTATGGTGCTCAAGGCCAACGACAGGCGTACCTCTTGCCCATGCCACGATGAATTTGTGGGCCTCGTTCTGACTACGTCAGACAGGTGGCATTAGCCACAACAACAATATATATATATATATATATATATATATAATATATATATAATACACATATTATATATATATATATATAATATACATATATTATATATATAATATATATATATATATATATAATATATATATATATATATATATATATATATATATATATATATATATATATATATATATATAATATATATATATAATACACATATATTATATATATATATAATACACATATTATATATATATATATAATATACATATAATATATATATATATATATATAATATATATATAATACACATATATTATATATATATAATATATTATATATATATATATATATATATATATATATATATATATATTTATAATCTAACATATACCATAAAACAGTCCTATTTTATAACACAATACTAATTTGCACAGAAAAAAGGGATTGAAAGATATAATCTAATCCAAAAGGGAAAAAATCAGCCATTGAAACCCTTATTTAAATTTTTAGTCATCATTTCTAAGGGGAAAAATCAATTTGGTGCTACCTTTGGTCATCACAATGCGGAAATATTTAACAACTTATTCGTTGCTTAAGTCTTTTCATAGGAATCTCTCAATCTTGAGAATTTCAAAAATTCTGGGAAACATTTCTGCAGTATAAGGCCTTCGCACAAGTGTAGTCTTTATTTTTTGTGTAGAACAGGCATAGTTAAATTTCATTTAGCAATTGTGAATTTTCTTAATAGATTTTTTTGTACGAGTATCACAAAAGCTTATAGACGTCCTTCAATATCTCAAGTGTGAATTTTAAAATTCTCTAATCTCGAAACACCTATTTTTAAAAATGAGGATTAATTCTACTTCCATTTACAATTTTCCTGTCTTAAATCAGCTGCCTGATTTTTTTTTATCAAACTAATTATAAACTCATATTAAAGAAGCAAGCCACACACAAAAATGGCTGGGAGGTCACGGGCTGTAAACTCAATGCCAAACCAAGACTGGAGTAAAAAAACTAGCTTCTCTCTTTTGCTGGACCTTCAAAGAACTAGTGATGCTTAATTTGAAGGATGGAATGCTGTAATCGTTGTTTTAGCGTTGTTAATTTGGTCCACAGAAACTTTACTATAATGAATCATATTATACAAGACTCGCTTTACAAGATATGTATTCGACAACAAGAAAAAAAAATGTATTTGTTAAGGTAGGTGACTCATCTCCGGCTTATCATGATTCGAGCCTGGCGCTGCTCGGGACCCAATGTGCAGAAGGGGCTTATCTACGTTAACTATGCCGAACCTCAAACTTTCTACCAATGGTGTTGTGTGGGTTCCAACTCAGGTGGCGTCCTCGTTACTATACCATGTGTTAAGGTAATGGATGACGCTGTTTCAGCAGCGGCATTGTGTAACTGTAACCCCGGGAAGATGGGGGAGTGATAAGTGGAGCGTTAGAGAGTTTGAATGGATTGGCTGAGGTATTGTGAGGTGAGATTTTAGTTTGTAATGAATAAGGTGTGAGTAAAAGTTTGTAAATAAAGTTATTTGTTATTTCAGAGAGGTAGATTTAATTGTGGATATACAGCGTAATCAGTACATATTTTTGGTTATGCTATTATTATTATCTATTGCAGTTTCAAACTGGCTGAAAAAATTTAACCATTGAGAATGATCACCATAAAATTTATTTATACTTAATTTGGGTAATTTAACTGTTTTATAATTCTCTCTCATCATTGAGTTTATTGGAACAGAATTGCTCTCCGAATGAACACGCAGGATTCCTTTTTGATATAGCCAGTATTAAATGTGCATTTGTAACGTAATAAAATTTATTTACACGTATACATCTTTGAGCTAAAAGGAAATTCCATTAATATAAATTCATCAATTTAAAATGATTTGTAAGCCGTGTTACATATGATGACGCATCGTTACGTAAATGCCACGTTAAACGAAGGTTGATTGATTGTTTATTAGCATCAAACTTATAAACAAAATAAGAAATATTGGCGACACACCTCACAGTTTTATCCATTGTAAAAAGACAATGATACTTGAACTGGCACTTCACTCTCCAAACTTCCATATCACGCCAAAGTGAGGAATTTGAGTCTCAACAAATTTAACGTATATACTCAACTCTACACGAAGAGTCTTAACGTGGTATCGAGACAAACTCAAGATTTTATAGAAAGAATTAAGCGAAGGATTATTAAATTATTACTGAGAACATAGTTGTGCCGCCCATCCAATTTTGTGGGTAGCAACGCTGACTGCTGTGCCGTGGGGCCTGGGTTCGAAGATCCGGTGAAGACATGGATGTTTGTAAATGTATAGTGCCTTTGCGGCATGGGGGTACTCTAAATCAGTGCTCCTCACCCTTTCAATCGCCTTGGAATGGTCAACGTTTGATAATTTTACTGTGACCCACTGAAGGAGGGGACGTTGATTGTTTATATTTTAGATTGCTTTATCTAACAATTTTAGTTTAATTGTATTTAATGGGCCTTCAGAATAAAATACAGTTACACCAAGAAATTAATATTAAGTTATTTAACATGGTGTATAAAATGATTATTCATAAAACCCTAGAGAAATAAACAGTATACAAAATGAAAATAAGTTAATATTCCTTGTGCGGATCGGCACTATTTGGTCCACGGACCGGTACGCGGACCGAGGGTAGCGGATCACTGCTCTCAATAGCCGTCGAGCCGCAAGTCCTCTCGTGAGATTAGTGGACGGGGAACAGAGATGGGAGGCCCTTGACCACTCCCAGAGTGTTCTCCATCTAAATTGTGGTGGAACCGAGCTAAATTGGACTGTGATCCGTATGCTGCTTAAGGCTGCAGCCAACGACAGGCGTTCATCTAGAAGTCCAACATGTCTCAGGCTCTAGCAACTTTCCTTCCTTCCCGAAGGAAGACAAAAGCAACATATGTGTGATTTAAAAAAAAATTGCCGCTTATATAATATTATACATTAGTAATACGACATTAATTAAAATTAAATAAAAAATCTTCATTAGTCTAACTTTTAATATACAGTAATACCCGAAGTTAAGTGATAGTTGGGACTGAGTGATTACCGCGTAAATCGGGGTGTAATTTCGCATAGAACTACAAATATGTTATGTTTAGTTGTAGCCGAGGACGAAAGAAAATAATAATTTAGAAAAAAAATGTTTCATAAAATATTATATATATATATATATATATATATATATATATATATATATATATATATATATATATATATATATATATATATATATATATATATAACACAAATACAAAATACCAAACTAAAGCTATTTTGATGTAGAAGATTTCATAAAATTTACTGAGTAGTCTTCCAGCCAGTGGCGCACACAGGGGGCTGGGGGTCCGGACCCCCCAAAGCCCTTGATATTTTTTCAGATTGATTATAATTCTAAGTATATAGTACGTAAAATTTAATTTAGTATTTGTTATTAATGATTACTTTTATTAATTAATGCTAATTATTTATTCAATAATTAGTTTTTTACTGTGTTTTGTCCCAGAAAATCGACAAAATCAAAAGGAGCATGATATAAGAATGGTGAACTTTCGACCCCGGACCCCCTCCCCCTTGAAAAATTCCTGTGTGCGCTATTGCTTCCAGCTCATATATTTTTTTTCTCCTGCAAATTTCTTCGTAGCATGCTAATAATTTTTTTATTCCCTGCAATGTTGAAAAAATGCTCTCTTCGTTTTGATTATTTTTTTTAGAGTTTGTGCATCTTTTTCAGTTAAATTGAGGTCTTTTGTCAAATTCCCAACCGTGATTCGATTTTCTGATTGAACTGGGTCTAAAGCCTTTCCATGTCTTCCTCGTGCTCTTACATTTCTATCTCATTAATTGTTAGATCCTGATTGTGGGAATCCAGTAGTTCTTGAAAGTCATCCCTATCCATTTCTGAATTTATTTGCCTGACAAGATCGATAACTTCATCAATCAAATCACCAATTTTATCAGTTACTTATTCCGCCTGAGTTTCAGTAATGGGGGAGAAGAATCAAGAAACGAGTTTTGAAAATCGAGGTATTATTGTATTTCAACACAATTGCTATATAAAAGCGCTAAGACAGTTTTGACACTATTCATCAATTCACAATGAAGTAAGGTATTCTCAAAGGTGGAAAATAAACACCTTACAGTTTAAATCGATTGATAAATGGCGTTCTAAACTCGGATTGTTTGTTTAACACCGAATCCGTTCTTCCGTGGCTGTTTTGACGCCCTGGTGAGCAGTGAGTTCCAGTTGCACGAGGCGTCAGAAACTCTGGCACTGAGTCACTGGGACAGGTAAAGAGAGAAAGTTGCTGAAAAACAAAACGACTTACTCACCCGCATTGAGTGTGGGCGGGAAAGTCCGGGCGTTTCTCGGAATGTCCGGCACTGTAATGGGAATGCCCCTCCATGAGTAGGAATGAAATAGTGATCAACTCCCAGGAAAAGAAGAAATAGGAAAGAGTTATGGGAAGTTTGTAAATAGGAGGGAAACACAAGCCGTTTTAATTATATTTTTAGGGAAAGATAAATATTCGATTTAGAGCATAAACTTATGAACAAACGCAATTTAATATAATTTATTATTTAAAGAGTATATTGAGAAATGATTCTTTAAGAAAACAGAATACTTAAAAAGAAATTTAAATGTTTTTTAGAATGATAAAAAACAAACAAACATTTCTCGTCTTTATATAATTAATATTGCCCAAAACTATCTAATGCTATAGTTAAATGAAAGCAAGACACCCGGGGACACACAAGGGGGAGTCCACAAAAACCGGACCCACCCATAGTCCTTGAATTTTTTTTCGATTGATGGTTCTCAAAATCTACTAAATCAAACGTATACGTTTAGCGTGTTTTTGAGGTACGTTACCAGAATGGTAGGCTTTCGACCCAGAACCCTCCCTCTCCCCCTTAAAAAATTGTTGTGTGCGCTACTTAAAAACACCTGTGATTGATGGTTGTATATAAAATAGGAGTCAAAAACGCTTTTTGAAATTGTTTTGACTTTATTAAGATAGGACATTTTGAAAATAACACTGCTAAAGATAGATAATTAAGACAGAACTTGTGTGTGCAACAAATACATACACATACATACAAATACGATTTCATCGAAATTTTTAAAAAAATGTGCTTTGACTTGAATAAATTTATTGGATTTCCTAATTTCTTTATCTATAAAAAGCTATTTCTTCAAAGAAAATGCATACAGTGGAATTTTTGATTTCATTTGTTTAGTACACGGGCGTCTATATGTTTATTTTTCCGACAGTCAGACATGTAGAGACAAATAAATCATATTTAATGTGGTAATTACAAATTCGTTTCTATCAGAATTCCCCCCTTTCAATCTGAATTATAATAATAATTATACCAAAATTTGTATGCAGCTATTATTCATAAAGTTATAACCAAATTTTTTTTAAGTAGTTTCCTTTTAAATATATTCCAGACAATTTTAGCATAAAATATCCTTTTTTATAAAAAAAATCTATTTCTAACTGCATTTTTTTTTTTAATCTTATCTCAGATTAAATGAGAATTATAATACATGAGTTCAATGACCCAATCACTCACACACTCAACTTTTCCTCGTACAATTAGAATTTACAGCACGTGTTAGGAAATTCATCACCCAGATTACGACATTCCTTGATAGTTGAAAAATTACATAATGCTTTAGTTTCATTTACATAATGTCTTTGTCTTCAGGAATGCTCTGTTCTATCTTGAAAAAGTAAGCAGAACAATTTTTTCCTCAAGAAAATTCTAATTGGCTGTTTTTTTAGTTTCTTTTTGTTAAAAACTATATTTTTATCACAAATATTTCTTTGTTTCGTTGTTTTTCTGTACAATTTAGAACAAAAGAATTTGTGTAATAGAAAAAAGGCGCGTTATATCTACATACGAGACATTAAAAAGTTGTATGTCTGTATTTTGTAGCATTTATTTAGAGAATAAGAAAATAGAATAATAAATTTTGTTGAACTTTTTAAAATTAGAAACAGTTTATGATCACTATGATGATTATAAACTTTAAAAGCTGTCTTTATTGAGTAAAATGTTGTCACATTAATCTCACTGTAGGTTATTCTTATTTTTTAATCGCATATATTTTGAAATTAATGAGATTATTCTGACTGTGATAGCAATATTTACACGAAAAGTAATGGCAGTTATTCATTAATGAGAAAAAGTTATTACAGGAAAACAAAGACGAATAAAATAGTTTTACGGTTTCATCTTAGAATCAGGACATTTGTTCTAAATTGTCATAAAAAATAAGATATTTTGAATTATTTTTTTTTCTCAAAAAATGTCTTTTTCTTAGATTTTTGCAGTTTGAACTTAATAGGAATTTAAAAAAAAACTTCATCAATTTTTTACATTTACTTTTCATTATTTTAAGAAGAAAAACTCTCTCTTTGTCCTTCCCCCTCCCCTAAATAAAATCTTAAATGCTATTCGAAAAGAAAAAAATGAAAACAAGTTTTCATGTATTCGGAAGAGGAATTATCGTATTTATTCGAATCTAAGCCGCACATTTTTTCCAGTAGTAAAGCTATTAAAAATCGGGGTGGCTTATAATTGAAGAAGGAAAAATTTGTTGAATGAGGGAAATTGAACTTGATATCGGGACAGAACTTTAACAAGTTCATGAATCTACTTAATTTTTTTAATAATGGTAAATTAAATTAATTAGTTACTTTTTGTTTTTTCTCATTTTAATTTCGTAAATATTGGATATCGATAAACCTCTTTGCACTACTTTTTATTTTTTTACAAAAACGTGTTGAAAGTTTGCGGTGCGGTTTAGAATCTAATAAATACGGTAATACAACCTGACAGACTAAGTGAAATTGTACATTTCAGTAGAATATTTAAGGTATCCGGCTACGTTCGGAACCGTGATTTTAAAAAAGAGCATAAATGGATAATTTTCACGATATTTAGTGTAACTCAGATTAGAATACGTGCATAAAATTGTTTTAAGGACATTTTGACAAAAAAAAATTATTTAAATATAATATTTTGACATAACTTAGAATAACCTTTTTTTCAAAATGTTCTCCTTTTGTGAGAAATGCTTCTATTAGAATATTTTGCCTGTATATAGCTCAGACCTCTGTTCAGAGGCTTAGCTATGATTTTTGAAAAATTCACATTATTTTCAGAGTTACCACCCATTGAAATAATTATTGGTGTTTTTTTTTAAATTTCTCCCCTCTGTTGTCGTAAAATATGAATAAACCCCCTCCTAAGTTATATATTTCAAAAATTGTAGTTGAGCCTCTGTAGAGAGGTCTGAGCTATTTACAGGCAAAATATTATTCTAATGGAAACATTTTTCACAAAAGGAGAACATTTGGAACAAAGATTATTCTAAGTTAATTTTTGTCAAAATATTGTATTTAAATAAATTTTTTTTGTCAAAATGTCCTCAAAACAATTTTATGCATATATTCTAATCTAAGTGACACTAAATATCATGAAAATTATCCATTTATGCGCTTTTGCAAATCACGGCTCCGAACGTAGTCGGATACCTTAATGCAAAAATATGAGGTAAAAAACTGTGCATTAAACAATGGTGCCCCATATGAAGAATCTGATAAAGTAAGTCGATTTTACGTTTCAAACATTTATGGAAAAATCATGCAACATACAAGCATAAAATAATATAGGCAAAGTTTCAAATCGTATTTTTTAAGGTATAATTTCTTCCTTATCATTATTGAGAATTTATTAGTTATTTTTACAAGTATTAAAAAAAATTGTATAATTTAGAAGTTTTAAATAGGGTAAAGAAAACCAGTCATTGCTAAAATTCGAACATAAATCAAATAAATGAATTACAAAATTCGTAGGCAGCTATCTTCACGAAAAATATCAACCATAATAACATCTTTTTTTATGTTCTTAAATACTTTCTACTCATAATAGTTTTTAATTACTCCAATCACTTCCTGCCAAAAATTGTGGCCACATATAGAGATTATCAAGGCCAAATCTTGAAAATGAGAAGGTCGAGCCACACGTGCCGTAGGGTCCATCACAGCTAACGATAAATCCCGCCCTCGGGGCCGTTAATGGCGGAGGAAGTATGTCACTCAGGATCCTTTAATTGCAGGGGTCAAGGGCGCTTCATCGGTGGGGCCCACGTTTGGGGTCCCAACAGACGCTTTGGAGACTCTCCAATGAAACTTCCTGTTCAGCATCAAAGGGTTCAGCAGGCCGGTCGCTGCCATTGTGTGAAAAGTGAAAGTTATCCAATTATATAAGTGTGCACTTAATCTTTTCTCACGTGATGATTTCCTCTATAAATAAAATGCTGAGGGTTGATAGCCCCAAAGACACAATAAGTTCCCGCAAAGGGTAAACGGGTATTTTTATCTTGCGGGTTTCTGAAGATGTTCAGAACGTTAGTAATATCCCGTAATTTGGTAGGCATACACATGGAGCATGAAAGTCGTTGGAAAGGATATTTTTAACTCGATTATTAATATGATTTGAGGATAGGGTGATTTCTAAGGATTGTTCGGTGCGTGATGATCGAGATAATTTTAGGGAGTGCCACCAGGAAGGCTTAAACGGCTCGTTTTCCTGTTCTGAATATGGATACAATATGGGAAGAATATTAATATTGTGATAAGTCAAGTTTTTTCGTTGGTAGGGGTAATATGATGAAATCGATTAATAGAATCATTTTTTTTTAAATTTAATGTTATATTTCCATTTAATGTAAACCTAGTAAATGTTTGCCTGTTTCTTTAATTTTTACAAATTACAAAGTATTAACTTAATTAAAACGTTTTGTTATAATTTTTAAAATAAAATGATATTCCTCTAAAACGAATATTAACACTTTTAAGTACAAAATGGGCATTCCATTAGATAATATTAGTAACAGGTTTTGAGGAACAGTGATTGAAACAATTTGAGAAAAACATATCTGCTATTATTATTATTATTATTTAAAAAATGCTTTATATACCTGGTATTTTCTATTTTGCACCAAAGGAAAGATAAGATATTTTCATGTACTTTTTTCATTGTTCTTTTATTTCTTTAGAATAGTTTTACAAAAGTTTCATCGAAAACGATTTTACTTGATTTAACATTATAAACAGTATAGCATTTGTTGTTTTATGTGAGCATATTTTTTTCGTATTTTTTTTAATTATACTTTTGAAAAATTTAATCTTGTGTTTTATTATATGGATTCATCACGACAGCTTTAAAGATTAGATAGTTAAAACTTTTTTTGTTCGAGTTGTATCCAAATGAAAGTAATATACTTATGTATGATATTTTATAGTACAAAGTAAAAATACACATCAACAATACGATTCTTTACGCACTAAGAAAAAAATGAAAAATTATCTTCTAATATACGAGGGTGGTCTGAGAAGTTTCCAACCTAACAAAGACACAACACATTTTTTATGAAATTTTATTTTTTATTTTTCAACGTAGTCTCCTTGTAACTAACTCTACACACTACTCCCAGTGATGCTCCCATCTCTGTAACCCATCCAAATAGTACTCGGCGTTTTTCTCTGAAAAATAATTGTTCACAAAGGTGATCGCCTCTTCATTTGACGAAAATCTCTGTCCTTCGAGCGTAATTTTTAGATGAGGGAACAAAAAAAAGTCGCTTGGGGCTAGATCTGGTGAGTAAGACGGATGGTCAAGCAGTTCAAACCGTAATTATTGATTTTCGCCATTGCAACCACTGAGATGTGAGACGGTGCGTTGTCTTGATGAAACAGGATTTCCTTTTTCTGCAAATGTGGCCGTTTTTCCGCAAGTTCCGCCCTCAGCTTGTCAACTAATGATGCGTAGTAAACTCCTGTAATGGTTTTTCCTTTTTGAAGATAATTGATTAAAATAACTCCATGACTATCTCAAAAAACAGTCGCCATCACTTTCCCAGGCGAAAAAAAACAGTTTCTTTTTTTTTTGGAACGGGTCCCCCCCTTTTCAGTCCACTGTTTGGACTGTATTTTTGTTTCAGGCGTATAATGGTGTATCCATGTTTCATCTACAGTAATTAATCGGCATCAAAACTCGGATTTATTGCGCCTAAACTCCGCCAACAGAGCGTTAGAAATGTTCATTCGAACACGTTTTTGGTTTAACGTGAGCAAATGCGGCACCCAACACGTGGACAGCTTTCTCATGACTAAATGTTGATTTAATATGTAACAAGCACGTTCTTTTGGCATATTCATAGCCTGTGCTATCTCTCTCGCTTTAATTCGGCGGTCGTCAAGCACCATTTGGGGAACTTCGCCCCGAACGTTCATCGTCTCTCAAGCTATTACGGCCCCTTTTAAATTCAGCTGCCCAAAATTTCACTGGGGTAAATGATGGTGCAGAGTTCCCATACACAGAATCCAACTCATCTTTGATTTACGTAGGCGTATTGCATTTCTAAACTAAATATTTAATGACCGGCTCGATACGCGATTTTCTCCAATTTCACAAAAACACTCACTCAAAGGACTATTACATAACAACTGCACGTTCAAAATGGCTGAAACTTTGATGAGAAACTGTCAACAGATGAACAATGAAATTGACTAGTTTTTCTTGACAAGTGTTGCCATCTTCAAGTTGAGGCCGGAAACTTTTTAGACTACCCTCGTATTCCTTATTTATTACTTAGGTAATGTGAAAACATGTTTTAAAAATTCCATTGATATGTAAATAATAGATTTGGTGCAGCATTTATGATAAAAATCTATTAACATTTTGTGAGCGTAGACTATGTATCATTATTCTATTTAAAAAAGCGTTTTGTCCACAGCATTATGATATCATATAATTCAGTTCCAAAAGAGATGAACACGAAAATTTTTTATTTTGAATTCGAAGTTGAAATGTGTTATTAATGTAATGATAGAATTTTTGAGAAAAATATCTTTGTGATTCATATTTTTAACTAATAAACAACTTCAAAGTTTAATAGTATTTTTAGGGTAAAAAAGTATGGAAATTAGTATCACTAAATTAACTACCGTAAAATCCGGCGTATAGCGTGCTCTTTTAACTCAAAAAATAAGATCGTGCGCGAAATTTACGGGTGCGTGCTATACGTCGGATATAAAAATTAGATCTTCAAAAATAAAAAAAGGATAAAAAAAATTAGACTTCTACATATATCGGAATACTGTTTATTTAAAAGAACCGACAAACATAATGAACTTAAAAGGTTAGGGATCTAGAATATCTACTATTTTTTCAGAAGTCAGGCATATAATACTCCGAATAAGTATATTCAAAATGTATGAGTATAGTACTTGTGCAATTCAGGTTCCTTCGTAAAAAAAAGAGGTACGCGTTATACGTCGAAAATGCCTAAAAACTAAACAATGAAAAGTGCGCGTTATACACCGGATTTAACGGTAATTTAATCTTTCTGTCTTTTTTATTTATTTATATCTTTTTCAATTATTAAATTTAAGCTATGTAAAAACCTACCTTTTAAAGTCGAGATTATATTTCCTAAAAATAATTCTAAATCGGGAAGCACGAAACCCGAAACGGGAATAAAAAAAGATATTTTTGACAAAAGCGATTGCTTTCTGAGGAAATTGCACTGTATTGTTTCTAAGTCTATAAATCAGCACGACAAGATTTTACCGTTTATATATTTCACACAAAGATATTTCCAATGGTTCTTATGATTTTAAAGTGATTACGGTATGTTCCAGAAATATTCTCCTGCTGAAGTACCAACAAAAGGAATTTCGAGATGGAAGAACATTTTTTTCATCATGTAATGTTTCTCAAAATAGCATACAAAAATTACCATACCGTAAAATCCGGCGTATAACGCGCACCTTTACTTTGAAGCTGCAGTTTTAATTTTTTAGGGATATTCGCCGTATAACGTGCACCTCTTTTTTACGAATTAACCTGAAATGGATGGATGCAAGTATCTTATGTTTTAAAGTCATTTATTCGAGGTATTATCCCAGGACTTTGAAAAAAATAATGTACTTCTACAACTATAACTCTTTAAATCTATAAGGCATGTAATTTCTTTTTTTCTATCTATGTAGATGTCTAATTTTTTTTTGCTCGTTTTTTTAATTCTTAAAACTCTCGTTTTTATACCCAGCGTATAATGCACACACGTAAATTTCGACTTCATTTTTCGTGTTAAAAGTGCTCGTTATACGCTGGATTTTACGGTAATTTTCCTTTTTGGTAACTCCTGCTTATATAAAGTTTTATAGTTACTTATCACTAAATTTATTAGATATATTGAAAAATCAACAACAATGAGAAATAATTTTTAGTACCTGAGAATTGTTGGAAAAAAGTAGATTAATATGTTAATTAATAATTAATTAATTTCTTAGTACAATTAAAATTCGTAAGACAAAGGAAACTACGAGGAAAAACCGAAAGAGAGCCTCTTAATAATATAGCATTAATGTAGATTATTACTTTTCTAAATAATAAATCGTGCTGTTTAAAATTGAGTTCTTATTCACTATTGAAGTAAATGTATACAAAAGTGACTCGATATAAAAAATTCGTGGAAGCAATACGAAACAATATCTAAGAAAAGAAGAAAAAAATATGAAATCATATTAAACTAAGAGCTAGTCATAATTTTTTTTTTGGGGGGGGAGCTATGAAGAAACGGAATCTTAAAACTATTTCCAGGAAGATGTAATGCATCATGTCTTTTAGAAAGCTACTTGTTTGGTAATATTGTTTCATTCACAATTGTTTAATTCAATTAAGTATACAAATTATATATATAAGTAAATAGTTTAATTCAATTTATACAAATCATTTCTACCATATTTATTACAATTAATTGAAATTTCGTGGCAAAACTAAAATATATTCTGTAAGAAGTAAACAGTGGATAATCTACATAAAGGAGTAAAGCGACTCACTCACTCACCACGA
Source organism: Trichonephila clavipes (assembly GCA_019973935.1). Taxonomy (NCBI): domain Eukaryota; kingdom Metazoa; phylum Arthropoda; class Arachnida; order Araneae; family Nephilidae; genus Trichonephila; species Trichonephila clavipes. Next base: position 503,850 of record BMAU01001371.1, on the reverse strand, counting down.
GATCTCCGGAACTATTAGACCTACGTATTTGAAATTTGGTAAGCATATTTTTTATGGAAACAAAAAGTTTAGCAGTAATAGCATAAAGATTTATCCTTAAATATTAATATCATATTAATATATAACGGCAAATAAAGTTATTAAGGGGACATAGTACGATTTACGCAAATTTTTTTAACTTAATGATTCTCATAATTTTTTTTGGTTGCCACCTATGTGTGTATGTATGATGAAAAACAGATTTTGTGCTCAAAATTTCATAAAAAGCTAATCAATTAATTTTTTAAGGAAAAACTTGAAACTTTTGGAGTGATTTTAAAATGCTACTCCCACTACAAAAGTTGATGTACATATATAAAATGTGATTTACAATTACGTTAAACTATGTATAACAAAAGTTGGTATGAGTTTTGTGATAACATTATTAGTATTCGTGCAATATTTTTTTTCATGAATGCTTATTAAAAATTCCCCCAAAAATATGTAACTTCTAACTTCAATTATTTTTTAAAATATAAATGTTGCTTTGATTGAAAAAGGTATACCAACTTTTATTCCATGTACTGTTAGCAACAAGGGAAAAAGATTTCTAAGTATTAAGCACATTAGAAAAAAAGCCTTAGCATTTTAAATGTAGACAAACTAGTTATTTTACCTTTCTGAGATAAGTCAGTTTAAAATTTTGATTTGCCATTGGAACGTAAATAAAAACAAACATAAACGTTTTTTGACTCTGCACCTTTTAAACTTAGAACTTTTAAATTTTGTGAGTTTGTAGAAAAGTATATAAAAAATAATTTAGACTATAAAAAATAAATTTAATTTTTTTTACCGATTTTTGTCAATTGAATCGTACTGTGTCCCCTTAAATAACATGGAATTGATTGAGTGAATCTATTTATAAAATGACCATTCTAAATCTTACGTTATGCGTGAGAAATCTATTTATATAAGTACCATTACGCTTGCAAACTCTGACTCAATTAACTGCAATAATCTTTTACCTTAATGAGAGAAACTACCGAAGGAAGATATATTGCTTCAGGGATATCAAATGTAATATGAAGCTCATTTAAATAAATACGAATTATTTTTATAGAAAATAGGATTTAAAATAATACTTATAATTTTAAAATTTGTTTCTGAATTCGAAATTATTTTAATGCAATAAAATTACGAGGGTAATTTTGTTACCTTAAAATAATTTTTAAGCTTAACTTAAACTTAAAGCTTAAAAAATTAAGGTATAGTACATAAAAAATAGCCTTGGTAAAAATAAAGCACAGTATCATATCTTAGCAAAATTGTATTAGAATTCAACAAATATTTATCTTGAAACGGTATTTTAAGATTAAACTTTAATGAATGAAATTATATTTACAAAAAGAGATTATATGTTAAGATTTTATGTATAGATACAGAAGCCCAGTGGCGAATGATAGCGTATCGTGCTTCCACACCACATGTTCGAGGTTCTATCCTCGATCTGGGCAAGTTCGACTCAGACTTTCATCCCTTCAGTGGGTCGATAAATGAGTATCAAGCTTGCTTGGGGACTAAAAACTAGGGGGTTTCACTTCAGACTGACCACATGATCTTGACATTTGCTCATGCACCTTAGTGCCCAAGGTCACGTATACTGAGATGGGCACAGTAAGCCTTGGTCTTTATGGGCTGTTGCGCCACTGAGTTTAGTTTATGTATAGATACATTCAGTGGCGCGCACAAAGGGGGGTCCTGGGGGTCCGGATCCCCAAAGCCCTTATTTTTCTGATTGATTAAAATTCTAAGCATATAGTACGTAACATTTAATTAAGTATTTGTTACTAATGATTCATTTTATTAATTAATGCTAATTATTTGTTTAATAATTAGTTTTTTACTGTGTTTTGTTCCCGAAAATCGACAAAATCAAAAGGAGCATAATACAAGAATGGAGAACTTTCGAACCTGGACCCCCTTGAAAAATTCCTGTGTGTGCTACTGGATACACTAGATTAATTCATAAAAAAGATATCAATTTATAAAAACGTGTGTGATCTAATTGACAATAGATGATTTCACACAAAATGTAAAATTTGTGAACAGAAAAGTTAAGATAATCGTTACTTTGATAAATGATACAGCATCATACAAGTATAATAAGAGAATCGTTACTTTGATAAATGATACGTATCATACAAGTATAAACAATAATGCTTTTTTAATAGTTACGTAAGCCCTTAGCTTACGATCCCAAAAATATTCGTGTATCTTGACAACGTCTACTTTCATAATAATAATATATAATTGTAATATTTCACAAAAAATGCAATACATATAATACGACATTAAAGAATAATATTCATAATAATCTAAAATTATAATAAAATTTAAAATTAAAAAAAAAGAAAATTTTGGACAATTTTTTACTATTTAATTCTTAAGACAAAGGGAGGAAGTCAGGAAGTGAGGAATAGTCAGCGCCGCACACAGGAATTTTCAAGGGAGGGGGCATGGGCGATTGTCCACCATTCTCGTATCATGCTCCAATACGCCACATAACATATTCTTTTGATTTTACCGATTTTCGGGAACAAAAAACAGTGAAAAATTAATTATTGAATAAATAATTAGCATTAATTAATAAAATTAATTATTAATAACAAATACCTAATTAAATTTTACTTACTATATGTATAGGATTATAATCAATCGACGAAAAATCAAGGGCTTTGGGGGGGTCTGGATCCGCCCCCCCTTCTTTTGTGTGCCACTGGTTATAGTGTACATATAAAAACATTATTATAACTTTAAATTAATGAAATAGAATTGTTGTTTATGTGAAAAGTGAAGTACGTGGAATAAATATAAAAATAAATTTATGATACGAAATAATATTTGAGAGAATTACAATAATTTGCAATATTTCAATTAAAATATTTGTGCCATTATTTTAAAATTTTAAAAAAACAAAAAACCTTATTAAAATAAACAGTAAAAGCGTATTTCCTTCGTATAATTTATGCATATATATTATCAATAAATGCTGCAATTCAGTATTTTGTAATCAGTAAATTTTCCCAAAGAATATTTATCAAAATTTCATCAAATATTTATTATACAATTTGAATAAAAGGGGAATAAACGCGCTTTATGCATTTTGCTCCCGAACTGCGAAATTTAATCACATATTATTTAATTATATCAATAATACTTTAATTATATAAGATGAAACACGCAATAAAAGAGAAAAACTCTTATTAAAAGAAATCTTAAGCTCTTGAACAAGCGTACAGAGTATACACGCTATTGAGTTTAGTGGCATTCAACCTGTGTGAAGTTTGTAATCTTACTCATGTATTCGGTAACATTACGTCATATTGACTAAGGTTAGTGATGTCTTTTAAAGGCTGATTAAAGCAATCGGAAAAAGTAAGTAACGTTACATTAAGAATTTCATCACAATTTAAATTTTAAACATTTTCAGTTATAAATTTAGTAATACAGTACTCGAAATAAGAGGAGGAAAGGACACATTTTCTTATGAAAGACTTCACAGATTAAAAACTTATTTGATCATTCAATTTTTAAAAAAAGCTGATATATATATCTGAACAATTGAAACGATTATTCATTGATAACGAATCACTGAACTTTCCTACGTTACTCATATTAAACAGAAATAACACATTTTATCAAGGAATTTTTCTTCTCATTATGATGCAAACAACTATCGTTAATGTACAATCCATTTTGAACACTTCACACCCTTACAGTCATCATACTGTTATTTCATGTTATACACCACACAATAAAAGATGAGAGGTACAATTTTGAAGTCCGTGTTTATCAAAATGCTGTGTTAGTGAATAAGAAAAAAAATATAAACACAAATAAAAATTTCAAATTATTATAATGTCCTCAGACAAGGTTATTCCCACAGCATAACCAAATAATGAAAGATTCATAATAAGGGAAAGGCATTTCCCCCTCAGGAAAATATTCAAAATTCACTTATTAACCAGGACCATTGGTCACTGTAATGCCCGCTGATTTTCGTTGAATAGGCAGTCCATTCCAATATTGTATATTACGCACACTGGCGTAGCCAGCTCTGAGTGGCCCTGTATCAAAATTACTTCAGGGACTTTTTTAGATATGGGAGCCCTGTCGGAGGACTGTAAATACACACGTTGGGGCTCCTGTAGTTTGGGGGCCCCGTGTCATTAATACGGCTGATACGCCGATAGCTACACCTCTGGTTACGCAATTAAATACAGTCTTCCAAACAGAGAAAGAAAGAACATTTCTAATGGGAAAGACTCAACTTACCACGACGGTATTTCTGTTTCAGAATTAACAACTTAAAAAGAATGATAAATATAATTTCAAATGACTAAAGTCACTGTTAAATAACCAATGAATCGTTGAATCATTCCAGAATTACATACAATATTAAAATACGAAAAAAAGAAGTTGGGGGGGAATTCCAAAAACAATTCCATTTATTAGCACTGAAGTATCCTTATGATTTACCCTTCTAACTTTTTTAGTTTTAAATTTAAAATCATATTGCACACACTAGTAATTATTAAAACATTAACCTACATTTAAATACCACGCACAACAGAATGATGTAAAATTTGAAATAAGAGGAAGAAAGGGTTTTTTCCCTACTTACAAGAACCCTTCCTGGTTAAATAAATAATAAATAATTAGTGTCATCTCTTTAAAAAATTTTAATTCCAAAATATTTAAATACCTCCATTTTATTACTGAGTCATAACCCTTTCAAATGTTACAATCAGCGTAGTAGTATAACATTCTATATGAGAGAATCAAGAATCCATTCATTTCCGGAAGACCCCCAACTGACCACTTAAGGCTATCAGCGTCATCTCCACAATGACCACCCCGAGTGACCCGTTACGAAATGGTAAGAAAAAAAAATTAAAAAATAATAAAGAGGGACTTACCGCTGGCAAGGGTGAATCGCCTTCATGGTAGTGAGAGGACAGATGGAATAATCGCCTAGTTCAGAGCGCAGCAGCATCGAGATCGAAGTAGGCCAGCAGCGGTCACGGCCAATAAAAGCTGCCCGAGAGTTTTCACTGGAGGTTACTGACCGCTTGGCCTACTTACGACTCTCTCTTATTATTATTCCTTCATTCACCTTTTTTATTATTCAACCGCGAGGATTGTGTGTGTATGTGAGAGAGACTTGGTTTCTCTCTCTCGATTTTTTTTAGCTCTCCTGATATTTCCTGGAGGGCTCTCTCCATGTAACTCGTTCTTTCTGGTTGCGGGATCAAAAGGGGTAATCTGCATATTTAGGTTTCATCTCGGATAACGCGGGATTTGGTTTCTTTTTCCCCCTGCTGCACGTTCACTCACTGACTCACTTTTTGTTTGGTGATTGTTATCGTGTTCGCAGGATGTCCCGAAGAATTTTTTTATTTTTTATTTTTATTAATGCATTTCGTGGGGAAGATTTTATCTACCTTAAGTTCTTATAATGAAGGAACTGAATTATCATAACTGTAATTGTAGCCTAAGTAAGAAGATATTGTTTACTGCTTGAAATTTTTACCGTTGTAAATTTCTTATCTTCATAAATCCCTTTTACATTTTTTTTCTAAAAAGTTTATAAAACTTTGTTAACAAGTTCAATTAAGCATTCGTTTTGTTAAAAGTGAATAAAACAACGAGTTATGTAGAATGAGAATATAGACTTATTTCTTAATATGTTGTATTATTATGAAGTACATTTTCTTAAAACAACAAATTATCTTCTGCTTACCACGTGTATGAAAGTAGGACACATCCTGTAAATACTTATTTCAATACTTAAGACTAAAATTTTAAGATCTATCGTCAAAAATTGTATGCGAGTGTGTGCGTATACGCTGTATTATTAAACGCTGTATGATAAACACGCGGCTAATTTTAGTTATTTTTCTGATTTCTAGATATAAAGGAAAAATGATAAATTTTTTTGAAACTTTATTGAAGAACTTGCTTAATTTTGAAAATCTTTTGCATTCAGAAAAATTTGATTTACTTGTGATATTATATATATATATATATATATATATATATATATATATATATATAGGCTCATTTCATTCTCAATTCAAATAATACATTTCCATATTTTTTTATTACATCATTTTTTTACATTGTAGAACAAAAAGAATGTATTATTATTATTTTTTTTACTAAACCATCTGAGCACTTCTCTGGCAGAGATTATTCATTTCCTCGAAAAACTTCCTAACAATTGATAACAGAAATATTTAAAGTTCTCATTTACATCTATATATATAACTAGAGATTGCACTTATTTTATCAATCATTGACCAATATAGAAGTTTTTTTTATTGAAGAATAATTATCTTCGTTATCAGAAAGTCATACACAACCCTTTCAAATATAAATCATGCTTGCGAAAAGTAATGCTTCAAATTTGAATAAAGAAAAGCCAGAAAGAATATTTTTGTGAGGCGACACTTTTGAGGAATTCACAATCAGCTCAAATGCAAAAAATCTGAAGAAAAAAAATAGGAAAGGGTTAAAATATTTTTGATATTGAGTTATATAACCTGAATTACCAAGGCACAAGGAGAGGGTTGGTGATTTAATGCCGATTTAAGCTCATTTCTGGCTTTCCAGCTTTTTCGGGCCCTTCTGAGCCTCAAGCGCCCAATGGATAAACCGCCACGGTGGTGATGAATTTCTATTTCTAAATTATTATGATATCATTTTATGAAACCTAGTATTCTTTTTAATTTTATTTGTGTTGCATTCTAAAACACGAGAGCTATTCGCGACGGACCTCGTTATTTCGATACTTGGTTGAGGGACGAGGACGAAACTTAGGCTGGCATTTCACTCTCTGAACTTCCAAACTACGTCAACAAGAGGATTTTGAGCTTTGAGAGCTTTAAGGTTTTTCAATCTTTCTGAACGGAGAAATTTCAGAGGCACCAAGACTCGAACACTCGAATCGACAACGCCGGTCACGATTTTTCGATCATTACCACCCGGCTACCATTATCGCAGAAATCGAGTTTCAAATCCGTAACAATGAACTTAATTGTCCAAATGCTATTAATTTATGAAGATTTTCAATATTTTTAAAAATTAATATTAATAATAATTAATATTAAGAAAATAAATATCCCTTTATTAAAAAATACTCTGGAGGTAGTAAATCCTTATGAACTGATTTATTACTTAAATCCAGAAAAAAGGTCATAATCTGTGAAAAAAAGTCTTATTCTACTTGATTGAGACTTTTTGTCTTTGTCGATGTCAAAAATTGTCAGCATTTCAATATGCATAAAATATAAATATGTTACAATATATTATTTACAAAAAGAAAAAGTCTGAACATATTAAAAAAAACTTAATACTTTTTACAAATATCAAATGATCATTTATTTACAGTGGCGTAACGGAGAATATTACGGCCCCCTTGCGAAGTCAGGTTTTGGGTTTGAAGCCGGATCTTACAGAGGATTGCGTACTTGGCGTCAGTCAGGCTTCGGGCCCCCTTGAATCCTGGGCCTCCCGATGCGGGGGTGTACTTTATGCCCCTGTTTATTTATAACAACCGACGGAATTTCAGAACAAGTACCGTAATAGAAGGAATTTTTTCCATCTTTCCTTTTGGAGAATGTACATTAACATTTGTAGCAAGTTAATTTTTCGCAGCCACTTTAAGTCGAACATTGCATCATTTAAAATGATTGAAACAACCCATAACAAAACCAATAATAACAATAAATAATTTAATCATTTTCAAAATTGTGATTAATAACCATGTAGCGTATTTTACAAAGTAATTAATATTAATTTCATAATCGTATATTTAAATCATTGTTGAAATGCTATGCAAGCAAGGTTTCATTCTTTCTTTCGTTTTAGTACACATAAATAAATCTACATAGTAACATACATCTAAATACACACTGACACATTATTCACCTGAAATGTCTGTTGTGTATGCAAATTTATTAATTTAAAATTCCCAGTGGAAACCAATATATTAAAAAAATAACTGCAACAAGAATTAACTCTCCTGTTGAAAAGGAACTCCTACTCGCTTAAAAGGCAATAAATCAACATTTGGCGTGAAAAAAAAATGATGAATGAACCGTTTGAATGCGAAATTATTCTTTTTGTTCGACTTCTTAAAAGTCAGTTTCAGCGATTCTCTTTCTCGCATTTTATGTCTTTTAAGACTGCTTATGGATACTTAATGATTCAATTGAATTTTATTTAATGATTTAGGGACGAACGTTTGATGGTTAAGGTATTCAAGAGTCTTTTAACATCCGTTAGGGTGAAATATTTAGTTTAAATTAACTGTATTCTTTTTCAATTTAGCGAATTTTTAATCTTAGCTGCCTCTTCAAATATTCAAAACTCTAAATAAAGGAATTTTCAATTTATTCCGAATAAGAGTTAAAAGAGTATACCCATTATATAAGATTCTTATGAAAAAAATCCTGATTTTAATTTAAGGAAAAAGCAATATCAAACAAATTATTGAGTATTTTTTAAGAGAAATATTTGGATTCTCTTTTAAACAGCAGAAATGAAATTTAATATAATTTGAAAAAAAAAATTTCCGTTTATCTTAAAAAATTTTAGAACAGTAACAAATCTAAAATAAATTGAAACGAGAAGTAACCTCTAGTTTTACAAACTGGTATAAATAATTTTCACTTTAAGTTTTAAACTAATATTCTTCTTACGACTTTTAATTTAATACAACTTCCTTCTTGTTCTCTTAAGAGTCTCCAATCTTAATTTTTGTGCAGCAAATTTAGAAAAATTAGAATTTATAAAAATTCAGCAAGTTCTTATACCGAACATTGTAACGGGTTCTATTCGGGATTCTTCAAATTCTCTTGGGGAATATACTCTTTTTATCAGTGATTTTAATTGAAAACAGCTTTCCGTACAGAAGACTTGAGTTTATGTAAATGCAAACTTCTATTTAAGCGTTTGTCACGGAGTAGGCGGTGTAATGGTTTAAAATTGATCGTAAGTGGAAAGCATAGTGTGAGTGACCGGTGGTCGCACTTCGTAATATTAATTCCAGAGGGAAGGATTCAGAGAAAGGGAAGCCATTCACCTCATGGCTGGCAATTAAGCAAGTTGGCAGTAAGAGAGCTCAAGAAAATTTCTAAGATAAGTGTTTTTCTTTTAACTAATAAGAATAATAAGTTGTATTGCTCCTCGAGTTTAATTATCAGAGTGCATTCTCACTAATTCTCATAAGTGTTAAGGGCTAAATAAAAGTGGTTAAATTTAAATAATGTCTGTTTCTTGTTCGAATCTTCTCACATCCGCGGTCGAAGGACCGCGGCAACATTTTCATATAAAATAATTTACTGAACATAATTTTTAAATTTCTAAATATAACATTTGTTATGCACTTTGATAAAATTCTCCAGTCTTTTAAATTAATTATATGTTGTATTAATACGAATAACATCGCATACAGACATTTAATACAACATTCCATTTTTAAAAGGTCATTAAGTATAGTAAAAAGCTATTGAATGATGATGACACGTAAAAGAGCTCATTAAAAATTCTCATGCAGAAAATGCTGCAGACTGGAGTTTTTTATGAAATCCTCACAGCATATTTATACATTAACTTCTAAATCTTTTTTTTTTCAGGATTTAGATGAGGAATTTTTTATGTTTAAGCATTAAAAGAAAAAAAACACTTTTTTGTTAATGCGTCGCTATCAAATGTCATAGTTTTTGCCAAATAAATTTTCTAAAAAAAATGATAGTTTATTTTTGACATTTTAATACCATATTAGAGAGGTAGCTATAGCATGGCCAGATGAGATATTTGTTTCCGAGTGCAGTATCCGGAGCCACCAAAATGATGTTAAATAATGACGAATGATTTCTAAAATGAAATAGTTTTAACTCTGCGAAGTTTAAAAATAATTTTGTAGTATTTTTGACGAGAATTATTGTTTCTTTATTTTGTCCTTAGCTGCTATTCAATTATATCCTCGAAGTATCATTACTTACACCTATTTTACATTTTTTTTCTTTTCATACCTAATAATTTGCTTCGAAAAGTAGGTTCTCTTTTTTTTTAAAAACCCCAAGAATTTCCGAGAAAACGCGGTGCATACTATTATGACTTGCACTTTGTCAAAAAGGGACCTTGAAAACTCTATATAGCTAGACTTCTGTTTCGTTCAATAAATGGTAGCGTACGCTTAGTCAAAAGGCGGGTTTTCAACTTCAAATACTGACGTAAACTTGGATTTTTCATCTTTAAAACGATGAACTGAAGATTGTTTTTACTGGAGGAGAAAAAAAAACAGTATTTTTTAAATGTCAATAGTTTCAATTTGGCGAACTGACCAAATGTAGCCTATAGGCCAATGTAATTTTTTTTTATATAATAGAAAGGTTGACATAACTTCAATATTATATTTTTAGGTTCTAGGGACTGAAAAAGACGTTATTCAGAATCTGTTAAGTGAATTTTTTCAAAAAATACATTTATTTCAACCAAATTTACAATCTAGGAAATACTTATATATAGTACACATTTTGGCTAGCATTATAATTACTATAAAATCCGGCGTATAACGCACCCTTTAAAGACAAAAAATGAGAGAAATTCAGAGGTGCACGTTATACGCCTGGTGTAAAAGAGATAACTTTAAAAACAAAAAAAATTTTTAAAAAAGAGATGAGCATATTAAAAAAATTAGACTTCTATATGTATCGACATACTGTTTATTTAAAATAATTGACATTCCTAGGCTTATGCCATTTTTTTTCTAAAGCTTGGGATAGTACCTCGAATAAACGAATTCAAAATATAAGAGCATTACATGCATACATTTCAAGTTTTGTTCGTAAGAAAGTTTATGCGCGTTTTTTTGCGAATATTCCTAAAAATTAAAAAAAAATGCAGCTTAAAAGCAGAGATGCGCGTTATACGCTGCTGCACGTAATACGCCACATTTTACGGTATGTTTTCTGAAGTCAAAGTTATCCTTTAACTATACAAAATAAAAAAGGTGACGAAGAGTACATTTTAATCCTCTCCACCGGAAAAAAAAGTTATTTCAAAATGAAAATTTCATTTACGCGAAGGACTAAATTTAGAAATTTATTCAATTTTCATTCGTCTGAACAGACGATCAAAAATCAATAAAAAATAAGCTAATCGTGTTCTCAGTATGTAAATACATTCTATATAGTTTTTGCCTTTCTAAATTATTTAGAAGAGAACTATTTATGAAAAAATTTGTATGTGGCTGTAAGGATAATGTGATAAGCGACCTAATAATGTACTCAGATGGACTAATGATAAATAATAATTTTATTTTTATTTTACAAATGCCAGGCCATTGACCATCAGGTCATTAGGCAACGGGCTCTCCAATACCTTTTTACAATGCAGATGATAAATAATAATAATTGATACATTACACAGCCTAATTTAATTTCAGGGGAAGCTGAACAAATAGAATAACAATAAAGCCTTTTTTTTTCTTATATAAATCATCTTTCGAATTCTACTTTGTTCATCAATAACTTTAATGATTATTTTCCAACAAATGTCTACAAACGACTATCATAAATGTGGCAGCTGATGTGATTATCTAAACTGAAACAGAAAATGTAATTTTCTTTCACTTTCCTTCAAGTAAATCTATAAGAAGAATTTTATGTGAACACATTATATGCTTCATTCTCGTGAAAAACGAATTGTTTTACAATTGTAAATACATTCTATATAGTTTTTGCCTTTCTAACTTATTTAGAAGAGAACTATTTATGAAAAAATTTGTATGTGGCTGTAAGGATAATGTGATAAGCGACCTAATAATGTACTCAGATGGACTAATGATAAATAATAATAATTGATACATTACACAGCCTAATTTAATTTCAGGGGAAGCTGAACAAATAGAATAACAATAAAGCCTTTTTTTCTTATATAAATCATCTTTCGAATTCTATTTTGTTCATCAATAACTTTAATGATTCTTTTCCAACAAACGGCTACAAACGACTATCATAAATGTGGCAGCTGATGTGATTATCTAAATTGAAACAGAAAATGTAATTTTCTTTCACTTTCCTTCAAGTAAATCTATAAGAAGAATTTTATGTGAACACATTATATGCTTCATTCTTGTGAAAAACGAATTGTTTGCGCAGGTGACAGGTTTCGAAGCACGTGCAGTCATAAAAGATAACCTTTTTTTTTTATTGTGTATATTACTTGTCCATGTACGGTGTCTCATTAACAATTAATTGAATTGCAAGTGAAACTTTTTATATCTTCTCAAGACCTTATGGACACAGCTGATTTTTAAGATATACATCTCAACATATTTATCAGATTAAGTGAAATTTTAGAACAATTATATGTTAAAATAACTTATTTTTGTCTGTATACAAAACATTTAATTGTTTAGTATTCTGTAGATTTATTGCAAGTTTCAGCAGAACAGTCAAAAATACTGCATTATGATTAAAGCAGGTAAAACAATATTCTCCAATACAGAGTTTTTTCAAAATGAACTTTATAAGGTCTTTGCAAAACTTCGAAAAAGAGTTTTCTTAATTTTTTGGAATTCAAAATTTATGATTTTGAGTAATATATTTAGTTTTTCTTAGAAATGTTAGAATCTTTTCTAATGTACTGTAGCTTTTGGATAGAAAACTGTTTTAATAGAAATAATTAGATCAATTTATAAAAAAAAATATTAATTTTTCTTATCCAGTTTTAATCATACAAAATTAATCTCATTTCAGCTAAATTAAAAATGATATTAATCTTTTTAAATTTGTCATTTTAATAGAATTAATTATTTTGTTACACATACAAACGATAATTAACAAATTTTATTTATAAAAAAAAACGCCAATGTTGATTGATCTAAGTAAGCCTATTGTAGAGATAATAGGTTTATCTAATTTCATGCAACATTTTTCCATATTGTATACAAAGTCAATAAGCTTAAGTTTTATTCTTAATTGTTAAGAATACGTATAAAAAATCATCCCAAAAAGTTTTATAGCATCTTTATATTATTGATAGATTATAGAAAGTATTTCTTTAAAAGATATTCTTGTGTTTTATAATTTTTACTCCTTTTTGAGCAGAACATAAATACGAAAAAATCACTGAAATAAGTGATCGATAAGATAAGTGATATATAATGAATGCTTAGAGCTCTAATAAGGATTCATTTTGCATTTTGGGTAGAACTCGAACAAACGGATAAAATAGGCATGTAAAATAAATATTTTTCTAGTACATAATTTAAATCAAACCCCCTTATTCAATCAGAAATAACATGTATTTTTAGAATACTGTCTTCTTCCTGAAATAGAGCCTTAAGTTGAAATCCGGAAAAAGAAATTACTTACCAAATTTTCCCAAAATCCTATATCCAAAAATTCATGTTTGGGAGCTTAACTTCCTTTATGAAAATAAACATCTTTCCTTTCTTTGAGAATGTAAACAAACATTTTTCGTTCCTTTCAAGGCTACCTACATCTGCTGTTAATGAGCCTCGCCATGGTAATTCTCAACTGCACTCTGCCTTGATGGCCGTGAACTTGTTTTTCCTGACATGCTTCATGGCATAACAGTCATCAAATGTTGTGTTCAACACCAACACGTGCACAAAGATTTTTTTTTTATGTGGAATCTCCAAAAATATGCTGTATACCCCATGATTTGCAAATGAATAGCGCACCTCCTTTTCTCTTTGGAATGATTTCTTTTATAAATATTTTTCTCATGAATATTTTCCACTTTCGAAAAGTAACCTTCCTTTTTTTCATTGTCAAATCTTAATGTTTTTTTTATTCGAATCGTGGTGTTATTTTTCCAATTTCATGTCAATCTTTTTTTTACACCATTACGATTATGATTGCTTTATCTGTATGATTTTTAGATGATTAGGAAAAAAATAAACAAACAGAGAATTAAAATTTCGTATGCACATAATTTACTACAAACGAAAGCGTTGATGCATCTGTAAAAAAACTTCCGATTATGAATCAAATTTCATAATATTCTACTACTAGATCAAACACAGGAGAAACTACACATTTAAAATATGTAAAATAGGTAATTTGTTTACATTTTTATTTTTCATATTTTAGGGCTATTTTATCAGCAAATATATAAGTATGAAACATTTTTAGATTCAGAAAAATATGCACTATTTTTTAGAACTAAAATTGAAAAATCGATTTTTTCAAAGTACATGATGTCCTGATTCTCTTAAGATCGAAGAATTGTTTCCATATAAATACTTCAAAATGCATAAAGTAAAAAAAAGCATATATATATGTACAATATAAAATTTATTTTGAACATTATTATATTGTATCACCATAGAATTGTTAATAACAGAAATTTCTAAACATATATCAATATTCTAATAGTTCAAGAATTGCATAAATTATATTCCTTTATAGATTTACAACTTTCATAATAAATTAAGGAAATAAATTGATAAAACATAATTTGGTACTTACGTATTATCGCAACAATGCCAACGTTGAAAATAACTCGCCAAATTGGCAACCCCGATTTAGCATGTGTTGCTCGCGCTGAACTGGCAACCATGTGTTTCGTATCATATAAAGGGTGTTTTTTTTAGAGGTATAGAACTTTAAATTGCAATAAAACAACGATGTATTATTCGATTGACATGAATATTTTTTTATTCGAAAGATAATTTTGTGGCATTACATTTTAAATATGATTTCTGGCATAGGACTGCCACGGCTGGCTCGGATGTAGTCCAATCTGGACGTCCAATTTTCGATGACTTTTTCCAACATTTGTGGCCGTCTATCGGCAATAACACGGCGAATGTTGTCTTCCAAATGGTCAAGCGTTTGTGGCTTATCCGCATAGACCAATGACTTTACATAGCCCCACAGAAAATAGTCTAGCGGTGTTAAATCACAAGATCTTGGAGGCCAATTCACAGGTCCAAAACGTGAAATTAGGCGGTCACCAAACGTGTCTTTCAATAAATCGATTGTGGCACGAGCTGTGTGACATGTTGCGCCGTCTTGTTGGAACCACAGCTCTTGGACATCATGATTGTTCAATTCAGGAATGAAAAAGTTAGTAATCATGGCTCTATAGCGATCACCATTGACTGTAACGTTGTGGCCTTCATCGTTTTTGAAGAAGTACGGACCAATGATTCCACCAGCCCATAAAGCGCTCCAAACAGTCAGTTTTTCTGGATGTAACGGTGTTTCGACATACACTTGTGGATTAGCTTCACTCCAAATGCGGCAGTTTTGTTTGTTGACGTAGCCATTCAACCAGAAGTGCGCTTCATCGCTAAACAAAATTCGCTTATGAAAATCGCGAACAACGGCAATCTCGTTTTGGGCCCATTCGACGAATGTACGCCTTGCTTGATCATATTTAAAATGTAATGCCACAAGATTATCTTTCGAATAAAAAAAATTAATGTCATCGTTGTTTTATTGCAATTTAAAGTTCTATACCTCTAAAAAAAACACCCTTTATAATCGCTGATACGGTTGCGATAATACGTAAGTACCCATAATTTCTTTTATTGAAACATAATACATGGTACATTTTTCTATTGATTAAATTTTGTTAACATCTAATTCTTTTGAAAAAATATTATATTTACTGGAATTGATTTTTGTTAAAATGAAAGATGATTATTTGTAAAGGTAAATTTTTAAAATTTATCTTTCAAAAAGTGTAATACATGAAATTTTATCACACATTTCGCTTTAATATTTGTATTATTTTTTAAATACATATAAAAAACAATGCCTAAATTTTATTTATTAGTTTAAGCAAAGTAATCCATGTATACAAATTTACATCAATGCGTCAAATGAAATAAAGAGAAAAATTGTGTATGGAATCTTATTGCTAGAGTAAAATGAAAAAGCAGAAAAGCAAACAAATAAATAAAAATAAATAAATAATAAAAAAAACAAACAAAGGTTAAATTTGTCGCCAAGTCGGTCGAGAAGGTCAACCCTATTCATTATTATTGAAAGAATGATCTCCTTTGACCCGCAAGCTGTCTTTTCGGCCATAATAACATTTCGGCAGAGAAGTAAACGGAGTCCAAAATTTCTGTTACATCTATACATATAAATAAAAACGAAGTGTCTGTTTGTAATTTGAAATGAACAGCTTTTTACTAAATGCAGTTCAATGTATATATGGTACTTACATGAAAAAATCAAATTTTAAAATTTTTGTCTGTCTGTCTGTCTATATATCTGTCTTTCCATTTGTTCCGGCTAATCTCTGAAACGGCTGGACCAATTTTGACGAAACTTTCACTGCAGATAGCTAATGTTATAAGGAATAACTTAGACAACTTTTATTTTAGAAAAAAAAATTATAGGATTCCGAGAGAATAAAATTAAAACCAATGAAATAGTGAGCAATATCCGATTCAAATAGGGATTATTTATTTCAATAGGGACTATTTTTATTCAATAGGGATTCTTTTTATTTAATAGGGATTATTTTATTTCGTGAGCCTTCTGTCTCAACGATTGCTAACAGTTATATCAAACTTTTTTCTTTGATTAGATTACTGCCATTCACGACATTTCCCGTTCATGTCTTGATCCTAATGATTTTACAGTCCTTAACTGCATTGTCAAAGGTCATGCGTCCCTTTCACCCCCTTCCTTGCGGCTTCGTTTGTGTTCGCGTTTCACCCTACTTGCTATTTAGACCTATTTTGATCCTAAAGATTTTAGTCCTCGCCCCATCGACAGTGTCAAAGGTCATGCGTCCCTGTCACCCCTTGCTCAACAAAAAGCAAAGAAAAAAATAAAACAAAAAAGAAACATAGATTCACTAAGTAGAAGAAAAGTTTTCGTAAACTCTGCGAAGTGAATAAACACTTTTTTGTTAAACTCTACGTGGACGAAGTCGCGGGGGGTAACAGCTATTTAACATAAAATAAATGCACCAGAAAGTAATATTAACGTATTACACATCCAGATAAAAATTATTTATACTATTTTTAGCGTTTATTACACAAAATTTGTAACAATGAGTTACTTTAGCTGAGCAGGTAGGTGTTTTCAAAAATCGACCCACAAGAAAGTTACGGGACGTCATAAATAATAATAACAATCATAAAAAAATCAGCAATTATATCTAAAGACTTAAAATTTAGCAAAAATGTTTTTTTTTGTTCGGCTGAGTTATGTAAAAAGCTTTTTTTGTTTTAATTTATACAATTCACGTAAAATTAACTCATTAAAAACTTCTTTATCCTTCAGTCAGTATTTTTTAATTTTTAAATTCACCCGTGCGAAGAACGGGTATACCAGCTAGTTATATTATAAAAAGCACCAACTCATACATTTTTATGTATACAAAGTTTAAAATGTATCTCTTTCTTTTTTTAAAAATTTAAGCATTGAAGGAATTTTTAGTATTGTATATTGTTTTAGAAATCTTCGAAAAGAACAACAATCTGTGTCGCCGAAACATGAGTATCGAAATTCTAATGAAATTTTCTGTAAACATATTAGATTGTAGAGAATGATTTCTTTTTTACAGTTAAGATAAATTCTTATTTTTCTCAAATGATTCTAAAAATATGGTTGAGGGAAATTTCATTTCAATATCAAGTAAGACTGGAATATATTCTACACAAGGAGTGTCAAACTCGCGGCCTATTACGAGGAATTTTGCGGCCCGGCCAATATATATTCATACAATAGTACATAATAAAATAAAATAAAATTCTCACGAAATTGGAAAGATAGCAGCAGAAAAGAGATGTCGAGTGTCAGGATAAGAACATTAAATCTTTTTCATTCTTTTATTTCTATTTATTAGAATGTATATTCGAAATAAACCTACGTTTCTATGAATATTGATTTTTTTTGCTGCCTGCCTTAGGTTGGTCCGAGTTAGCTTTTGAGTTTGACACACCTTTTCTACACTATACACTCACGACCACAAAGGAGTGTTTAGGGGCTCAAACCCCACCCATAGACCATTATATTTTTAATTTTTAGCGCGGGGGTTTTGGGGGTGTATGTTACGTCACTGCTATGACCTTTAAAGTAGACAGTATACAGCATGCATTGTCAAATACATAATTTGACAACATAAAAACAAAATATATAATTTGAAACAAGTAAATGTTTAAGGTTTGCAATCTCACAAACCTTAACACAAACCAGCTCGACCGAAGCAGCATTTCGACTAAATGATTTGACTGATCGTTTATGCCATAGGCCTAGGCATGAACAACGGTCATGCCACTGTTGCCAGTTGACATGTAGTGTGAAATTCGTTGTTTTTAAGAGAATATGTTTCGGAATAATTGTCGAATGTTAAAATTATTCAGATCATGATCTTATTACAGCTGAGTCAGAACGAAACGAGGCTCCCTCTGAGGGTAAGACACTCAGGGGGGAGCCTCGTCTTAAGACGTCCGTGCTCCCCCTCTCATAAAAGAAGTACTTATACACCCCTGACGTATATCATAAAAGAAGGTGAACAAATGCAAAAGAAATTTAATAGGAAGTATTTCTCCAAAACTAAGTATATCGTATTCGTTCAAAAAGTATCATTTAGTTTTGTTCTATTACTATTTGCATTGCAACTGATCAATTGTTTTTTGCCAATAATCAACATTTTCAACACAATGGTCATTTGCACAAAAGGACAAAAATTTTATTTAAATTGAAGATAATTTATTTTTCTTTTTTTAATAAGTCTCTTTTTTTTGTTTTTTTAAGACTAAATTTGAAAGTTCTAATTCTTTCACTGACATTTTTACCAAATTTTGTTTAATTGCACTGAATGGAAATTTAGTATTGCAGCTTTTTAATTGGTCCTTAACTTTTAGAAACAGGAGTAGATCTTTCTTAATGAAGTCATAGTCACATGATAACTATCATCACGTGTTTCCAGCAAATCGGTTCGTAAATTCGTTTACGTTATAGTCCCATAATAAATGCAATCACACGTTCCCAGTCAATGGACTAACTTCATGTGACGTCACAGACACATGATTACTACATTCCCGTTTTTCCAGCCAATCAGTGCGTAATTTCATGTGATGTCATAATCACATGATACATTTTATTTAAAAGTACATGGATACTATAAGAGTTTTTTTTAAATTTAAAAAACTTTTTCACGATTTTTTTTAGTATGAGCATTTTTACCCAAACATAAAATTTATTTAATTTGAAATTTATTAAAATTTTTTATATAGAACAAGTACATATTTTCTGACAGTTTTGAATTCAATGGAGAACACTTGATTGCATTTATCATGTGACCGTCAGGAAATTAGTCTTTTGTGTTAATCTTAACAAGAAATTTAAAAAATTAAGTAGCACCATCTGTTGCAACTAGTTTTAACTTCGTCAGAAATAATACGGAATGAATTTAAAATTTAAAAATAAAATTTAATTAATGAATTAACATTTGAAAAAACTGTGTTAACATCAAGCATCGACCACTACAAGTTTAAAAATTTATTCGAACTTGAATGGATGAATAAAAAGTATTTTATTAACGACTGAGAATTTGAACCAGATATATATAAATAAATAAATATAGGGAGAGAGTGAATTAATAGTAGGAATTGAAAAATAACGATATTTTTTCGAAACAAAATTTTTTAAAAAATGTAAATAATTGTGCAATATGAATAGGATTGCTCATGATAATTTTGTTTCATTCGAGATATATTTTATTGTGGACAGCTTAACACTTGAAAAACGGAAGTAAAAACTACCGATATCAAATTCGTTACGTGAATTTAACATAAAAGCTTGGCAGAATAATGATAAAAGCTATCGGCATCAATGCAAAACAATTTAAAATCGGAAATACACCTCTCATTTTTTTTTCATTTTGAGGTTTATCAAATCCGTATGCTAATTGCAGCGCCATTTTTTTATGTTTCCTGTTGGATTAATGGCAGTCAGATTAAAATGCAAAAACGTATTCAATAGATTACCAAAAAAATTGTTATAAAAGATTTTAAAAAGTAAACCAAGAAATAATGAATGTGTATGACTTATGCCGGAAAAGGAATGCCTCCTAATAGGATTTCAAAATGATTTGGTGGAATAGTTTAAAAGAAGGGGTGGATGAGTGTAAATTTGTTTTAATAAATACACTCGATCTTAATAAGACCTTTCAATCTTTACAATGGAATCGATTTCCTGTACAATGATTTCCTAGAAGCTGATAAAATAAGGTTTTACTAAAATTGTTATAAATAAGTTCCCCTAAAAGTGTATACAAATAGAATGACAAGATATTCCATATCATTTTTCTTTAAGAACGAAGAGTTGCAAATTACAGTTATTATGAGTTTGAAATAATAAGTAACGTTTTTTATTTTATCCGATGAAAAAAGTGTGGCGAATTCGGAGACTATTTCAATTTAAAAAGAAATCTATCAGTATTGATATAAAGATAATTGTAGGGAAAAAGTTTTTCTTTAATTGAGTTATCATAATTTCAAATGCTTTTTCTACTGTATAAGTTGTTTAATAGTCCCGAAAATTCGGCTTTATGTGGATCGAAGGTTGGCCGAATTTGTAAAAATCCCGGATTATCGAGAATTTAGGATTAAAAAAGAATATATTAAGTATGAATATTTTCTGAGAAAATTTTGTACTGCACTTGTATGCCTTATTTGCTTGAAAATACAAAAGAAAATAAACTGCTAGAATATTCTTAAACAAAGGAAAAGTACGTATTTTATGAAGGTGTAGAGCGTTAACAACATGAAAATTAATGAATAGATAGTATACAGTAATCTATGATCAAACACATCTCAGAAAAATACTTTTTGAAGACATAATGCTGTCTATAATGAAAATCAAGTAGCCAACTATGCAAAAAAAAATTTGCAGCTTTTATTTAAAAAAAGGAATGCATGTGTCTTGTTTTTCTTCGTACTGCCCTTTGCGTTTTGCTGCTTCAACATGAAGACGACGAAGGAACAGTAAGTTTATTACTGACGCACACACCTTGTTCAAAGTACTCAAGAGGAGGCTCGACAGCCTTTAGTTCCTTACAGTGGGATATCTTAGGGAGCTTTAACGCCCTTAACTCAACGTCTTCATCATTTTCCGGCATTTTTTTCATTGACTCTGATTTTTCGACGGAATGCCGGTTTTAGCGAGAGCCGAGTTTTCGGGACTCCACTGCATATATTTTCCCCTCATAGAGCAGTGAGAGATTTCTTAACTATTCTATTAATATATATATATGTTATATTTAATTCGTAGTGGGTTCTATAATGAACCTTCAAATGTTGTGTTAGGGTTTATTTCGCTAGCAAGTAAAGACTAAGAATCAACAAACAAAACTGTTTATTCTAACAGAAACAAAGAAAAGGGGGCTACACAATTACAGAAATGCTCTACTGAATTAAACATTTAAAAGCATTTCGTTGCCACGTGGCTAAAGTTCGTCTTTTAAGTATTCGTTCACGTCGTTTTCTTTCGTCTGGCTCGATCGCTCTGCTCTCTCTCCGTTGGTTCACTTTATGGGGGTCACCTCTCCGTAAAGCGCGCTCAATCACGTGTCAGGGCCTCCCATGACACCTTCACATACATTTTGAAAGAATTTTAAATTTCTGTGGAAAGATTTACGAATGATTCCTAGAAACTAAAAATATTTTAAAAGACATTTTAAAAATGAGCTGACAGTATTTGAAGGATTTATAATTATGGACAGTGATGGGGGGTTATCACCTGCGTGTCAAACGCGGCTCACCAAGAGATTTTATTCGGTCCACCGTGTAAATTTCATATGATAGAATAAAATTATGTGTATTTCAATTCATTCAATATTGAATATTTAGAAAAATCATTTTAGGAATGTTCCTTTTTTTCATAAGCAAACATTTCCATAGAGATGGAATATTGCTTGCATGTGCAAATGTTGTTCTAAGAACCTATACAGAAATTGGAATACTTTTGCATTTATACAAAAATAAACAGATATGAATATTTTTTTAAACGTAATATTCTTATTTGTTTTATATTTAAATTTTAAGAAAATTGAAAAAGAAACAAGTGAGAAATGCTGTCGCACTTTTATCCATATAATTAATATTAAATAAAAATAAAAATGTACTATTATAGTTTCCCTAAGCTATATCGATAAAGTGGCTAGTAAATACCTTTTTAGTTTTGTGTATCTGTTACAATTCCCTCCTGCTTTTACCTATAAAGAACTTAATTTTAAAATTATATTATTCCTTTTCAATGTTTCATTCAACTTAATTTTTTTTTGTAACATAGCCTCTTGGAGACAAAAATTGTTGTTTACAAAAATTTTTTGGGGTTTAAGGACATAGCTACCGCCGTATAAATGATACGGGTTCCCCAAGTTACAGGGGCGCCAAAATGCGTAAGCAAAAACCCACAAAATGCTAAGGGGCCCCCCAAAAGAGCCCCCACGAAGTTTAGATACATGGCCCACTCAGGACTAGTTATGCCAGTGTTAGAGTTAAAAAAAGTTAGGGGGGGGGGGTATGAACACAGTTCCTGACCTTGTCATTTGATCACGTTTTCTATATTTTTATGTGTGCTCTTTTAATATTTTTATTGCGTTTCATAAAAATTATATCAGTCAACCAAAATCATTCTCTTTTCTTTGGACCGCTCCTAAAAAGATTTGCCCATCACTAATTTGTGATCTATTCAAATTAACTGCATTTATGGTTTGAGTTGTTTCGATTTTTATTAGCCTTCTACTTTAAAGAAACTCGAGGGCTGTTGGTGACGGACCTCGTCACTTTAAACCTTGTCCACGTGACAAAGATGATATCTGAGATGGCATTTTACTCTCCAAACTTCCACAATGCGGCAATACGAGGACTTTGAGATTTGACAGATTTAACTCTCCAGTTCCTCTACACTGCAGTTCTTTATTTACACCAGATACATTTATCAGAGGAACACGAAAAGGAACGCATAAATTAGAAAGGTTAACCACAAGGCTTATATTAATAAAAGTTCTAATGGGGAATCTAAAAAAAAAGTAAATATAAAATTATTCGGATAGCTTTTATAGGGTTATAGAGCTATGCTTATAGGGTTATAGAGCTCAAATATTAAACGTCGGATACTTGTATTTGCTCTTTATGTTAAAAAAAAGGTTGAAAAATTTATATAAGCTAATGAAGATGAGTTTTTATAAAAAAATAAAAGGAAATTGTAATTTTCTACACATTCTGGAATATTCGTTTTTCGTAAGTTATCAAATAAATTATCCTGACTATAGTTTTTTGGGCTACAGAAAACAAATTAATGTTAGGAATGTTTCTCCACACTAGACAAATTTACAAACGAATTAGATGCAGATAGCAAGTAAAAGTAGTTATTTTGTTTTCTAAATACAAGGTACCAAATCACTAAGAGTAACTGATATATATTGTTAAAGCTTTATTTATTTTGTAATGTTGCCAGGTGGCGCTGTTCTGTCTAGGCAAAGAGCCAGACAATGGTAGAACTGTTAAATTTGGTGGTAAAGATAAATAGACGTAGAGCGTGTACATATCCGTACTCCAATATAATGTAGAAATAAATTCCAAAAAGAAGGTCCATTGTTTTGATTATTTCATTCACTTATTAAGTTTTTTAAAAATTTCCGATGAGCCTGTGGATTAGTATTAAACCATTGCACACCTAATACATTCCACCGGAACCGGTATCACTCTTTAGTGCGGCACCATACAGGTGGAATACCAATTGCTGCAATGTAATTTTGACGCCCAGTTTCCTTCCCAGAGGGAGGCACCTGAGCTCTGACGATGCGAAATAGAACAAGGAATTTCAATTTGCTGAGAACACTCAAACCAAACAAGCTTTCTAGGAATCTTTAGCATGCCGTTTAATCATACAACATAGGCGCTGTCAATTTTTTTGTATCATGAGAATCTATCAATTTAAATCGGGGTCGAACCCGCAACCTATGGCATACAAGGACAGCGACAAATTATCTACGCCACCCAGCCGGCTCACACTTATTAAGTACTAGCTGGTATACAAAATTAAACAAAAGGAAAAAAAAGCTTTTTGCATATCTCAGCTGAATAAAAAAACCCACATTTATTAAATTTTAAGTCTGTAGATCTAATAGCTGATAAAAAGGGGATTTTTTTTATTTATAACACCAAGTAACTCTCTTGTGGGTCGACTTCTGAAAACACCTTCCTAAGTTGATTTCTGCTCAGCAAAAATAACACATTGTTACAAATTGTGTGTAATGAGAGCTTAAAATAGTGTAAATAATTTATATCTGGATGTGTAATACGTTAATAGTACTTTCTGTTGTATTTATTTTATGTTGAAACTGTAATATTCGCAGGCAACGCTGGTCCTTACATTATAATGGTGATTCAGTGGAAACAGCGAAATGTTGGCGATAGAACCAAGTTGGCATCCTTTTTGGCAACCCTGTTGGTAACTTGGCGATTGATTGAACGAAGCAGAATCGGATATACTGTAGCGCCACCTGGTGGGGAGCTGCAACAAAGAGGATATCACAAAAACCTTTTCCACAAAAAATACTTTTTCAAGCCAATTTTCATAGTGATCGGTTGTACGGTGTTGTAGTGAAGGAAGGTCATATATACTAACATTATGTTATTCTTGTGTGCGAAAATCATGGCTTCAGGATTCAAATGTGCTCCTTAATAGCAATACAAATAAATAAAATAAATGAATAAGTTTAAAAAAAACCCTAGCAATAAGAAGTCTCCTCGAAATGTACACAGCAAGTAAATATTAAACTATATGTTATCATGGATTTCAGAACTGTAATAAATACTCCCCAGTCTACTTGCATGGATACTAGCTTGTGACGTTCAAAGGCATCATAAACTTTTAGAAGTACTCCTTTCTACTATGGATCTGATTTTCCCCTTAACTGCGTCCACTAGAAAAGGTCCCCTTTCCGCTGATTGACTGCATAAGTGTAATTGTTGTATCGTGCGCAAGGGGCAGCTGTTTTCTCACTCCTTTCACAATAGTTTGTTGTTATTGACTCCTGGAAAATACGATTCTGAAGAGGAAATGGATGCACGCGTGTCCCAAAGAAAGCTTCCCTTCGGCCATCCCCTGGGTTATTGACAAAACCGGACTGAATACAAACTGTTTTTCTGCCATTGTGCATTTCCTGCGCTGCTATGAATCTAGTGAGGTCTACATTAGAGCAGAAATTACGTTTCCTGTTTTCAGAAATAAAAATGGCATCTAATCTACCCCCAATAAGTCTTGTGTGAAGTTATAACTTTTTAAGTCGTTTTATTTAATATTGGGTTTCGAATTTTTAAATTTAAAAAATGATTTAAATTGTTAAAATTTTCGAACAAAAAACTCATTAAAACCAACTTGGATTTGGAATCTTTGGATTATAAGATTTCGACAATAAAAAGAGTGAGAGAGCTGTAAATCGTTACATATCTCTCATATATACAGAAAACGTTATTTGGAGATTTTACAAAACATATAAACAAGGGAAACAAAATAAATTAATACAAATAATACTAACATAATCTCCTTTTTCCTCAGAATATGTTTTATTTGTGTTTATCGGTAGCTTTATTGTTTTATTTTTTGCTAGTTATATTTAAAAATCAGACAGTAGTCATAAATATTGAAATAAATATTTGAAAACAAAATTCTCTGCGTTTATTTTTGATTTAGATCACAGGTCGCTAACACTTAGCATATCATGGGCCACTAAATGCTCACCTTTATATTTGGAGGATCCCTTTATACTGCATGTAAGCGATCCTTAGAATGTCTGTTTGGCTTAGGTACTCTCGGCGAAATTCAATTCTAGTACAGGTTCGCATCGTCAGAGCACAAGTGCCTCCCTAGGTGGAGGAAACTGGGCGCCAAAATTACCAGCGGGGATTGATATCCGCCTATAAGATGCGCAACTAAAAAGATATGCCAGCTCACAGGGAATGTACTAGGTCTGCGATGGTAAAACACCAATTCACAGCCCATTAGAAATTTAAAAAAAAATAGTGGACCTTTATATATATATATATATATATATATATATATATATATATATATATATATATATATATATAATATGAATTTATATATATAAAGGTAAAAACATTTATGTATTAATAATCCGAAAACTTTTATTTTATCAACATAAAACGAGCCCATTAAAATACTAAAATTTTATTCAGTAATTATTTTTAAAACTAGGAAATATTTAAGTTTATTTTTTTTATAATGTCCCAGCTTTTTTCTGCGTAATATCAAAATTTTTTCACTTATCATCGGTAGATGAGCGCTTATTTAGATAATTAAAAATGATGTAAATGATAATTCTAATTCGTCAGAAACGTATTATATATTAAGTATTAAGGAAAAATGAACAATGTTAAGAAACATGGACTATATTATGCATATGAGATGTGTTCAAAAGAAAAATATCCGATCGTAATATTTCGGGCCTAAGCAAATAAAGCTAAAGAGGTTTGGTTAGGTACATATATGTAAGCAATTCTATTGCGCATGCGTAAACTTTTTCCACTCTGCAGAAGCTGATAATCGTTGTTAGACCACCTACGAGTAATGAAGTGAAGAAAAGAAAACGTCGGATTTTCGTTTAGACCAAAATGAAAGAAAAACTATCGTTTTAAATTTTGTGTAAAATTTGGCGATTCTCAAGAGTCAGATTTAGATCCAGAGGAAATATCATGCAGAATGTGGCAGACCGACACCATCCCGTCTCAAACGAAGAGATGTTATGCTGCCTCCCCGACAGTAACGGAATTGTTGAAAAGTGGGTAGCAACCTAAGCCGACTACTTTAAAGAACATAAATGAAAGATGCCTTTTATTTCTGAAGACGAACACATTTTTTTAAGAAGAAAGATGCGATTATATATATATATATATATATATATATATATATATATCTTTGACACACTTTATATATATGAGAAATGAATAGTTGCTGAAAAATAAAACAGCAATTGGAAATGTGTAGAAGCTGGAGATTTTATTTGAATACAGTTAGTTGCAAGAAATAAAGGGAGCTTCTCATCATTAAAATATGCGTACTTCGAGAAATTCATGTAAGGTGAGAAGGATAAGTTAACATGTGTTCTCATCATTTAAACAATTAAGATTTACAAGATTCATTGTTAGTATCTTGTTGAGAAGTTCTAGTATAACGCTAAGTAAAAGAAGGAAGGAAATATAATCAAGGAACATGTTAAGGTAATACGTTTTTGATAAATCGTCATATAAAAACAATTTTATATGCAATTTCTTTCAGTAATCGGCGACAAAATTATGTGTAAACAATTATGAGCAGAAACTGTATCCTAAAACAAAATGTTGCGATTTTGTGAAATACAGGATTATTAAAAGTAGAAACAGAAGAATTTTTTTCATGGTATAAATTTCTAGTCACATATACCATGTTTTCCTTTCTTTTTTAAAACATGTATTTCGAGTCACGTATTCTGTGTACTTTTTTAAAAGTCTTGCTTGATGCCAGGAAATTGAGAACAATTTATAAATGTCGAAAAGAAACTCACGCAGAATCAGCAAAAAAATTTGAAGAACAGATAGCAACGCTTTTTTTATTACATAAATTGCAATGGAAAAAAATATCTCAGGATTAGGAAATACTATTTTCATGTGGGAGGATTTTGAATCGTATATATATATACGATTATATATATATATATATATATATATATATATATATATATATACGACGAAAACACGAAAAAAATCCGAATTCGTAGGGTTATTCATATTTATTAGCTTCAGAACTGCTTTGATTATATAAACATTTGACCACCCAAAATGCAATATCATCACGCGTGTACTGCACTGAGAAAAAGTAAATGATTAGCATTTCAAAGCTGACGCTTGTTGATGCATGTAACGCCACTAAGAAGTATCAACTTAAAGGGAGAAAAGAATGCCATTTTGAACTACTAGAGTTACTTTTTCGGGTGTTGTTTTATGTAAGCAACATCAGAATGCATTCAGAAATAGAATACGAACTTCATTCGAGCACATTTTGAACTCAATCGAGGATAAAAATATTACCTGTAGAAAATAAGGATTATCCTTCCTTGCTAGAAATTGGGGACTGCATCATGTGTAACCAAACAACAGTGATGCGAATCTATGATCGATGGACTCTGAAGGGAGCGACTGACCGATGGCACTGATTGGAACAGTCTCAGCCCCCCTCACCTGAGATGACAAGTGATTGGAACAGTAACAACCTCCCTCACCTGAGATGACAAGCATATTGTACATTTGAATATGATCGATCGTTCTATCACATATCAGGAATCATATCCCAACAGTGTCGCACACAAGGGGGAGTCCTGGGGGTCCGGACCCCCCCAAAGCCCTTGATTTTTTTCCAATTGATTATAATTCTAAGTATATAGTACGAAAAATTTAATTAAGTTTTTGTTATTAATGATTAATTTTATTAATTAATGCTAATTATTTATTCAATAATTAGTTTTTTACTGTATTTTGTTTCCCAAAATCGACAAAATCAAAAGGAGCCTGATACAAGAATGGTGAACTTTTGACCACGGACCCCCTGGAAAAATTCCTGTATGTGCTACTGTATCCCAACAAATAGGATCTGCAAATCAATGCTATCGATGTCCATGCATACCATTAAACGCCATTTTCAGCACAGCCAAATGTCTGCAAGATGTCCATTAGTGAGTATCTTTGTCCTAAAACACATGAGTCTGCGTCTGCAAAGATGCAGTCAATGATGGTCATGAACAACAAAATGGCACGACACAATCTTAACAAAAGAACTACGCTTTTACCTGTAAAAACCACAATGGTCGAATGAGCTCAATTCTCGTGACGTCATGGTCACATGATAATAATAACCACGCGATAAATGCAATCATGTGTTTCCAGCTAATCAGTTTATGTGCTTCATTGTAGCCAACTTTTGATCTTTTTAGAAACTTTCTCTTAAAAAATACAAATTTGTCAACAACAATAATTCACAGGTAGACAAAATATATTTTATTTAAAGGTACATGCTTGAAATAATATTTTTTAAAAAATTTTAAAATGTTTTGAAAAAATTTATTTTTTATAACATTTGAACGTTTTTGCTCAATTAATGAAACCTGAAAGTTTATGTAAGTTTTGCAAATAGAACAACAAGTATAATTAGTTTGATTCATGACAGCACATGATAAAGACAAGCACGTGTTCTTCATTGAATTCAAAACAGATATTAAACCAACTTGTACTTGTTGTTCTATATGCAAAGTTTAGGTAAAATTTCATATTTTCTGATAGGGTAAAAATGTTAAAATATTATGCAAAAATTTCATTAAAAAAATTTCTAAAATTTAAAAAAGAAATCTTAGTTTATGCATGTGTTTTTGAATGAAATGCATTTTTTATACTTAAGTACGTTAAAATTGCTGACAAATATGTACTTTTTAAGAGAAAGTTTCTGCAAAGAGCAAAAGTTGGCAAAAATGAAGCACATGAGCTGATTAGTTAGAAACACGATTGTATTTATTGTGTGACTGTGACTGCGTATTTGAACTGATTGGCTAGAAACACGTGGTTATCATTATCATGTGACTATGAAGACTCATGAATTGAGCAATGGGCAATCATGTGTGGTACACAATGTTAGAGATGTCTTTTCAGATCAGATTGCGTTGCTGTCTTGATCTGACTGCTCTCCCAATCTTTCGGCTGCAGAAGAACACGTCTTTTTGATCATAAAAACTCGTCTGCCAGGCGTACACCTCCCCGCTACTCCTAGAAAATTCATTTTTGCAATATGTAGAAGCTGACATATCTGAACAAGACATCCAAAGCCTCTTTTATTCTACCCCAAGACGTGTAACAGTGATTATTACAAACTGTGGCGGCAACACTCAATACAGATTTCATTGTCTTCCGCAATTTGAAGAAGGTTGTATTCCTAATTATTTCACCTTTGCACTGTGTGTATGTTACCTCTTTAATAAATTTAGCTTTGATATATACATATATTTTATAGTCGTATTTTGGATGGCTAGCAATGTAGTAAACTGATGAAGTCGAAATAAAAGTGAAGTGCATTGGTAAATTTTGAATTTACGCAACAAATAATAAGTCAGAATGCAGCACTATTGAAGATTAATTTTTATTAAGCAATTGTAAATATTATGATTTTAGTATTGAAAAATTACGCTTGACTTTCATATCGCATGTACATTTTGATTACATCCTAGTCATTTGCGAAGCGCACTGAAAGTACATACATATTTTAAAGATTTAAAATTTCTGTAACACAAAGGAAACTTCAATAAAATTAATAAATGGAAACTAAAATAAATTTATAAAATGGAAAAAGATCATTAAATACGTGTACTAGATCTATAAGTTTTTTTTTATGAATCTAGAAATTATATTTGAAGGTTTATATATAGATTTTCTACTGACACAGAACACTTCGAAGAAAGGCTATTGTTAATTGTCTTTCTCTTTTATTTTTAAGTAATAAATATCTTTCAATTTAAAATATATTTTTATCATTTCTCTGTTATTAAAATAATCTAAGCGAAACTTCATTTTATTTTCAAATTTTTAAATTTAATTTGAAATTTTACAGCTCAAGTGAAATATTAACACAGTTAAAAAACGGAAGGGGGGACGGGGAACCTTCATAACAGTAATACTGTGAGTAATAGATAAATTAACATTTATATGTGTGTAGAGGATAACTACGTAAGTCAGTAACACAGTGTTTCTCAAACTGTGGGGCACCCCCCCCTTGGGGGTGTGACAACTCTACGAGGGAGGCACGAGCACATTGAAAAAGTCGAAAACAAAAGATATTTTTAAAAATTATTAATTTACTGAAAGTAAAGAAACAAAATACATTCTGATATAGTAAAAAATAAAATACACATTTACACTTATAAATGTAACAGTGCTACAAAATTTATTTTATAATTTATATAGCAATACTAAGTTAAGAATAAGTTTAATAATTATCAGTGACCCCATTTGAATGTCACACATAAAATTATATACAAAAATTAACACTTATCTTGATCATTTGTACGGTTAATAATTAATCCATTAACTGTCGATTAAAAGGTACGTAATTCGCTTCACAATGCCAACAGTTTTCCGCGTAGGCGCGCGTATAAGATATATTGGGGGGATAAAGAAGGAAGTAATCTGAAAAAGTAAATCTTTCACAAACATTGTCAAGGTCCTTTTATTACATTCCAAAGGCTCCGGAAAAATTCTATGGTTAGCAGTGCGCAGAAAAGATCGTTCTTCGGAAAGACGAATATATACGTCCGGGTAAATAAACACGTTGGCTTAGCGAGACGTTTATATAAGCGGTGGCACTTAAGAGATAAAAGTCGCATTGAAGTTTTAGCATCAAAGTTTGTTATTATTGAGTTTAATACATTGTTATTGTATGAGGGTGGCGTGATGAAAATTATGATTGAATATTGGGTCGCGAATATGGAAACTTTGAAAATCACTGCAGTAACAGCCTCCGGATGGAAGTGATCACTTTCGTCCAGTGGTATGTTACATGTTTACGAATCCCTAGGACTCAGGTTCTGTCCTCCGAATATGCGTCACTTCAAGCGTTTTTATATTAAGGGAAAGGCACATCATTTTCCACAGTTAAACAAAGTGAAAAACAAACGAATCATAAATGAATCACACATTACTAAACCATTTTTAATCCCAATATTCAAACACAATTAAATTTAATTTGGTTTTCAAATTATAAAAAAATATAATGAAAATAGTTAAAAAATTATCTGATATGCATATATTAATAATTGATTATTAATTATCAACATATACAGATCATTAAAATGTTAAGATACGCATGATTCTTAAACTTGTCTTTTTTTGGATGAATTAAGTAAAATAAATAAATATATGCACATGTGTAATAGAAATAAAGTGTTCTCTGAATCCTTATCAAGGAAGCACACATCCACAGAGCGATATAAATTTTATTCATGAATATAAATTAAGAGTGATGAGTTTTACGAGGTTTTTGGCCTATTGCAAAAGTGATATGTAAATATAGAAATTTTTAATGTCAGTAGATCACTCGGTTAAAAGGAAATGAGAAGGAATTCTTGATCAAAACTACGAATGGCCACTATTAAATTTGCAATAAAAGTTTAAAGTGGAATTCATATTAAACATCAAATGGCATTTCTATTTTTTCAAGGTAAATCCTTATGAATTCGCTTAAACATTGTAAATAAAATGCAAGAGATTTAGTTGTTTTAAGTTATTGGCAAGATATCTTTCAAAGGAAAATTATACACACTATAAAAAAGAAAAGACCATAAGGAAGGACAATATGACAAGAATACTTTAATTATCGTTATTCAGCAATTTACGAACCAATAGAAAAATTACTGAAAGTTAAAAAAATAAACACAACGGTGAATATATTTTAATCATATCACGTAGCAACAAAAGTCTACTTCAGCCTACTTGAGTGTTCCACTTTGCATTTCGAGAGTAGGGATTATGTTTAGTAATTATTAATCTCAAAATTTTAAAGGGGATTCTTTTTACTTCATAGTAACATAAGTAAGAATTAAAACATTACTTCAGAGTTTTGTTTTCGAATCCTTAATTTCTTTTTTGTATAGACTTTTACTTGAAAAGGTTTAGAAAGATCCATTGAGAAGGTAACATTTACTTACCAGATGATAAAACAAATGTTTATTTTTAGTTTGCTACATTTTCTGGTGGGTTTTTTTATTTTCTTACTCAAAGGTCAATTTAATCCTTTCGTTGGCCTTGGGAAGAGAGATTACTTCTTATCTACATGAAACACTCCTGTGGGAAGGGAAAAACCCATTATAATAAAAAAAGGTGTTTTTTGAGAGGTATAGAACTTAAAATTGCATTTATTCGATTGACATGAATTTTTTTTTATTCGAAAGATAATCTTGCGGCATTGCATTTTAAATGTGATTTCTGGCATAGGACTGCCACGGCTGGCTCGGATGTAGTCCAATCTGGACGTCCAATTTTCGATGACTTTTTCCAACATTTGTGGCCGTATATCGGCAATAACACGGCGAATGTTGTCTTCCAAATGGTCAAGCTTTTGTGGCTTATCCGCATAGACCAATGACTTTACATAGCCCCACAGAAAATAGTCTAGCGGTGTTAAATCACAAGATCTTGGAGGCCAATTCACAGGTCCAAAACGTGAAATTAGGCGGTCACCAAACGTGTCTTTCAATAAATCGATTGTGGCACGAGCTGTGTGACATGTTGCGCCGTCTTGTTGGAACCACAGCTCCTGGACATCATGATTGTTCAATTCAGGAATGAAAAAGTTAGTAATCATGGCTCTATACCGATCACCATTGACTGTAGCGTTGTGGCCTTCATCGTTTTTGAAGAAGGATTCCACCAGCCCATAAAGCGCACCAAACAGTCAGTTTTTCTGGATGTAACGGTGTTTCGACATACACTTGTGGATTAGCTTCACTCCAAATGCGGCAGTTTTGTTTGTTGACGTAGCCATTCAACCAGAAGTGCGCTTCATCGCTAAACAAAATTCGCTTATGAAAATCGGGAACAACGACAATCTCGTTTTGGGCCCATTCGACGAATCTACGCCTTGCTTGATGATCGTTTTGATGAATTGCCAAACCAAACTGAGAATAAATCACTTGACAGCTGTTAAATCGGTCGCCATCTTGGAAAGTAATGCCAACTTATACCTGAAAAAAACACTCTTTATAAAGGCATGACATTATTATATCTAATAACCTTAACAAACTTTTTCCATTAAAATGGTAATTGAATACAATTATATTTTTATTTTAACTACAAGATTCTTATAATTATTGTAGTCCTAAATTTTGATTTTAATTTACGTCACATTCTGAAGCAATACGTAAGCTATTGGCGACGGACTTCCTAATTTTTGAACCTAGGTCAAGTGACGAGTAAACACTTGAGCTGGTATCCCCCTTTCCGATCTTAAACTTCCAACTCCAACAGGTGGAGCCCCGACAGATTTAAAATACATCCACTCCTTACACAGCAGGTCGTCATTGGTAGTAGGTTTCGAGCCCGCTACTCGACAGCGCCGACCGTAACCATTTGGCCTACAAGTTGTTGGAATTTCCTTCAAAGGTAATACACATAGACACGTTCGCGCACATATATCCATGTATATGTTACGGCGAAAGCACGATACCGGTCAGTTAGCGAATTGGCTAACGTTTTGTAAACTCTTCGGCCGATGTCGGATCTTTTCTTGATTTAGAACTTTCGACGGGCAATTCGCGAAGAAGCTTGGGACAATTGGCCAAAGTTTAAAGAAAGAAATCAAGAGCAGAAATGAATTCAAATATAAGAGACACATCAAAGTTAAAATTAAGCTTGTAATACATAAAAATATGACCTCGTGCGTAATTCTGTTCTCATATTAAAGCTATAATTGAAAGTATTCAGTGAACGTATACAGTCTGTCAAAAAAGTATTGGGACACACTACCAGTTCTATGGATAGATTTTTATCGTAATATTTTACTTAAACATACAAAAGAAACCAAAGAAAAGAAGTAATTGTTATTTTGGTAAATACAAATGATAATAATTTGAACAAAACTCATACATTAATGCAATTATGGTTAAAATTAAAAATAAAAGAAACCGAGTTAAAAACGTGCTCAAAATGTATTGGGACACTTCCCAATAAACTATGAAAAACAAATCAAACTTAGAAATTAATATCTTGTTGAGCCATCCTTTTCATGACCTCTCGAAGTCTAATTGGCATGTATTGAATCAATTTTTTTGTAAAACGATCTATCGATTTTGGTCCACTCTTCGACCAAATGTTGTCTTAAATCCTGCTTGTTAGAAATCTGGTGCTCATATAGTTTTTGCTGCAAATAATCCCACACATGTTCAATGGGATTAAGGTCTGGACTTTGTACAGGAGTCAATAACACTAGGACAGTGGTAGAGGACCCATAACTTAAAAATATCTGAAGTATGTTTCGGGTCTTGGTACAATTTAAATCGGGTAATATATCTTGGTACAATTTAAAATGTCCTGAGATTCCCACCTTGCTCGCACATTGCTTTAAATTTCACTTGAGAATGTCAAGGTGTGTAGACATATTTATTCATTATACCACCAATAAAATGTAAGTTCCCGACACCAGAGCTTGCCATGCAGCCTCAGACAATTTGGTTATCCCCTCCATATTTGACAGTAGGCCGTAAATTTTTGACATGCATTGCTGTATTAGATTTCCGCCAAACTTTCTGCTTGCCATCCGATCCGAAAATGTTATACTCGCTTTTATCAACAAAAATTACATTTTCCTAGTATTCTGTTGTTGTTGTTGTCGTGTGTTTATTACTGGGATACATACGAAAGACGTGAGATAGAACAGAATAGATGAACAGAAACATATAACACAACCACAGAAGAATACAGATTTTATTACAAACGATGAACCCAGCATATAACAAGATGAGGTGCGCTGCTTTTCCTTTCGAGACGGGAATCCATTTCAGGCGAAAGACCGACTTCTTTCCCGAAGAAGTTACAACCAAGTCTTACTCGGGATTCGAACCCGAACCCACTCGGTTGCAAGCCCAGGGTCATAGCTACCATACTGGCTGGGCGACTTTTAGAACAGTCGGGCGGAGCGCAACATACACATCTCTTCAAGCCGTGCAAGGGCCGGTACACCCAAACATCCCATCCTGCCGACAGTCGGCCGGGAGTAGGCACCCGAGTATTCTGTTGGCTCCCTTAAATACATTTTAGCAAATGCCAACCTAGCTTGTCTATTTACTTTGCTGATGTAGGGCTTTCTTTGAGGTACTCTGCATTGATACTTATGTTTTCTTACAACATTTCTGACAGTTTCAGGATTTGCTGATTTTCCGAGCCTACTTTTACATTGCAAGTCATTTTTACTGCACTGGTTCGTGGATTAATGCGTACTCGTCGCAAAATCCACCTCTCTTCAAGCTCATTAAATATCCTTGGGCGCCCTGATCTTTGCTTGTTTTCAGCACAATTTGTTTTCTTGAATCTGGCAATGATGTTAAAAACAGTAGACTTACTCAATTTCAAGATTTTCCTATACAGCGAACTGATTTCCCCTCTTTCAAATGATTTACTCGTATTGTGAGATTTCGCACACCAGCCGATATATCTTTGTTTCTCACAATTTTTTTCTATAAATAATCTCATCTGTTGAAACTTTTATGTTTAAACTTCTCGTCTAAAAAAGTGGCGTGAAATTAAATTCTATTGATGCGCAGTATATTTGTTAAATTTCTGATTTTAAAAGTGTCCCAATACTTTTTAACACCAGTGTGTCTTTGAATTATATTTGAAAAGCAAGAAAAAATTATAATTCTATAATACTAAAAAAAAATTTCCTTGTATACTGTACGCCAAATGTTAAAATATTTCTTAATTCATTTTGTTTTTGTTTTAATGAGATAAATATTTTTATAAATGACTTTATAGAGCTATGCATACCAAATTTACCAATACTTTTTTGAGTGACTGTATGCAGCAAAAACGTGATGGCTTGAACATTAGATTTGGACCCTTCAAAATGATTACCGGTCAATCTACCATCATCACATCGGGCTTGGTCAAGGATTCCCAGCTACTTCGCGAAATGGCCAGCCAAAGTAGAATACACAATATTGATTGCAAGTACTTCGGACTTTGGCCAAACCTCTTGGTCACAATTATACACAGTTTGAACACGTTATATTCACAATTATACACAGTGTCTCGAAATTCCAACTGGATTTGATGATCTCTTTACCAAGATATTATGAGAAAAAAACACAAAAAATAAACTAGTAAAGCTAAAATGACAATAAATAAATAAATTAATAAAAAAAACCCAATGTGGTCGCAAAATATTTAGCAAACAGTTCATCTATTCAAAACGACATTAGTGGACGAAAATCTTTTGGTTCATTGTATTATAACCATTAACACGTCGCAATTTAAAGCTACAAAAAGACTATATAATTCTTATAAGATTTAAGCATAAGGGAAGGGGTGATTGTCCGAGTGAAGATCATGAATTTGATTCATCTCACTATAAGAAATACGCGTTCATTAAACAAGTATAATATTTAATATTATTTCTAGTATTTTAATTCAAGGTTTTTATTCGTTCAAATGTGTTCCTAATTCTTTTTTAATTTTTACTTGAACATATATGCCTTTGACATTACCATTAAATGTATTAATGTGTTATTTGAAAAGTATGAATGTCATAATATTCAGAATCTCTCTCTCTTTCTCTCTCTCATATATATATATATATATATATATATATATATATATATATATATATATATATATATATATATATATACTAGCTGCATGGCCCGGCTTTGCACGGGCTTTCTCTTTCCCTCATGACGCCAGCAATTATGTGTGTGTTTGTACGCACGCAATGTGAGTGATTTCTAAAATTATTTCATTAAATTTCCCTTTTTTGAAATTTGTTCCACATATTTTCGATTTAAGATAGGTTTTTTTCCCCTCCCTCTAGCCCGGCATAACACGGTTTTTTTAGTGTAAAATTACTGTTTCCTCTTCCCCTCCCCCTTACAGATAAAATATAGCTTCAAATTTCGATCTATAACTTTTAAAAAACAATATTGCATTAGTTAAAAAATTATTAATGTGAAGCAATAAAAAGAAAACGATTCTTCAGTTAGCTGAAAAATGTATCTGAAATGTGTGTGTATTTTTATCCAAAATAATAGACATTGTACTTTTTTAATTAACAAATAATTAATTTAGTAATGAATTAATAGAAATACTTTTAAAAAACACACATATATATATATAAGTTATAAAAAACAGTATGGGGGAAGCGTAGATATATATTTACATGTACTGAAAAAAAACATTCAAAAAGAAAAAAAAACTAAATGATAAAAACTTTTTCACATTTTATTTTAATTTCATAGTTTTCTTTCCACTGTCATAGTTACAAATTTTGTGTAATGAACGCTTAAAATAGTGTAAATAATTTACATCAGGAGGTGTAATATATTAATATTACTTTTTGTTGTATTTATTTTATGTTAAAATTTTGCCAGCACCTCTCCATTTTATTATGAAATAAAAATAGTGACGACACTGATGAAGGGAATCAATGAAAAGCGAAAGCGCACTGAGGGATGGCGTAGACAAAACAGAAGGGATAAAAAAGATAGATGAATGCTGTCACGGGCTGTTATGCAAATGGCCGAATTTTTTCCTACTTTCTTGACAATTGTCGTTATAGTTTGAAGACTTCTCACAATATCTTTATAAATTTTAGCCTATGTGTTATTCTGATGTATAAGCTATATTACTGTAAAGTTTCATTAAAATCCATTCAGCTGTTTTTGCGTGAAAGACCCACAAAGATACTCACAAACTTTCACATTTATAATATATATTAGATATACTAGAGGACCCGACAGACGTTGTCCTGTACTCACATCTTAAATTAAAAAATTCCAAATTTTTATGAATAAGTCTTAACAATCTGGACCGTTTTGAGTAAAATTTGTATTAAAAAGTTATTACAATGTCTAACGTCATTACATGTGTACGGTTATCACAATTCAATCAATCGATAGCGTGTAAGTATGTGTATACTATGAGTGAAGTTAAATGTAAAGGCTGTGTAAATAAAAACTTAAACTTGTTTTAATTAAATGTGAAAAAGTTGAAACTCAAACTATTTTATAACAGGTATATTTATTAAATTGTACATAAAATGTATAGTTTTTTATGCACACTTCAAAACTCTTCAAACACTAATAACATCTGAATGTAATAATTTAATTAACACACGATTTATTTCAACAAAATAATAACACGAAGTGACAAAATATTTTCCTGAAATGATCACAGCACCAACTGTCGGGATCAACTTGAATTATAATAAAAGATTTTTTGAATATTCGATACTGCGATCTTAGCGCAGTCTGCCGGATCCAATGTAAAACATTCCAAGATCAACAATTTATAAATAAAAAATTAATTAAATAAACATTTCTAAACCGAATTATAAATCTAAACCATTCTCGAGTCCACCGGAACAGACGAAAACTTTAATCAATATCGGTCCGGCCGTTTAGGAGGAGTTTAGTTACATACACACGCACAGAAGAATTACATATATAAAGATTATTTGAAAAGATAGTAATTAAAAACGCTAAAAAGCGCGAGTCGCGTCTACATTTTCGTAACAATAAAGACCGGGTTTGGCCAGTTTGGCTGAAAATCAATTTTCGACGCCAACTTACGTCTTTTTCAATTCCTACTATTAGCTCACGATCTCTATGCATATTTTATTTGTTTGTTTGTTTATTTATTTATCTTGGTGAAATTTTCAATCGTTAATAAAATACATTTTAAAGCGCTCAATTGAGCTGAAATGTAATGTACATGATTATTTTGGATGACAATACAATATTTTAATTATAATTAATAAAAATTAATTGATTATAACTAATTATTTAAAAAATTACAAATACAGCCACGTTGGCGACTAAGCGACCCTTTTGGCGACTTATGTCAAAATTTGAAAAGGTTTTTTTTCTCACGTGTTAAATAAAGCATTCAGTTGAAAGGAAATTTTATATACACGATTGTTTTGGATGACAATACGATACTTTAATGATAATTAATAAAAATTAATGACCACGTAATGTTGTGATTCTGTCATATGTATATACATATTTATATTAATTGCAACTATTTAATAAAAAGTAGCTAAAATAAATTTTTTTCTTGGTTGATCTAAGTAGGAATTGATTAAAATTTTTTTATATTACTTGTTTATAACAATAGCGTTGTAACAACAATGCAGGTGAATGTTGAACTGTATTTTTTGAATGTTTTTAATTAATATCTTTTTAACTAATAGCGATATCGGACCGAATTGTGAATCTAAACCATTCTCGAATTTACTTGAACCCACACAAAAAATTTCATCGAAATCGGTCCAGCGGTTTAGGAGGAGTTTAGGGACAAACACACGCACAGAAGATTTTTATATATAAAGATTATATATATATATATAAACAATGGATGGATGTATACATGACCTCGCTTCACCCAACACCGTTCAACCGATCACTATGAAAATTGGCGTGTATATGTATTTTTTTCTGGAGAAGGTTTTTTTGCTATCCCTATTTGTTGCAGCTCCCCACCAGGTGACGCTATAGCATATCCATTTCTGCACCGTTCAATCAATCGCCAGGCTGCCAACATGCTCGCAAAAATGATGCCAACTCGGTTCTATCGGTAACATTTCGCTCTGTTTCCATTGAATCGCAGTTATAATGTACAGAACGGCATTGCCTGCGAATATTAAATTTTAACAATTTTAACATAAAATAAATACAACATAATGTAATATTAACGTATTACACTTTCAGATATAAATTATTTACACTATTTCAAGCGTTGATTACACAAAATTTGTAACAATGTGCTACTTTTGTTGAACAGAGCTCAACTTAGGAAGGTGCTTTCAAAAATCCCCTGCAAGAAGGTTACGTGGCGTAATAAGTAAAAAAAAATCTTTTTATCAGCTATTAGATCTACGGACTTAAAATTTAACAATTATGGTATTTTTTGTTTAGCGAAGATATGCAGAAAGTTAATATATTTTTTTGTTTAATTTGCAATTCACGCAAAATTAATCCATGAAAAACTTCTTTATCCTTCAATCTGTGTAGTTTATTTTTTCAGTTCACCCGTGCGAAGAACGGTTATGCATGCTAGCTAGTACATGTAAATATTCCGTGAATGCTCGTGAAGGAATTTTTCCTTTGTAAATTAATCAACTGAAGATTGATGCTCGACTAGAAATTTGCATTTAAATATTTTGAAAGAAATGATGTTTACAATGACAGCCTAATAAGTGAACACAGTTTTGGTTGAAATGGTACAATACTTCTGCGAATAATTTAAAGACTTGAAGACAGATTACGAAGACAGATAACTATATAACAATGTAATGAACATTGTACGTGT
Source organism: Trichonephila clavipes (assembly GCA_019973935.1). Classification (NCBI taxonomy): domain Eukaryota; kingdom Metazoa; phylum Arthropoda; class Arachnida; order Araneae; family Nephilidae; genus Trichonephila; species Trichonephila clavipes. The sequence goes on along the minus strand of BMAU01001371.1, from coordinate 462,677 downwards.
TTTACGAGGAAGCAACTGTAGTTAAATAGTTCTAAAGAAGGATTATATACAAGTTTACTACAGAAAGACAAAAGAAAAACTTGAAAACATTTTTTGTTAGCGAAAAAGACTGAATATATTATTTGAAGCACGTTTTAGCCAGTATTGCGATAATTGAAGAAAACATGAAAAATTTTCAGTTTTATGTTGTATGAAAAATGTTTTAAAATCGAATAATTAAAATTTGGTTTTTCCTTCTATTTCGAATGTTACTATTTTTGCTGATATTTTCCACTTTTTTTTAAAAATAAATTAATTCATCAATAAGCACTAACCCCTATTTTTAAATTCCTACTATTAGTTCACAATCTCTCTCTCTATATATATATCTTGTTAGAATTTTCGATCATTAATAAAATACTTTCTATTCATCCATTCTAGTATAAATATATTTTTTAAGTTTGTAGTAGATGACACTTGATGTTAATACAGTTGTTTCAAATATTAATTCATTAGTTAAACTTAGTTAATGAATAAATATCAACGCACAGAAATAATAATCCAACACCATATATAAAAAGGAAAGTCACACTCCTTCTGGCCCTGTTGCGCGGTTGGACTTTTAATCCAAAGGTCTTGGGTTCGAATCCTACCTGAGATGGCCTAATTTTTGAGAATATGGTTGGTAAATGAATAAATAGTAACAAAAATAATAGTCCAGCACCATATATAAAAAAGGAAAAAGGAAAATTGCTTTCTATTTTGCCACTTAATAGTGTGATTCTGTCATGTATATACATTGTAATTGTTTAATCAAAAGTAATTAAAATAAAATCTATTCTTTTCCGAAATAAAATTCTAAAATTTCTCTTGACTTAAATAGGAATTGACTTTTTTTTACATTATTTGTTATGAAATCATTTGCAGACTTGATTTAAGACATTTTGGTTCATTTAATCCTAATGGAAGAGGGGTTCTTTATAACTTTAAATATTTAGATTTATTTTACACTAACATAAAAATGATGCCACGAAAAACAGCAAAATAAATACACACGGACAACCACGGGCAAGTATATATCGTCGAATTTCAAAGACGATAGTGAGTTTTCAACACAAATCAAAAATTTTTCGTGATTGCGTACATCGCGATTTCGTAATTTGCATAACGATGTATTTATTTGAGAGACAAATTTGCTTATCGGTGATAAAAAATTTGAAGTATAGTGATTGCAGTATATAATTTTAAACTGTAATAATTAAATTCCATTATAAGGGTGATTAGTTAGTGTTATAATGGGGGGGAGATAAAATTAACTACGCATATTCAAGCTCACGCAGTGATATGATATAGCAGTAAATGAAAACGAAGAACAAAGCATCGTATCTTTCCCCAATCTCGAGTTTTCCCCTGGAACCATGAACTTTCAGAAAGAGGTCGCTTGGCGAATTAATTTTAATAGAAAATGGATGCCTTTGAAAAACACCGCTGCATTTTCCTCTTAATGATAATAAAATGATAATTTCGGGCGATTTCTATTCGCAGTATTCGTACGAAAAGTAATGGAAAAGTCTATGGTTGGGAATGTACTTTTTTCCAGAAACATGAGAGAAAACGCCTTTAACTGTACGCCTATGACCCAAAACAAGAGATAAACTTACTAAAAGTGATTCAGAACGTTCGTCGTTACATATCTTGATAACACCTAGTGAATTTTTATTTGAATAAAGTTGAAATTTTTCCTTGAATAGGTATTTTTGAGTATCTGTTTAATGTACACTCATGTCCATAAATTAAGGTTAATGAAGTTCAGGCAAAGAAAGAGACAGAAGCAAAACAAATTTGACTTATTTGTAAAGTCTATTTATTAAACAAAAGGTAAAGAGCAAAAAAGATGCTATATGTTTGACATAATTAATAAAAATTGTGATTTTTACTTCCTGGAGCAAATTTCAAAAAAGAACCTATTTACAAAAAACAGTATAGTATCAGTGAGAAAGTGCATTTTATTTTTTATTCTGTCAGAATGTATTTTGTTTTGCTTCCTTTTAGAAAATTGATAATTATTTAAAAAATTTTATTTTCGACATTTTGATATGCTCTCCCCCCTCCACGTAGGGATGTAACTTCAGCCACTTGGTCAGCATCAGATTAGAAACGTTGAGTTCACCAAATAATGGAACATCCGAAAGTTGATTTTACTAAAGATCACCGCGAGGAATAATACGGCTTAAGATAACATAATCTAAAAATACTTCCTTTTTAGAAAACAAGTATTAATGCATCTGATAACTCTTATAAATACAATTCACCTTATCTGGCCAGAAACACTACGCGAGGAATACATACACTCATGTCCAAAATTAAGGTCACAAACATAAATTCTGTGAAAACTGATGAACTATTTACGGTATTGCCACGAAATTTGGCACATATACATATTACATTGTCTGAAAGAACACCGCAGTATAATAATATGGAAAAGAGTTTAATTGGGAATTAAGATACGTCATATCAAAAAGTGTGAAATCATGAATCAGAGATAACGCATTTACCTCGGGAAAAGTCTGTCTAATATGGAGTGTGACCACTGTGAACTGTTATACAAGCCAGCCTCACAAAGAGCTGCCATACTGTTTACGAGGGTATCTATAAATATTTGTGGCATTAAAGCCCATTTTTTCAAAAGCGGGACTTTTAATTCCTGGGGCATCCAAGGAGGGGTGCTATGCTGATGAATGACTTTTCTAGACCATCCCAAACATATTCAATAGAATTGTGATCCGGGGACTTTGAGGGTCAATCCATACGGCGAATATTCACTCCTTCGCAAAATTGATCAACAGTATGAATCCTGTGTGGCCACGCATTATCGTCCATTAAAATGTAGTTAAGGCCCAAATCACCCAGTAAAACCTCACATAGGCTTCCAGGATCTCATCTCTATAGCGCCGTGAATTGACAGTCCCGGTATCGAACACGTACAACTGCCCAACATTATGTCATCACACACAGGATTCCTTTGCCCCTTAATCTGTCGGTTACTATTACGTTGGAGTAATGAAAGTGAGCTAGCTCTACTTTCTCTTCATGTGAAGACTCTACGGGAATCATTTTGTCTGGTACATTTCGAAGGCCCAATTCCTGTGGTGTCCACAACTGATGTTTTCAGCTGCACGATACCCGATCTTTCCTGCTAAATACTGTCAAAGGCACTCACCAGACTGTTTGCGGTATAAAGGCTAGTCTCTGAAGATATCTGAAGACTATTTGCCTGAAAATTCTTCTTCCAGACACAGCAGTAAGGTCACGAAAAAGCTTAAGAGTCGTTGTACACCCCTTAATGCCAAGTTTAGGAATACCCGATATTGTATCTCACCCATTCTTCAAAATATATAACATACAAATTTTATTGAATGAGAAAGTAGCTTTTTTTCTCTCTCTCACACACATATATATGTATATGCATATGCATATGTATATATATATATATATATATATATATATATATATATATATATATATATATACACTGGTGTGCAAAAATTAAGGACGAAGAGTCGAAAAATTAGCATATCAGCTGAACGAAGAGGCAGAGCGGACAGAAAGACCAATCAGGAGATTAAGTAAGGTGATGTACGGTAGCACATGCGCAGATATGCAGGTAGACGTAATGGGGGAGTGTCTGAGTAGTATAAACCATGTTGCCGGTGTAAGATCAGTATTTCTGGCAAAGAGATTGCACGCCGTATAGCAGTTAAAATCACACCGAGTTGCTGCCTCAGCGAGAAATGGCGAATAATCAATCTGTTAGACGACATCTGGATGCTTTTACCCGAGGTCGAATCATTGGGAAGTTGGAGGAAGGCCGCATTGTGACAAGTGTGGCAGCAGAGTTCGGAATTGCTCACAGCATTGTTTCACGATTTTGGAGACAATTTCAAACTACAGGAACAGCTATCCGGGGGTTCAGTAGTGGTCGTCCACGAGGAACCACACCCGCAGATGACCGGTACATTGTCTTACAGGCCAGAAGAAACAGGCGGCAGACAGCGGGAGAAATCGCTAGACACACGACACAGGCGACTGGACGACCGATATCGCGTTTTACCGTGGCCAGAAGACTGCACGGTGGTAGTCTGTTTGCACGACGCCCTGTACGGTGTGTACCTTTAACGCCTGCCCATCGGAGAAGGCGTTCTCTGTGGTGCCGGGAACACCGTAATTGGAGAGACAATGAATGGGGACGAGTACTACTCTTTACAGATGAGAGCAGATTCAGTTTGAGTAGCGATTCTCATCGCATACTCATCTGGAGAGAGCGGGGAAGCCGCAATCATCCCTCGAACATCATTGAAAGGGACAGGTATGGAGGTCGCGGTGTTCTCGTTTGGGGAGGCATCATGCTTGGTAGTCGTACAGACCTTCACATCTTCGACGCAGGTTCAGTCAACGGGACCCGTTATTGTAACGAGATGATTCTTCTTCCATATGTGCGTCTTTTTAGAGGCGCTATGGGTCTGCAGTTCCTTTTCATGGAAGACAATGCACCATGTCATCACACAGTAGCTGCCGAATAGCTCTTAGAGAGTGAGGATATTGAACGTATGGATTGGCCGGCACGATCTCCGGATCTCAATCCCATCGAGCATGTATGGGATTTTCTAGGCTGACGCTTGGCAGCTCGTACCTTACCACCAGTAACGATTCGGGAGCTTCGATTGGCGCTGCAAGACGAATGGACAGCAATGCCTCAACAACTCATTGACACCCTCATTCTCAGCATGGGCAGACGCTGTGAAACCTGCCTAGCAGTCAGGGGAGATCATATCCCCTACTAAAGACCGGATGTTTCTTGCTGGACACCCATCACAGGGATGTTTCGGCCTTCAGTCGCATTGCGCTCCATGCTACTTTTTCAATCAAGCTTCTTTTTATCCCTCTGATTTCTCTTTTAGTAAGTGTTGCTTACATATTACACAGGTCCTTACGTATTGGGGATCTTACGGTATTAAATGTGTTGATTTGGAAAGCTTTTGTACAAAGTTATATTGAAAAAACCGTCTCGTCCTTAATTTTTGCACACCAGTGTATATATATATATATATATATATATATATATATATATATATACATACATATATACATATATATACATATACATATATATATATATACATATATATACATATATATACACACGTACATATATATAAATATACACATACATATATATACATATATATACACACGTACATATACACTGCTGGACAATTGCTAAGGACGGATAACACTATCATCCATAGCAACCACAAAATGAAAGGAAGCAAACTGTGGAAAATTAGAATAAGTGCGGGATATTAGTAAGAAGAAGTATGAGTATGCAAATTTTTTTTCCACGTCTGTTCATCACGTGATAGCGTTCATATGAGTTTTAAAGGTTTTGACGCGTGTGGACAGTTGTTGTTTCAAGTCAAAGTTTTACAGGAAAGATTTAATAGACGAACTTAAAATTTTTGGCATGTCTTCCCGACATCACATAGATGATTTTATGAGTGGCCGAATTATTGGAAAGATCGAAGAAGGGTGAAAAATAACAGATGTTGCCAGGGAGTTCGACATCACTCACAGCGTTTTTTCACGGCTGTGGAAGTCATTTAAAACTACTGGAATGTGTAGTAGATGGCACGGGGGAGGTCGTGTTAGAAGTACGACGCCTGCAGAAGACAGATATATCGTCCTATCAGCAAAAAGGAACAGGCGCACCACAGCTCAGCAGGTGGCAAATCAGTTTCTTGCTGCTTCAGGAAAGCAGTTCTCCCGAAAAACTGTTGCCAGACGTTTGAGAGGACGAGGACTATACGCACGCAGACCTGTTGTGTGTGTCCCATTGACCAGACAGCACCGTACTGCCCGTTTGCAATGGTGTCGTGAGCATCACAATTGGACTGAACAGGACTGGGCATGCGTACTATTCTCAGATGAGAGTAGGTTCAGTCTGTAATCGGATTGCAGACGCCAACTGATCTGGCGCGAGAGTGGTACTGCTTATCGTCCAGAAAATATCCAGGAAAAGGACCGATATCCGACATGCAGTATCATGGTGTGGGCCGGCATCATGATCAATGGCCGCACGCGCCTACATGTGGTTGCGAATGGGACTATGACGGGCCAACGACACATTGATGAAGTTCTACTTCCTCATGTTCGTCTTTTCCGTGGTGCTGTCGGTGATAAATTTGTTTTTATGGACGACAACGCAACATGTCATCGAACACTCGCTGTTCAGGATTGTATAGACAGCGAGGGTATTCAACGTCTCGTATGGCCAGCGTGTTCTCCAGATCTAAACCCCATTGAAAATGTGTGGGATGCTTTGGGGAGGCAAGTTGCTGGTCGAAACTATCCTCCGACAAACAAGAACACCCTCATCCGTGCACTCACAGAGGAATGGGATAAATTGCCTCAACAGCTGCTTGATAATGTTGTGCAAAGTATGGTACGACGTGTGGAATGTTGCATCACACTCCACGGTGGACATATCCCGTACTGATACCTTTCTTTAAGGTGCCTGCTGACTTTTAGATGCATTGTTCCATTTCTCCGTACGCAGATCAAATGAACTTTTTTTTTTCTTTCAGATGTTTCACAGCTTTTGTACTTTCCAGAACAATAAATATTCTTTATTCTAATGTCTGAACAGTGTGGCAACTATATTTTATCCTACTAGGCCTCATGTCTCGCTTAATGTTATGCTACATAGCAATTTGTGATCCGTCCTTAGCAATTGTCCAGCAGTGTATATAAATATACACATACATATATATAAATATACACATACATAAATATACGCATACATATATATACATATGCACATACATATATATACATATATACATACTTATATATACATATACACATACATATATATACATATACACATACATATATATACATATACATATATATATATACATATACATATATATATATATATATATATATATATATACATTACATATTGTGATGTACCCATTCTCTTTCCCCTAATTGCTAAGAACTGACGCCGACAAACGTGGGAAAATTCCGTTCGTTTTCCTAATTGCTGGGAACAAAGTTTCACAAATGGGTGGTCAAAAATCCTGACCATTTTTCCCACGGCAGTCCCAGAAGTTAAAAGAGACGTCACAAAAGGAAGTCCTAGGAGTGATATAAAGAAAGCAACAACACTAAGTGAATAAGCGTAAACAAACAGATCAAATTAACCTTAATCATTCATAACCTATCAATTCCTAATCCACTAATTTAGAAAAGTAGCAAAACTCCGTCCTTAAGTCAATTTGCGAAAATCTGAAATCTCACCTTAGTAACGCTGTATTCAGATGCTCCGCTCCTTCTGCTCTACAATTACCAAACTCTAACTTTATATACTATAACTAATTTGCATATCAGGGTTTCATCTTGAGAGGGATAACTGTGAATTAAACATGATTGCTAGCCCAAAGATTCCCCAAGAGGATTAGTTGGTGAAGATCGCGTAAAGACCCGTCACAAGTCATAAATCCTCTGTTATATCTGTAATAATTAACAAAAGGTATTTATAAAAAAGAATAGCTTATACTTATATGGGCATGCACGTTGCATTTTTAGCTGGTTTTTACAGTAATTAAGCTTATTCCACACACAAAATTTATAATTTTAATATACCTTGACAAAAACGTATTGATCCGTACATTAAAAGTTTTGCAACAGAAAGAAATTTCCAATCCCAGTTTAAAGAACTTTTATCAATTATTGATTAACTTTACGAGTTGCAAAATTTAGATAAAGAAATCTTTACATAAGAGATGTTCCTTACCTTTCATTATATACGTTCATCAGACAGACTGAATAAAATTCTGATACACGTTCATTGTTTTTCATTTCCAAATAATTCAAAAAATTATTTTAATGATAACCTCAATAATAAATAAGAATTGAATGCAATTCAAAAATCAATCTCAACATCGATTGGTTTCAATTGTTGAAAGATTTCCAGAGAGAAAGGGGACAAAACGATTAAAAACAAATAAATCAAAATTCCGACCTCAAAATCATCATATGGTATACCGTAAACGTACGAGAAACGCATCACAATCAAAGTAGTTCTCAAATCGGCAGGGTTATTTGTCAAGTCATTCTACGTGGTGACACACTTTTACAAAATATGATAGAATATTCAAATCAGATTAGGTTAATTAGTTTGCAATTTGTCATAGTTTTAAAAAGAGCCAAGTTAAATTATGGGCATTAAGCAAAGAATTACATAGATTTCTATTGTGAATTTCCGTTGGATGGAATCAAAAAAGTTCTATTAGACCAATCATTAGCTTATTAAAACTATAGTATCATTTGTGTTCCTCAGGATTTCAAAAGGAAATACGTTACTCTTAAGAATACCATTGTTTCATATCGTTAGAATAGTTAGACATGGTTCCAGCCTTTACAATGTAATATGAGTACAGTCAGTGTAACTTGTTTTGTTGTTACAAGTGTATCAAAAACAAGTGATATAAATTTTTTTCTTTTAAAGTCAATTCCTACTCAGGTCAATAAAGAAATTTTTTTATTTTAGTTACTTTTTATTCAAAAGTTACAATTAATATAAATATGTATATACATTTGACAGAATCACACTATTAAGTGGCAAAATAGAAAGCGATTTTACTTGCAATTTCCTATTTCCTTCCTATATAGAGTGTTGGACTATTCTTTTGCTTGTTACTATTTTTTCATTAATTAAATTTAATTATTCTAATAAAATAGTTTAGTAAAAATAAATCACATTCTCAGAAATTAGGATATCCTAGGTGGGATTCGAACCCACGACCTTTGGATGAGAAGTCCAACGCGCTATCCATTAAGCTATAGGGACACAACGAACGATTTTCCTTTCTCTATATGCTGTTGGACTATTATTTTTGATTGTTACTATTTATTCATTTTTTAAATTTAATCAAAGAATAAATATTTGAAAAAACTGCATTAACATCAAGTGTCATTCACTACAAGTTTAAAAAAATGTATTTGAACTTGAATGGATGAATAGAAAGTATCTTATGAATGATTGAAAATTTGAATAAGATATTTATATAAATAAATATATACAGAGAGAGTGTGAACTAATAGTAGGAATTGAATTAATTCGTAATTAATCATAATTATACGAATGCCGCCCATCCGGTATAGTGGTTAGCGACGCTGACTGCTGTGCCGTATGACCTGGATTTGAATCCCGGTGAAGGCATGTATGTCTGTAAACGTATAGTGCCTTCGCGGCATGGGCGTACTCTGAACAGCCTTCGAACTGCAAGTCCTCTCGTGAGGTTGGTTAAGAGAGTTGGGAGGCCACTGACACCCCCAAAGGTGTTCTCTCTCAAACTTGGGGTGGGAACGAGCCAAAACGTACTGTCACCTGCACGGTGCTCAAAGTTACGGCTAACGATAGGCGTACAATCTAGCCCTTTGCCGTAATAAATTTCGTGGATCTCGATCTGGCACATGCCGATCAGTTGGCATTAGTGACCACAACAATTATACTAATTATCGACTTATCGATGTGAAAAAGTTTCTCTGGATAGATCTCTAAATCTACAATCCCATTGCGTGCTTTGAAAAAAATCTCAAAGGATGCAATTTTGTTTTTTGTCTATGCAAATATGGATGGAAATTTTCTTCGTATTGAGACGATTTATTACAATATTAGTTGGTATCCCCGTTCTTCGCACGGGTGAAGTGAAAAATTAAACAACACAGATTGAAGGAAAAAGAAGTTTTTAATGAGTTAATTTTATGTGAATTGCAAATTAAACAAAAAAGCTTTTTGCATATCTCAGCTAAACAAAAAAAAAGAAATAAAGAAAAACACCTTTGTTAAAATTTAAGTATGTAGATGTAATAGCTGATGAAAAGGATTTTTTTTATTTATACTTCTCTCCTCGTAACACTCTTGAGGGTCGATTTTTCAAAATACCTCCCTAAGCTGATCTCTGCTCAGCAAAAGTAACACATTCTTAAAAGTTTTGCGTAATGAACGCTTAAAGTAGCGCAAATAATTTATATCTGAAAGTGTAATACATTAATATTACTTTCTGTTGTATTTATTTTATTTTAAAATTGTAATATTCGCAAGCAACGCCGTTTCTTAAATTATAATGGCGATTAAATGAAAAACATAGCGAAATGTTAACGATAGAGTCAAGTTGGCAAATGCCTAGCTACTTTCGTAGCTCGAGCTTTATTAGAGCTTTGTAAGACCCGCCGTGTAGGGGAGCGATGCACGTTAATACTTTATCCAACCGCATTATGATTTACTGCAGTTTTTTCATACAATATTTTTTTTGGATCACTACATTTACAAATTAAGGGCTATACATAAACAAAATACTCCACTTTGGAAAATTTAATCCGTTAGAGCTAATAAATTAATTAAAGATATTCCACTGTAAAATTAATTATATACACCGTTCACTTAAAATAAGTAGTGAAATCATTTTCCAAGGTCTTCATTAACAGACAAAACCATAAGACACTTAAATTTTGACATTAACTATTTTTTTGCGACAAAAATAATAATCTTTGCAATCCGCTGAAAACGCAATATCTGCTACAAAACTGTTCGTCTTCCCCATTAAAATATTCATCATAGAACCCGTGCTGCCATATATCTTGGAAGAGTGGATTTCAAAGAATATTAAAGCTAAGTATTGGTAGAATATTCTTTCTAAGTTGGTGTGGTGTGGTAGTTAGGAGAAGGGGTGCCAGCTCAGGTGTCGTCCACGTCACTTGACCATGGTTCGAAATTACGTAGTCCGTCGCCAAAAAGCCCTCGTGTAGTTGAACAGTGCGATGTTAATATTCACTCACTCACACACTCCAAAAATTACAGTACAGTAGTTATGATTATTTTTATACTTAAAAACGCAATATTTGCCCATTCAATTAAAATTATAGCGTTATAATTAACTACTAATCACAAAAAAATTATGAAAGTTTGTCCAAATGATCTAGTGTGAAAGAGAAAGTTTATTTACTTTAAGTACCAGAAGCGATAAAAGTATTTATTTTGAAAAGAGATCAATTTCTTGCTACAAAATGTGCATAATAAAATCATAAAAAACATTCAAATAAAGAGATTTATAACAACCTCTCCCTTCAAAACTTAGTTTTATTTTGAAATAAAAAAAAATTGGCTTTATTCTGATCACAGGAATTAATTAGAAGCGAGACCCTTGCGTAGCCAAAACAAAAAGAGTTTTTCGCAAACAAAAGATAGATATTTGCTGTGGTGGGCTTTTTTGCAGCGCAAGCCAGATTTGCTTGCAGATGCCAGAATTTTTTCCTACTTACTACACATATATTGTTATATTTTGGACACTTTTTACAAATTTTTATAAATTATAGCCTATACTATAAATTATAGCCTTTGTGTTATTCTGATGTATAAGCTATATTACTGTAAAGTTTCATTAAAATCCATTCAGTTGTTTTTGCGTGAAAGACCCACAAACATCCTCACAAACTTTCACATTTATAATGTATATTAGATAAAATGAGGTAAGCTTTTTAAAGATTTATAGAATTGATTTTTGGGCTTCAGTGTCTAATTAGCTGTGAATAATTTTTTCAAGCTTTGGTAAAATTTTAAATGCATTAGTTCTTATTAAAAATCGTTAGATTGAAATGAAAGTCAAAGAGCTCTATTGAAATATTGCTCCAAAATGATAATTTTTAACCGGTATGGATGGGTTATTAAAATCATTTAAAATAAATTAAAATCATCTATGAAACAAATTAAAACAGTAAAAGTAAAGTGTATATGCTACGTTAAAGAGTATAATTCAGTTATTTCATAGAATAATTAGGTATTCATGAAATAACTAGACAAGTAAGTATATAATAGATGAAAAATTTCATACTTTACCTAGCTATCATATGAAATAACTAATGATAGAGCATTAAAGAGTGAAAAATAAATAATTTCAAAGTCATTTTATAGATTCATTGATTATAAATAGCTAAAATTTGTCAAAAAATACATTTTATCTCTATTATGGATGACTAATTGATAAATAATAAGGAAAAGAAGATGATAAAGTTTCGTATTGCCCATACTGCTAACATTAGCTAAACGTAAAGGGAAAAAGATATTTAAATATTATTAAAATAATACAGAGAAAAACTGTTGCTCCATAAAAAATATTGTGTACACTTTTTCAAACAAAAATATAAGAGAATATTAATTTAAAGTTTATGAAATACCTTTATTTTACGTTTTATTATGTATTGGAGCTAGGTTGCTGTGATGACACTTCGAATTGCATTACATATTATTTTTTGAAACAAGCACACTTTTTACTATTACACATTTTTTTTCACAAGCCAACAGCTATAAAGACAACCGGTTCAAAGAACTTTCGAGTGACGTATTTTAGACTTTAACGATCCGGTAATCGTTATTCTATAAAATAAGTTAAACTGTAGAATTCAATAATTTTATATACTTTAACTGACTTGTCTAGTTATTTCATGAAATATCCAGTTATTCTATGAAATAACAGATTTCACTCTTTAAGGATAACATATACATAAAAATTTAACTTTCCAATGAATGTACTAGTATATCATTATCATATTGAGTTAATATCAGTTAATTTCTAAAGTAGATTAGATGTAACTTTGAACCAACATTAAGTTACAAAGCTCTGAATGTTACATAAAAAAGAAAATTAAATACTTATGTTCTATCGTAGTATTTGTACTTATCAAAAGTTCTAGAACGAAAATATTATTAATAAAATAGTCGATCATGATGGAATCTTTGGAAGAATTGAAAGTAAGAATGATAGAGACAAATATAAAATAACTTTCAAAAAATTTCCATTTTCTGAAATTCAATTGTTGTTGTTAGTAATACCACTTGATCTACAAAGACCATATCAAGGCCCACGAAATTCATCATGGCCAAGGGCCAAGTGACGCCTGTCGTTAGCCGTAGCTTTGAGCACCATACAGGTGACAGTACGTTTTGCCTCATTTTCACTCGATTTAGCACTCGGTTTGAGGCCCCTGACCTCTCCAGTGGCCTCTATCACCTCTTCCCCTTCCACCAATCTCACGAGAGGACTTGAGGCTCGACGGTTATTTAATGTACCCCAATGCCACGAAGGCACTATACATTTACAAATATCCATGTCTTCTCCGGGATTCGAACCCAGGCAGTCCCAGGTAGAACCCAGAACACAGCAGTCAGTGTCGCTAACCAGTATACCAGAAGGGAGACAAAAATTTAATTGTGATTTCCTGAATTCAAAAGTGCCAAAAAGGGAACTTTTAGAAACTTCAGTTGAAGAGTTACACACACGAAACCTATATTGGTGACGAATATCTTAATTTAGAATCAGGATTGAATACCGAGGCAACAGTATTCTCTTTATTTTCAAACCACACATTATAGTAACTTAGAAGCTTAACAATCTGTACTATTATGCGTGATAATATTTATCGGAATTGAACCCCGACTGTACTTGTACATTGCCGACCATAAAATTCATCATTTAACCCATATCCTACCCCGGTCCACTTTTTAGGTTGTTTTGGTATTTAAATGCTACCAAATAAATGCATGGCTCTATGGCCGTAATGAGAGTGAGCCACTAAAAGTCTTCAATGCTCAACCAATTGGCACATGAAGAAAAGGTAGGCCAAATCTTAGATGGATTGATGACCTGGAAAAAGATCTCCTAGTTTTGAGAACTAGGAACTGGAGAACACTAGCAGGAAAAAGGATGACCTGGAAAAGGCTTCTTGAGAAGGCCAAAGCCTACCCTGGGCTGTCGTGCCACTGAGGAAGGAAGGAATTCACTTGCATATTCCCGACTGGGTGTTGAACCCTTTTGTTCGTGGACTAACTCAGATCCCAAACACAGATGAATCCATACTAATACAGGAGCTTCTTATTGAAATATCTCCAAATGAATGACTTAAACCAATGTTTGAACAAGGATACCACTAATTATGCCAACAAAAACAGATCCCAATTTTATATCCTGCATTATAGGTTATAGTGCAGAAGTTATTGACTATTTTACCGTCTTCCGTCTTCATATTTGGTAGAACGTGGATTCAATGCCTTAAAAAAACTCATCACACACAAAAAGAAACCGACTAAAAACTAGGGTTCGTGAGGATTTGCGGTTACTGCTCACAAACATTGAGACGGACATAAATGCACTCATAACATCCCATCGAGTTCATCCAAGGCATTATTATTTTTAAAATTTTATTTTTAACAAAAATTATAATTTCAATAAATAATTTTTCAACAAAATGTTTTTTAAATTTATAATTTTTATACTATGCATGTATGTAGCAATTTCACTTGGGGGAAAAGTTTCGACTTTAGAAAGGGGTCCATGGGCAAGTTTTGACTATTACAAGGGTCCGTGGGCAGGTTTTGATTATATTAAGGGGTCCGTGAGCAAGTTTTTGCTACTAAAAAAGGGTCCATGGGTTAAAAATGTTTGGGAATCACTGCATTAGGTGCTAGGGCTTGAACTCACGACATGCCGGCGACGAGTCTGTGGCCATGACCATTAGGCTAACGCGGCATCTTAAAAGTATCACTAAAAACATTTTTAAAATGGCTGCAACTACCAAATGGTTATGGTGTCGAGTTCAAGACGTGTTATTTCATTCGAGAAGGGTCTACGCTCTTCAAAACTATCGGGGTTCAAATTCTTTATTGGGTGTGGAAAATATCGTGCCAGCTGAGGCATCGATCTCGTCATCTAGTCGTGGTTAAGACTTACGAGCGGAATTACCCGCGATTAGTAGACCTCTGCGTCGGGTAGAAATAGACAGCCAGAAACCGTTTAAAGCAAAAGCTCTTAGGGTAACTAGGAACTCGAGAGAAAAGGAACAAATTTCCATTGTTCAGTGAGTCACGAGATCAAAACGCAAACATTACTTGGAAATAGAAAGTGTTGGAAGAATTAATTAAAAAAAATAGAAAGCTCTTCATTAAATGCGGCTTGTGAACTGAAGAAGTTTAAAGAGATTCACCTATTTGTATCAAAAAGAGAGAAAAGTTTAAGTTAGAGCTTCGCTCACTGTCAGCAGATGACAGCCTTTGTTCTGAAGCTGTCTAAATCCCTCTTTTTGCTGGAATGCCAAGTTGTGCCAAATCCAGGATCTGATGACAGAGGTACCTAACTTTGATCTTTCCGATCGCGCCGTTTGAGGAAATGATGAGTGGAGACTCTCCGAATCTCATTTAAATAGAGATTTTGACACGTACAGAGCTCAGCATCCTTCTCTTTCTTTTAACACTTAACAATCGTTTAACGTACAGGTCACGTAAATTTACGTATTTCCATTGTGACTTCCTTAGACGGGCCACTTAAAAGTTTTTGCTTGTTTTTGTAGTATGCTGCTTTAGTTTCATTTTATGCGCAAATTGTTTTTTTTTATAATATCATTAGTTATTGTACTACATGCACAGTTATATACAGGGTGTTTCCGAATTCAGAGGGGAGATAGTAGGCAGCATGGGGTCAACAAATTATCATAGAACATGTAGTAGCAAACCACGTTTAGTAGGTGAAAATCGCGATAATAGTAGTCATCGGGAGGACGATGAGCCAAACGAGGGGATTCGACAAACGAATGCAAAGATTTGGAGCGTCGTGTTAGAGTTTCAGAAACCTCCATGGATTAAAATTTTCTACACATCTGGGGAGAATCAAATGCGTTTTCAATTTGCCATAGGTAGGTGTTGCATAAAGCTCGGGTGTTAAGCTGAATTTGGTAACAATGTCGGATTGTACGAACGAGGAATATGCAGATATAGATCCCTGGAGGTAAATTGGACGTCGCAGACCTATTGCTTGGCCTCAAAGATCCCCGGATTTCAATCTGTTGGATTTCTTCTTCAGGGGCTACCTGAAATCGCTTGTGTATCAGATGTCTGCGGCAACAGAGGAAAATCTCACGGCATAGATTGGGGTAGCTCTAGCTGACATCGCCAGCCCACTGGATTTGTTTGAAAGTGTCCAACAATCCTTCATCCGAGTAGTCGACTGTGCTATAACCTATGCGCCGCCATTTTGAACAATTCCCATGACAATGCATTATCGTTGCATTTCTGAACGTCGAGCTGGGATGCATTGTTCGTATTGTAAATATGCTTTACGTCTAATAAATGTATTTCTTAACTCTCATTGCCTCTTTCCATTCCACTCGACATCCCCCTCCCCTTCATAACTGATTTTACCAATTTTTCTGACTGAACGTGGTTTTCGACTCCTATGGTGATGTGTCGTCCCCGTGCTGCCTACTATCCTTCCTTAGTGGCTCGATAGCCCAGGGTGGGCCTTGGCCTCCTCAAGATTCCTTTTCCATGACAGGTTTCATCATGCTAGTGTTCTCAAATTTTTAGTTTTCAAAACTAGGAGATCTTTTCCTAGTCCATTTATCCATCTTAGATTTGGCCTGCCTTTTCTTCGTGTGCGAATTGGTTAGACACTGAAGTCTATTTTAGCGGTGTGGTCTTCGTCAATTCTGACAATATGGCCTGCCCATTTAATTCATTGTAGCTGCGACCTATCTCTCTTTTGATTTGTCGGTCAGATTTGGCTCATCCTGTATGTTCTACTGCGCAGTTTTGCTGTTTAGGTCGTACTTTTAAACTCTATTTCATAAGTTCAATTCTCTGTCGTAAAAAAATTCTGTAAAATCCTCTTTCATGCCTGCTGAAAGTGCCAATTCTCATCCGATCACTGTGGCGTAACGTACATCTCCCCCCTCCCCCTCTTCGTGAGCGGGGGCAGGATCCTCAAGGGCCCAAAGCCTGGCTGAAGCTAAGTTCATATGGTTTTGCAATTCTTTGTAAGATCCAACTTGGGGGCCAAAACCTGGCTTAGCAGGGAGTCCCTAATGTTCACTGTTACGCTACTGACCCATCACCAAAGTTAAGCATCATCGAGTGCGCTCAGTACTTGGGAGGATGATCTTCATGGAACATCGCGACTCAATTTATGAAAAAAATTGCTCATGGGGAAATATTTACGAAGTTCCTAGTAAACACAAATTACTTTACCTCTCATCATAGTTCGGATAATAAGTGAGAGAGTGAATATTAACGTCGCATTATTCGGGTACACGAGGGCTTTTGGCGATGTAATTTTGAACTCCGGACAAGACACTTAGGTACTGTAAGTCAATGGTAAAAAAATGCATGGAATCTCGATTCTAATATTTAGATCATAATTTTTTAAGGTTTTTAAGTAACTAATGAGTTTAATGTAGCTTCTCAATGAGATGTTAACATACTATCCATCAGAGAGTAGCCAGAAAATTAACGGGACAGGAGATGTGTGATCAAACAAAATGCACAAGGGTTTTTTTTTATCAATTATTATATATATGACTAGCCGATACCCACCCGCTTCACTGGGTATTTAACGATGTTGTATAAATGCATACTGTTTACATATATAGGAATTATTGATATCTAGCATTAAGAATTCGATTGTATTGAAAAGTAAATTTATAGCTGTAATTCTCGCCTCTTGATATAAAAAGGACATAAATTATAATATCTAATTTTTATTTATATCTAAAATAGAAGTAGAAAGATTTTTTGCGCTCACTTAACCTAATAAAGAGGATTTCCACCAAAGCAACTTTCAGTGAATCTCTACTCCATAAAATAAACATGCGTGCTAAATTTCAAGTCTATATCTAACAGAGCAAAAACGGAATTTTTATCATCAATACCTTGTTGAGAGCATTCTTAGTGGATTCCAATTCAACAAAAGAAGCATGCAAACCAAATTTTATTATTATAGTCTTAGCAGTTTGAAAACGGGAATTTTGTCTATCAATACGCCCCAATAACTCTCTCCACTCCCCCTGGAGTTGATTTCTGTAAAATCCATTCTTAGTGGAATTCTATTAAACTAAAGAAACGTGCTCAACAAATTTCAAGTTGTTGTTGTGGCTAATGCCACCTGTCTGACGTAGTCAGAACGAGGCCCACGAAATTCATCGTGGCATGGGCAAGAGGTACGCCTGTTGTTGGCCTTGAGCACCATACAGGTGACAGAGCGATTTAAGCTCGGTGAAACTCCCCGCAGGGACGATAGATGGCGACACGACCTCTATCTCCACCTCTACAATTTCTGCAAGTGAACTGAAGGGGAGGGAAATATTCTCCAGTTCCTGCGCTCGTGAATAAGCCCACAAGACTACGGACCCACTGATTTAACGAGCACGTACTCCGTGTGATCTCGGAGGGTATTTGGTGACATCGAGCATCGAACCCAGGCCTTCCGGTTTGAGGTCCGATACTCTAACCACTAAGCTACCCACGGCCCAACAAATTTCAAGTAAATGGGTTAAATTCAAAAAATGGGTTAAATTTCAAGTAAATGGGTTAAATTCAAAAACAGGAATTTTTCTATAACACGCCTTAATCCCTCGCAACTCCACTCCTTTGGGGGTCCGTTTTCGCAAAACTCTTTGTAAAAGGAACTCTATTCCATGAACGGAACATACCTTCTAATTTTCAAGCAGGTGGGTCTATTGGTTGAAAAGCGGAAATATTTATCTATCACGCCCCTTAATCCCCCTCAGTGACCCCTGGGGATCAATTTTACTCAAAACTATTTTGTAGCGTATCTCTACGACATGAAAGGAATCCGCTTACTAAATTTTAAGACTGTATAAGTCTAATAGTTTAAAAATGGAAATAATTATGTGTAACGCCCCTCAAGCCTCCGCAACGCCAATTAGGAAACGATTTTCACAAAGCCCATCTTATGACAGATCTCTACTCAGTGAATGGAATCTGCTTACACAATTTCAAGATTTTACGTCTAATAGTTTAAAAAGGAGTTAATTACCTATAACGCCCCTTAATTCACCACAACGCTACTTGGGAGTTGATTTTGACAAAACCCATTCTGTAGGGGGATCTGTACTCTATGAAAGGAATCCGCTTACCAAATTTTTCAAGACTGAACGTCTAATAGTTTAAAAATGGAAATAATTATCTATAACGTCTCTTAAGCTCCCGCAACGCCACTTAGGAAACGATTTTCACAAAACCCATCTTATAGCGGATCTCTACTTAATGAATGGATTAAAATTACTAAATTTCGAGATTTTACGTCTAATAGTTTAAAAAAGTAGTTAATTACCTATAACGCCACTTAATTCTCTACAACGCCACTTGTGAGTCGATTTTCACAAAACCCATTCTGTAGGGGATCTGTACTCTTTGAAAGGAATCCGCTTACCAAATTTCAAGACTGTACGTCTAATAGGGTACAAATGGAAATAATTATGTATAACGCCCCTTAAGCACCCTTAAAGCCCTTGGAGGTCGATTTTTGTAAAAATCATTATGTAGGGAATCTCTAAAGAAATCTGTGTACCAAGTTTCACGACTGTACATCTAATAGTTTAGTAATGGAAATAATTATCTATAACGCCCCTTAAATCCCCGTAACGCCCCTTGGGGTTCGAACTTTGCAAAATCCGTTCTTAGCTGACGTCTACTCTATAAGGGGAACCTACCTACCACACACAAATTTCAAGTCTGTAGGTTTAATAGTTCCGGAGATATCGTGATTAGTGAGTCAGTGAGTGAGTGAGTCGCTTTTCTCCTTTATATAAATATATAGATTTACTTAATTATACGTAAATTAATAATTTATTTAATTACAGAATAATGTAAAAATCTACTATCAAATAATAACTCTTATTCTCTTATAGATAATAAATTTTGATAATTTAAAACTATACAATGGACTCCTAATAACTATTACAGCTACTATATTATGTAATTACAAAAACATAATTAAAGTTGCGCAACATTAATATATATATTTAACATTTTAAATTAAAAATTATTTAATATTAATAACTTTTAATATAACTTTTAATATAAAATAATCTTAATATAATTTTAGAGTTTTTATCTTACCAATAAAGATTTTCTTAGTACAACATTTTTTTTTTCTATTCCTATGTATCTTTATGCATGAGGGATTATGCTAGAGACGATTCTATTTTTAATTCTAATGAGGAAAGATAAAAAAAATAGAATTAATTTAATTTATGAGTTAAATAAGTTTTCCTTAAAATGTTTTCTTTGATCGAGGGAGTCTTGATACCCTAGACAACCCTCACAGCAAGAAGACTGATATATTTTTACACATGTTGCTGTTGTCGGAATATTTAATCTTTAAACAACAATTTTACCTGCAATGACAAACATTTAGAAAGTTTTTCTTGCGAACCAGAAAACGCTTTTTTTGTGCCAAAACAAACTTTTCTCTCTTTTTTCCCCAAACAAATCGTGGTACTTTCACCTTTCGTGTTAAAAAAGAATTAAAATAAACCAAAACACATACACAAGTAACCAGTAACACCGAAACCCAGGCGCCCACCAAACCTATTAACCGCTCGCACGTTGAGCAAGAGCAGCCGTTGCCGAACGTGGAAGTGGAGAATGAAAAGAAATAATAATAATAAAAAAATCTCCCATAAACGTGTCCTTCGAACAAGTCATTGATGTCGAAGTTTGTCGACAAGGACATATGCATCTGAAGGCTAAGAATGTTTTTATTTATACACGTGGAAGCGTTTTTTTCCTTCTCCCCTACACCTTCTATTCGGCGTTGTGTTCGATGGAAAACTTGCTATCTCTCTCACCATCCCCCCCTCTCTTTTTATCCCAAATAACAACGATTTATTGTTTCCGCGGGCAAAGTCTTCTTGCATTCATCGTTTTATTAGATATACTTTCAAATAAAATATTACTTTTTCCTCTGAGGACGACTTAAATTGCAAGAACTGAAATTTCCGAATTGCTTTCTTAGTTAAGCTTAGCTTTCTTACCAATTCCTACTATTAGTTCACACCTTCTCTCTCTCTTTCCCTATATACATTTATTTATATATACATATATCTTGTTCAGACTTTCAATCGTTAATAAAATACTTTTTGTTCATCCACTCAAGTTCAAATATATATTTTTTAAAACTTGTAGTGGATGACACTTGATGTTAATACAGTTTTTCAAATATTAATTCAATAATTAAATTAAAAAATGAATAAATAGAACAAAAATAATAGTCCAACAGCATATATAGAAAGGAAAATCGTTCGTTGTGTCCCTGTAGTGCAATGGATAGCGCGTTGGATTCCTAATCCGAAAGTCGTGGGTTCGAATTCCACTTGGGATGGCCTTATTTCTGACTTCTTTTCTGCTATACTATTTTATTAGAATAATTAAATTTAATTTATAAGTAAATGGTAACAAACAAACAAAAATAGTTCAACCCCAATTATAGAAAGTAAAAAGGAAAATCCCTTTTTATTTTGTCACTTAACACTATGATTCTGTCATACGTATACACATATTTATATTGTTGTTGTTGTTGCACGCCCCCATTGGTCAGCAGTGCTAGACCAGGACCATGACATCATACACTTTCAGAAAGTCCAACACCAGCACGGGACCGTCTGCTAAGTCCTGCTTGGTGAGCTCTAGGCACTCGAGGATCTGAGCAGGCGTGGCCGGCTCAGAAGAACAGTTATACATATTTATATTAATTGTAGTTATTCGATAAAAATTAAGGCCGCGGTAGCCGAGTTGTATAGGTATCGGACCGAGGCTTGCCTTGTCACGAGTTCGAGCCCAGTACCACTAAAGACCCGCTGTGTATGGCAGCGATGCACGTTAAATCTGTCGAGAGCTGAAACACGTCCTCCCGTGGTGTGGCGTGGAAGTTAGGAGAGGGGGTGCCAGTTCAGGTGTCGTCCACGTCACTTGACCATGGTTCAAAATTACGTGGTCCGTCGCCAAAAGCTCTCGTGTAGCTGAACAGTGCGACGTTAATTTTCACTCACTCACTCACCCGAATTATGGAGTATTGTGAAAAATTTTTAAAATATCTTTTCTTAATGAGAAGGGATTTCAGTGCGGTTGCCAATCTCCAAAATAAAAAAAGAAAGAAAACCTAGGAAATTTATGCAAATCTCTCCCTATATATATAAGTAGTGGAAATTAAAAAATAATACACTCAGGAACATTGAAAATAGCGACCCAAGAAGAAAGCATCGGATTGAAATGAAATTTGATACACATAATGACACATATGAGAGATTCACTTGATCTCAAAAACAAGAAAATTAAACGAATACAGGGTGTGCAACGACACAAATACTGGGCAACTTCAATAGCGCGTTGGATCATCTCCAGCTGCAATACATGCCGCCACACGGTCCGGCATTGAGTTGATTAGACACCTTATGTTGTCCTGAGGCAGATGGGCCCACAAATCTTGAACAGCCAACTCTAAATCATGTACAGAGTGACACGATGGCATCTGCTGTTTTAGCTGATAGCACACGTGCTCTACAGGCGAAAAATCGGGGGAGCGGGCCGGTCACGGAAGAGTCTGAAAATGAAGTAGGAAGTCTTGAGCAACTCTTGCTGTATGCGAACGAGCATTATCTTGCTGGGAAATTGCCCCTGGGAGACCATTTAGGAAAGGTCCTACATGGGGTCGAAGAATATCATCAGCGTAACGTTGGTAAGTTAAGGTTCCGCGCATCACAATTAAAGTGGACCGGCTATCATAGGTTATGGCCTACCAGACCATTACACCAGCTATGCGGGCAGTGCGACGTAGAGCAGTGTGGGTGGAATTGTACCGCTCACCAGGGCGCCTCCACACCCGTACACGGTTATCATCTGTCCCCAAAACAAACCGGGATTCATCACTAAACACAACCTTTTGCCAATCTGTG
Organism: Trichonephila clavipes; assembly: GCA_019973935.1. Taxonomy (NCBI): domain Eukaryota; kingdom Metazoa; phylum Arthropoda; class Arachnida; order Araneae; family Nephilidae; genus Trichonephila; species Trichonephila clavipes. Next base: position 439,835 of record BMAU01001371.1, on the reverse strand, counting down.
ACATTCCACATTGATCTGGCTTGGCACCACTGTAGACGCAGTTGCCGACGTTCCGGTGTTAAAGGGAGTGCACGGAAAGGGTGCATGGATTTAAGATTTGCTTCTGCAAGGTGTCTGGAAATTGTTTGTGGAACAATTGCTACGACTACGTCTGCTAGTATCGTTGAACGAGTCACTGTGGGGGTCCACAAGTGCTTGCCGCACGATCCTTCGATCCTCTCTCCTCGTGGTCTTCCTGGTCGCTCCAGACCCGGTTTTCCGCGCGTGGGTACCTTCTCGTGTCCACTGCTCCCAACAATTTCTAACGGCACACCCCGAACGATCCACCTGGCCAGCAACACGGCGCGTCGACCAGCCTGCAGTTTTCATCCCAATGATCAGGCCTTTCTCAAACTCGCTTAACAGTGAGAAATGTCTTCTAGCACGTTTACCTGGCATGTTTTACTTACCAAAGTTTTCCTACAATCGGTGGGTAGTCGTCACGTTTATGAATCTTCGAATTTGCCCTGGCTTATATAGCACCCTCTTCCTGATTGTATCGCCACTTCGGCGTGTATGAGCATGCGTATTGGCACAAAACTTGGATCATTTGCATATCACATTACGCTGTACTTATTTGCAAAGTTTCGCGATTGTACTTAGCTTCCTTCTTGGGTCGCTATTTTCAATGTTCCTCAGTGTATAATAAATAAGACAAAAGTACTAACTTAGGTTTCATTGCTAATAAACGTTTTGCAAATTCAATCACTTAGGTTAGGTACAAAATATAAGTGAGGAACTTGAAAGATTTAATTCTAAATTATCAAATAATCAGCACTTTCTTATTGTGATTTTTTATTTGTAGTTTTTTTACCAAGATCTATGTTAGGATTAATTTTTGAAGATGCTAACAAAATAAGATTGTTTTAGGTGTGTATCAGCTAAATTTTGAAAATACATTTTGATTTTTCATTATGTTCATAGAAGAAAACATTTGTTCACACACACACACACACACAAGCATGGTGATTCAATCCTACATCAATATCTGACATCCAATTCTTGTAAATCTGGAAAATTGCTTGTTGCTACAGCTTTAAAAAATTCAACATAATCAGTCAAATAAGTTTCTTTTTTTTGTTTCTCAATGCAGTAGTATTTAAGTCAGTAATTCTGATTTGGGATCAGGTGGGTAACAACTGACGTCTTTCAGAGAAATTATGAAAAGGGATTTTCAAAAGGATCAGCAAATTTTTATCATCTAGAAAAACATCCAACCTAGATCTGAATGAATCCAGCAAAATGGATATTAAATTTGTAAGACTTCGGAGTGTTATTAACTTTGTTTGATAGTTCTTGCATTAATGTGAGAAATATATTATTTTTTTTTTTCCTCCTCGAAAATCTAAACAAAATAAATTACAGTTTAAAAAAACTAAAAAACATCCCTTTATAGTTAATCGAACTAAGTTGTAACTTAATCTTTTAGCCGCCAAATTTGGAAATGGGATCTGAAATTAGTCGTCAGATGCGGGATGTGATCTGAAAATAAAAAATCGTTAGTCCTGATGATCCTGATCAGGACAATGGAACAAAATTATTAAATTATTGTACTGTCATCGTTCCTGGATAATTGAGAAAAATTTCGAATTAATTTGACCTTTTGAAGTGGGTAAAAATTGAATTCAAAGATTCCGTTACATACAAGTGAAGCTTATAAAAGGGTGTTAAAAAGCAAAACTTTGATCACAAAAGAAGTTATATGAACATTTAGGGTAAAAAAGTACAATGAGTTTTGCTTGTAATCTTAAATTTAAATTATTTAAATGTCCCATAGTAACGGAAAGAAAAACTAAATACACTGCTGGACAATTGCTAAAGATGGATAACACTATCATCCATAGCAACCACAAAATGAAAGGAAGCAAAATGTGGAAAATTAGAATAAGTGCGGGATATTAGTAAGAAGAAGTATGAGTATATGCAAATTTTTTTCCCACGTCTGTTCATGACGTGATAGCGTTCATAAGAGCTTTAAAGGTTTTGACGCGGGTGGACAGTTGTTGTTTCAAGTCAAAGTTTTACAGGAAAGATTTAATAGACGAACTTAAAATTTTTGGCCTGTCTTCCCGACATCACATAGATGATTTTATGCGTGGCCGAATTATTGAAAAGATCGAAGAAGGGCGAAAAATAACAGATGTTGCCAGGGAGTCCGACATCGCTCACAGCGTTGTTTCATGGCTGTGGAAGTCATTTAAAACTGCTGGAATGTGTAGTAGACGGCACGGGGGAGGTCGTGTTAGAAGTACGACGCCTGCAGAAGACAGATATATCGTCCTATCAGCAAAAAGGAACAGGCGCACCACAGCTCAGCAGGTGGCAAATCAGTTTCTTGCTGCCTCAGGAAAGCAGATCTCCTGAACAACTGTTGCCAGACGTTTGAGGGGAGGAGGACTATACGCACGCAGACCTGTTGTGTGTGTCCCATTGACCAGACAGCACCGTACTGCCTGTTTGCAATGGTGTCGTGAGCATCACAATTGGACTGAACAGGACTGGGCATGCGTACTATTCTCAGATGAGAGTAGGTTCAGTCTGTCATCGGATTGTAGACGCCAACTGATCTGGCGCGAGAGTGGTACTGCTTATCGTCCAGAAAATATCCAGGAAAAGGACCGATATCCGACATGCAGTATCATGGTGTGGGCCGGCGTCATGATCAATGGCTGCACGCGCCTACATGTGGTTGCGAATGGGACTATGACGGGCCAACGATACATTGATGAAGTTCTACTTCCTCATGTTCGTCTTTTCTGTGGTGCTGTCGGTGATAAATTTGTTTTTATGGACGACAATGCAACATGTTATCGAACACTCGCTGTTCAGGATTGTCTAGACAGCGAGGGTATTAAACGTCTCGTATGGCCAGCGCGTTCTCCAGATCTAAACCCCATTGAAAATGTGTGGGATGCTTTGGGGAGGCAAGTTGCTGGTCGAAACTATCCTCCGACAAACAAGAACACCCTCATCCGTGCACTCACAGAGGAATGGGATAAATTGCCTCAACAGCTGCTGGATAATGTTGTGCAAAGTATGGTACGACGTGTGGAATGTTGCATCACACTCCACGGTGGACATATCCCGTACTGATACCTTTCTTTAAGGTGCCTGCTGACTTTTAGATGCATTGTTCCATTTATCCGTACGCAGATCAAATGAACATTTTTTTTTCTTTCAGATGTTTCACAGCTTTTGTACTTTCCAGAACAATAAATATTCTTTATTCTAATGTCTGAACAGTGTGGCAACTATATTTTATCCTACTAGGCCTCATGTCTTGCTTAATGTTATGCTACATAGCAATTTGTGATCCGTCCTTAGCAATTGTCCAGCAGTGTACCATAGCCAGTTTTCATTCTTGCGTAGTAAACAATGACTGGGGACAGTTCAGTGTTTCCTTCCAGATATTTTAAAACACGCTCCCTCAAATTTCAAAATTTCACGAGTGCACGTCCTTTACATTTCTCTGTGCCCAATGCCTCAAAAAGTCTTCAGACATCCATAGGTAGGAATATTTTCCAGTTTACAAAAGTAGGTTGAGTTTTATGCCCTATTATTCTACATTAGACTTAGAAAGTCTTAGTGATGAATGTAAAACCAAGAACTGTTTTTGGTACATATTCAAAATCTTACTGATGATTCCGGGTCTTTTGGGCAATTAAAAAAAACCTTTTTACTAAAGAGCGACTCCACCAACCAGTTGCTGCTGCCTGAGACGATGAAGAAACAGTTATTATATAGTTTGGGATGTGTTATTGGGCTTCTTACCTGCATCAAACCACTTTGATTGTTTGTCACGATTTAATTTATTACAACAGAGCAAGAAATGATAATTATTCTAGATATTTTTTTCCTACGATAGTTGTAGGCGTTTAGGCTGAAGGTAGAAAATACTACGCCTAAGACTTTTGTGCTTCGTTATCACTGGAATTTAATTTAGTATTGTTCTCTATACGGAAGTAAGTTTTATTTAAACTTTTTCTAGTGATTCAGGTAGAGAGTGTTTGAGAATAGTAATTTTCTCAAAAATTAATTCTGTAACTTCCTATAAACGGGATTGTTGAAGAAAAGAAAGTAGTCGAGATAAGAAAAACTCGTAATTTTAGGTTAATGAACCAATTTATCGATCAAAGTGAAGAATCTTTAGACTGTAAAAAAGGAAATGGAGAGCAATTTATAAAAATCAATGTGGTTTCATAATATATTCAGTAACTCTTGTTTTGAATGCACTAGAATAAAATTTCTTCATAATTATTTTTTACTTGAATATTTTTTTTACATCGACCCAGATTTGAATGAAATAAAGTTAATTAAAATGAGATTTATGCTCTGGAAACGTAAAAAAAAATTATTTAAAACAATATATTCATTACGTTATAATATTAGAAGTTCATTAAAAATCATCAAGGAAGTGAATATTTCGCGATGTTTATGCAACATTCTGGAAAGCTATCAATTCTTAAGAAAAACAATGAAATAACTGTCGATTGTGGTAGGCTATGTGATTCAGGAATATTCTCTGTATACAAATTATAAGATTTCTAAAACAGATATAAAGTACAAAATAAAAAAAATTCTAATTACATGTTATTTTCTTATAAAAAAATCCACAATTAGAAACTTCAGAACAAAGTTCATATGATGGTTAATGTACAGGGTATCCCTGAATGCAGTGTGTAAAGTTGGAAGTGAGGTAGAGAACATCGTGAAGAGCCAAATTACATAGGAAAACATGGACGGAAAGATAGGAGGCGCTGTACGTGAGTTCGAAAGGTCGGCACATGTGGTTTCCTAATTTTAGACATGGACAGCGTGTGATGAACATGAATCACTACACGAACGCCGAGCTGACGGATATCCTGAGATGTCTTAAGACATGGGCCAACTGAGCCCGGGACATCGGTCTCAGAGGGGGGTCATGTCTCGTTCTCAACTGAGCCTTTATAAGCCTTATTCGAATAATTTTAACGGTCACATGTTATTTCCGGTTGTATTCTCTGAAAAACTGGAAATTTTGGACTATATGTCAATTGGCAACAGTGGCACAAGGCTGCATTATTATAGCAAAACCGTCCTCCGTGCGTTGGTGAAGGTCTACCACCGCACACCATCATTACTTAAGTCAAACAGCGGCAGTTGGGTGAACCGATTTGTGCGATTGTAAGTCATGCACATTTTCTGTTAGCACGAGTATTTGACAACGTATGCTATGTACTATCTACTTTTAAGGGTCATAGGGGGGAGGGGCTGCATTTGTGTAGGAGTTTAGAGCCTCTACAAGTCTTAAGATATCCTTGCGAATATCCATCTACGGTCTAGGCAAAGGAAATAGACATATTGCTGTTCGAAACAATGGGGAAAGATTTCCAAAGAGGTGGCAACCTCATCATCAAACGTTTGCTCGGGTGCATCAGAACCTGGCGGAACATGGATCTTTCAGAGTGACGATTGACGACACGCCCGTTAATTCTGAAATGGACCATGTTGCAAGAATATCTATCGCTGCGCTGCAACGAACCGTGAAACTACCGGTATTTTCGAACATGTCCGCAATTCATGTTGCGTCGTTTTCCTGCACGCACACGTGCAAACTGCAGCAGTTTCTAACACCCCCTGTGATGCTTTCATATTATATTTTTAATTTATTATTGTTTTTTGCTTTTTTGTTTTTGTAATAAAGCGTCTTACAAAGCCTTTCTGTCTTTGTGTCTCTTTATCTCGTTAGATTTACATTTCGCCCATGCTTTCCGATGTAATTACGGCTCCTCGGGATGTTCTCTACCTCCCCATCAAGTTTGTACACGGTATTCGGGGACACCCTGTATAAGTCCGACATTGCCCAATGTGTTATATGAGATGAACAGATGCATCTCTGGCCACCATGCTCCCCTGTTTTTCACTAATCGAACATGTTTGGGAAGTAACTGGAAGCCGCATATATATTCTGTTACCGTTTAGATCAAAACACGAATGATTGAAAGGGAGTAGATAGCGATTCCTCAGGATGCCATCCTTACTCTCATTGACCGCAGTACTTAGATGCCTTGCTTTGTGTATTTTCGTTCTATGGTTTATCAATTTTATATTCTCATCACTCGGGGCTACTAGTATCGATTCAGAATAAAACCTCACTTATTGTTGGTAATATGTTTTCGCGGCACAGATCTGAAAAATCGGCTTATTTCTGGGGATAGGATAACAGCGTTCCTATGCACACGTGCACGCCCAAATATTGCGGTGTCTTTCATGTGTCATTGCCCCGAAATCGATGGCCATGCATTCCAACAGCTGGATTCGACATCTGAACGTGAGCCGGAAACTCCGATTGTAATTCGAGGTCAAAAAGAGACCACCCCCATTCCAAGACCATGGAGTGAAGGGGAGTCTGTTGAAAAATACCGAAGAGAAGGGTCGTGTGGCCCTCTCAAATATTATATTCTGAACTCTGATGAAATGACCAATATTTTGAATAACTTCAATGTAAGTGTAAGTACTGTAATTAACAGCTGTGACGTAAATAAACCAAATATTTAATTTCCTTGCTCTCACTTTCCTTGCTCATCAATTTTCTCAAACGTCACAGTAACTGTATTTCTTTGTTTGTCTAGTTTTTCAATTTCTAACCACTCCTTCTTGATGTTGCATTTTCCATGCCACATATTCTGCATCGAATGAGTGAATGAGTGTTTATTAACGGCCTCCTATAAAGCAACACGAGGGATATTGTCAACGGATCTCGTAATTTTGAAATTCGGTTAAGTAATGAGGATGACATCCGAACTGGCACCATTCTCACCAACTTACCAAAACATGCCAATTGAAGGTTGGCGTGGCACGAGCAACGTCAGATTTAAAGGGCCCTTCAACACAGCAGGTCTTCTGAGGCCCTAAGGCTTGAACTGATGACGCACCGGCCACGAAAGCAATTTTCTCATGTCAACACAAGAAATTCATGATATTTATTTTTTTTTGGGGTGACGTTTGATAAAACTAATGGTAGTGTGAGAGTTAAGAAATTAAATAATTGGTTTATTTACTCACATCTATTAATTATAGTATGTACATTTACAATGTACCGCCCATCCTGTATAGTGGTTAGTGACGCTGACTGCGATATCATAGAGCCTGGGTTCGAATCCCGGAGAAGGTATGCATGTTTGTAAATGTATAGTACCTTCGTGGCATGGGGGTACTCTAAAATAGCCGTCGAGCCGCAAGTCCTCTCGTTAGGTTGGTGGAAGGGGAAGATAGGTGGGAGGCCCATGACCATCCCCAGGGTGTTCTCAGTCAAAATTGGGGCGGAGTGAGTGAGTGAATGAATATTAACATCGCACTGTTCAGCTACACGAGGGCCTTTAGGCGACGGACCTCGTAATCTTGAACCATGGTCAAGTGACGAGGACGACACCTGAGCTGCCCTACCCACAAAAAAATTGGAGTGGAACCGAGCAAAATCGTACTGTCCACTGCATGGTGCTCAAAGCTAAGGCTAACGACAGGCGTAAAAATCTATCCCTTAGCTGCGATGAATGTCGTGGATCTTGATCTGATGTTACTGTCGATCGGGTGACATAAGCAACAACAACATTTATAATGCAGTAATTCAAAATATCGGTAATTTCATTAGATTTCAGAGTATGTTATTTGTGAGGGAGTAGACCACGAGATCGCGTTCTCTTCGGTGTTTTTCAACGGACTCCCCTCCACTTCAGAGTCTTGGGATGGGGGTGGTCTCTTTTTGACCTCAAATTACACTCGGAGTTTCCGGCTCACGGTCAGGTGCTGAATCCAGCTATTGGGGTGCACGGCCATCGATTTCGGAGCGATGACAGATGAAAGACCCCGGAATATTTAGGAGTGCACGTGTGCATAGGAACACTGTTATCCTATCCACAAAAAGAAGCCGAGTTCTTAGATGTGTAACGCGAAAACGTCACAGGGGGGATGGGGTTTTTAATTGCAAGAAAAATTGTTAACAAGAAGAGTTTTAAAAACTCAAAAGTCAAATATATATCGAACGTGGTAATGTGTATCATATCTTTTCTCTTTTTTATGTGTTTCAACAAACATAACAACGCGCGTTGTATGAAATGAACAATAACTATTCATGAATTAACATTATTTTGCATAAGAGTTAAATAATGTAGAAAGAAAAGTTTTGCAACAATGTTTCTTTGCTTTTAATTTATATTCATACTTCCAAAGTTCCGTTTTACTAATTATAACACACCGAGATACATTTTCAGGAAAGAATTATCCTACGTGAATAAAATCTGGCTACATTAAATTGCACAGGCATTGTTGCAACAATCTTGTTACAGGTTAATTCTAGCGATAAATCCCACACCCTTCATTGAAGGATACGAGTCATGAAATGACTCCTCGTAATTAAGACGGGTGTTTACGATAGTTGCGATTTAGCCCTACTTTGCTTCGCATATTACTTTCTCTGAAAACAAAGTGAGGTTGAGATGAATTTTGAATCAGGCGCATTTAAAGCATAAAAACAGACGATCTGAAAGGTCAAGAAAACAACAAAATTGCACAATCTCCCCTATTTTCCGCGGAAAATATGTTTTTGTGCTACTGTTACAAAAATCATTTTCATAAACATCTTAATACATACATTTATTCTATTGCTTCCCTAAGGCAATTTGGAAAGAGGCCATACAATAATAATTTACGATCTTGGAAATATTCAAGTAATGATTCTTTAAAGGAGAGTCATCAGTACTATCTTATACAACACCTACGTAATATATATGTGATTTTACTCGAGGTCCTACAAACATGATTGTTTTTTCAATGATTCTCCATTAAAGGCCTTAAGGTTTGGGGGAAAACACCTATGATTCGAGCTATTATATCTAAACTTTATACCTGGTTTGACCAGTATTAGATAAATGAATATGATTTTAAAGTTATGAAAAATCTATATACGATATGAATTTTCAAAGAAGCCTAAATTTTATACAGGTATAAAATAGCAAGTTAATTCTCCCAATTTCACTTTTTCCAGCAATTGTTAACTGGATGTTTTAGACAGATTGAAAGAAAAGAAAAAAGATTTATGTTGCTCGAACGTGTGAAAATATTTAATCATTTTCATGTGTACGGTACGCACACCAATTGCTGAGTAAAATGTAGGCTGGTATGATAACATTTGGCGCTTAATTTTTTGGCGGCCTTGGCGAAAGTCAGGCATTAAGCAGGAGTGGGCATCAAGTCGATCGCGGTCGACTTCAAGACGTCTTGGGGTGACTGTCTGAAGCGTAGCAGTTAGCAAATTCAAGATTAGCTGAAAGTATGCACAATAGATCTTCTACTGACTATAAATAGGAGCACTAACTTTAAATAAAAATGCTTTTTTTTAATGGATTTTGAATTGTTTTGTAACTAAAGCATCATTTGATATTATTATATTCTTGGCTATTATTATTATTATTATGTTGCTGTTATTATTACTAATGCCACCTGATTGGCAAAGTGGCAGATCAAGGCCCACGAAATTCATCATGGCAAAGGGATAAGTGACGTCTGTCGTTAGCCGTAACTTTGAGTACCATACACAGGTGACAGAACAATTTAGCACGGTTTCACCCCAATTTTGAGGGTAAACACCCTGGGTGTGGTCAGGGGCCTCCCACCTCTCTTCCCCTTCCATCAAAACACCTCCCACCCTCAACAATATTTAAATTTTAACAATAATAAATACAGAATGTGTGTATTTACCTACATAACTACAGTAGAAAAACTTACTCTTTTTAAAACTAAATTTTAAGTAAAACGCAAAATACACAAACATAATATACAATAATACCCATAAATTAAATAATATCAAATGATGCATTTTCAAACAATTTATAATGTATCAAAAAGTAAATAATTTTCACTTAAAATTAGTTCTCGTAGATATAGTCTCAGTAGAAGACATATTATCTGCCCCAACCTTGAAAACCTCAGTATATTATTACTAACAGCTAATCTTACACTGGATTCCAAGAAATCGTCTATGAAACGGGAATGATATGTAGTCTTAATTATATTCTTCGTTCAAAATGTAGATTCACACAGATAGGTAGAGCGAAAGAAAGATGTTAAATGAATTGTAACTTTTTTTAAAAAATTGGTATACTTTACTTCATCTATTAGATTCCAAAAGTTATTCTTTATAAATTACGTCCTTTTAAAAGGGAAAAAATGCTTCGTTTTACTCGAGAACATGCAAGAATATTCACATCAACATTGTCAAATGGGTAACCCATGAATGCAACTTTTGATTCTAGTCTAGTAAATTCTTGAAAAAAGCTCTCAAATTTGGGTTGCAGTTTTATTCACGGTATCTCTTTCATTCACGGGTGTTTCCATTATCTTGATAACCACCTGTGTTTCTGTTAGTATGCTAATCTAACGTTTTATGTGAAGGTGGTCACCCTTAAAATGTCTTGGCAATCCACTGGTCGATCGCGATCGACTTAATGCCCACTCCGGCTGTAGACCTTCGTAGCTCCCCACATCTACGCACTTGGGTGAACCACCACACCGTAAAAAAATTAGAAGTAGCTCGTACCGTGGAAAAGTTTGCATAAAAGTATGTTTTGGAAAACATCAAAATTTTGGTTTCTCGACTTGAGAAATAAAAATAAATAAATAATAATAATAAAAAAACCAGGAAAGGAAAGGTATTTTCAGGGACTTTGACGAAGAGTTCGTTTTTTGAACCTAACCACACAACCGCAACAAAAATAGAGCCAACAGATCTGTTTCAAGCACATGCAGTAGTTTATCCATCACACAGCTTTTCTTGTGCATTATTATCTTCTCTGTGGTTCCTACTCTGATTCAACAATCTCAAGTACAGAACTGCATCCTTTGTAATATATTTTTTAAGTAAACGGTCCAAAGGAAAGTGCTATATAAATCAAATAATGACTAATGTCATGCAAATCAAATGAAACCAACAATGAAGTTTAATGACTGAAGTTGATTTATTTAATTAAGGTAATTGCAAGTTGTTTCGAGAGATGAATGCCGGTGTGGCAAACAAAGGGAATTATATGCAATCCATGCGAGATCTTCGAGCATACGCAGTCAAGATTATTGTGCTAAAACATGAACAGAAACGGTACAACCTATAAAAACAAAGGTTATTATTTTTGAGCACGCGCTAATAAAATTATTGCATTTGAGCATGCCCGGGAACTGTTCCCACTGTTAACTACATGTCACGGCAGTTATCGACAAATTTCTTTAAATCAGAAAGCGTCCCCGATATAATCCGTAAATATCCCTCTATCTGTCGCAGGAAAATGATGAAATGAGGAATTTCATCGAATCCCTAAGGAAGCAAGATGTTAAAATAACGTCTCTTTGAAGTCATTTCTCTTATGTAAGTAAGTGATTTGATCAAATCCCCGAACTGTTTCAGTGAAATGAACAAGTCAGCCAATTTTTAAAGATTTGGGGTTGATATTTATTTTAGGGGAATGATAGAACTACATGTTGTGGTTAGGAAGTATAAGAACTCGACCCCCAGGTGTCTCCCCCCCTATCCCTTAGGGATTTCACATCATCCCTAAGGGATAGGATCAATTGACGAGAGATGTTAAAACAACGTCTCTTCAAGGTCATTTCCATGATGAAAGAGAATGATTTTATCAAATCCTGAACTGTTTCAGTGAAATGATGAAGTGAAAGAGTCAGGATTTACACTGGCAAATTGTTGTCCAGGGGGGGGAGGGTCGAGTCCTTGTACTTTCTAACCATACAGGTAGTACTGTCGATCCCCCCTAAATATATATATCAACCCCATATTTTCAAAAAAAAATGGCTGACTTGTTCATTTCATTTCACTAAAACAGTTCGGGGTTTTTATCAAATCACTTACATAAGGGAAATGACCTTCGAAGAGACGTTATTTTAACATCTTCCTTATGGATTAGATGAAAATCCTAATTTCATCATTTTCCAGCGACATACCTAAAGCAGCTGAGGTAGCCGAGTGTTCATCACTACGATCTCGTGACCTTATTTACCGGAGCAAGGAGTCACTGAAACTCCGCCGTGTAGCGAGGCTGATGCACCTTAAATCCTGCCACGACTCAAGAGTGTCAGGGTTTATTCACATTACACTATAATGCAACATAAGGGCTATTGGTGATGGACTTCGTAATTCTGAGCATCATCAAGTGACGAGGATAACACCGGAGCTTGTACCCCTTTTCTCCGAAATTTCACACCACACCAACGGGAAGATGTTTGAGCTCTCGGGAGATTTAACATGTATAGCTTCCCTACACGGCGGGTCTTAAGCAGTACTGGCCTCGAACTTATGACACGCCGGCCACGAGTCCGTTACCTTGACCACTAGGCTACCGCTGCCACCATCAATGCCTTATAAATCCTCCCTTTAGCACAGTGATTCTCAACACTTTTTCTGTTGCGATACCCTTTTAACACTTTGAAAATTTGGTGCCACACATTAAGGATAAAATAAGTTTAAAAGAATTTTATTTATCTATAATACACACGATATATGTAAAATAGTTTGTGGTAATCATTTTCAATGTTGAATGAAATATGTACGACAAAGATGTTTGAGTAATTAATTACAAATAAATTATAAGTATACATTTAATGCGAAATTTGAGCTCGATGATTTTTGATCATTTCGTTCATATTAAGACGTAAAAATGATAATCCTACCCTCATTTCGTCAGACACATTTAAAGAGTTCTTTTTTAATTTTTATATTTGTTAATGCTGAAAATCCGAATTCACGTAAATAAGATGCAGAAAATTATAAGAATATTTTAAAAGCTTTTTCTTTGGTTATTATGTGACTATCGCCTTAATTTTAATCCAAAATGAATTACCATAAAATCCGACTTAAAGCGCGCACAGGCGCATAATATGCACCCATGCTTTCAAGCTGTATTTCTTAATTTTTAGGTATATTCGCCGTATAACTCGCATCCCCTTTTATACAAGAGAACCAAAAGAGTGCGTGTATAATGTTCGTGTTTAAATCATTTATTCGAGTTTGATTAATTGATTGATTTAATATTGACGTCGCACTGTTCAGCTACACGAGGGCTTTTGGCGACGGACCACGTAATTTTGAACCATGGTCAAGTGACGTGGACGACACCTGAGCTGGTACCCCCTCTCCTAACTACCATACCACACCAACGGGAGGGCATTTCAGCTCTCGACAGATTTAACGTGCATCGCTGCCCTACACGGCGGGTCTTTAGTGGTACTGGGCTCGAACTCGTGACAAGGCAAGCTACGGTCCGATACCTATACCACTCGGCTACCGCGGCCACTATTTATTCGAGTTAGTATTCCAGGATTTTGAAAGAATAGTATACTACAGTGGCGCACACAAGGGGGTGTCCGGACCTACCCCCCCAAAGCCCTTGATTTTTTTTCCGATTGACTATAATTCTAAGTACATAGTGCGTAAAATTTAATTAAATATTTGTTATAAATGATTCATTTTCTTAATTAATGCTAATTATTTATTCAATCATTAATTTTTTACTCTTTTTTTTTGTTCCCGAAAATCGACAAAACCAAAAGGAGCATGATACAGGAATGGTGGACTTCCGAGACATCCTGGACCCCCCCTCCCTTGAAAAAAATTCCTGTGTACGCTACTATAGAATTAGAACTCTTTCACTTCACAAGGTATGTCATTTCTTTAAAATATATCGTATTTCGATCTATGTAGAAGTTTAATTTATATCCTATATACGCTTATCTTTCTTTTATTTTTGAAGTTATTTTTATACCCGGCGTATAACGTGCACCCGTAAATTTCGATCTCCCTTTTGTGTTAAAAGTGTGCGTTATACGCCGAGTTTTACGGCAATTAACTCTTCCGAATGTTTTGGAATTAAATCTTGATTATTACAAAAGGAAATTAGTTCTTCCACTTCATTCAAATTTAATTCACATACAGATGCTTCCGCACTCAAATGGATCACGACCCCAATTAAATTTTGTTACCTGAATTCGGGAAATAAGGAATAACTCTTCTCTATATAGTGTTGTCAAATGGTCAACACAATTCGATGAATAGTTTATTTCAACAAAACGGCCAAATTATTTTGTTTCGGATTTTTATTTCAGAGTATAATTAATAATTTCAAAACAATTGGCGCTACATTTCAAGAATTTGGAGGCACACAAAAGTGCCATGGGACAGTGGTTAAGAATCACTGCTTTAGTATTATGTGAAAGTTTAAAAAAATGGTGTATCAGCTCAAGTACTGTCCTCGCCACTTGACCAAAGTACAAAATTATGAAGCCGCCCATCCTGTATAGTGAATAGTGACGTCGATTCCAGTGCGGTAGGGCCTAGGTTCGAATTTCGGAAGAGGTATGGAGGCTTGTAAATGTATAGTGCCACACCTCACCTTTTATTCCATTGTCAAATGGCAGCGACACCTGAGCTGGTACTTCACTCTCAAAACTTCCATATTACCCCAACGTAAGGAATTTGAATCTCAACAAATTTAACGTATGTATTAAACTCTACACGAAGAGTCTTAATGTGTGGCATCAAGACTCAAACTCAAGATTTTATAGAAAGAGTTAAACGCGAAGGATTATTATATTAGTACAGAGAACACATTTGTTAGCGACGCTGACTGCTTTTTGCCGTAGGGCCTGGGGCCAAATCGTACTGTCACCTGCATGGCGCTCAAAGCTACGGCTAACGACATGCGTACAACTGGCCCCTTGCCTTAGTGAATTTCGTGGGCATTGATCTGATGTTACTGTCGATCCAGTGGTATAGATAACAATAACAATGCAAAATTATAAGGTCCATCTCCAGTAGTTCTTGCTTAGCTTTAAACTACGACGTTAACCAGTTCAGGACCAGGCGAATTTTCCTATTAAGCCTAACTCCATTTAAAAAAATTCACATAAAATCATTACTGTAATACAATACACCAAAATTTATAGATTATAATCCTTTCAAATTTCAAATTCAGATCACACCGGTGGGATTACAGGACTTAGAACGAGGAAAACGCTATCTCACCTGTGATACCGTGTTTCCTGAAGTGATCATATGAATGCAATCATGGTCCTGAAGGGGTTAGTCAAAAATGAAACCTGAATCGTTTAATTTTTTTATTCCCTTTAATAATAGATGTTTCTTAGTTGCAGTGACCTTTTGATCATCCGATAAAGATATTCGCCTTTCGTTACAAAACTGAGTTGATTGATTCTCTTCATTTCAGTTCATTCCGAAAGTTCAAATATGTTGATAAATAAAGCTTAATACTTAGAATTGCATCACGGAACAGGAAAAGGTACCTCGAATTCATCACTGTCAACCGTTTTACAACAGGATCTTCTCGAACCAACCATAGAACCTGTTCTCAACCAACGTTTCGAGTTTCACAAATTAACTATTGATTTATGCAAGTTCAAGAGACTGAACATCGGAAACCACACTGCGAAACACTTGTTGAACGCTGATTGCTTATTTGCATGGTTATTTGTGTGTTTGTGTTTATATCAATCACGAGTGACCCAGATCTAACATTAGCTTATCCCTGGAGCTGTTTTATAACTCTCGTTGACGATTCTGTTTTTCTGGTTCGTGTCAATTAAAACACTGTCCGATACAAAATGTCATTCTAAATTTGGGTGATGACGATACAAAGTTTCGTATCCAACTGGCAAAAAAAAAAAAAAAAAAAAACTACACTTTCCTGGAGGCATGTCGTAATTTCGAGAAATACATGTGTCATCGGTTATGGTTATGAAAACAATGATTGAGATATTTTAGACATGTATGTAATTAGATAAGATCTGCTTTATCAATTATTCAACATAATATCGTATATGAATAGCAAATAACCAAATTATGTATAAGAGCGTTATTGAATAACATTACTTGAAGAGTTCTGTAGCGTAATTGAGCATCAAATCTGCAACTTTCGAAATTGATTTCTTTGGACACAGTACTTTCTATTATTTGGAATGAATGAAAAAAGGAAATCCTGGATAGCAAGTTATACGTACGAAATTAAAAGACCAGATAAAATATTTAAAAAAAAATATCTTACTGAATTTACTATTAATTGAAGTAAAATAAAACAAATCGGTTTTTTTTGCACTTTCTCTTTTTCAATTCCTACTATTAATTCACAATCTCCTTATATATATATATATATATATATATATATACACTGGTGTGCAAAAATTAAGGACGAGAGACTTTTTTCAATATAACTTTGTACAAAAGCTTTCCAAATCAACACATTTAATACCGTAAGATCCCCAATACGTAAGGACAAGTGTAATGTAAGCAACACTTACTAAAAGAGAAATCAGAGGGATAAAAAGAAGCTTAAATGAAAAAGTAGCATGGAGCGCAATGCGACTGAAGGCCGAAACATCCCTGTGATGGGTGTCCAGCAAGAAACATCCGGTCTTTAGTAGGGGATATGATCTCCCCTGACTGCTAGGCAGGTTTCACAGCGTCTGCCCATTCTGAGAATGAGGGTGTCAATGAGTTGTTGAGGCATTGCTGTCCATTCGTCTTGCAGCGCCAATCGAAGCTTCCGAATCGTTACTGGTGGTAAGGTACGAGCTGCCAAGCGTCTGCCTAGAAAATCCCATACATGCTCGATGGGATTGAGATCCGGAGATCGTGCCGGCCAATCCATACGTTCAATATCCTCACTCTCTAAGAGCTGTTCGGCAGCTACTGTGCGATGACATGGTGCATTGTCGTCCATGAAAAGGAACTGCAGACCCATAGCACCTCTAAAAAGACGCACATATGGAAGAAGAATCTCGTTACAATAACGGGTCCCGTTGACTGAACCTGCGTCGAAGATGTGAAGGTCCGTACGACTACCAAGCATGATGCCTCCCCAAACGAGAACACCGCGACCTCCATACCTGTCCCTTTCAATGATGTTCGAGGGATGATTGCGGCTTCCCCGCTCTCTCCAGATGAGTATGCGATGAGAATCGCTACTCAAACTGAATCTGCTCTCATCTGTAAAGAGTAGTACTCGTCCCCATTCATTGTCTCTCCAATTCCGGTGTTCCCGGCACCACAGAGAACGCCTTCTCCGATGGGCAGGCGTTAAAGGTACACACCGTACAGGGCGTCGTGCAAACAGACCACCACCGTGCAGTCTTCTGGCCACGGTAAAACGCGATATCGGTCGTCCAGTCGCCTGTGTCGTGTGTCTAGCGATTTCTCCCGCTGTCTGCCGCCTGTTTCTTCTGGCCTGTAAGACAATTGACCGGTCATCTGCGGGTGTGGTTCCTCGTGGACGACCACTCCTGAACCCCCGGATAGCTGTTCCTGTAGTTTGAAATTGTCTCCAAAGTCGTGAAACGATGCTGTGAGCAATTCCGAACTCTGCAGCCACACTTGTCACAACGCGGCCTTCCTCCAACTTCCCAATGATTCGACCTCGGGTAAAAGCATCCAGATGTCGTCTAACAGATTTATTATTCGCCATTTCTCGCTGAGGCAGCAACTCGGTGTGATTTTAACTGCTATACGGCGGGCAATCTCTTTGCCAGAAATACTGATCTTACACCGACAACATGTTTTATACTACTCAGACACTCCCCCATTACGTCTACCTGCATATCTGCGCATGTGCTACTTTACATCACCTTACTTAATCTCCTGATTGGCCTTTCTGCCGCTCTGCCTCTTCGTTCAGCTGATATGCTAATTTTTCGACTTCGTCCTTAAATTTTGCACACCAGTGTATATTATATGCCGCAGAGAAAAGGCTGATGTCTCTAAAATGATGTCTCTCTTCAGTGTCATTTCCATGATGAAAGTAAGTGATTTTATAAAACCCTGAACTGTTTTAGTGAAATGATGGAATGAACTAGTCAGGATTTGTATTGGTAAAATGCTGTCCAAGGGGGGTGGGTCAAGTCCTTGTACTTCCTAGCCATACAGGTAGTACTATCGATCCCCTAAAAATATCAACCCCATATCTTTTAAAAAAATGGCACCATAGAATTAACATAGGGATTGATATTTTAGTGTGTAAGCAACCGAGAGAAAAGATGTTACACACAAAAAATACCAGCCTAATTTTCTAATTATTTGTTAATTAGTTTCGAATAAATAATTTGTGTTTTATTGACTATTGTTGTATTACTTACTTCTACGTTTAATAATGCACCATATTTAATAAATAAACACTTTTAAACTCTTGACAAAATTAGTTCATCCTTTCACTGACACATGTCAAGGATTTGTTCAAATCTCTTACTTTTATCACGGAAATGACCTTGAAGAGAGAGACATCATTTTAACATCTACCATCAATTGATCATTTCTCTTAGGGATTTGATGAAATTCCTAATTCCATCATTTTCTTGCGACATTTATATATATCTTGTTTAAATTTTCAATCGTTAATAAAATATATATATATACTTTTTATTCATCCATTCAAATTCAAATACATTTTTTTTAACTTGCAATGGATGACACTTGTTCACACAGTTTTTTCAAATACATCATGGACAAAAAAATTAGCGCACCAAGAAATAATTGCGGGATCGTAACGAAACTTGGCATCAAGGTACATGTCGGGGAGACATGCAAATGATTAGAAAGGCAGCGTGATTGCGCATTGCGTATAGCCGGTAGAGGGCATTTAACGTCGTCCTCCGTGGAGTATAAAACAGGTAACCAAAGCTTGTTTGAGTGTGCTGAATAGTTTACAAAGAAAGAGCTGAGGTAGACATGCCATTACGCCGTTTTCGAAGGCAATATGAGCAGCTGTCGCAGTTTGAGAGGGGGAGAATCATCGGCATGATGGAAGCTGGATGGTCGGTTAGGCGAATAGCTCGTCCATTAGGTCACTCTGATTGTGTTGTGAGGAGGTGTTGGGACCAGTGGATCCGAGGGATGTCATTTACACAAAGACCAGACTCAGGGCGCCCTTGACAGACAAATCGTCGAGAAGATCGCCACATCGTAAGAAATGCACGTGAACAGCCAACTGCTTCATTGGCCGCCCTCCAGGCACAGGTAGCACCTTCACTAGGGGCCCCTGTGTCTTTTCGAACCATACGAAGGTGCCTGGATGAAGGACATTTGGGATCGCGGTGCCCATTACGTGTGCTGCCCTTGACGCCCACGCATCAACGCCTCCGTTTGGAGTGGTGTCGCGCACGAGGAAACTGGACTGCAGCGGAATGGACCCAAGTCATCTTTAACGTAGAATCCAGATTCAATCTCAGCAGTGAAGACAATCGTGTTCGTGTGTGAACACCCCGTGGTGAACGCCTCAATCCTGCCTTTTCCTTAAAGCGACAAACCGCTCCCACAGCTGATGAGATGGTATGGGGTGTCATTGTTCACAATACACGGTCACCCCTAGTATTGATCCGTGGCACCATGACAGCCCAACGATATATCCATGACATCCTGCAACCACATGTGTTCCCACTCATGCAAAGGTTCCCAGAATCCATTTTTCAACAAGGAAATGCTCAGCCTCACACGGCAAGGGTTTCACAAGACCGTCTTGGTACTGTTACTACCCTTCCTTGGCCTGCCCAATCCCCAGATTTGTCTCTAATCGAGCATATCTGGAATCATTTGGAATGGCAAGTAGGGCATCCCACGAGTTTGAACGAACTAGAGGCAAGGTTACAGCAAACATGGAACGAAATGTCTCAAGACATCATACAGATCTTGTGTACCTCAATGCCCGATCGTATCGCATGGTGCATTCGCGCTAGAGGGGGTTCAACAGGGTTATAAATTCTCCGTTCTTTTGCCTTTTTCTCTCAAATATAAATTATTTTTCTTTGATTTTGTAATCATTTACTTATATCAAAGTAGTCATTACGTATGTCAAATTTCGTTTCATTTTGACGTCTTTTTCTTGGTGCGCTAATTTTTTTGTCCCCATGAGTGTATTAATTCATTAGTTGAACTTAACTAATGAATAAATAGTAACAAACAAAAATAATTGTCTAACACCCTATATAAAAGTGAAATTCGCTGATTGTGTCCCTGTAGCGCAGTGCATAGCGCGTTGGACTTCTCATCTGGTCGTGGGTTCAAATCCTACCTGGGATGGGCTAATTTCTGAGAACCTCATTTATGATTGAATAAATAGTAACAAAAACAAAAATAACAGTCCAAAACACCTTATATAGAAAGGAAAACGGAAAATTGTTTTCTATGTCAAACTTAATAGTGTGATTCTGTCATATGTACTTACAAATTTATATTAATTGTAATTATTTAATAAAAATTAAAATAAAACTTTTCTTTGTTGACCTAAATAGGAATTGACTTAATTTTTTTGTATTACTTGTTCCGAATGGTTTTGCGTAGATTTCGTAGGTTTATTTTTTCCCCGTAGAGCTACAATCTTGTTATTCAAAATAAGGATTTGATTTTAATTACGTACTATTAATTGGGCTGTTGATGATAGGCTTTGTAATTCTGAACCTCGTTCAAATGACAAGGACATGAATAGGTACCCCATTCTCCCCACAACATCTATGTGAGGACTTGTAGCATTGACAGATTTAGTATACATCTGCCCTTCTACTAGGTGGGTCTTCAGTATGACTATATTTTGAGTCCACGATTCTCGACAATGCCGGCCGCGACCATGACCACTCGGGTTCCGTAGCCACATTCAGAGGAATAAAAAAAAGCTTTGATATGTTCGTGTTACCATCCATTTCAGTATGAGTGTTTTAATGATATTATTTATAGCTTAGTCTCATAAATTATATTTATTCATTTACTATTTCACTATTTGTTTACTTTCAAATTTATTAATTTCAATTTTTCAGTTATTGAAAGAAAGATCCTCTTACATTTTAACATTTCCAACATGATAAATTTTAGTGGCATCGCAGGAGAGACGCCTTTCAAATATTAGTCAAAGAACACTCTCCAATAACCTCTGGGTGGTGTGGTTGGTTTGTCGCTGGCCTTTTGCACCTAAGGTTGCAGGTCCGACCCGGGCCCAAGTCGGTGGATTTTCACGATGCAGAAAATCGACAGCGGCCATGTCTTATGATTATAAGACACCACCCAGAGGTTATTGGAGAGTGTTCTTTGACTACCATTTGAGAGGCGTCTGACAAGGATAATTTTATTTTTAAAATTTTAATATACTAACGAATGTGTGGCGCAGTATAGCCAAACTTGGCTCTTGCGCCAAAAAGAAATCTACAATCAATCAATAAACTGACAAGGATGAGGATCTGAGAGGCGTCTTGAGAGGCATTACATGTCGTATGATTTTACGATATGTAAAAGATTTCAAGCCACCCTGAGTGGGCTCGGGTTTGAATCCTGAGTAAGGCATGGATGTATTTTCTTCGGGAAAAGAAGTCGGAATTTCGCCTGTAATGGATTCCTGTCTCAAATGGAAAGCAGCTCAACCCTTCTGTTATATGCTGGGATCATCATTTGTAATAAATGTCTATATTATTCTGTTTGTATTGTAGTGAATTATGGTCCCCTGTGTGGGTGGAGCGTACCAGACCCACGTGGGGTCTCTCTCGAAGAAAACCATATGTAGCAGATCCTGCCTGTGTGTTAATCTGGAGCCAGGCTTCAGCGCGTCTGGGTGCTTTTGGTTTTATCTCGGATATTTTCTGTTTAAAATCTTGATCTTGGCTTCGTCGTTTTAGGAGTGCCGTTGTTTACTAGAATATTTTCCGTCTAATAGTTTAACTTGATGATTTAAATTTAGTAAGATTATTAAGTGTCTGTTTTATTTAAGTTTGTTGTATTATCAATAAATTCAGGAAAAGACAAACATGAATTCCAGTATTACTTGAAGAACAACACCCACACACACAATATCAGTATCTATTATCCCATTTAATTTTTGTATTGTATGTATGTTTCTATTCTTCCACTTGTATTTCATATGTTTCCCAGGATAAAAACACACGGCAACAACAAAAGATCCCCCAGAGCAGTGCTCCGCAACCTTTTTATCGCTGGGGACCGGTCAACGTTTGATAATTTTACCGCGGCCCACTGAGGGTGGGACACGTTGATTGTTTATAGTTTAGATTGTTTTGATTTAGCAACTTTAATTTATTTACATTTAAATATGCCTTCAGAATAAAATACAGAAACACCAAAATGAATAAGTGATTTCCGTGGAAAGTTGCACAAATCCGAGAGAGAACTGCACCACTTTAAATAAAATGGCAATAGTTTAATGTTCTTTAGGCGGTCCGGCACCATTTGATCCACGGACCGGTCCGTGGACCGGGGGTTGCGGATCACTGCCCTAGAGTGTGTTTGGCTTGGGTGCTCTCGGCAAAATTAAATCTTAGTACAGGTCCGCATCGTCAGAGCCCTTTGGAGGAGGAAATTGGGCGTCAAGATGACTTGCGGTCACTGGTATCGCTTATATCGGGGGTGGCGAACCTTTATGTGGATCAACGTGCCATTTTTTCCAAAGTGTTTAAAGAGGTATAGACGTTCCGTCAAAGAATTTTGACTTGTGATTAGTGGAAAAATAATAAAACTTAATACTAACAAAACTTAAAATTCGTTATTTACTACGAAAAAATCTTTTTGCATTGTAGAGTTGTAAATGTTTTAGTTATACGTGTAATTTAAATTAAAGTAACATAAATGTGACTTCTGCTTTTGGATTGATTCTGTGATAGGATGATAAATAACTTATATTAAGATTGTAAGATGTTGCTTTTAGTAGAATGCATGCTGAATTGGAGTCATCTGCTAAATGGTTTCTAAACAATTAATTATTTTTGCTGTGATTCACTTTTTTCACAAGAGGATTTGTAATTTGATTCAAAATGCCGATTTAAAGACGATGTTCTGCATACCACTGTACCAGAACATAAAACACACACCGCTTTGTGTCGCCTTTACTAATCATGCCATATTTCTAGATTCGCCGTTTGAAATTTCCTGTTACACGTACTATCTTGCACTTTTTGTTCTTTTGCTGAACTAGCCATGTTAAATAACAGTTAAAAATCGTAAATTTAACACAAATAAACTTTAAAATACAGTTGTGTCAATGAAATTGACTATGCTATGCGTAGGCAGACTTTACATCATAAGCATTTGTAGTCTATGACGTAACTAAGGGAAGACAATAGCAAATGAGTGTAGCCACCACCGCCCCGCGATCGATTACTCGCGTTTGTTCGTAATACTTCATAGTGAACTTTGTTATTTTAAAAAACAATGCAAACCAATTTGATCTCTGGCGTGCCCAAAATATTGTGTCGTGTGCCACTGGTTCGCCAACCCTGGACTATAAGGTGCCGCGCTAAAAAAAAGTGACACCAGCTACTGGGGAATGTATTAAGTCTGCAAAGGTTTAAATACCGATGCGCAGGCCTATTAGAAAAAGAAGTAAAGCCCTAACAGAATTTCATGTGGCCGCGGTAGCCGAGTGGTATAGGTATCGGACCGTGGCTTGCCTTGTCACGAGTTCGAGCCGAGTACCACTAAAGACCCGCCGTGTAGGGCAGCGATGCACGTTAAATCTGTCGAGAGCTGAAATGTCCTCCCATTGGTGTGGTGTGGTGGTTAGGAGAGGTGGTGCCAGCTCAGGTGTCGTCCACGTCACTTGACCATAGTTCAAAATTACCGCCGTCGCCAAAAGCCCTCGTGTAGCTGAACAGTGCGACGTTAATATTCAATCAATCAATCAATCACACAATTTCATGAGCCGTCATGTAAACACACTGTCGAGAGATTTTACAATGTAGAAAAAAGCAGTTCCTTCTTCGACCAGCTCTTAATCGTTATTTATTCCAGGTTATTTATTCCTAAAATTTACATTTTTGACCAGACTCAAGTCCATAGATTTTCTCCAGTTGAAGAATTTTTTTTTTCGAAAAAAAATACAGTGGGTGATCGGTTAACGAACATAATCCGTTCCAAGACTATGTTCGCTATCCGAATTGTTCGTTAACCGATCATCGATTCAACATAGACTTCTATGTGAAATCGATTAATTCGTTCTGGAGACCCTAAAAATTAAATTTAAAAAAAATGTATAATTTCTTAGTAAGTTTTTTTAAAAAATAATACATACATATATATAGTCTTGCATATTAATCAGTCCTTTTCATTTTTTGCTTATGGGGCGTTGAGGAACATGTCCAATGTCGATTGCTTTTCTCTCTTTTTCAGGATTTTCCAGAAGTAATTAATAGCATTGTTGTTGTACCCTACTGACATCAGCTTGGTTTGGGTGCTATTCTAAGATCATTTCTGTGAGAGCCTCCCACTTTTTCAAAATATCTTCAATGGCAGATGTCGGAATTGGTCCTCTTTCGTCTTCCTCTTGTGCAGAAGGAGATACATTTCGCTGTGTTTTTTAGAGTTCTTCATTCAAAATTTCTTGGAGTTCTTCTGTCGTCAGTTCATCTTCATGTCCCATTATGAGCTCTTCTATGTTCTATGTTATATCTTCTATTATTCCTCGTTCACCTCCAATTCCAGATCTCTAGCAGTTGTCAAAATTTCATCCATAATTTCAGGGGTGTATCCCTGATCACCTCCGAATATGTGTTCGTTGTCCAAACACAAAAAATCTTTCTTAAAAATGTTCGTTATCCGAACACAAAAATCTTTCGTGAAAGTGTTCGTTAACCGATCACCCACTGTATTTGTTTTCTTTGATGGTTTCTTGCATAATCCGCTTCCCCATTTGTCCGCATCCAGATATTTGAACTCTGATTAAACTCGTTAAAAATTACGAAGATATAATCACATTGTAAGATTTGCTTTGGTATGTGCATGTTAAGGATGTTCCAAAATTTTGGAAAGTTCTAAAAGTTAAGTACCGTGAAATTCGGCGTATAAAGTGCACTCTTCACACAAAAAAGGGAATCGAAATATTTACGAGTGCGCGTAATACTCCGGGTATAAAAATGATAGCTTCAAAAAAGAAAAAAAGATGAGCACAAGAAAAATTAAACTTCTACATAGATCTGAATTCTATTTGAAAGAAATGACATACCTAATGAAGTTAAAGGGTTTTGATTCTAATAGTATACTGTTTTTCTCAAAACCCTGGGATAATAACTCGAGGAAATGACTTAAAAACATACGAGCATTGTATACGCACATTTCTGGTTCCTTTGTAAAAAAGGGCGCGCGTTATACAGCTAATGTCCCCCCCCCCTCCCAAAAAAATTAAATAGTTTACAAAACTGCTTGTTATGCTATTGCACCTACTGAGAAAAAAAACTTTCGCGATATTTTATATTTTTAAAGAAAATAAACACCCGATTTATTATAAAATATAAGTTAAAATATTTAAATTACATAAGAATTTCTTAAATATCTCTACATTTGATTGCGATACATGTCATATTTTCTTCGTACTTAAAAAAAAATGCTTTGGATATGCTTAACAAAACCAAGATGCTGCGGTAATTACGCAGCCTCTGCATCAGCTAATGCTATCAAAGCACTTAATTATGACAAATGCTCTTCTTTAGGAAGTCGTAGGCAAGACAATTTTTGTCGTTTCTTTGCTTAGTTATACAGAGATGTAGGGCAGTTTCTTCTTAGAAAACCCTCCTACACGAATTCAACGAGCAGGAATTTGAATTATGGAAAAACACAGACTGGCGATACCGGAAAAGCAATTTTTCGAAGATTACAGAGCAGCAAAACCTTCTCATATAACGTTTTTCTTACGTTTGCAGATTGCAAACACACAAAAAAATTTAAGAAAATAATAATAATAATAAAAAATAATTAACCAAAATATTTGGTTTCAGCAGAATCTACTTTAGATGACTTTAACCTCTTTGCGCTCAAAGTAATCGTTGTGATCTATCGAAATCCAGTGTATTATAAATACAGCAAGTTTAAGTATTTTCATATATTTTTCAGATTCAACTTTTATTAATGTTTTACTAATTATTTTAATTTTATTCATACTGTTTTCTCGTATTTGTCATTTTTTTAATGTTTTAATTTGATTATTTATTATCAATCCTAGACGTCTGAATAATTTCCCTCTCTATGTTTTGTAAACACTGATCCTCCTACCGAAGAAACGTGGCCGCGGTAGCCGAGTGGTACAGATATCGGATCTTGGCTGGCTTTGTCACGAATTCGAGCCCAGTACCACTAAAGATCCTCCGTGTAGGGCAGCGATGCACGCTAAATCTATCGAGAGCTGAAACGTCCTCCTTTTGTATGGTGTGGTAGTTAGGAGAGGAGGGTGCCATCTCAAGTGTCGTCCACGTCACTTGACCATGGTTCAAAATTACGTAGTCCGTTGCGAAAAGCTCTCGTGTAGCTGAATAGTGCAGCGCACACTAGGTAATTTTCCCAATTTAACGCTCGGAAATTATTTTATGGCTTTAAAGTCTTCATAATGATCTAAAATCATAGTAATTAATGTAAGTTGGGTATTCTTTTCTGTTTTTTACTAACAAATAAGGTTAATAGGGTCTAAACTAATTTATGTTAAGTTTGAATTTGATCAAGAATAAATTATTGCTAAGTGGAACTAGTTTTTGAACAAATATCTAATTATATTAACGGAAGCAGGAATTTACACGTGGGAGAATATATACAAGAAATAGTGTGACCAGTTAAAAAAAATAAAATTTAATAATTGTTAAAGATTAAGCAAATGCAATCAAACATAACATTATACAAAACAATAAAGGATAATAGGTAGTGATTAAAAGGACTCGGCACCCATTGAGCAATTTTTTTATTTATGTATTTAAAAATTACATTTTTTTAGCATTTCATATAATGTTTATTCAAGAAAATGATACGAGATAAAATTTTTCACATATTACTCACACAATTTTACAAATTTAATTCCTTTTAAGAAATTTCGAAATTTTTAAAATTCTACTCTTTTTGTGCTAATTAATTTTTTGATGTGAAATTTTTGTAATATTTCCGAGGATGTTTTAAACACCTTTAGAGATCGATTTTACAATACTTTAATTAGTTTTGGAGGGAAAAAATAATGAAATGTTGATATATATATATACATGCTAAAATTCAACCCAAAGCCTAATATTTTCCACATTTAATTTTTTTAAAAAAGGAAGTATTCAATTTACAGTAAAATTGATCCCTAATTTTGTTACATGCATCACATAATAGACACAGGGGAAAAAATGGAAGTGATTGGTAAATAATTGTGGAAGAATGCGAAAAACACAAACTGAGAAAAACCATTTTAAAGTTCATAATTCTGAAAAAAATAATTATTATATGCTTAAATAAATATAAAATACCACACTAAGACATTGACTATATATTTTCCTTAAAAATAATAAAATATAACATATACTCCCCCGACAACCACGCATCATTCAACTAGAAGTGCTTTTCATTTCTATGGCTTTGATTCATTGATTGAATATTAACGTCGCACTGTTCAGCTACACGAGGGCTTTTGGCGACGGACCACGTAATTTTGAACCATGGTCAAGTGACGTGGACGACACCTGAGCTGGCACCCCCCTCTCCTAACTACCACACCACACCAACGGGAGGACGTTTCAGCTCTCGACAGATTTAACGTGCATCGCTGCCCTACACGGCGGGTCTTTAGTGGTACTGGGCTCGAACCTGTGACAAAGCAAGCCACAGTCCGATACCTATACCACTCGGCTACCGCGGCCACTTCATTTCTATGGCACCTCATCCACATTTTCCCTCTACAAACGAGCAGAAATTTTTAACAATTTTTCGAAATTTTAATTGCTGCTGGTCCTCATATTTATCAAAGTCCGTTGTACTCTTAACTAAACTCCAAACAGCATCAATTTTGCGCTTGGGATCTTGCTTTTCATTCCACACATTGAATAAAGCTCGACGAGTAATACCATCGGCCAACGCAGAAAAAAAAATCATAACTTAGGGAGTAGTAAGTAGTAGCAGCTATATATATATATATATATATATATATATATATTTATATATATATATTTTGGTATTAAATTAAAGGTCTATATCTACTCTATGTGACGTTAGTGTTACTGTGATCAATCCGTGTCAAACCCAAAAAAAAGTTCTACTCCAATAAACACAAAAACCCGACATATGTTAGTAGGAGTTACATGCTGTGCTAAATGTTATGTTTTTACAATTTTTAATCAAACTTCAACCTAATTTGAAAGTCAAATCAAGAAATTACTTACCTATGGCATGTATTTAAAAAAAGCTCGGTTAAATCTGCAAAATCTTTTTCAGACGAAACGAGTGAACTTACTAGAAAATGACGCTTGCAAGTGTTTCTTACAGCAAAAAGAAACCCGATCTAAACCGCTGATTGTAGAATATTTCCATTCTCGTACTGACGAAAACTGTTTACCACATGGCTGGGGAACCTATGAGGACCGTAAATAGTGAGTTGTTTTTTTATTTCGCGCAATTTCATTTTTGGACTTTCCTAGTGCTAGATTGGGAAAACTGCCCACAGTATGACGTTAATATTCACTCACTCACTCACCCAAATGAAGAAACAGTGAGTGAATGTTTGTTAACGTCAAATTCTAAAGCAACACGAGGGCTATTGTCGACGGAGCTCGTAAATCTGAACCTCGAACATTGTACTAGAACAACAGTGGATATCTACATAAGCCAGTAACAGCCTCCGGACAGTATTGATCATTTTTGTCTAGTGGTCATGTTACTTGGCTACGAATCCCAAGGTCGCGGGTTCTATCCTTCGGATACGCCCATCCACAATAACATACAATTCTATTACAGGTGATATGTATTATCTTACATTGCTCTTGATTTATAGTCCATTCAAACTGTATACTTCTTTATAAATCCTTCTGTATAACTCTGACTCACTTTCACGGCGTGATGGTTTATTAGAATTTAAAATGTCACTAGACTTCATACCCTGGTTTCGTAGTGAGGCCGCGGTAACCTAGTGGTCAAGGTATCGGATCGTACCTGGTTTGTCACGAGTTCGAATCCAGTACCACTAAAGACCCACCGTGTAGGGGAGTGATGCGTTAAATCTGTCGAGAGCGGAAATGTCTTTCCGTTGGTATGGTAGTTAGGAGAGGGGGTTCCAGCTCAGGTGTCGTTCACGTTACTTGACCATGGTTCAAATTTACGAGGTCCGTCGCCAAATGTCTTCGTGTAGCTGAACAGTGCGATGTTAATATTCACTCACTCACTGGCTTCGTAGCTTTTTTTCTTTGATCAATGGGCAGTAGCGCACACAGGAATTTATTAAGGGGGGTTCCGGGGTCGGAAGTTCACCATTCTTGTATCATGCTCCTTTTGATTTTGTCGATTTTCGGGAACAAAACACAGTAAAAAACTAATTTTTGAATAAATAATTAGCATTAATTAATAAAAATCATTAATAATAAGGAATTAATTAAATTTTACGCACTATATACTTAGAATTATAATCACTCGGGAAAAAATCAAGAGCTTTGGGGGGGGTCCGGACTCCCCTTGTGTGCGCCACTGCCAATAGGCTATCACGGCTTGTCGAAGTTTATAGAGTAAGATACCAATTCAACGTCAGAATTTAACCATGATTGAGAATTGAATTATTGGTTCAGCCTCAATAGCTCTCATAAAGCGACACTAATCCAAACAAAGTGTCACCCTTAATCATGACTTAGGACTTTAAGATCCATATGCAAAAATACATTGCATAGCACTTATAATCCATTAATTTAGATCGAAGTCGGAATTAATTTTTAATTCGCAGCTAGATGCGAATGACTCGAGAGAGTTGTGACCTCTGATGTCCGAGCGTAACAGCTGACATGATGCAACGTCGTTTTTTTGTTGCGCGTCGGTGATTGTCTCGAAATAGAACGCGGTCAGCTCTGGGGAAGGTAAACAAGTATTTTGGAGGTCAGCACAGGGAAGAAGAGAGAGAAATCTCGCCTTTCCCTCGCTGATAAGAGATTTTCCCCACTCATCTATCAGCCATCGGAGGAATTTCATTTTCGATCTCTTTTTTTAGGAGGTTTATTTATCTCCAGTTCGATGATTTGACGTTTGCTTTTCTTTCCTTTCATGGCTGGTTTGAAAAATGAGATTTTCTACACAAAAGGCCATTCAAAGACTGCAGAAAATAAATTTCCTTGAGCGTTACAATTTTCTTCTACAAACAAAATTTCACTTCATGGCAGTAAAAATAAAAAAAGGCTTCAAAAAGTATTGATTTTTGATATTGTTTTGTGTTGTTGTCGTGAGTTTTTTTTTATACTGGGATACATGCAAAATACGAGTAGAACAGAAGCATACAATACAAACAGAAGACTATAGGCATGTCGCCCCTCCGGTATAGTGGTTAGCGACGCTGACTGCTGTACCGTAGGACGTGGGATCGAATAACGGAGAAAACGAGGATGTTTTTGTAAATGTATAGCGCCTTCGTGGCACTGAACTACCATAAGTAGTTATCAAGCCGCAAGTCCTCTCGTGAGGTTGGTAAAAGGGGATGAGAGGTGGGAAGCCTCTGACCACCCCAGGTGTCCTCCCTCAAAATTGAACAACTGGTGGTTAATCTCTATATTTGAAGATTATACCATATGAAAATTTTGAGGCTCAATTATATTTAATGAGAACATTACGATATTTTTGATATACCAAATTGGCTTTGAAAATAATATTTCGGAAGGGGAAAAGGAACATTTTTTTGAGTATTTTTTTATGTATAAACATTCACAAAGGAGATCTCGGTCTATATCGTTTTTAAAAAAAAATATCAGAAAAACACATATATTGAATTTTATTAAATTGAGTTTTACAAAAAGCAGAAGAAATGCAATATATATACCCTATTGACACCAAAAATACCTTTTCAAAGGTTTTTCTCTTCCAGATTCTAATGAGAGTAAGTGTTTATTAACATCTCTCTCACACTATAAAGCAACGCGAGGGCTATTGGTCTCGTAATTTTGAACCATGGTCTAGTGACGAGGACGACACCTGACTGTCACTTCCTTTCCTAATTACCACAGCACACCAAAGGGAGAACATTGAGCCTCAATAGATTCAATACGCATTAAGCCCCTTTACACGGTGTGTCTGAGAGTAGCAATGAGGCTAGAACCCATGATATGCCAGCCATGAGTTCGTGACCATGACCACTAGGATACCGTGGCTGAAAAGAAAAATAATATGAAGAAGTCCCTGAATTGCGGGGAGCCGAGGATTTAGGGGGGGGGACGAATATTCTTTGTTACATCCGTACTCCCGATTAGGTGTGATTGTAAAGATAATTTGAAGTGCCGTTTTTATCGTTTGACCGTAAGACATAACTATGAGAAATCTATCACTGGTAATTCTTATTTCCTTTAAATTCACTGTTAATAACCAATCGATCATTCGGAACCTTAAGAATCCTTAATATGTTCAATCGTAAATCTCTAAAACGAGATAAATTTAATCTCCCTCGGCAATAAAATAACTTTTTTTTTGTAAAACATTTATTATTTGATTGATTTTCCATTTCAATACATTAGTTTTTTAAAAGACATTATTTAAAGGGGGAAACCACATTTAAAACAGCATACAAATTTTAAAAGAACAAATTTTCCCTTCCAATACGTGCTAAGATCACGAAAAATATTTTAGCATTTGCGAAACTGATCAATAGATGGCAGCACCACATAAAATCAATCTGAAATTATAGATATTTCAGTTTTCTCATCACTCGTAATTTTTTTCACGTGTGATGGAAGAAAATGCTTACTACACACTTTCAAATGTATTTTCGTGTGTCAGAAAATTGGCTATAACTTTCTCTTTCGCGTGTGCAGTGCAGTTCTTTTTTCTTTATAATCGGGAAGAAAAAAACTCGATAAGATTGGCGTCAGTCCGATCCATTGTTTGATGTCTCTTATCAGTCCTTGCATTCGATGTCAGTGTCTAGTAGAATCATTATCTTTTAGGAAAAGCGAAAACGGAATAAGAAAGGTTAGTTCAACGACCGATAGTTGTGGGAAAAAGAACACTTACGGCTTAGAGACTTCGAACTTCCTCTCTTTTCTTTCATATTTATTTTTTAAAAAGGAGATTAGAATGCAATTCAAGAACACACTGAGTCACTAGTAAATTGGTTGGCAATCTTTGTAATAGAGGAATTTAGATAAATTAAGAACATGTTTTTTTTGTTCTATTAGAGGAAACGCATTTTCCCACATATCAACTTAAAATAGGTTAATTTTTCAAAATCGTTCTTACGTTGGATTACGATGAAGATAATTTTCATATAATTAGTACATAATTACATTCTTTCGAGCGTATTTTAATTCAGCTTCAGCAGCAATGGTATTCTCTCATTCAAAAGAATTGACCATGTATTTTCTTTTCTTGCTCTTTTATTTTGTGGACTTAATTTTTCAAAGTTTATGCCCTGCTTTTCAGACTTAAATGTAATTTATTTGTCTTTCTTGTTTATATTATACTATTGAAAGCTTACTTTGAAGCCTTATATAATTATATACAGTCGACTCTCTCGCTAATTCAAACCTTCGTAATACAAACCTCTCGCTAATTCGAAGTGTATGCTCAGTCCCTGAAAAAACTCTTGAAATTCCGAACTAAAACTGACTTTTGGTACACTCAATATTTCGAAATAAAATCGGTGGCACTGATCAGACTACAACACACGATAATTCAAAGTTATCTAATAAAACTCTCAACACAATTCTAACACTCACTACCATATACAGTCCTATAGCAAATAGGTTGGAGCGTACGAGTTTTGTGTTGTATTGTCTCTGCGTGATATCCCAGTAACGTACCCCCTTTGATGACCATCTGTCTGTTACCCCTTCTTAGTGTTTTCCATTTCCTCAGGCGAAAAGGCGCTTTTATTGATTCCTTTCTTCAAGTGGACAATAGATCAGCCGCACTTGTTTCCTGCCGTTCATATCTTTCTTTTAACACGTGACTTTGTTACACATGTGTTCAGAAAGAATGGTCCGCTACTTTGAAGAAGAGATGCGTAGGATTGTGTATTTTTCTCTGAAGTGACATGACGATTTACGACTCATCTGTATGACTTATGGCATGTGGTACCAAATGGGGCAAGGGCCGGACTCGACCCTGCTTTGGAGAACCAATGGGCCCTCAGGGGGCTCACCTTCTTTAGGTGAGTACGGGTGTCACATTCCCGAGGTGCCATAGTGATCTTTTTCTTTTCCAAAGGGGTTTACTGTCTTTGGTAAACACGGGTGTCACAACCGCGGGATCCTCTAGTGATCCTTCCCTCTTTTCGACCCTCCTTCTTGTCATACAACTTTATTTATTCTTCTTTTACTGTCTAGATCACAGCTTACATAGTATTTAATTTACCTGTAGAAAGTTAATGTATATTTATTTCATTTGATAACTTATCAATTAACATATTTCGGTTTTTATTTTATACTATCATTTTATTTTATATTAGTGTCATGTTTTCTTACCCCCCCTAGTTTTTCGATTTTTGTATTGCTTCTTTATTATGTGTTTTTTGACTTTGATTTTGTTGCTTTGTTTCCAACACACACCGTTGGTCTGTCAACCCGCATGTTTGCCGTGTGCGGCGTCCCGTAAGGAGGAAAATGGTGTCCTGGGGATACCTTTTGCGTTCCCTTTGGCCCACGCTTTGCTGTAGACGGGAGGCAAGAGTGAGCTCGCTCCTGTCAATCGGCTGGTGAAACCTCTCTTCGGTGTTCCCGGAGAGACATTGCTGTAGAAGCGCAGTACCAGGTTTTTGCCAGATGACCGGCACACTGGCTACCTTGTTTGACTCCGTGGTGGGTGGAGGCACGCCAGGACGAAGTTGTTTTTCGCTCTTATGGAATGCAGATGTGCCCGGGTAAAGGCCTTATTTTACTCAACCTTAACATTGACCAAGTTTCAACGACTGCCAGATTTTTATTGCTTTCACTTCCGAATAATGAGATGTCAAAGAAATCACCATTTGCAATACACAAAGCTCTCATCGGAATAGGGGGTGAACTGAAATCGGTAAAACGATTGCGTTCTGGAGATCTACTCATTGAAACCAACTCCGCTATTCAAACGAAGTCGTTTCTTCTTTCCAAAACCTTTTTTAATTTGTCTTTAAGTGTAACTCCGCACAAATCTCTAAGCTCCTGTCGAGGTGTCATTTCAGAACCAGACTTATTGAACATCCATGAATCAGAAATACTTGAAGGCTTCTATGATCAGTGTGTTACTCAGGTCAGGAGAATCACAATAAAAAAGACTCTAGAATTATTCCAACAAAACATTTAATTTTAACATTCAATAGTCCTAAACTTCCAGCTACAATAAAAGCAGGTTACTTAGACTGTAAAATCCGTCCCAATATACCGAACCCGCTGCGTTGTTTCAAGTGCCAGAAGTTCGGTCACTCCCAAATTTCCGCCGCGGTCAATTAATATGCTCTAAATGTGCATCCATTGAGCCTTCTTCCACGGATTGTACTCTAGATTCGAAATGTGTTAATTGTACCCAGTCTCATCCATCAGATTCTAATATATGCCCTAAAGGGAAAATAGAAAATCAAATACAGGAAATAAAAACAAACAAAAATATCTCCTATTTTGAAGCACATAAATTAATATCCCAAACATATGCACAGGCTGCCAAGCCCTCAACCGTAACCACAGCAACCCAAACTGATGGAAATATTCCAAAAATAGTATTTACACCTTTAAGATTATTGCAACCATTGATATCCATTCCAAAGCCAACAATGTCTTCTAAAATTCATGTACTTACCAAATCATCAACCAAAACTCAGGCACACCTCTTGCCACCCACACCTTCTGTCATAGTTACATTGTCATCAGAATCTCAACCACCAATTACTTTAATGCAGCGTTTCTCAAACTGTGGGGCGCGCCCCCCTTTAGGGGCGCGATAACTCTACAAGGGGGGCGCGAGCATATTGAAAAATCGAAGAAACTAAAGGTTGTTCAAAACATTATTAATTTACTGAAAGTAAGCAAACAAAATATTTTATGACATAATAAAATATAAAATACACACATTTACACTGATATAATACACTTATAAAAGTATCTTAACTGTACAATGTATTTTATTATTAATTTAACAATACTAAATTAAGAACAAGTTGGATAATTATCAGTAACCTCTCTCTCTCATTGGTTTGTATTAACACTTATCTTGATGATTTGTACGGTTGATAATTAATTCCTTAACTGCCGATTAAAAGTTACGCGGTTCGGTAATTAATGCCACGGTTTTCCAGGTAGAGTCGCATATTTGATGTTTTATTGGGAGGGGGAGTAGAAAAGGAATAAATAAGCAAAATACTCTGAAATAAAGTAAATCCTTTTCAAAGATTGTCAAGATCCTTTTATTGTATTCCAAAGCCTTAGGAATAATTTTATGGATAGAAGTGCACAGAAAAGATCGTACTTCGGAAAGACGTATATATACGTCCAGAAGATTAATGCTTTGACTGAGTGAGACGTTTATATACGTCGGTGGCACATGAGAGGTTAAAATCGTACACACACACACTGTAGCTTTAGTGTAAAAGTATAGTATAATTGAATTCAACACAATGTTTTTGAATGGGGGGCGTGATGAAAATGATGATTGAATATTGGGTCGCGGGTATTGAAAGTTTGAGAAGCACTGCTTTAATGGATACTGCTCCCGCCGCCATTTCTAATAGTTTATCTACCTCTGCAGCATCTTCCTCATCCAACCAAACACTTCCCCCCCCCTCTACAAGCTCTATGCTTACAGCCTTGTCCACCGTAACAAGACCCTCTGTACTTGAACCTACTATGTCTACATCCAATAGCTTACCCTCCACAATTACATCTTCTGTATCCCAGGCTTCAAAACCTCGTAAAAAAAGCGTCCTCCTAAAAACACTACTAAACCGAAAATAGAAATAAAGGCTCCTCATCAGTAGCGCACACAGGAATTTTTCAAGGGGCGGGAGGGGGTGGGGTCCGGGGTCGAAAGTTCACTATTCTTGTATCATGCTCCTTTTGATTTTGTTGATTTTGGGGAACAAAACACAGTAAAAAACTAATTTTTGAATAAGTAATTAACATTAATTTTATTAATTAATGCTAATTAAATTTTACGTACTATATACTTAGAATTATAAATAATCGGAAAAAAATCAAGGGCTTTGGGAGGGCGGTCCCCCAGGCCCCCCCCCTTGTGTGCGCCACTATATATATATGTATATATATATATATATATATATATATATATATATATATATATATGTAGGATTTTCCTTTGAAACATTTTGTTAAAAGTTTGAGTCATATCCTTTTCAGAGGACCATAAATCTCAATTTTATTTATTACTGCATTCCGAAGCAGCGCCATCTAGTGAGCTTTCGTAGCTCCGGCTTGAATAATTTTTTGGCAGAGGCCAACTAACCACTGCTTGTTCAACACGTCGCGTCTTTACCGCATTTTCGCGCCTTGCGCGCACCACCAGTCCTAACGTCCAATAATGAGAAAGGTTTATTTCCCCGTCTTCTAAAGGTATAACTCAACTTTTAATTAACCTAATTCCTGCATGTCTTTCTCTTTGTAATTATCCCCTTTTGTAAATATTTTCCTTTAACTTTAAATAAATTCTCTTTTTTACTTAAATGAAGTTTTTGTGTTTAAATGACTTAGATTCATTTAATTCATCACTCACCCTTAAATACTTACCCCTAGACAAGCCACCTCGCCAATCTAAAATCCCGCCTTCTGAAGAGTCTGATTTTTATTCGAAGATTTATTCGGACTCCCACAGAAATAATTGGGGGATCGCCTGGGATTTGATTTCGAAAATCTTCTCTAAATAATAAGTTGATAACCTTCTAACTCCCTTCTTTAAAAAAAACCCCATCTTTGGCTGCAAGCCTAATTTACAAGCGGACTGAATCGAAAATGCGGATTGCCTCTCATAACATACTAACATTTAGGTGAATAAAACGAGAAGTTATTTTCTGCCGTGTACAACAACTACAAGAGTTTCACAAGTCCAGTGAACACATCCAGGAGCCTTTGAAGTTTGTTTTCAAGTAATTAATCACACGTCGTCAACTGTATCAGGTGTGTACTGTTTTTTATTTCGTTTTCCTTGCATCAGGAAAAAAAAAGGGAATCTTCAGAAAAGAATACGTGAGCAAGTGTTAACTTACTTATAAAAAAAAAATTGTTGTAGTCGATTTCATGAAGTAATTTATATTTTTAAATATGTGTGTTTTTCTCAAATACTATTTTTCTATTTGTGTATAGAAATCGTATCAATTAAAATTTTCTACAAGTATATCTTTAAAATATTAAGAAAGTCGTACGTAATATTCAAGTTTTATATTTGTATCTCATTTATTAACGAATCGCATTGAATTAAATTTGCATTTCATATGTGTACGAAAAGTGCGTCATTGACCTTGAACTAAGCAATTGATGTTTCTTCCATTCCTAAACATTTGGCAATTTCGATTACTGATATAGTGTAACATTTCTTTTTCCCGCAGCTGTTTAGTAATTAATTATTTTTTACGAGTATTCCAGAAATATATTTTGAAAGAAATATGCTGTGTTTTTTAGAATTGATGAAAGATCATGTATAATCTTATTTTAATGTTGTGTTTTATCATTCAATATATAAGTATTTTGAGTTCATTTTTGACAGAATTATTATGCTTTCTATTGAAACATGTGTTTATCCTTAGAATGTGCTGAAGGGATCCTAAAAAGATTTTATTTTTATTGGTGTAATAAAAAATATATGAGATTTTTCTTAATTGACTAACTTCTAATTGTTTGCTTTTTTCAGCAAAGAACTTAATATTCCTAAATTATTTTTCATATCACAATAAATTTAATCACTGTTTCTAAACAAGATTTATATTAATTTATTTTTTCTTTCAAATCCTTTTTGCATTTATTATAACGAAATGAGAACTGATATATCAAATGGTTTTTTCAAAAAAAAGGTTTTGTTTTTAGTTGAAATTAATGATTTGACTACTTTAAATTAAGCATTATGTATTTTAGCTCGCACTGTTGTCCTTACACGTTACTGGTTTAAAATATTTCTAAATGAATAGAATTTGAATATTTCAATGTATATTTAGTGTATTTTGATGCAATATCTTTTTAACTTGAGAATTTTTGTAAATGCAAGCGAGAATTGCCAATAGCAACATCATTGTTTTTGTTTGAACGCGTAACAATTTTGTTTATTCCTTTGGTTACTATCTAAACTTAAATTTAAATTTTAAAATGGCGTATCTTGGCAAAGGTCGACGCGAAGATTTATTTGTCTTAGCCACGGAATTAAATTTAAAATTCGATAAATCTATGACCATCGCCACACTCAAAGATCTAATTATTAGTAGTGAAAATTATGACGAAGAACTGACCAAAAACATACATTCAACGATTGTTGAGGATCGCAAAGCCAGAGAAGAAAATTTACGCATTGAAGAGCAAAAAGAAAAATTACGCATTGAAGAACGAGAAGAAAAATTACGCTTCGAACAATTGAGGTTAGATGAGCAAAAACGCGAAGATGAATTTGAGTTGGAAAAGTTAAGAATCCAATTAGGCGCTGATACATCCAAAGAAAGTGATACTAAATTTCTCGTCAAAGAAATTTCAAAGTTTATACATCGTTTTGATTTGAAAGGAGACATCAGTCTTTATCTAAAATTATTTGAACGTCAAGCGCAAAGATTGAATATTGATCAAGAAAACTGGGTTTCTCATCTGTTAGGCTTGTTACCGACGGAAGTATCTCACATCAAAGCGAGAGAGCCTGACGATAAAGCTAACTCTTACGAACACGTTAAAGATTTACTGCTGAAACGCTTTAAACTAACTCCAGAAAAGTTTCGACAACTATTTGTCACTCACCAAAAAGCACCTGAAAGAACATGGATTAATTTTTACCATGAGTTAAACACTTACTTCAACGGATGGATAGATGGATTGAAGATAGATACTTTCAAAAAGTTATCAGATCTAATCATAACAGATCAACTCAAACGAAAAACTCCTTTTGAATTTAAAGAATATTATCTTGAGATGAATGGGCAAATATGAACTCCCCTGTTCAATTAGCAGAAAAACTAGAAGAATTCGAAGACTTTAAAAGGACTCTGAAACAAAAATCGAGTGGTCCAAATGTGAAGAAACAAGAATTCAGATTCACAGAAAAGAATCGCAGATATGAAGCACCAGGAAAATTCGAGTATAAAAGGAGAGATAAGAAGTTTCCAGCGTCAACGAATTACAACAAACATTACGAAGCCCCTGTTACCAAGTACGAATCTATTCAAAGATATCAAGACAGCGCGCAGAAAGGGTATTACAACAAAAATTACGAGAAACACTCAAATCACAATGCTTCCAAGCATGCTCAGACGAACTATTCAAAATCGCAGAAATTCAAAGAACCTCCAAAAGAAACTTGCACACTCATCGTTAAGGAAGGTTTACGTACTAAAGAGATATTTTTTGGAAAGGTGAAAATCACGGCGCTCATAGACAGTGGTAGTACCGTAAGTTTGCTTCGAGAAAACACGAGCAGAAGAATAATGGATCCAACAAAATTATCGAAGAACAAGATGCTTCTCACAGGTATTGGTGAAGCACAAGTGACAACTATCGGTTTCTTTGAACATGAGTTCAAAATAGATGATGAAAATTACTCGTTAACTTGGCATGTTGTACCGGCTGATAAATTAAAATTAGAAGCAGTTATTGGATCAGATCTTTTGGAACAAGCATCGATAAGTTTTACTAAAGAAGGAGTTAAATTCAACAAATATGAGAATCATGCACAGCTTATGCAAATATCTGCTGAAAATCTTCAAGAAGAACTAGACCTACGTCATGTTGAAAATCGTCAAATCAAGAAGGAACTTGAAAAGTTAATTCAAGACTACAAAACAGAAAAAACAGCATCTACCGACGTCACAATGAGAATTATTCTAAAAGACGAAGAACCAGTCTGTCAACACCCTCGTCGACTAGCTTTCACAGAAAGACAAGAAGTAAACAAACAGATAGAAGAATGGCTCAACGAAGGCATTATACGTCCGCGTTCTTCGGAATATGCAAGTCCAATCGTAATGGTAAAAAAGAAAGATGGATCTTCGAGAATGTGCATTGACTACAGAAAATTGAATCAGAAGCTTGTGAAAGATAAATTTCCGTTACCTATCATCGAAGATGTTTTAGACACTTTTCAAGAAGTAAAGGTATATTCTACATTAGATTTACGCAATGGTTTCTTTCACGTCGATGTTGACGAAGATTGCAGAAAGTATACATTCTTTATCGTCCCAGACGGACAATTTGAATTCAACAAAGTTCCTTTCGGACTAAGCACAAGTCCAGGAGTTTTCCAACGCTACGTATTAAGTATATTTAGAGATCTTACTCGGAAAGGAATTGTAATCAGTTATTTAGATGATCTCGTCATTCCAGCGAAAAACGAACAGGAAGGTCTCGAAAAACTTAAAATTATTTTTGAAGTCGCAAAGAAATACGGATTAGAAATTAAGTTCAAGAAGTGCCAATTCTTAAAAAAGAAAATTGAATTTCTAGGTCACATTGTAGAAAGCGGAACTATCAAACCATCTCCCACGAAGACACTAGCTGTCCGAAAATTTCCAGAACCAACAACAATAAAACAAGTACAAAGTTTTCTTGGTTTGACTGGATATTTCCGCAAGTACATCAAGGATTATTCAAAGATAGCTAAACCACTTAGCGATTTAACAAGAAAAGAAAACCTCTTTGTTTTCGGGACTCAACAAAAAGAAGCATTTGAAAAATTGAAGAAAATCATGTTTGAAGGCCCAATCTTGCACCTTTACAAGTATGGAAGAAAAACAGAACTGCATACAGACGCATGTAAACAAGGGTACGGCGCAATTTTGTTACAAGAAGCAGAAGATGGAAAGTTACATCCCGTTTACTACATGTCGAAAAAGACAAATACAGCAGAAGAAAAGTATGACAGCTACGAACTAGAGGTACTAGCAATTATCAACGCATTAAAGAAGTTTCGTGTTTATCTTTTAGGACAACACTTTAAAATAGTAACTGACTGTTCAGCATTTCAGAAGACTATGCAAAAAAAGGAGCTAATTACTCGCATAGCCAGATGGGCGCTTCAATTAGAAGAATTCGATTATGAAATAGAGCACAGAGCTGGAAGTCGTATGAAGCACGTTGATGCTCTTAGCCGATATCCCGTAATGATGGTATGCAATGATACATTAACTTCAAAGCTTAAAAAAGCACAAGAGGAAGATGACAACATCGAAACATTGAAATCACTTCTAGAGAAGCAAGAATCAGAAGAATTTTTTGAGCGAAATGGTATACTCTACAAGTACTTAAATGGTCGAGAATTAATTGTAACCCCTAAAGCAATGCAAGCTGAACTAATTAAATTGATTCACGAAAATGGTCATTTCTCAGTAGGAAAAACAGAAGGAATTGTGAATATTAGGTATACATCTTTTCATCTGTAATATTTTATTTTATTATCTTTAAGAATCGTATTATTTGTCTTTATTGCGTCCACATTCCAATAATAATCAAATTTATAGTTGTAACTAAAAATAGTTTGTATTTAAAGTACTTTAGCTCTCAACATTTTGTAAGAGCTGAGAGACCAGCTCTGTCAGGAGAGGGTGATTTTGTAGGATTTTCCTTTGAAACATTTTGTTAAAAGGTTGAGTCATATCCTTTTCCGAAGACCATAAATCTCAATTTTATTTATTACTGCATTCCGAAGCAGCGCCATCTAGTGAGCTTTCGTAGCTCCGGCTTGAATAATTTTTCGGCAGAGGCCAACTAACCACTGCTTGTTCAACACGTCGCGTCTTTACCGCATTTTCGCGCCTTGCGCGCACCACCAGTCCTAACGTCCAATAATGAGAAAGGTTTATTTCCCCGTCTTCTAAAGGTATAACTCAACTTTTAATTAACCTAATTCCTGCATGTCTTTCTCTTTGTAATTATCCCCTTTTGTAAATATTTTCCTTTAACTTTAAATAAATTCTCTTTTTTACTTAAATGAAGTATTTGTGTTTAAATGACTTAGATTCATTTAATTCATCACTCACCCTTATAAATACTTACCCCTAGACAAGCCACCTCGCCAATCTAAAATCCCGCCTTCTGAAGAGTCTGATTTTTATTCGAAGATTTATTCGGACTCCCATATATATATATATATATATATATATATATATATATATATATATATCACCACCTTATACACTACTAAACTCTCATAACACCTCAGTAATACTCTACTTAAACTCTCTTTGACGCTCCTCTCACTGTCTCGTCATACACACAACTCACCGCATTCCCAGGGATACATTATTGGATAACAGGAAAAGATCGTCATATTCGCCTTCTTTTACATCTTCATCATCATCCATGCTTTGATCCATAAATCATGTTCAAGTCCATCTAGATCAGGGGTGGCCAGCCCTTATGGATCAAAGAGTCATTTTTTGTAAAGAAGTGTTTAATGAGGTATAAAAATGCCATCAAATAATTTTGAGTTGTGATTATTGGAAAAATAATAAAACTAAATGCTAACAATTCTTTATTTACTACGAAAGAATGCTTTTTGTACCGTATAGTTGTAAATGTTTTAGTTATACGTGTAATCAGTACCGCACACAGGAATTTTTCGGGGGGTCCGGAGTCGAAAGTTCACCATTCTTGTATCATGATCCTTTTGAATTTGTCGATTTTCGGGAACAAAAAAACAGTAAAAAACTAATTATTGAATAAATAATTAGCATTAATCAATAAAATTAATCATTAATAACAAATACTTAATTAAATTTTACGTACTATGTACTTTGAATTATAATCAATCGGAAAAAAAATCAAGGGCTTTGGGGGGAGTCTGGAACCCCAGGATGACCCCCCTTGTGTGCGCCACTGCTCCTCATAAATCTAAAAAACCAGCAACTGTAGAATATACAACGGATGAGGAAGACATGATAACGTATGACGTGGAGGAGTATGAACTTGCTTTGAATAATGATTTTACGGTAAAAGATGGGAAAACATATCACAAGGGATATTTAATGTTAACTCCGACTAGAGAGAGAGAGAGAGAGAAATATAGGAAATAATTCTTTTTTTCTCAATAATAATTATCGAACTTGGTGGGGAATTCCCACACCAATCTTTGTTTTTAAATTTGTTTGTATTGACTTTTAAATAAAATTTTCGATTTTACCTTTTAACAATAAAATTTAATTAAAGTTTTGGGTGATTTTATACTTTTATTGTTTTAACGAGTGTTTGGTGCAATTTAGTTAAAATTGGCTCTTGCGCCAATAACCCCAAAACTCACTCACTCACTCACACTGGAGAACCAATGGTGTTGGGGGCAGTGTCTGAGGGAACCGACAAGACTAAAAAGATTTTTCCGTCAAAAAAAATTAATTATGTGTACAGTACGTATTCTTTTAATAATTGTTTTAATACATAAATGTATTCTTTTAATACATGACTTATAACTTCTGTGTATAATATGTACCTTTTAAAAATACTTTAAAATAATTTTATACATATATACAACTGTTTTATTATACAGTTTCAAATGCGTTAGAAAAAATTTCGTGTATTTTGTGAGTTTTTTTCCTACCCTTTTGATAATTCGAAGTTTTTCATTGGTCCCTCCAACTTCGAATTATCGAGAGTCGACTGTATATATACTATGTATTATGGGGTGATTTAGTATTTTTAAAAGCTACATTTATTCTTTCCAAACATAAAATGACGCATCGAAACACTGTAAAACAAATACACGCGGAGAAGCCCGCTTGAGCATATAAGGAAAAGTCGCAAAAGCATTCTTTTTTCACTTTCGAGATCTCAGCTGTTTATAGTTTGAGACAAATGGAATCGGTTAGTCATATGATTTCAGGAGAAGGTTTCTCTGATTGGTACGAATACGTGCATTTTAAAAACGCCAGCGTTACAGTTTTTCGGTGATAAATCTGTGATTATTTCCTGTTAAGCGGGAAAACTTATATATTATTTAATTATCACACTAAGTCTTAGGAAAGTGAAGACCATTATGAATTAAAATCTCTTGAGAGGAAGTTTAAATGAATCATTACAAATATAAATAAAAAAACGAATTAATTCTAGTCTATTGAGAATATAAAAGACACATAAATTTAATTGTTTGCAGCCAAAAGATTGAGCTTACGTTAAAAAAAACACTCTTTGGTTTTCAAAACCAAAAATCGTCGCCAGAATTTATCCACATTTAGTTCACGTCACTGTTTAATATACATTATTAATATAACACGAAAATTAAAAATAATGCAAGAATAATTTCATAACGTATAATTTAAAAAGAAGGTATTAAATC
This sequence comes from Trichonephila clavipes, assembly GCA_019973935.1. Classification (NCBI taxonomy): domain Eukaryota; kingdom Metazoa; phylum Arthropoda; class Arachnida; order Araneae; family Nephilidae; genus Trichonephila; species Trichonephila clavipes. The sequence continues at coordinate 395,377 of BMAU01001371.1, read as the reverse complement.
ATCGACGAAAATTGAAAATAGTTGTTTTAAATTAAAATTTGCTTATTAAGTATTTCTGCAACTATATACAGTGGATTTTAATGAAGAATTTTTACTATACATTCGTTTCATTCTAAGAACTTTAAGATACACATAAAAATTTTTCTCCATCAATTTTTTCTCATTCTACGATGTGGCGAAGAGAGAACACGTTTTCACATAACGTAATTTTATACTTTCTTTCATAAACAAGGTGTTGACAACGATTTCAATGACCTTCGACGTGTTGCCAGTTTTAGCGAAATGTCAACATCCGGTGACAGGTGGCTACGGAGAACAGATACAGAGGTCACTTATGCAAATTTCGTTAGTAGTCACAGGGGAGATTTATAACAATCCATTTTAATTAGGATCTTTTTGTTTGAGCATAAAAAAGTACGACCCGAACAACTATGTTTATATTAAAGCTGTTGGATACGTACGTGCAATGCTGTTGCTCCTTTCTGTGACATTCAAACAGCTTCTGCAAAATCATCTCTAATGAATCATACAGTCGTGTGTGTGTCAAGGACTGAAATGTTTGGGTGAGAGAGTGGATGTTTATTAATTTTGCACTATAAAATAACACAGTGGCGTAACGGAAAACATTTTCCACCCCCTGCAAAGTCAGCTTTTGGGCCCCCAAGTTGGATTTTACAAAGGTACTTGGCGACAGTCAGGCCTCGGGCCTCCTAGAAACCTGCCTCCCCTTCGCTATGTGGGGGAGTACGTTAAACCACTGAAATAACAGTAGGGTTATTGGCGACGAACCTCGTAATTTCGAACCATGGTCAATTGAAGCACTCCTGCTCCCCGAACTTCTTCACCACGTCAATGGGAAGACTTTGAGCCTCGATAGATTTAACATGCATTAGCCCCATACACAGTGGAATAAGGTTCGAACTCATGACACGTCGGCTACAAATCCGTGACATTAACTACATGTGACCGCACGTATGTTAGTCACAGAATTCTTTTCTTTTGATTTGTATGAAAGCTCCTCCAAAGTATCGCATATGATCAGTGGCGCACACAAGTGGGTGTACTAGGGGTCCATATCCCCCTCAAGCCCTTGATTTTTTTCCCGATTGTTTTAAATTCTAAGTATACGTAATTTATACGTACGTAAAATTTAATTAAATATTTGTTATTAATGATTAATTTCATTAATTAATGCTAATATATTTATTTAATAATTATTTTTTACTGTTTTTTGTTCCCGAAAATCGACAAAAGCAAATGGAGCTTGATACAAGCATGGTCGACTTTCGACCCTGGACCCCCCTTGAAAAATTCCTGTGTGCGCTACAGCATATGATCAACGGTAGAGATCAGATAGCAAAATTAAATTCTTTATGCATAATTTCTACTCTTGGATCAACACTTTTCAGTGAGAGAGCCAATTGATAATTGCTTGAATAACCAACCAATATCGGCTCAGACCGGTTCTGACCACTTTTCCCGAAGACATATGGACGCCGGAGTTGAGGGAAATGTGTTGGTGCTGATTCTGAAGGTGAGTTTGCGGTTCGCCGTGTTTTTTCCCTTGTTTTCTCTTTCTTCTTTTTTTCTATTCAATGCGTATTTTGGAATGAATCAAAACGCTGCTTTAAAGAGAGAGGCAACAATTTCATCTTTTTTACTTTATTCACCAGGAATAATTCTTTTCTATCCTTTTCTCATGATGGAAGGTGGCCGCGGCAGCGAAGTGGTCAAGGTAACGGACTCGTGGCCGGCGTGTCATGAGTTCGAGCCTAGTAATCCGTGTGAGGGGTGCGATGCACATTAAATCTGTCGAGGCTCAAACGTGTGGGGTTGAAAGCTAGAAGCGGGAGGTGCCAGCTCAGGTGTCGTCCTCGTCACTTGACCATGGTTCAAAATGACGAGGTCCGTCAGCAAAGCCCTCGAGTGGCTGCATAGAGTGACGTTAATATTCGCTCACTCACTCATGATGTAAGTTGTGAATTGATTGTATATTTATTAGTTTCAGTTAAAGGCAAAGGGAGGGACGTTTTGGTGATGAACCTCGCAATTTCTAATAACGGTCAAGTGACAAATCAATACCTAACCGGACACCTTACTGTTCAAACTTTCACACATTATCCACCAACCACCCCACTAAATGATGCTTCTTAATGGAATCAAGACTCGAACATAAGACTACTGAATTAATGTCCACCACGAGTTCGCAATTATGACCACTTGGTTACTATGGCAACATTTTGATTTGATTTTAATTAACAATGCGCTAAGACGCAATATGATGGCTATTGGTGATGGACCTCGTAACTTTGAACCATGATCAAGTGACGAGGACGACACTTGATCTAGCAACACCCCTGTAACCCGTCTGCAAAGGACAATATCTAATGACTAGTGATTGACTGATTTAAATTAATATTGCCTTAGAACAGGGGTTTCCAAATTTTTTCCAACATCGGCCCCTTTTAAAGAATAATTCAATTCCTACTATTAATTCACTCTCCCCTATATAAATTATATATATATATATATATATATATATATATATATATATATATCTTGTTCAAATTTTCAATCGTTAATAAAATACTTTCTGTTCATCCATTCAAGTTTAAATACATTTGTTTTAACTTGTAGGAGATAAAACTTGATGTTAATACAGTTTTTTCAAATATTAATTCATTAACTAAATTTTATTTTTTAATTTTAAATTTTTTCTGCGTTATTTCTATCGAAGTTCCAACTAGCTACAACAGATGGCGCTAGTACGTTTTTCTAATGAAGTAGGAATTGGCTTAAAATTTTTTTTATATTACTTGTTCTTTATAATATACACCTTACCTTCCTTATAATATACACCTTAAAATAAACATAATACTCAAAATTGCCCTGAATTATTTAAATTGAGAATATAAACTTAAAAATAGTGAAAAAGTGGTTTAGTATATTTGTATTTTATTTTTTTACACTATGACAATCCGATGTGGATACGTGGATCACACATCTGTAATTAAATATATATACCATATTTACACTTTGAAATTTTTTTTAAAACCTTTACGAATTAAATATAGAGTTTTTAAACGGAAAAAATGTCATCTGCAACGACAGACTCTTAAAATACTATTGACACTTTTTAAATTTCGATAGACTCTCTCCAAGCGGTCTACCCGGACTTTATTGTGAGTCCATGCGCTAGGACAATTAGAGGGATAGTAGCAAGCTCATAATTTAAGCTGTGGACATGCGAATGAAAACACTATCTAAACTCTAGAGTGGAAACAGACACAACATGTGCGCCATCGATCATGGAGCTCCCCGCTAAGAAATCACACTTCAAACAACAATCCAGAGAAGATGTTATGAAAAAAGGAAAAATCACTATCATTGATTTCAATCGGGAGGATCCAAAATGTTAGCCGCCACTGAAAGTTGATCATAGTCAGTGGCTTACACAAGGATGGGGGTTTTATTTCAAATCCCTCCAATAGACCCAATTGTTTTTATTTTTTAGTAAAAGGAATACGCTCAGGTGTTTTTCTCATACGCGTCTACGTTTTTCAATTCCTACTATTAGTTCACTCTCTTCCTATATACCGTAAAATCCTATATCCGTATAATGTGCACTTTTAACACAAAAAATAAGATCGAATTTTATGGGAGCGCATTATACGACGGGTATAAAAATGAGAGCATTAAAAAAGCAAAATGTGGGCATAGAAAAAAATTAGACTTCTACATACATAAAAATACTAAAGAAATGACACACACACACATTCCTTATGAACTAAAAAAGGGTTGTAGTTCCAGAAATATAGTTTTTTTTTTCTAAAGCGTGGAGTAATACCTCAAATAAAGGACTTCAAAACATAACATTGCGTACGCCTGTTGCATGTTTCTTCGTGAAAAAAGGGTGTGCGAGTTATATGGCGAATACATCTAAACATTGAAAATTGTAGCTTGAAAGTATAGTTGCTCGTTATACGGCGGTGCGCGTAATACGCCGGATTTTACGATACATATATATATATATATATATATATATATATATATATATATATATACATATATATATATGTAAGGATAATTAAATTAGATTAAAAATTAAATTCCCGATCTAGCACTTAACTCACATTTTTCATTTCATCGTCAAGTATCAAACCAATTCCCCATTTATTTCTTCCGAACATATGCCTAGCCAATAAACCTGTCTAATTCCAGATCGTTAGATTTAATAGCCCTATATGTCAGCATTAACTTTCAAGTACAATAATAAAATCCACGATACTTACCGCATCTGTGTTTTAAGTGGTAACCCACTTAAAATACCGTGGCATGCTTTTTCCTCTCTGCTCTTAGCGTCAGAAGAGATGTAGAAATGATTGAATAAAGTTCCTTTTTAAAATTAAGTTTGATTCGGACTCAAAACATGTCATATATATATATACATATATATATAGTCCAAATTTTCAATCGTTAATAAAATACTTTGCATTCATCCACTCAAGTTCAAATACATTGTTTTAAACTTGCAGTGGATGACAGTTGATGTTAATACAGTTTTTTCAAATATTAATTCATGAATTAAATTTTATTTTTTAATTTTAAATTTATTCTGCATTATTTCTGACGAAGTTAGAGCTAGTAGCAGATGGCGCCAGTAAGTTTTTCTAATGAACTTTTTCTTGGCTTCAAATAGATTTTTTTAAACTTGTAGTGGATGACACTTGATGTTGATACAGTTTTTTCAAATATTAATTCATTAATTAAATTTAATTAACTAAAATAAATTTTCCTTTTTTGACCTACGTAGGAATTGACTTAATTTTTTATGTTACTTGTTTTATGAACATAATCACTCCCATGAAAGTATTCTGTGTGCGCCACTAATAACTTACTTGTTTATCACTATATCCGATGGATGTATCCCTCTTTCTTTCTCTTGTAGATTTTAGAATTTCTTCAAGTGCCTAAAAATGCAGCTGTCCTCGATTTAAAAAAAGGTAGGGGAGATTTGTCACACCGTAATGAACCTGTCTGTTACTGGCAATATTATGTAATGTCCCATGTTTTATGCATTTAATGTTAATGGATGTTATATATAAATTAATCATTTGATGTGACCACACAATCCTGATAACGATTCACGAAAGTTGTCGGTGTCCACGTACAGCTTTCTCGAGGGGGGGGAAAGAAAGAAATATCATTCCAGAAATATTTCCGCCATATTCCTTATACAAACGTCGCAGTTCTAAATAAACTTGTTTACTTTTTTCCTCCCGACAAGTTCAACGCTTTCTTTGTATTTTTATTCCGAAAAATAGTACGAACAAAACATGAAGGATAATGTGAAAAATGTCCGAAAGCAATAAGACAAGAAACAAAAAAAAAAAATCCACGATGAAGGACAAATAAAAATTTGTAAACAAGAACTCTGCGAGTATTAAGAGCATATTTAAATTAGCACTTCCAAAACAAACGGAAGAAAAGAAACGTACGAAAATTTATGAACGACATGAGCGCATGACTGTGCTGTTCGTTTACCAAAACGACCTTCAGACTGTCACGTGACATTTTTCCCGTGACGTCACACCAACCTTAAACAGTACATATCATCAACAGAATCAGTTGGATACCGTTCTTTTAAAAATGATTCTTTTTGAGAAGCCCACATGTAGCCATTTCTCACACAAAACAAAAAGGCCTACGCATAATTTAAAAGTAACATTCAAATCCGGTTTAGTAGTTTTCAGCCTGCTTAAAGGCGTGAGCGTTTTTCGCTGGCGATGTTACTTTTAATCATGACTTATCCGAAAAATAAATATTGTATCGAAAGTAGGTTACCCGCTGATTAGAAATATGGCGGATTTTAAGGAACGGATGAAAAAACACATTGAAATTCGAGGTTGAATAACACGTGTCACAAGTTAGTTAAGGTGGGTTAGCTCAGTTGCTGCTGTAGTTAGTCTTTTGTTGACCATTTTTTAAGTGGGCAGAGATGGAATAGTTGAATCTCATTTCTTTGGTGTTTTCTAGTGAAGGATTTGATTCGATGAAGTGGCTACACTGTAAAACTTTCAGTTTGGGACATGTATTTCCGGTTACAGTGAACTTAATATCTTATTCTGTTGCATAGCTTAATTTATGTCAAAATCGCGGGTGCAAAAATAAGTTATTAGAATAAGATTTTTCAATCGATGGATTGCATCGACTTGTTTTTATTTTAAGTAGTTAGTTACAATAGCTAATGAGACTGTAACAAAGAGAAACCTATATGTAGGATTTCAGTTTCAAGAAATTTTGTATTTAGTTGCTTTTATCCTTTTTATTTAAACATTTCGTATTCCTTTTCGAGGAAGGGTATAACAATCAGGTGTTGTAACGATGTTTCAAAATGATGAGGGCCGTAGCCAATAGCTTTCGTGTTTCTTTATAGTGTGGCATCAAAAAGCAGTCAGAATCACTCTTACCTTCCATGCCTCTTGGATTCAAGGAGGCCCAAAGCCTGGCTGATGCCTAGTACTACGTATTTGGGCTCAAAACCTGATTTTGCAAGGGGGCCCTAATATTCTCCGTTAAGCAGGCTTAAATCCACTTGACATCTAGCAACTCCACCTAAGCAGAATTTATTTAAAAGATACTGGAAAAGGTGCCTACCGCAGAAAATAAACTAAACGGAAGTTAAGAGGCTCGGTATTTGCTGTAGAGCTTCAATGTTAAATTCTTGAGAAACTGAAGTGGATGAAGGTCTCTTAGGACTTACAAAAAATGCGAATCTGTTAGTTTCAGAGGCCTTGATCTCAAATACTAGACAACCTCAACCCTTCTGTTAATCTCGTATTCGTAATCCATTAGACTAGATAAATGAAATATCTCAAAAAGGCAGAGAGTCTTCCATGCCGATGTAAAACGATAAGTAGAAATTAAATGTGCTTTTTCAAAAAATTATTGGAATTTCACTACACTTCTTTCGATTTCTTCAAAATTTAAGTCTATAAATAAAAATATTAATAATATTGTTATGTAGATAGGAGCTCGAGCACATTTTGTGTAATCAGTCTCAAAAGAGAAAGAAAATTCTTCAGGAGCAATGGAAATTTATACTTGCAATACAATCCTTAGAAATGCAGGATCCAACAGTAAAATTTGCAAAATATATCCCAGAAGGTCTTCAAACCTTCTACAGGATCCACACACAACTATCACTGTCAAGAAGTACAAATACGTAATGTATTCGCAAGCAATCCCTCGATCGAAGCAACTCTTCGACAGTTTAAGACAATACCCTTGCTTCAGCGAGTGTCTCCCATTTATAATCCACACGAATTTTTCCCGAAAAATCCACTTAAGTAACAGAATGCGATATTAATATATTTCTCTGGAAATTTCCAGAAGCACCCATATGGTCGTCAAAATAGCTAAAATTATCGACTAAAGTGATGCTCTACCGCCAATATTTCGCCAAGTTTCCATTGAATCGTCATAATAATGTAAGGAACGGCTTGCTTGCAAATATTGAAATTCTAACATAAAATAAATACAACAGAAAGTAATGTTAGAGTACTACAGATTCAGATGTAAATTATTTATATTATCTATATATATAAAGGAGAAAAGCGACTCACTCTCTGACTGACTCACGGACTGACTGAAACACTGACTGACTGACTAATCACGATATCTCCGGAACTATTAAACCTACAGATTTGAAATTTGGTAGGTAGGTTCCCTTCATGGAGTAGACATCAGCTAAGAACGGATTTTATGAAAATCGACCTCCAAGGGGCGTTGAGGGCGCTTAAGGGGCGTTATGCATAATTATTTCCATTTTTTAACTATTAGACGTACAGTCTTGAGAGAAATTTGATAAGCGGATTCCTTTCATAAAGTAGAGATCCGCTACAAAATGGGTTTTGTTAAAATCGACCACCAAGTGGCGTTGTGGAGAATTAAGAGGCGTTATAGGCAATTATCTCCTTTTTTAAACTATTAGACGTAAAATCTTGAAATTGAGTAAGCTGATTCCATTCATTGAGTAGAGATCTGCTATAAGATGGGTTTTGTGAAAATTGTTTCCTAAGTGGCGTTGCGGGGGCTTAAGGGGCGTTATAGATAATTATTTCCATTTTTTAAACTATTAGACGTACAGTCTTAAAATTTGGTAAGTGGATTCCTTTCATGGCGTAGAGATACGCTACAAAATAGTTTTGGGGGAATTGATCCCCAAGGATCACTGAGGGTGATTAAGGGGCGTAATAGATAAATATTCCGCTTTTCAACTAATAGACCCATCTGCTTGAAAATTAAAAGGTATGTTTCGTTCATGGAAAACAGATCCTTTTACAAAGAGTTTTGCGAAAACGTACCCCCAAAGGAGTGGGGTTGCGAGGGATTAAGGCGTGTTATAGAAAAATTCCTGTTTTTGAGAATTTAACCCATTTACTTGAAATTTATTGAGCACGTTTATTTAGTTGAATAGAGTTCCACTAAGAATGGAATTTACGGAAACTAACTCCAGGGGGAAGCGGGGAGAGTAATTAGGGCGTATTGATAGACAAAATTCCCGTTTTCAAACTGCTACGACTATAATAATAAAATTTGGTTTGCATGCTTTTGTTGAATCGGAACCCGCTAAGAATGCTCTCAATGAGGTATTCATGATAAAAATTCCGTTTTTGCTCTGTTAGATTTAGACTTGAAATTTAGCACGCATGTTTATTTTATGGAGGAGTAGATCAACTGAAAGTTGCTTTGGTAGAAATTCACTTGATTATTAGGTTAAGTGAGCGCAAAATTCCTTCTACTTCTATTTTAGATATAAATAGAAATTAGATATTATAATTTGTGTCCTTTTTATATCAAGAGGCGAGAGTTACAGCTATAAATATATTTTGAATAAAATCGAATTCTTAATGCTAGATATCAATAATTCATATATATGCAAACAATATTCATTTATACAGCATCGTGAAATACCCAGTGAAGCGCGTGGTTAACGGCTAGTTTATTATATAAAATTCGTAACGCACTATCATTTTCATAGCTATTATTGGCTTCGTCATAATCAATATCGTTTTCATTATACAGATGAGCTTATATCATCATCAAAGAATTGCTGTTTTCTAACACTTCAGCTTACTTAATAATATTGAATACCAAGGTTGAAGGATTTTTATTTTTTAAAAAATGTATCTTGCCTGTGGCTCTGTAACACCCTGGTTCCAACATCCAAAAAGTCCACTCAAAAGTAAACGTTTCTTCCGTGTGCAAAGCCCTGAGTTTTCCCTGGAAGGTTTTTTGAAGCTTATCAAGCGGTATGACAAATGTCACCATGTACTTGGTATTTATGTGGAAAAATAAAGTTATATCTTATCGTTAATGTCTCATTCTATGTTTTGACTTCCACACACAACCCTGACCACGATCGAAAGGGGAAACTTATTTTCCGACTGACCCTCGTACATCTAGTAATCACATAAAAAATGCATTCTCAATAAAAGTCGAATACTTCGTCGTTGTAATTAAACATTTAAACTAAACGATCCAAACCCAGTTCATTTTATCCTATTAAGTTTAAATTTAAAAAAAAGCTTACTTAATCCACATAAATAAATTTAATGATGTTTCTAATAAATTATCAGTTCAGAAGTGCGGTACAAATTGAATCAAATTGCATCAGAAATCTATTAAGAAATAAAAAGTCATCTCCAAAAGTTCTTCATAATCAGAGGGGAAATAATTAAATTTTTAATGAGTTCTAATTTTAAATTAATGGAGTTTCATCGAAATAGGTTCATTTGTCAATATTATATTCCCCAGCATTTAATTAAATGAGTAAGTTTTGTTAAGTACATTTTTTCCCTCCCGTTAAATAATTAACGATGCGAACGCATACAATGAAATATTAATAATCTCTTTACATGCATAATTTCAAAGCAGTTTTTAATTAACCGCAATAGGATGTCAGATGAAAGTATTAGTTGAATTCGTTTAATTTGAAAATAATATGTGTGTTTTCAAATTAGAATTCAGAAAAGACTAAGAGAGATCTAAGATTAAAAAAACCCAAATGTTTATTCAATGAAATTTCAAATGTTTCAAGTTTTATTTTAATTATCTTTGAAATAGTGCTCCAGTCTGGTTGCTAGACCTAATATCGATAGAAAGATTATTTACTATTTTGAGCATTAAATATTCTTAAAAGCAATGTCGAAGGATGATAAATTTATTTCTTATTCAGTTTTCCATTTTTCAATTCCTACACTATTATAGCTCACACTCTCTGTATATTTATTTATTTATCTTCGTAATCTTTAATACTCTTTTTCAATCTTTAATAAAATACATTTTAAAGCGCTCAATTGGGCTGAAATTTTATATACATGATTATTTTGGATGACAATAAAGTAATTTACTTATGATTAATAAAAATTAATTGATTAAAACTAATTATATTCAAAGAATTACAAATACAGCCACGTTGGCATCTATTTTGGCGACTTGTGTCAAAACTTGAAAAGGTTTTTTTCTTACATTTTGAAGCGCTCGTTTGAGCTGCAATTTTCCGTACACTATTGTTTTGGGTAAAAATACGATAATTTAATTATTATCAAAAATTAATTGACTGAAACTAATTATTTAAAGAACTACAGATACTACGTTGGTTTCATTTTTAGCAATTTGGGTCAAAACTTTAAAATATTTTTTTTCTCACCTTTTGCAGCATTCAATTGATCTGAAATTTTATATACACGATTGTTTTGGATGACAATACGATACTTTAATGATAATGAATAAAAATTAATTACCGCTTAATGTTGTGGTTGTGTCATATGTATGTAATTATTTATATTAATTGTAACTATTTAATAAAAAGTCGCTATAATAAAATTTTTCTTTGTTGATCTAAGTAGGAATTGACTTAAATTTTTTTATATTACCTGTTTTTCAAAATTCCCTTTTTTTGTTAAATATACTCTCTCCGTTTATTTATGTATAACAATCTTTCAAGTCCCAAAAGGCCAACAATATATTTACATATCTCTCTATATGTAAGACGCATTTGTTGTGTGTCTGTTCCCTTATAACTCAAGATCCAGACAACCAAATAACGTGAAATTTGGTACACACGTATACAAAATTACATGGAGAAGGTTCTTAAACAGGTTTCGCGTTCGTAATTCTTTCTAAATTTTTTAAAATTTAATTTTTAAGTGATTTTCCAGTGTTAAGACGTCATATGTCACGTTTCTCACTAAGTGGAAAATTTATATTTTACACGCAGTTTTTCAAGATTATTACATATTTTTACTATAGCTATGTTTATCGGTTGGAATATTTATTCAATTTTTCTATTCTTTGATATTTAATTAGGATTATTTTCGAATAAATCATTTTTTTAAGGATTATTCTTTTAAAAACTAAAATTTTGTTTTGTTGTTTTGGCAACATTTAGGTATTATCGCGGGATGTTTATGTGTGCGATTTTGCTTACAAATTACAACTTATTTATTTATTTATTTAGAATGCGAAGATTATAATTTTGACAAACTAAAACTTCTTATTGATAAGGGTTATATTTCAGTTCTTATTACTGCAATTAACGTAAGTATAGTATTTCCGTTTTCATTATCTGTTTTAGATCGTATGAAATTAATAATATTTTGCAATTTCATGTGTCTTTATTTTGTCCTTTAAGGGTATACTATTGGCTTCACAGTGCATAAAATTGCCTTGCAGAAAATCAAACTTGGGTAATCAAACCGCCCAAGCAAAAGCAGTGTTGGTAGTAATTACATATCAAACTGGAATAGGCATCAGAGAATGAGCAAAACAGACAAATAGCTTAAATACCTGTTGATGAAGCAGGTAGTCGTAAGATAAATTATTTTTGAAACTTATGTACTATCCTAACAACCGCCAACGTTCAAAATAACTTGCCAAGTTGACAGCCCCGATTTCGCATGTCATATACACTGGCCTCAAAAGTTAAGGTACAACCGGGTTTTTGTGTCTAATTTGCAAATGAATGAATGTAGAAACAAAAATTTGGAGGATATGTGCATTAAATAGTTTTTATTGAATGCGTCATAGAAATTTGTATAAGTGTATTGCAAAAACGATTTATAACAAAAAAGCAATCTCTGCGGAAAAGTCCATTCTTGGAGAAAAGAGCACATCACAGTGTTATGTGGTAAAATGGCATAAAAACAATACAAAAATGGGTTCTAATAAGGAATGTGTCCACCCCTAACTTGAATGCATTGGCGGCATAGATTTCCCATGCTGTTTATTAAGTTGTCGGACACCGGAATAGGAAGCGAAGACCAGACACAGAGTAAGCCTTGTTTCAGCTCATGTAACGACCTTGGAGGAGGATTTAAAGCAGCAACCTCTCTGCCAAGATAGTCCCAAAGATGTTCTATCGGATTCAGGTCTGGAGATCGAGCTGGCCATTCCATTCGTTCCAAACCGTGATCCTCCAGATACTCCTCAACAATCCGAGCTCGGTGAGGTCGTGCATTATCATCCATCAGAATGAAGTCGTTACCAATAGCAGCAACACATGGGTGGACATATGGATCAAGGATCTCATCCCGATATCTAAGACCAGTTACGGTTCCTCCATGGAACACATGCAGGTCAGTGTGGCCACCGAGCGAGATCCCTGCCCAAACCAGGATTCCACCACCTCTATAACTGTGTCCTTCAACACTGTTGGATTGATGGTATCTAGTGCGCTGTTCCCTCCAGATCAGTAGACGCCCTGAATCACTCTCCATTGTAAACCTGGACTCGTCTGTGAACAGCACAGAAGCCCATTGTTGCTGCGTCCAAGAAACATGTTCTCTTGCCCAGCATAAGCGGTTCCTTCGCTGTCGTCCGTTGAGAGGAACGCACACAACTGGTCTTCTTGCATACAGACCTGCATTGTGAAGATGATTTCGCACCGTAGTAGCGGAGATTCTTCTTCCTGATGCTTGAAAGTGGTCTGCAACGAGCTGCGGCACAGTAGTGGTTCTTCTCCTTCGTGCCGAAAGAGCTAGAAAACGGTCTTCTGCAGTTGTTGTAGCTCGTGGTCGGCCTGGAACAGGTCTTCTGGACACAGAATCTTCGGATTGGTATTGATCCCAAAGTCGCTGAACAACACCACGAGACACATTGAGACGTCTAGCAGCATCAGCCTGCGACAATCCCATTTCCATCCATCCAACTGTCCGCCACCTTAACGAATTGGGTAAACGACGTCTCTGAGACATTTTCTAAACTCTATTGACTATTGTCACCGAAACTGCCAACAACTGTTGAAAATCAACACAACTTACACACAAAAGTACGAAAGCTTGATATTTGCATATTTTTCTCTCACTCATAAATATACGTTCTTTTCTATAAAATAAAAGTGGTAGCAATCGTTTTTGCATTAATGTTTTTAAAGTTCGTTATTATCATTCATGTAAACTATGCATTTTATTGTTACTGCCATTTTTTTATGGTGTGAGCTTCGAAAAACATGTTGTACCTTAACTTTTTGAGGCCAGTGTATATGCTGAATTGTGAGTCATGTGCTTCGTTTCATATAATGTCGCCAATAGGTTGCGGTTATATGTAAGTAACCTTATTTTTTCAAATTATGCTTTTGCATTGATAAAGTTAGTTCAGTTCTTTTTATGACAGTTAATGTTAGTATTGTACTTCATTTTTCAATTTATTTTTATGCTCGGGATATATATACTTAAGATAATTTTTTTAGTACTTACGTATTATAGCACAATCGCCAAACGTTCAAGACATCTCGCCACTTTGGCAATCCCAACTTTGTATGCGTGCAATCATGTGCTTCCTTTTGTATAATGTCACCAATAAGTTGCGATAATACGAAAGTACCTTTAATTCTGTTCATTACTATAACATTAGACTGGCCACAACATACCAATTTGGCGTGATTTCAAAATCATGACAAAAATGAGTAGCCTACCAATATGAAATTAATATTATGAGTATTATCTTAGCCTATTTTATCTTTCCCTCCAGTAATCCTTAATTAATTCAATAATATAATTTTTGTTTTTTTATATTTTAGTACTTACATTTTTTTTTGGCTATTATGTACTGCAAATATTTTTTCACACATTGCGATGTCTTTGGCAAAATTAATCAGTGGTATTTTTCTTAAATATGTTTTTTCATCTGCTTTTGACAATTTTTAAAATTTTGTTTGATGTCTGTCTGAAATGCAAATAGCAAAATAAATATTTTACAATATATATATTGTGTTTATACAAAAATGTTTATACCGATTTATTCAAAATATTGAGCCTTCATTCATTTTTGATATTTTTTTGAGATTTAATTTTATGTTATAACTAGCTTACCCAGTTAAATGTTGCTGTTGCTCAGTCAGCTTTAAAAGACTGGTACACCATAAAGTATGTCATGAGGCTTACAAAAGTAATAATACACACGAATTCAAACAAATCTATATCTATATACATATAAGACGCATTTGTTGTCTGTCGGAATAAACTTTCTCTTTCACACTACATCATTTGGACCAATTTTAAAATTTGTTTGTATGGTTAGTAGTTAATTATAACGCTATAATATTAATTCAATAGGTAGATATTGCATTTTTAAGTATAAAAATAATTATAACTACTGTACTGTATTTTTTAGAGTGAGTGAATATTAACGTCGCACTGTTCAGCTACACGAGGGCTTTTGGCGACGGACCACGTAATTTTGAACCATGGTCAAGTGACGTGGACGACAACTGAGCTGGTACCCCCCTCTCCTAACTACCAAGCCACACCAACTTAGCAGGAATATTCTACCAATACTTAGCTGGAATATTCATTAAAATCCACTCTTCCAAGATATATGACAGCACGGGTTCTATGATGAGTACTTTAGCGAGGAAGGCGAATAGTTTTGTAGCAGATATTGCGTTTTCAGCGGATTGCAAAGATTATTATTTTTGTCCCAGAAAAATAGTTAATGTCAAAATTTATGTGTCTTATGTTTTTGTATGTTTATGTAGACCTTATAAAACGATTTGACTATTTATTTTAAGTGAATGGTGTGTATAATTAATTTTACAGTGGAGTATCTTTAATTAATTTATTAGCTCTAACAGATTAAATTTCCATAAGTGGAGTATTTTGTTTCTGTATATCCCTTAATTTTCAATGTAGTGACCTAAAAAATATTGCATGAAAAAAATTGCGGTAAATCATAATGCGGTAGATGAAGCATTAACGTGCATCGCGCCCCTACACGGCGGGTCTTACAAAACTCTAATAAAGCTTGCGCTATGAAAGTGTCTAGACATTTGCCAACTTGACTCTATCGTCAACATTTCGCTATGTGTTTCATTGAATCGTCATTGTTATTTAAGAAACGGCGTTGCTTGCGAATATTACAATTTTAACAAAATAAATTCAACAGAAAGTAATATTAATGTATGACACTTTCAGATATAAATTATTTACAATATTTTAAGCGTCAAAAAACTTTTAACAATGTGTTACTTTTGCTGAGCAGAGATCAGCTTAGGAAGGTATTTTCAAAAACCGACCCTCAAGAGTGTTACGGGGAGTTATAAATATAAAAAAAATCCTTTTTATCAGCTATTAGATCTACAGACTTAAAATTTAACAAAGGTATTTTTTTTTTTTGTTCTTCAGCTGAGATATGCGAAAAGCTTTTTTTTGTTTAATTTGCATTTCACTTAAAATTAACTCATTAAAAACTTCTTTATCCTTCAATCTGTGTGGTTAATTTTTCAGTTCACCCGTGCGAAGAACGGGTATACCAGCTAGTATATAATATTCCAATTCTATTCTAATGATGTTATATTCGCCCTAGTGGGTTTTTGGGCCTTTGCCTTGGTTTATCTCCTATGCTATTATGTCGACAATTTCCGCTGTAGGGGAAGGTTGAGATCTCACAAAACACTGCTTAACCTTGTTTCACTGTCCTAAGCCAGTGACAGCTCGGGAAATCATAATAGTTTTTTCCACTCTAACTAAATTTCTCTTTTTTGGTTTGTAATGGTTGCATATTCTTGGTTCTTTTGGTTTGATTTTAAGATGTTTTAGGATTTTTTAGTCTTCTTTTTAATTTATTTACTGCTATATATATGTGGCAGCTAAAGCCAAGCAGTCTTCGCGCGCAGGCGCAGCTAAGTGAAACAAAAACTAAAAAACTTTGAGAAGTGTAAAGGACATTAAGAGAACAGCAGAAAAGAACGCGAGAGGTGCGCGAGCAGGCGTTACCTTCTGCATATCATTGTCAAACTTATCTACCTTTTTAATTAATTTTTGTTAAGTTTTAAAATAAAATAGAAGAAAGACAAACGTCTTGGACCCCTTGTTGTCTCCCACAAATTATGGGGGCTCGGCCGGGATCGAAAAAATTTCGATTTTGAACCAAAGTCTGGACAATGAACAAAAGCGTCCGTGAAGGAGACGCGCCGCCATTTTTTTTGGAAACTTCGTTCAACCTGTGTAGAGGTCAACCTGTGGTATACAGAGGTTTGAACTCAGCATGAATACTCCGCCTGTGTAGAGGCCGGGATTGAAAAAAATTTCGATTTTGATCAAAGTTTGGACAGTGAAAAAAAAAAGCCGTCCGTGGAGGTGACGCGCCGCCATTTTTCGGAAACTTCGTTCCGCCTGTGTAGAGGTTGGAACCATCGACAAATATTCCGCCTGTGTAGAGGTTGGAACCATCGACAAATATTCCGCCTGTGTAGAGGTTGGAACCATCGACAAATATTCCGCCTGTGTAGAGGTTGGAACTAACTCAGTGTGCATAATCCGCCTGTGTAGAGGCCGGAACTACAATTTCAAGATATAACCTGCGAAGAGGTGTCAATTCGAACAATTTCAACTATATTACCTGCAAAGAGGTGAAATCAGTGAAATCAACGTTTTTCTTCAATTATTGGATACATCGTACGTGCGAGCAACAAGGGAGCTAGAAAAAAATGGTAGGATCTTTCCATATTTTTCTAAAATGTATAAAAACGCTCTTAAAGAGGATCTCATAAGAGTTGTTGAGGATCTAGACGGTACTGTGAAGAGTACGGACACCATAGCTAAACTAAAGACTAAAATTGAGAACAGTAGTACATTTGAAAGTGATCCAGATTTCGTTAAAACTTTAATTAAAAACTGTATAGATGAGAGGGTATCGCGAAACGAAAGGGATTTAGAAAAACAGAAGATTGAACTTGCTAAACTACAGTTAGCAAAATTAGAAAAAGAAGTCGAACTTCAAACGGCTAAAAATGAAGCATTAAGTTTAAATCCTGCAGCTAAAGTCGAAGAAAAACAGTTCGAAACTAACATAGAAAATATGATAAAAAGTATTAGAACTTTATCTCTTCCTGTTCCCAACAGATCTGAAAATTTTAATCTGTTCTTCCAATCATTAGAACGCGCATTTTTAACCAAGAAAATAAATGACGAATATAAATCTGAAATTTTAATAAATCTTCTGGGCGAAAGAGCTCATAATGTCTTATTGTATATTAAAGAAGAGGAATTAAATGACTATGAAAAACTAAAATCTATAGTACTCAGAGAATTCCAATTAACCCCTCGCGAGTGTTTAAACTCATTTAAAAATGCTGTAAAATCATCAGGCGAGACATACATCCAATTTTCTGCAAGATTGACGGCAAACTTCCAATATTATTGTTCGTTAAGAAAAGTTAATTCCTTTGAATCTCTATGTGATCTTATAATTTCTGATAAATTGTTTGTAACTTTAAATAAGGAAACTGCAACTCATATTGGCATTCGAGAAGCAGAAGATTGGTTTAGGCCTATTGATTTAGCTAAAGAGTGTGATATTTATATTTCATCTAAAAACGGATCACGTAAGGAAACTCCTATTACTTATGGATATACCCAAGACCCCTTTAAAAATAGATCACGAAACTTCAAACCAGAGATTAAAGAGAACTATCCCCAAATCTTGAAAGAGAAAATAAAAATTGCTTTATATGCGGTGATTCATCT
Source organism: Trichonephila clavipes (assembly GCA_019973935.1). Classification (NCBI taxonomy): domain Eukaryota; kingdom Metazoa; phylum Arthropoda; class Arachnida; order Araneae; family Nephilidae; genus Trichonephila; species Trichonephila clavipes. The sequence continues at coordinate 377,348 of BMAU01001371.1, read as the reverse complement.
CATTACGCAAGAGACTGTGAGAAGCGTTTTAAACCTAAAGAATCTAACGACCACATCCATAATAGAATAAACGTGAATACTTTGAAAGTCGAGAGCGAAAAACAAAATAGCGATGAATTCGCCCATCTTCAATATGTACCCATTTTTGTGGAAAATCAGCCCGTAACAGCCTTGATCGTTTCAGGTTGCCAGATCCCAGTTTTAAATTCCTCACTAATTAGAGTGCAAACACCTTCCGAAGAAATAATAACATTAAGTTCATGTTTTGGCGAACAGCGAATGGTAGAAGTTAAACCCATAAATATTTCTCTTAATCAACACTCTTCCGGTCTAAGTGTTCGAACGGCAATATCACCGACCTTGACCGAAGAAATTATTATACATCCCAGTGTATATGCTGGAATAAAGAAACTAGGCCACGCAAAGAGCGATGTTTTATTGAATGAAAGTGAATCCTCTTTAGGTGCAGTTTCTGTTTCAAATGTTTCTTTTTCAAATGTGATAGAAAACTCTAGTTATGATTTGTCACATGTTAAAAACTTTAATACTAGAAATGATTTGAGTTCTCTAATTAAGGATTATAAATGTAATAAAATTAAGAGTACTAAGTTAAAATTGAGTATTGTAAGAGAAAAATGTTCTGATATAGTATTGTGTAAGAAAGCCAATGGTGCCATGAAAACGAGTTCCGTGGAATTTATCTCCCGCTCACCTAACCCTTTACCTATGAAGAGTAAACATCGTCGGTTTGTGTTGCTCCGAAGGATCTTTGAGCCCTGGCAGTGGAAACGGAGGAAAAAGAGAAATCGTTTTGAACAGACGTCCAGAACTCTAGAGAGGAAAATGTCGATGCGTTCAACCAAAGATCAACTTGTTAAAAAAGACGTTCTTATGCCTGTGAAACACAATGTTTTCCTGTGGAACCTTCCGGATGTCGAAGAGGTGCCTTCACATGATGGAGAAACTGTCTAGTTCAGCAGAATTATGATATGTTAAATCTTTGTGTATTTGTCGTATAGTCCTTGTCTGTTCCGTCTTTTTTGTATGTTTCAGATTCTCCTCTGGTCTCGATGAAAAAGGAAAAAAGGGAAGTACCGCTGCGGACAGCGTACAGTCAGGCTGGCCGATTGTGGCAGCCAAAGCCAAGCAGTCTTCGCGCGCAGGCGCAGCTAAGTGAAACAAAAACTAAAAAACTTTGAGAAGTGTAAAGAACATTAAGAGAACAGCAGAAAAGAACGCGAGAGGTGCGCGAGCAGGCGTTACCTTCTGCATATCATTGTCAAACTTATCTACCTTTTTAATTAATTTTTGTTAAGTTTTAAAATAAAATAGAAGAAAGACAAACGTCTTGGACCCCTTGTTGTCTCCCACATATATATGTAGGAAATCGTATTTAATTAGTTCCGAATAATTAAAATGTTTTAAATTTTCAATACATTTTGAGAGAGAGAGAGATGTAAGAGATGGCAACGCCAAACAAACCAAATTGGATGGACAGGCATTTCAATGTCCAATGAAAGAATTCGGTGCGATGACGACATCAGACGCATATGGTCACTGAGCGCGAGATAATTTTTTCACTCCCGAATTTAACACGAACGAAGTAAGGTCGACGCCCTCTTAACGGCTTTGATTTCGTAAACAAAGCAGACCCCTTCTTTAGGCTTAGCGATGTTTGGCATCCCCATCTCCCACGTGAACAACGCTCTCTGTTCGAACTGTCTTTTATTTCTCTTTTGGTAAATAATTAAAAGCTGTAAATAGCCTGTTCCTTAGTTTTCCTTATCTGAATAAATTAATTGTTCGTTAAACTTGGCTTCTGTTTTCTTTCGTCCAAAATTTCACCATTACCCCTAGACACCGTCCCACATATGTCGAAGGGAAATGATAAAATAAGGGATTTTTTTCAAATCCCTAACCGAGATGATCAATTCACGGAAGAAGTTAAAATAAGAGCTCTGTAAAGTGATTTCCCAAAGGAAAGCAAGTGATATGATCTAACATTGATCTGTTTCAGTGAAATGATGAAATAATATTGTCAAGACTTTAAAAGTGCTTACTTAGCAAATATGGAGCATTATTAAAAGTAGAGTAAATAAAATAATACTAATCATTGAATTGCAAATTATTTAATTAGATAATTATGTTGGTTTTTTTGCTTCCCATAATATCGAAATATTATAGTTTTATGGAAAACATATGATAAATAAGAACTGAAATTTTAAAATTATTTATACAACATGCCTTAATTAAAAAAAATTTAAAAGCACACATTTCAAAAGAAATAAAACTTAATTTTAATGCAATACTTCAGAAGTATATCCATATTTATTTGTAGCATTTTCTCTTTTTTAGTTTTATTTCACTTTTATTATCTAAAGAGGGCGTATTCGAATTCCCTAATTTGTTTGTTCACAATTTTCAATTGAAGTTTTTCCCAATCTCTAATTTTCAGGCATACAAAAGTGATGTATCAATCGAAAGATAATAATGAAATGAATGTAACGAAATAAAAATATAAAAAATGATATTTAGGTCTTTCTGTTTTGTGTGCGTGTCTGAAGCCCAACGCTGACTGGTACGGGCGAGGAGAGTTAGAAGGGAGTGGTAACAAGCGAAAACGCAGCTCTGCAAATGCCGACTTGTTCATTTCATCATTTCACTAAAACAAATAAGGGATTTGATCAAATCACTTACTTGCATCAAGGAAATGACCTCAAATAGATGTTATTTTAACATCTTCCTTGAATTGATCGTCTCCCTTAAGGATTTCATGAAATCCTTAACTTTGTCATTTCTCTGCGACATATATATATATACACACAGGTGCTAGGTGGCGCTGTTAACAAGAGCATTGGAGGAAACAGACCTGCATTACTGCAGTCTTTTGAGCTGTCATCGCTTGCAGAACAGTATGGAAAGTTTTACGAACACCAAGCTGGCAGATATGCACCTGATTTTCGGATTGGTAGAAGGAAATACACGAGCAGCAGAAAGATTGCACGCGATACCACAGAAAGATGCACTGGACCGCAGGAAGTCACAATTTGTATGAATATGGATCATTACGAAGTAATAGGCAAGGGAGGGCGGGTCATGAGTGACTCGAGTTCTCAGCATGACCCAGCTTTGGCCAATAAATGTTTCAGATAGTTTCAATCTCATGTCTCTTCGTTTTTTGTACCTGTCATACTACTTTCCACATGACGTTTCTGACCATGGGTTGCTACGCAAAATCCGAATCTTTGCGATGCCCCTTACTTCCTCTTAAAGTTTGTCCAAATAATCCTGAAACACTCTGTACACACACATATATATATATATATATATGAAATAGTTCTATTAAACGTTTCAGGAGAGTGGTAAAAATATAATTTTAAGACGTGGCGAGTGGTTGATGTTAATGTGGTAAACCAAAAGATTGGGCGTGGCCGGTGGTGAGTGAATGATACCGTATTACGTGGCGAGTGGACGATTAATATTTTCTCGAAGAGGCAGTCTTGTAAATCAATAACCCAGTTTATTGCACTTCTTGAAACACACAGGCATGTTACAAATATAAAGACTGGACGGCACAACACAGACAAAGACAACACACAAAGCGCGGCATCCGGTTTGCTACATGATTGCAGAGAAGACAGAGAGAGAGTGCTTTCCGGATCTTGGTATTATAGTTGGCGGTAAAAAGAACTCTAATTGGTTAAAATGGGCGAGACAGGGATTTCGGATACTCGTTGATTACGATTAAGATTAAAGTGTTATTTTTGAACCAAAGAATTAAAGTTTGTTTAAATATTAGTAAAAAGAGTTAGTTAAAAGGATGCTAGAGGGAATTATTATACAGTGGTGGTCTGGTCAAAATTGTGGGCTCTTTTGTTGCTTATAGAAAATGTTACGTTGCACAAAATGCAGTCTTTTATGTCATTTTAAAAAGAATTTAATTGTGAATTCAACACAAAAAAACAAAATTGAAATTTTTGCAACACAAAAAAAGTTATGCTGCAATAGCTATTGATATACATTAGATACTAACTATAGCAGTGAGTTATCAATACTTAGTGCGGTAGCTTTTATTTTTTATTATATCTTCACATCAATGTTTTATTGAGCTGAAAATGGCTTTAAGTTCTTCCTTAAGGAATTGTTGTTTCTTTTGCCACTTGACTTCGTATGTGTTAGATCCAGACCCACGAAATTCATCGTGGCAAGGATTAGATGTACGCCTGTCGTTAGCCGTAGCCTTGAGCACCATACAGGCAACAGTGTGATTTGGCTGGGTCCCACCCCAATTTTGAAGGAGAACACCCTGGGGGGGTCAGGGGCCTCCCACCTCTCTTCCCCATTCACCAACCTCATGAGGGGACTTGCGGCTCGAGGGCTATTTAAAGTATCCCCATGCCGCAAAGGCACTATACCTTTACAAGCCTCCTTTCCTTCTCTGGAATTCGAACCCAGGCCCTGCGGCAAAAAACAGTCAGCGTCGCTAACCACTATACCGGATGGGTGACAGAGCAAGGAGTAAATTAAGAATGTGGACCATATCACTATTTTACACTAAACATATAATAAGAAACAAAATATTGTCACTAAATGAAAATAAAGAAAGTCTATTTCTCATTCAAATTCAATTCAAATGTCCCCAATTAAATAAGTGACATTATTTAATTAGGACAGTTTGAAAAGTTACAATTGCAATTACATTATAAAAAGAAGGGTGTGTACTTTTTTACTATTATAGTATTATACAGATGAAATCTGTAAATTGATATCTAAAGCAGATACATCTAACAGATTTAAGTGCAAAATAATGACCAGATAAACACCTTTTGGAATATATCTACATCCTCAAGGTCTTAATTTACATCCAATCTTCATATATTATGTTGACTTCATTACGGAAAATTTATAATGTCCTGATAATTTAAATTGATGGTAATTACTTAATTATTTATTGCTGCTATAAGTCAATGTTTCTAAATTTTCTTAACTAGTAAGTTGAGTGTTTATTTTGGCGATTAAATTTAATTTTTGGGTTTTATCTTATCAATTCTGTACATGTTTCATTATACAATAAAGGATTATTTATGAAATATGATTTTTATTTCCTGAGTGTTAATCAATTTGAAAATAGTTTTAATCGGCATATCCTTGATTTTATTGAGAACTGAAATAAAAAGAGAATTAATTAATATTTCAAAACATACAACCTCTGGATATAAAGTTCGGTGATTAGTCGCGTAACAATAACGTATATGAAATATTAATGAAATTTATCTTATTGTCCTTCGAAATAGTCACCTCCCATAACTACGCACCCCCTGAGATCTGCTATACATGTCCTGGAAACTTTGCAAGAAGTCTTCTTTTTAGATGGAGTTCAAAAGCCTCGTCACATTTCGTTGGATGTTAGGAATATCGTCAAATTTCTTTCCTTTCAAATGAGTGTGAACAGGAAGAATAGGAAGAAGTTTGGACGATTGAGATCTGGCGAATATGGTGGATGTTCAATTTCAATTTGCACCCCCTCCCCCCCCCCTTTTTTTTGTTGCTAGGAACTGTTTGAAGATATTGGCTGTGTGAGGGCAAGCATTGTCATGAACAAAAAAAAAAAAACATGAGCATTGTTGTGCATACTAAGGTCGTACCTTGCTTGAACGTTTCATGAAAGGGGTCAAATTTCAATGTACCTTACAGCATTCATCGTCCAGCTAGTATGCGCAATGTTAATTGAAGATCTTTCGTGTGATTAATTTATTCACTTTCTCAATGTTTTCGTCACCGCCGGCCTTTTGCTACGGGGGTTGTCAGAAATACTTTCCCGGCCTTCTCGAAAACGGGCGAACCCCTAGCATACACACTTCATGGAAAGTCCTTAATCATCACGAACACGTACTAGCATCGCATAAGTTTCTTTCGATGTCTTGCCTACCTTAACACAAAATTTTTAATTGATCGTTTGTTCGTTCATTTTCCTGATCTCAGTTAAGAACCAACTCACTGAACAAGCACTTTGTAAAACAAGTCTAACACGGAACACAAACGACGCTCAGCTGAATAACGGCGGGGGCAGATGGTCAACACCTGTCGCTACGTATGTTCTGCGTTTTATTTCTCCAGTGTTGTCAGATCGGCTGTTCTGACTTCATTCACCGAACTTTATTATCAGAGGCTATACATTTTGACAAAACGTACATTCATACATTTTGCATGCCTTTGAACTTAACATTAAGTGCATGCATTTTAGTAAATATTTTTCCGTGATTTCTCCCCAAACAAAATATGCTTTATAAAAAAAATTCTAATGATATCAATGACAAAAACATCATATAACTTCCTTTCTCGTATAGAATTTAATTAAAAACATCTTATATTGACTGGGAGAATCATAGATGTAAATCACTCTACATATAAAAAAAGTTTTTCGAGATGCAGCAATAAATTAATTTATTCGCCATATCACCAAAAATGCTCGCCACGTCGTCAAATTTGGTAGACAAAAATGATGCCAACTTGACTGTATCGCCAATATTTTCGATAAGTTTTCATTGAAAAGCCATCACAATCTAAGGGATGGCGTTGCTTGCGAACATTACAATTTTTATCATAAAATAAATACAGCAGAGTATAGTATTAACGTATTAAACATACAGATATAAATTATTTACACTATTTTAAGATAAAACGATGTTTTCGCAAGTAGATAAAACATTAATTACTCAAAATATACTCCCTGTATAAAAAAAGGATTTTCGTGATGCTGTAATAAACTAAAATGTAGAGATGAAGATTTGAAATTTATATATTGCAAAAAAAAAGAACTACGTAATACACATATAAGTTACAGTTTTACAACTGAGCAATGAGTATAACAGTTGTATAATTTGCACATTGATGGTTCCTTCGCAGTTAGGCGGGCAGTGGGTTTCCCACCTAGTATTTATATAAAGCTTTTCAAAAATTTTGAATTGTTCACAAATTTTAGTAAATAACGTCTTTGATAAGATACATCTGTAACAAGATGTATCACTATGTGAGCCAGACGTAGAAACCATATGCAAAATATTACGACCTTCTTTAAAAAAAAGAGAAAATGATAAATAACTTAGAGAAAAAAAAGTGACAAATAAAATTAATATGAATCTTTTACAAGATGTTTAATTTTAATTAAAGTTTAAATACAACAAAAAATACCCGAATGTACAAAAAACTCTTCAGAATTGAAAGCTTATTCTTAAAAATCGATACAAATTAATTTTTTATAATTAAAAAATAATTTTATTTAATCATTTAAGTTTTCGCAGAACAAAGTGAGTCCAACTGAAATGAATTTTTCATGCTTTTAAAAATATTTCATTCGAACTTTTCTTTTATATATAATTAGAGATGTTTTTAAACTAACTGTGTTTTAAAAATAAATAATAAATTTTTTTGAATAAATCTAGGCTTATTTAGTAGAAAACAAATACCTCAATAGTCAATTCAGATTTAAGTCTTTAATCGTTTTTTATCAATTTGAACTTTTTATGTATAAAATATAATGAAAAGTAAATAACATTTCGTAGAGAAACTGAACACAATACTTAATAACACGCCTTCTCTAATAGATCATCCAACTAAGCACTTGTTTTTAGAAAATCCACGAATAATAATTCTCAGACAGTAGAAAAATGTTAACGCATTAAATAGAATATCTAATACCAATTCCTTTTCTCCCATTTTTACATAAAAATTTGTAACAGTTTAACATTTGTTAGGAGACATAGAGTCATTTCTCAGAAATTGATGAAATAAGGATAATGTTTGTATATATGTGTGAAATAGGCTCATTTAATCTTGTACAAACAAGCATTTTGTTTATGGAAACACATGTTTCTAGAATAGAAAACAATTTAATTTTGAATAGAAAACATAAACAACTGAAGTTAACGTGTGATTAAACAATGTAAAAGAGTTACATAAAAATAGAAATAGGAGCAAATTTTTTTATTACAGGAACATGTTTTGATCACGAAAATAAAAATAGTGTTTAGGTAATCACTCTCTCTCTATCGTTCAATAATAATTGTAATTTTTATACTTTCCTTCACCGTAATCCCTAGCTCTTATTAAATTAAGAAAATCTACTCTTTTATGAAATATGCACAGGTATTATTTAACTTTCCAAAATAATACAAGAAAAACATAAAATAAAGCTAGCTTGCTTTACTAAGATTTGAACGGCATTCCATTTGTATAAGGATATAAAATCTTTTCGCGACATACTGCGGAGTCATTTAAATTGCTTATAAATGTTGAGGACAATGTCATCATTAGTTATTCTCGAAAAATGTCGGTGTTATTTAAGAAACAGTGAGTGCAAGCCAGACAGATACAACAACAACAACAAAGAAACGTTTTGTAAGTGCTAAAAATGAAGATAGCGATTATTCAATGTTTTCTCTCTCTTCGGTTTAATACATGGAATAAAATTTGCACTCGTGTACCTTCTCTGTCTAAATAAAAAAGGTTTTTTTTGATTATAATAAATTTATGAAAGTAATGGAGCAATACTTGCTGCTCGAAATAACAATGCGAAAAAAAAATTAGTAATTCTATTCTAACTAGATTACCAGGAAGAGACTTGAAATTTATTTTTTTCCTGCTTACAATGTACTGAAAAAAAATAGTTTTCCTGCTTACAATGTACTGAAAAAAAATAGAACTACATAATACATATAAATTACAATTTTATAATTTGAGCAATGAATATGAACTGTCATATAATTTGTACAATGGGGTTTAGTATCCCCATTATTATTAACAAATTTTATAAAATACCAGTAAAATGTTCTTGAAGTCTGCATTGAAAAAAAATGCTAATTTTATACTGTAAAATCTGCCGTATAACACGCACTTTTAACACAAAAAATAAGATTAAAATTTATGGGTACGCGTTGTACGCTGGGTATAAAAACGATAGCTTTAAAAATAACAAGAGATAAGCAATTTTTTTACTTTTACTCATACCTAAATTCACTTTATTTAAAAGAAAGGACATGCTTTATTAATTAAAAGAGTTATAGTTCTAGCAATATACTATTTTTTCAAAAGTTTGATATAATAAATGGAATGAATAACTTCAAAACATTAGAGCATTGCATACTAACATTTCAGGTTTCTTCGTCAAAAAAAGGTTGCGCGTTATACGGCGAATATACCTAAAAATTAAAAAAAAAAATGCAGCTTTAAAGTATACGTGCGCATTATATACACTGGATTTTACTTTACTTTTTTTTACACTGGATTTCATTTTAAAATGACTTACAAAAATATATCATTATACGTAAGTAGCATTTTATCTTAATAATCCAACCTAAAATTTTTTTCCAATACCGTATCACTTCAATAAGAGATTTTTTTAAAAAACAGAAGATGGAATTATATTGAATTCTCCTTATGAGTTCCTTAAAAAATATATATAAAAAAAGTCCTATTATACATCCGAAATAACAAAATAAATTTCTTGGAGTTCCATTCATTTGACCGAAACAATATTTGAAAACTTTTTGAAAAAAAGTTATTTCAAAACCGATAATAAATAAATGAGAAACAAATAAAATAAAAAACCTTGATCATTTTCAGAATTTTCAAAAATCTAAGCTACGGCGTACTAGATTACATTTCCTAAAAATATGATACTCGGTACTTATTCAAGAAGAAACTCTTTCTCTCGTCTTACTATTCTTCTCACGTGGTTTACCTCCCACTCAGATGCAAAAATTATTCCCAAACGATTTTAGTTCCCCGCACATTGCACCCCTGTAAGAACATTCTCACTTACCCCGTGGTCTATCCCAGAGGTAAATCCCATGCACATTCCAGGCATTCCTGTCGGTGCGTCGTCATATCAAAAAGATGTTATTGGGTCCTAGCGACCTCTACCCGCACAAAAACACGATGACGCAACCGCACACATAAACCGGAAATATTGTTGTCCGTTGTGTTTTTACCATCTCAACCCGTTATGTCGTTTTTTATTTGCTCGACTTTTATTACGTTGTTGCGCAGTTGGCCGTTTAACTCCAACCTCGCAGCCCTGACCCACTAACTATTTGACGTGATTCTGGTCTTGTTTACATCCAGGAGGTATGCTAATTTCTTTTTCTTCCACTTCGACAGGATGATGACGCTTTCTTTTTTCGCTTTGTGGGGATGGTGTCTCACAGAACTTGCGGTTCCCTAACGGGTTGCAGAGTTCGAGAGAAACCGTTAAGATTTCTTTAAAATTTTTTTGTGGCATTGTGGAATAATGTGCACTTTGAGTCGTACGTCATTTCCCATAGCTCACCCGTTTAAACGAGTTGATGTGTCACTTCTTGGTATTGCTCTTTGGGTTTTCCCAACTGGTTGTCTTGATTTTGTGTATTTATTTGCTGTTCGTAATGTGGATGGTTTTATGGAATGTGAAAAAAAAATGTTTTCACAGAAAAGATATTTTTATGGGAATATTTAAATTTGTGTATTTTGAGATCTGACTCATAGCTTGAATATTTTATTTGTTTGTTTCTTCTATCACTGACGTAACGGAGAATACTAGCGCCCCCCTGCAAAGTTAGGTTTTGGGCCCCAAGCCGGATCTTACAAAGGGTACGTAATTGGCGTCAGTCAGGCTTTAGGCCACCTATAACCCTGCACCCCTCGCGATGCGGGGGTTGCGGATGTGTATGTTACGCCATTATCCTCTAGTATCCCAGACTTGTCGGATTCGTTTTTATCATGATACATCCTCTCAAATTCGGTAATATGAATTTAAGGGTATTTTGTGCATTCAAAAAGAAATTTTTTTATTAATATTAAGGTGACGAACCGTCCTCCTTTTATAAGTTTTGTCCTTCCTCGAAAAGTGTTCTCTTACATGCCCTCCTTTTCAATATTTTATAACTGATCTATTAATCTCTGTATTCAGAGATGAAACAAGCATGTTTCCAAAATGTCGAAGAATGGTCCGAAACAAATGTCACAGGAAATAACAATTTTCAACGGTGTTTTGTGACTTCATATTTTGTAAATTGGGTATATATAGAAAATTGTGTTGAGTTTTTATCGAAAGAGAAAGGCCTGATATTAAAATCAATGACAATTGTCTGTTAGAAGAAATAAGAAGACTGAAGGTATATTTAAATTTTGATAAATTAGAACACAATGGAAAAATCAGTGAGTGAAATTGATAAAAGATGGGTGGAAATATTTAATTATTTCAAGAATGAATTCATTCCATATGAAAGTTCAGTTATTCTTGTTGAATTTACATTGTACAACACTGGAACTACTGCAGCAATTGAGAGTTTTTTCAATTAATAATGATTTTTGGACTAGTGAGAAATCAATATTGAATCTTAATATTTTAGCTGCAGTGCTTACCGTAAAATTCAGTATGAACATTTTTTTCCCCAAAATTTCCGATATATTAGAAATGGATATGTTGACAAAAAAAATTCATTCAATAGAAAAATACTCGTATAAAAAATAATTAAAAGGTAGGTAAGCATAATTAGCGTATTTTTGTTTGAATTGATAAAACGTTTCATATATTTAAGTTGTAATTTTATCTTAAATTTTTCGTCCTCCTTTGCATTGTAAAAAAAAATATTCAAGTTTCAAGGAATTTTAGGTGGCCACAAATTTGTGGCTGGGGTGTCGGGAGTTCGAGTCCTGGTGCCACTGAAGATCCGCCGTACCAAACTTGCTTGCGGCCAAGGGCGATAAAGGCACCAACCATCTTCTGGAACACCTCTAATCTTATCTACGGTAAGAAGTGAACTTTGCCTGTTAAATCCAACCTTCCCACAAGAAGAGTAAAGCTACACAGGGAAAATAACACACTTGGCTTGTTTCGATGCATATTGGTCCAGATAGAAGTTATATAACAGATGAACAACTTTATAATATGATATTAATTTCTGTAAATATTGTATAAAAGAGAGATTGATAAGATGCCAGCTGCTATCACATGTTTCATACGTATACACTGCTTCAATTTTTAATACCCAATCGTCCATTGCGATGATATTCAATGTGAGTCCTCTGCTATTTATGTCACTTGACATTTTTGTTTGAAATTAAAAACAAAATAACAAACTCATATTTACTGATAAATATCAAAGTCTGTTATATTTGTTAGTCTGTTCCAGTATATCAAACTCAAGGGGATGAGGACAATACCTAAGCTGGTACTTTACCTACCAATCTTCCCCACAAAGTTACAAGAAAAATTTTAGTTAAGTTATATTGAAAACCCGTTTAAATTTACATGGCGATAGGAATTACGATGGAAGCTATTAGAATTAAAATAGAGTTCGACTTTAAGATTTTTAGTTTCAATTTATTTAGCATCAAGCATCAGCTTTTTTACACGGTGAGTCTTGAGAGACGCCAGGACTCGTTACACAGACACACAGTTAGACAGACAGTTAGAGAGACACACGACTCGACAATACTGGCCACGAGTTCACGACTGTAATTACTCATTTGCCATGGAAAATAGGGCTGTTTAAAACCTTCACTCGATGTATTGGACTACTATAACTTTGTTTAAAAAATCGCAGGGCTCTTTAAGTAGATTTCGAGTTAGTCTTGATTCCAGTTGAAGAATTTATGATGAATATTTAGGGTTATATGACGGGGCTTTACCGAGTTTTTGCCACTAATCCTCTTGGGGAATCTTTGGGACCAGCATTGAGTTATTTCACAGCTAATCCTCTCAAGAAGAAACCTTGATATTCAGATTAGTTAGTAGATATATAGTAGAGGTTTATTAACTGCGAGGAAGAAGGAGAAAGGAAGTTGAGATGCTGAACCTCGTGAGCTGAGGGTAAGGATTTAAACTTAGAAGCGTAATTATAGAACGGGCTTTAGCGAGTCAAAGAAATTAAGAGGAAGATTGAGATTCCCAGGATAACGTTACTGAAAGTTAAGCGGTTAGGATTCCAGGCGCTTATTTACATAGAATCTATGGTTACGTTATATCACTCTTGATTTCCTTCCTAGCGTAAGACTGTTTTTGAATATTTGAATTGATAATTATAAATTGGTTTTATTATGGCTTGCTTGGGTCATCAATCATTACCTCCCACAAATCTAGGTCGAGTAGATGAAGAGATGGTAACCCAAGGTAGGGGGGGGTAACACAGGGTATTGCACATGAAATTTAAATAGATTGACGCGATCTCATTTAACGCATATGAAAGTTCAATAATAACTATATTCGAACATGTCTCAAAATTGTTGTAAGCTCTTTTGCATGTAATCAACAGTGTTGGCGCTGCGATCGTCACCCCCACCTCGCTCACTCACACTTGTACATCACTTGCAAGGGAAACACTGCACAAAGCAGTCACAATAAACGTTTGTCTTAAAAACCGCATTTTAATTATTTACAGTTCCAATCGTACTAATAAACTCCATATTTCAAGTGCGAGAACCGTTCAACAGAATAAAGAATATCTAGATTTTATTTCTATTTAGCCTTTCTTTGAATTTAAACATTTCTTTGAAGAACACATGGTTTCAATGCAATATTACCATTATTTTAAGGCCTAAACTTTATTTCTAAAATTTTACTCTTTTGTACTTTTTATATTTTGTACTTCGCTTTTCCTTTGTATCTAATTTTTTATGCAATAATTTAAATGGCATTCCTTAGATAAATTTTCGTCGGTTGTTGCGTATGTTTAATTTAAAAAACATACTTTTCCCCGGCAGACGAATTTGTTACTTCTTTTACTAAAATTCTTTTCGATTCTTATTTTACTTTTATTTCAACATCTCATTGAATTTTAATTCCTCGAATTTTACTTCGATATTTATGTGTGCTTATTATCATTTTGCATACTTAATTTTTTTTCGTATTGTATTTTTTGCTGGAATAACGCACTAATAAACAGATAGATAAATATTCGTATATATATATAAAAACAGCTAGTCACACACACACATTAATCTTATTATCAAAAATAACTTTAATGAATTACTTAACACTAGACTTAAGGATATTGGTTATATACCTATTTTTACTGAGAAGTGAGAAAATTTTACTCGTACAAGAAAATTGAAGTTTTTTTTTTTGAAAAGACATTAGTTTTAAATCAATTTAAATAAAAGATTTATTATTAAAAATTCATTGAAAACATTTTTACATATAAATTCTGTTTGTCAAATATATTTCCCACAAACATTTCTATTACATTTAGCACAAAGGTTTTAACATCTATTTCTATTGCATGATGCTTGAACTTGACAATTCTTCCATGCGTCAGTAGAATTTTTTGTCATTGGAATGGAATTGTAACCCTGGTTCTTTTTTTGCTAGGAGCTATATAAAGAAGATCTTCATCTATACTGCTTGAAAATTCAATGTTATTGATTTCTTCCTCTGACTCAATTTTGTTATCACGTACAATGGTCTATAGCAGGGGTGGCTAATCTTTATAGATCAACGTGCCATTTTTTCTAAAGAATTGTTTAATGAGGTATAGACGTGCCGTGTGTCAAATAATTTTGGAAAAATAATAAAACTAAATACTATCAATTTGATACGAAAAAATACTTTTTCACAGTATAGTTATAAATGTTTTAGTTATACGTGTGATTCAAATTAAAGTAACATTAGTGTGACTTTGTTGTTGCAGATTGGATGACAAATAACTTATATTAGGGTTGTAACATGTTACCTTTTGTTGAATATGTGTTGAATTTGAGTAGTCTGCCAAACGGCTTCTCGGTTTCTAAGCAATTAAGTTATTTTTGCTGCGGTTCAGTCTTTTTGAAAAGAGGGTTTGGGATTTGTTTCAAAATACCGTTTTACAGACGATGTTTTTCATACCACTATTCCAGAACATAAAAACACACCACTTTGTCATTCCATGTTTCTCGATTCACCAAATTTGAAATTCTCTGTTACACTTACTATCTTGCACTTTTTGTTCTTTTGCTGAACTAGCCATGTTAAATAACAGTTAAAAGTCGTAAATATAATGCAGATAAACTTTAAATTTCTGTTGTATCAATGAAATTGACTATGCTATACGCGTAGACAAACTTTACATCCTAAGCAATTGTAGTCTACCATGTAACTAAGTGAAGACAATAACAAACGAGTGTGCTCCCGGACACCGATCACTCGCGTTTGTTCGTAATGCTTCATAGTAAACTTAGAAATAAAATGCAAATCATTTTGATCACTAGCGTGCCAAAAATATTGTGTCGCGTGCCATCGATGGCACGCGTGCCACTGGTTCGCCATCCCTGGTCTATATCAATTGCATCCGATTCAATATCTGATTGGTCTTTTTGTATTTTGATTAGTTTTTCAATAAAAGAAAAATTTTCTGATTCCCCCCCCCCATAATAACAAGCCTAGATAACCAGATAAAATGTATATCAATTGTAATACATTTTACGAATAAATTACAAAATTACGTTTGTGAATCAAATTTTTCTTGTAAAAATAAATTCCACAAACTATATATTGTTTATTAATTCACTAAAAATGCACTGCTCACAAGCGATGTATAAATCGAAATGATAACAGAAGTGGGTAATAACGCGAAAAAAAGTGACGATGGTTCTCACATACACACAAATATTGTATGCAAGGAATGCAAAATGAGAAGAGAAACAAATCATGTGGGACTTGATTGTTGCCCAGGCCTGATATGATCAATAATTTTCATTTGCTATGCGATTAACTGTTAAATCATTCTATGAGTCAAATTGGCTCACATTGGCTCACAACCGTAAAAATAGGTATACCACATTCGATAGTGCGGAATGAAGGGGTCTGTGGAGAAGAGGAATCAACATTTACATATATTTAATTTCTTCACTAAAAACCAATGTACGTTTTTAAAAAATAATATTAAAGTTTTATAGAGAGAGAGTAATCACACGCACAAATTTTTAATGAGTCAAATTCATTCAGTCCGTAAATCTAGTGTTAAAATACATAATTGATTCAAATCACGAACAAGCCTTAAAAAAGCCTTTTTAGTTCATTAACACTTTTAGAAAATTATGTAAATGAATGTGCCTCTATAACTTAGGGAATCCTGCCAAAAAAATATTTTATCGGAACCGGCTTAAAAGCGCCAATAATAAAAAACAAAATTTGCGTCCAGAGTGTACTGGCCTAATCATTTTCCTTCTCTTACTCTTTTCCCTAATGCTGCAATGTTTATCGATTTGTATATAAAAATATCAGGACTAATTTTTGATATCGATACACTACTAGTTTTTAGCGTGATTCTGAAATCGTGCCAAATAGATCTTTGGTGACCAGTCTGTTACCTTATTATATTGTTATCGCCTTATTATATATGGAGAAATTTTACGATTATATTTGGTGGAAAATACATAACGCACTGATTTCAAATTAGTACAAAATAGTTGTCTAGAAAACATTTGAGAGTGTTTACTAAACATTATTTGGTCTGAGACTGATAATGAGCACAAGGAGTTGTGACGCCATTGATATCACATAACAAGATAAATTTAGATAAGTATTAGAAACTGATACAATTGAAAAACATGAAATAAATAGAAGAAAAATATTAAAATAATGCAATATAATTTATAAGGTTCCACTATTAATAATTCGTGGTCTTAAATGTTAACTTCCAAATATAAAAAAATAGGATGGAATAATCTAGTTTATAGAACAATGGACGCAAAAAAGCCACTCTCTTGATGTTTGAATTACATTAATAAATTCGTTTTACTACTCTGCTATTCTCTTGTGAAGACTATTTCTAAAATTTACTACATATACGCATTATATATATATATATATATATATATATATATATATATATATATATATATATATATATATATATATATATATATATATATATATATATACACGAGGGTTGGGGCAAAAGTCATGGCAACTATTTTTTTCTTAAAGATACCAGTCCGGTTGGAAAATGTGGCATATACGGACGAAAGTTTAAGGTATTAACTACATGTGTGGACAATGAATAGCACTGAAATATTGTAACACACTAATTTTTCACGGTAGCATACCGTGCAATATGGCCTTCACTGTGCAAAAGAATGGCAACACAGTACACATAAAGTTGACATGACAAACCTGGGCCTATAAACCCTTAATATAGTCCATGACTTAATGTAATTCATGAGCTGTTCGATGACGGCACGTGCCAAGTCGGTCCATACACTAACCTGTCGTCCCGAACGTTGTTCATCACTGGTTCACACACGTCCTTGCTGAAATTTTCCTATAACCCGTGATACTGTACAGTATGGTAGGGCATTATTCCCAAGGGCTTCCACTAATTCACTGTGGCATTCCATCGCATTTCTCTCTCGGAGAATGGCTATTTTGATGTATGCGCGCTGCTCAACGCGGCTTTCTTCCATCTCACGCGACACTCACCAACTGACTGATTTCACAGCCCTTGCTGAGCTTCTACCAGCTATCACAGAGACATCTGATGTTCTGCATACACACTATGCCTGCAGAACTTCCACACGACACATATACGTTTGAATCCGTTCTCATATCTACAAGAAAAAAAATAGTTGCCATGATTTATGCCCCAACCCTCGTATATATAAATATGATGCTCCAAGTCAACACCAAGCTTTTTAAAACAAGTCTTATTCAGCGAGCAGTTGACACAACTTACGTTGAAAGAACCCGGACGCCAAGTGCAAGTTTAATTGGACTGAATAGTTATGTCCAGAACTGTTATGTACTCTTCTGAGTTTATGGGTTCTACTTGAAATTTAAGGATGGCATATGGGGACTTATAAAAATAATGAATTGGGATTAAAACTGTTCTGCTTAGATTATCTGTTCGGAGAAATAATTGGGTGTTTAATTTAAGACTCGAAGAGAAATGTAGCGGAAAATGAAATTTAAGGTGTAAATAGGGGATTTAATTTTAGATCTTATTTAATTATCGTTACACACACACACACACACACACACACACACAGACTAGGATTACGCTATAGTTACATCATGTATGTTCAAGTTCCAATATTCATTATTAGTTTGTAAGGTGTGAAAGTTTGGTGAAAGAAATACCAACCCAGGTGCCATCCTCGTCACTTGACTTTTGCTTTCTAATTCTAAAGTCCTTATCTTCAAGCACATTATTCTAAAACAACATCAACTGATTCAACCCAAGCTGCTGTTAACAGCCCGTTCCACGGAGACTTCTACCATTTGAACAAAACATGAATTTATTTAAAAAAAACTGTGAAAAAGCAAAACCCATGCACTGTGTAAACAATATTTTTTATGTGAAGTTCTTTTGATTTCCGAAGCAATTAACGACACATTCACTTCTGTCTAAGCCTCGTGTTGTCTAGCTTATTTTTACACCATAACGAATTCGGAAGATTGGCTGAGAAACACATCAACAAAAAACTCTCAGGGTTCTGAACTAGAAAACGAAACCTTCAATGTCTCTACCTCTCGACTGTTTTCACAACCGTACAAAAAAAGCGTCTCTCATTTTTTTCATCCTCCCTGCACTGCTCGGAATGTACTGCGTCGCCCTTCCACGGCGGTGGTTATACGTAGTTCATCGCCACTTGTACGTGACCTTAATTTGGATGAGAAAATAGAGGACCCCACTGCTAAATTTAGTGCCACACCTCGCACTTCCCCTGACTGAAGTCTCTCGGAGATATCTTAATTTGTTGGCCGACAGCTAAGTTTTCCTCGGCTTGGAAACAAAACAAATATATGCGGTCGGACCTCTATATAACAAAGTCCCTAAATCCCGGAAAAAAGTTCGTTGTATGGAAAATTCGTTATATAGAGGTTCATCTTTTTAATATACTTTATAAAGCCCATAAAACAAATTTTTAAATTCATAAACACTACATATTAAAAAAGTAATTATTCGCATCTTTTTTTAAATTAATATATATATGTTTATTTTATATATCTTACCCATCAAAAAGGACAGAAAGATAGAAAAACTGCAAGGAAAAAAAAGGAACAAGTAATATAAAAAAAAATACATTTTTAAGTCATTTCCTGCTAAGATCAACAAATAAAAATTTTATTTTAGCTACTTTTTATTAAATAGTTACAATTAATATAAATATGTACATACATATGACAGTGGTAATTTTAATTTTTATTAATTAACATTAACGTATCGTATTGTCATCCAAAACACAATCGCGTTCAGTTCAACTCAATGCTTTAAAACGTGAGAAAAAAAACCGCCAAAAGGATCGCTAAATCGCCGATAATGATGCCAAAGTGGCTGTATTTCTCATTCTCTGAATAATTAGTTTTAATCAATTAATTTTTATTAATTATAATTAAATTACTGTCTTGTCTTCCAAAATAATTGTGTATATAAAATTTCAGTTCAATTGAGAGCTTTAAAATGTATTTTATTAACGAATGAAAATTCCCCACCAAGATAAATAAATAAAAAAATAAATAGAGAGAGTGAGCTAATAGTAGGAATTGAAAAAGAATGTCGAAAAAATGTATTTCAATACTAAGAAAATAATTTTATACTACAATTAATGAATTTTAAGGTTTATTTATAATTTAAAGCATACAAGTAATATTAACCATACATTAATTCATAATTAGAACACGGAGACATGGGACAACTCCACTGATGGTTAAAAATGATATCGAAGATGTTTCTAGTGAACTGGGCAATGGGGGTTGAAGGTTGCACTTCTTAGATGAAACGTCGAGAACTCTATTGCTCTCGGTGAGTTAGGATCTAATAAAACCAGTTCAAGATTTATGACCACCACGAAATGTGTTAAAGAGAGTATAACTTGAAATTTTTTCATAAATACTTTAAAAAAGGGAGAACAAAAATTGAATCATAAAAGAAAAAGTTCGTTATATTGAAAATGCGCTTCGCTAGAGAGAAGTGATTTTACGAAGAAAATCGTGAAAGGTTCAAGGTTCCAGGAAAAAGTTTGCTCTATAGAAAAATTCGCAATATAGAGGTTCGATTGTACATAATTTTCTTACTTTATTTCAAATTATTTATTTTTGTTTTAATACAAGTATTTCTTGATGACTTGACTAATTGGTGATAAATAAGATAGTAATTAAATCTATTATTTTAAAAAGAAATTGGTACTTTTTTACTATCCACTTCATTTCTGCAATGAGGTGACTTCGCATATTAACGAGAAAATTTTGTTTACCTTTACAGGTAATGTTGATGACTATCCGTTACCCGCCCTCTTAGCTGGGAATTTCATGATATAATAGGACTATACATTCTTTTTACATTATTGCTATTTAAGCTGTAGCATGAGGCATTTGATTGTATTGAAAAATACTTCCAAACCCCCATCTCCTCTTGATTTAAATAAGCACTGGAAAATTTCTAAGAAAGAAGTATATTTATCATTTCTAACCCCCCTTTAGTTCGACAAATGATTTCCTCAGCACTGCTAGCGTAGCTAGTCCTCAGTGGGGCCTGGATCGAAATTCCTTGGAGGCCTTTTTGGTGGCCCCTAAACATTCAAAGTCGTCAGATCCACTTGTCACAGCAACCAAAGTCGTCAGACTCACTTGACGCAACACCATCAATTAACAGCGACAACTCACACGCAAACCTTAACAAAAAATCATTTGTCTATCCACTGCTTCACTGGTGGAGGAGTACTGTGGTGGTATCGTGATTAGTCAGTAACAGCCTCCGGAAATGGGTAATCGCTTTTGTCTAGAGGTTAAGTTACGAGGCTGCAGAACCGAGCACCACGCGTTCTGTTCTTCGGATTGGCCCCATTGCACATTTTAATATTATTTTGCATACACATGTTTTGACCTCCTTAACTTGGGGGTCCCGTATCACTGATACGGCGGTGGTTGCACCCTTGTCGAATACCAATTTTTTTTTAGGATCTTTACTCGTTAAAGGAAACATTCTTGCCAAATTCTAGGTCTGTAAGACTAATTGTCCATAAACGGGAATTCTTTTATATCTATAACATCCGCAAAATCCCTAGGAAATCTATTTCCACTAAACTCGTTCTTATGGGATCTCTACTCAACAGAGACGAAACACGTTAACAAATTTTTAGTTCAAAAACGGGAACTTTTGTCTATAACGCCCCCGAGAATCACTTGGAAGTTGATTCTCGAAAAACTCGTTCTTAGCGGATCCTTAATATTTCTGCCAAATTTCAAGACTGTAGGTCTAATAGTTCAGGAGATATCGTAATGAAAAAGTGCGTCACATTTTCCCTACAGATAGATATAGATACAGATATACTTTTAGTGATAATTAAAAAAGAAGCGTTTTCAGCGAGAAAAAGGAATTTTATTAGAAAAAGCGAGTGAAGTCTTAACACACGTCGATTAAAATTTCGGATGAAATCCGTTTTTCTTATTCGGATTTAAAATCAGTTTCGGCTATTTTCTTGTCAGCCAGTAAGCTCTAATTCCGTTACGATTCATTATGAATTCTCTTTTTCGTACACCGATCTGAGAAATAAGGGCTCATGGGTTAATAATTAGGAAAAGATAAAGGGTGTGTAGAAACACTTATTCTGAAGCACGTGTGTGTACGCACACACGTGGGTTGACTATTTTAGTATGTTTATGGGAAAATATGCCAAAAAACGTGTTCATACTACCGAATGTTGAAATCAGAGATTGCGAACAACAACAACAAAAAATATTAAAGAGGTTGGTGTTTTCGCTGTCGATGATATTCTTTTCCTTTCTCTCCATCCCGAAAGCTTTTTTTTTTGATATCCGAGAGATCACGGTCTCGTAGCCGGAGTTGTCGAATCATGGATTCAGAACTTAGCGAAATGGAAGTTTCATCGGCTAGAAGGGGTGATACACGTTAAATCTATCGAAGCTCAAAGCCCTACCGTTGGGGGTGGTGTGATAGTTTGGAGAAAATGTGCCAACTTAGCTGTGACTAGGTTTAAAATTAGAAGAATTCGTAACTAATAATCCTCGTGTGTTCTTTCAGAGTGCGGTGTGAAGTAAAATCAAATCAAATCGACAGCTTTTTACAAATTTCCAACGTTTGAAAAACTGAAAATAACTAATGAGTTATAGTGTATTATTATCAATAGAAGCAATGAGATTGACATATTGATAGAATTAACATACGACCAGAATAGTGACTGTGTTGGCAGATAACAAACTCGCATCCGCCGTTGCTTTTGTGGAGTCATGCTTTCGAATACTCGAGATATTAAAGATCCATCGAGAAAAGAGGCTTGTGCCCGTTAGATCTGTCGAAGCTCAAAATCATTACTCGCACATTTACTCGCACTCGTCAAAGCGAGAACTTTGAGCTCGACAGATTTAACGTGCTCTAGTCTCTATACACTGGGAGTTTTTAGTGTAGGAATTCATTCAGGGTACGAATATTTCCGAAACTAACGGGAATCTCTGTAAGACTCAGAAAAATTTAACCACTTAACTTTTTCTTTTTTCTGTCACATTATGTCAAAAAAATAAGCATATTTTTTATAAACATTTTTAAGATGAAATAAATTATATAAACTCAAATCAGCAGTCAGAAATGTTATAAATATTGAATTTAAAGAATTATGCTAATTTTTGTTGTCATCGAAAAAACATATTTTTTCTTAAAGTTGGCTTTTTTCCAAAGAAATAAACGAACTCAAAAGAAGAACACTTTACAAAAAATGTATATTAGATTTAAAAAGATACTATTGTACTTACAGTTAATTATTCTCTTAAAATTCTGTTTTTGTGAGGTAAATTTTAAAACAGGGAGACATGCATATCCCAACATCGCAATCGGGACAAAAATATCCTGTTTCTTTTCTCAACCGTTTTCCGAAATCGTTTCTTTTCGAACAACACACGAAACATTGCCTTGTTGGTCTCAACTTTTTGTCGTTGGGAAGAATCACTTCTAAAAAGTTTTTTTTTTCTTTCAATCGTAAGGGACTGGGCAAAATTCCTGGTCGTTCTTTTTCTCATTTACCGTCCCATGTCTTTCAATAAGGCGATCTATAATATCAAGCCTGAAATTCAAATGAGATAATTTTCCTCCCAGTTTCTGATATGAAACGGCAATACACAATAATGTATATAAAAGATGGAAAATATCTTTTTGTATAATTTCTTACCTCTTTTTTTTGTTATTGGGTAATTTGTGAGATGCTGATCAATTCTATATACACCACAAAAGAAGTCCGATAACAAACTTTCATTACTTCTGGAATCCTTTACAGAAATTTTACACTCACTACCTGAGTCAATATCAAAATTATTTTCTATTATGAGCCTCTCATAATCACTCATTTTTCTTTTATTTTAAGCTTCAATTTTAAAAGAAATAGTGTTCGTAGTTTGCGGTTCACCGATCTAGTAAAAAGAAAATTTCCGCCTTATCTAGTCTAAAAGAATGCAGTAAAACCTAACCTTGAAGCCGGTTTAGACATTATTTAGTAATTCTAACTTTACTCGACTACTACATTTCACACTAAACTAACAAAAAATACAGGCAAATCAGAGGATTAGAGTAGAAAAAAGGGAAGTGGTTATAAGCAAAAAATATTCAAAATAACATAGAATGAATATTTTACTTAAAGTATTAGACAAATTTAAGTAGAATGCCTGAGTAATGCAAATAATTGAAAAAACTGAGTACAGTAATATCTCGACTTACGCGGATTCGGAGTAGAACAATATTCAAATTTTGTCTATTCGTCTTTTTTTTTCGTCACTGAAACTCAGGCGGAATCAGTGCCTGATGAAATTGGTAATTTGATTGATGAAGTTATCAATCTTGCCTGTCAAATAAATGTAGAAGTAAATAGCGATGACGTTCAAGATCTGTTGGATTCCCACAATAAGGAACTGACAATGGATGAACTCGTAGAAATGCATGAGCAAAAGCAAGACATTGAAGAACTTAAGTCTTCGGATCCAAAACTTTACAAAATACGTACTCCAACGAAGAGCGTACTTTTTCAACAAAACAAGGAATAAAAAAAATTATTAGCGTGCTACGAGGAAATTTAGTGGTAGAAAAAAACTCCTTTGAAGCGGCAGACTACCTTGGTAGATTTTATAAAACCTTCTACATCAAAATAACTTCGGTTTACCATTTTGTATTTGTGTTATCTATGAATTTATTAAACTTTTTTTGTTCTAAATTATTATTTTCATTTGTCTCCGGATCTTAACTAAAATGATTTATATGTATTAACATTAACATTATATGTTTTCATACTAATACGCAGCCCCATTAGAGAAAAAATATATGTGAAATGATACTCCGACTTACACGAATTCGACATACATGCGCTATCTCTCAGTCCCACCTATCACGTAGATTCTGGATATTACTATACTTCATATTCTCAAACCACAATTACTTGATGGAGACTAAGTGGCGTAGGACATCTTCACAGATACATGAACTGACAGTTCCCTCTCCAAAATGTCGTAAAAGTAATGATATTTGAGTCCCCTAATGAGAGTGTTCATTGTTAAGCTTACTTAAGCCTTCTTAATGAGCCGAGAGAGAATCTGACGCTGTTCTACAATATCAAATCAAATTTATTTTCAGCTACATGCTATTTTCTAACATGCAGCATTCACGAGGACCACTACTGTGTGTAATTTGGGTGGTAGTTTTATCTTCTCTTAAATTAAATTTTCCATGTGCGATCACTATGATTCACCTATTATAATGCCTTTTGATATTACATTTCTTAACCACATAGTACTGCTATATGATACTTATAATATAATTTAATGAATAATGAGAGTAAAATCCTAATTTATAGCTGTCAATGGCAATGGAAAATATGATACCAAAAGTACATTGTTCTATTCTTGGATCCGTAATAACTATAATGGTGTGATATGCAATACACTCCTACACAATTTGGCGACAAAAGCTTAACTTCCCCATTTGACGATAAATAAGAGTGGAGGATAAAATAGAATCTAACTCAATTATATTACTTATTTAACCCTCCAAGCGGTCTGCACGCAAAGACTTGACGTGCAGACCACTTAGAGGGTTAAACATGAACAATATTAGGATACAAGCAATCTGGGGCAGAGGCTCCTCGAACCTTATCTTTCTTTTGAAATTATCTTTTAATCAGTCTTTCTTTTCTCTGTTATCTTTGAAAAAAAGTATTCTACGACAGGAGCGCCAAACTCGCGGCCGCGGGGCGGAACACTACGGACATTTTTGCGGCCCGACCAGAATATCGGCACACAATAATAGGTAATAAAATATCAAAATTTCTCCCTAAATAGGAAAGATAATGGCAGAAAAGAAAAGTCGTGTCAGGACGTAAACCTTAAACTTTTTGTCCTTTTATATATGTTTATTATACGCATTATTCAAAATAAGCCTACGTTTCTATGAATATTGATTTTTTAGGCCCACCTAAAGTTATATCTAATTTGCTTAGTCCAAGTTAACCTTTGAGTTTGACACCATGTTTTACGGATAAAAGTAATATTAAGCACATTGACTTTCATCATAAGGTAACTGTTTAATAATTAAAAAACATATTTCTTGCAGTTTTTTGCTAAAATATTTTTTTTATTTAAAATGCAAAAAGGAGAAACTATATTTATTACCCAATAGTGCAGCAAATAGGGAAACAAGGTGGAAGTTATTATTGTTTACTGGTAGTAACAATGAAAAATCAAAAATTTTTACTTTTTGCCAGGAGAATTAGCATAAGAGCTATCCAGAAAAACAAAACGGTTCTAATTTGGAATTCAAATGCAAATAATTTATTTTTTGAAAAAACATAAACATGCATTATTTTTTTCTCTCTCTCAATGCGTTGTCTAATTTGAATCACTTTGTGTATGCATGTCACATCAAGGTTTTGAAGATTGATGCATTTTCACGGTTAGGTGTCCAAAAAAGGCGGTCATTACACGCAATTAGATTAAATAAAGGTGACACACATAGCAAAATGACAGGCACTACACGGATTGTCACAATTTGGTTATCGATAACGTATAATTACCATAAATAATCTATCTAAAACGAAATAGTTTTCTTGATACCAGCCATTTGTAAAAATGCTTTTATAACCGGACTCGCCGTTTCCCACCCGATTTTCTGGGTATTTCATCATGTTGTGTGACAATATATATGCTTTAAGTTTAATCCTATGTAAATTCTAGCATTGAGCTCTTAATTGTAGTCAAAATAATTCTACCTCAACTCTTGATTTAATAAGTAACATAAAAATCAATCCTACTTAGTCCCTACGAGTCAATTCCTACTTAGGTCAACAAAGAAAAATTTCATTTTCGTTACTCTTTATAAAATAATTGCAATTAATATAAATATGTATCTTGTGGTAAACCCGAACATGGATCCCGAAGAGAATTTGTCAGTCCCATTAGAATTGTTTTGAGAATCTGGCCTGGCAGACGATCCAAGATGTAAACACGTTTAACCGATGTATGACGAGCACCACAATAAATTATTATCGAACGAGAAATGCTTTTCTTTTTCCATAAAAAACATAAGACAGAATCATAATATTAAGTGACAAAACAGTAAGAGATTTTCCACTTTTTTACAATGTTGGATTATTATTCTTTGTTTGTGTTACTCTATTTATTCATTCATAAATCACATTCTCAGAAATTAGGTCATCGCAGGAAGGATTCGAACCCACGACCGTTGGTTTAGACGTCCAACGCTCTATCCATTGCGCTACAGGAACAAAACGAACGATGTATCATTCTGTATATGCTGTTGGACTATCATTTTTATTACTATTATTTAATTAATTAATATTTGAAAAACTGTACTAACGTCAATTTCGTCATTTACTTCAAGTTTAAAAAAATGCATTTGAACTTGAATGGATGAATAGAAATTATTTTATAAACGATTGAAAATTTGAAGAATATATATATATATATACATAGGGAGAGTGGGAACTAATAATAGGAGTTGAAAAAGGACTGGATTTGAATTCATAAAATAGAAGTAAATTTATCCTTCCACCCCAGAAACTCCTTATTGTGAATGAATCGATTTCCGTAAAGCCCATTCTTAAAGGATCTTTACTCAACAAAAGAATCATGCCTGATAAATTTAATCGTGTGACGCATCACGGCATTAATATTATAATCACGTTTTGAGAATTATGCACGTTAATTCTGTCGTTGCTTAAAATTCTCACTTTGTTGTAGCGTGGAAATTTGAAAAGTTGAATGTCGTCCTTGTCACTTGACCGTGGTTAAAAAAAATGCGCAAACTGTAGCCAATAACCTTCGTGTGACTTTAATAAACATTTAATGGGTCCTCGTTACCTAATCGAAGTTTGAAAAAAAAATTCTTCCTTGATAGTGGAGAAAGTGATGTCAGCTCAGGTATCGTTCTCATCATCCGACCTTGGTTGAAATATGTGAGGCTGTCATGGCTGTGGTTATTGGTTCTATATATTGGTAAGAATATACACATCTAAAAGTGTTTAGTAATTAAAAAAGAAAAAAATCAATAATCAATCGTGCTCCATTTTTTGTTATCTCTCTTCGTACTACTTTTTTTGAATTAACCTGCATTGATACTTCAGTCGCTTAATATCCATCCATATCTTAATGAGGAGTTTCAGTATCAGCTCTAGGTAACGTACAGATATTCCATACGACGAGTCTTTAACGGAATCAGGACTTGAACAGGAGGATCGATAGAATGATCTCCGGTCTCAAAACTCATTATCATACACTGGTGTGCAAAAATTAAGGACGAGACGGTTTTTTCAATATAACTTTGTACAAAAGCTTTCCAAATCAACACATTTAATACCGTAAGATCCCCAATACGTAAGGACATGTGTAATATGTAAGCAACACTTACTAAAAGAGAAATCAGAGGGATAAAAAGAAGCTTGATTGAAAAAGTAGCATGGAGCGCAATGCGACTTAAGGCCGAAACATGCCTGTGATGGGTGTCCAGCAAGAAGTATCCGGTCTTTAGTAGGGGATATGATCTCCCCTAACTGCTAGGCATGTTTCACAGCGTCTGCCCATGCTGAGAATGAGGGTGTCAATGAGTTGTTGAGGCATTGCTGCCCATTCGTCTTGCAGCGCCAATCGAAGCTCCCGAATTGTTACTGGTGGTAAGGTACGAGCTGCCAAGCGTCTGCCTAGAAAATCTCATACATGCTCGATGGGATTGAGATCCGGAGATCGTGCCGGCCAATCCATACGTTCAATATCCTCACTCTCTAAGAGCTGTTCGGCAGCTACTGTGCGATGACATGGTGCATTGTCGTCCATGAAAAGGAACTGCAGACCCATAGCGCCTCTAAAAAGACGCACATATGGAAGAAGAATCTCGTTACAATAACGGGTCCCGTTGACTGAACCTGCGTCGAAGATGTGAAGGTCTGTACAACTACCAAGCATGATCTCTCCCAAAACGAGAACACCACGACCTCCATACCTGTCCTTTTCAATGATGTTCGAGGGATGATTGCGGCTTCCCCTCTCTCTCCAGATGAGTATGCGATGAGAATCGCTACTCAAACTGAATCTGCTCTCATCTGTAAAGAGTAGTACTCGTCCCCATTCATTGTCTCTCCAATTCCGGTGTTCCCGGCACCACAGATAACTCCTTCTGCGATGGGCAGGCGTTAAAGGTACACACCGTACAGGGCGTCGTGCAAACAGACCACCACCGTGCAGTCTTCTGGCCACGGTAAAACGCGATATCGGTCGTCCAGTCGCCTGTGTCGTGTGTCTAGCGATTTCTCCCGCTGTCTGCCGCCTGTTTCTTCTGGCCTGTAAGACAATGTACCGGTCATCTGCGGGTGTGGTTCCTCGTGGACGACCACTACTGAACCCCCGGATAGCTGTTCCTGTAGTTTGAAATTGTCTCCTAAGTCGTGAAACGATGCTGTGAGCAATTCCGAACTCTGCAGCCACACTCTTGTCACACTGCGGCCTTCCTCCAACTTCCCAATGATTCGACCTCGGGTAAAAGCATCCAGATGTCGTCTAACAGATTGATTATTCGCCATTTCTCGCTGAGGCAGCAACTCGGTGTGATTTTAACTGCTATACGGCGTGCAATCTCTTTGCCAGAAATACTGATCTTACACCGACAACATGCTTTATACTACTCAGACACTCCCCCATTATGTCTACCTGCATATCTGCGCATGTGCTACCGTACATCACCTTACTTAATCTCCTGATTGGTCTTTCTGTCCGCTCTGCCTCTTCGTTCAGCTGATATGCTAATTTTTCGACTTCGTCCTTAATTTTTGCACACCAGTATATATATATATATATATATATATATATATATATATATATATATATATATATATATATATATATATATATATATATATATATATATATATATATATATAATTTCCTTTGCATATATATATATATATATATATATATATATATATATATATATATATATATATATATATATATATATATATATATATATAGTGAAAATCGTTTAACACGAAACTGAGGGGACTGAAATATTTTTTCGTGCCAACCCTTTATCTAACCGCATTATGATTTACTGCAGTTTCTTTCATGCAATATTTTTTTAATCACTACATTGAAAAAGTTAAGGAATATACATAAACAAAATACTCAACTTTGGGGAATTTAATCCGTTACAACTAATTAATGAATTAAAAATACTCAACTGTAAAAATATATATAATTATACACAATGATTACTTAAAATAGTCAAATCGTTTTCTAAGGTCTTCTTTAGCATACAAAAAAATAAATAAGGCACTTACCTTTTGACATTAACTATTTTTAGGAGAAAAATGTCAATCTTTTCAATCCGCTGAAAACGCCGTCAGCTGAAAAAGTAATTTTCGCTATGAAACTATTCGCCTTCCCCTCTAAAATACTCATCATAGAACCCGTGCTGTCCTATATCTTGGAAGCGTGGATTTAAAGGAGTATTCCTGCTAAGTATCGTCAGAGTATTCGAAAAAATGATTATTCTATGTAATTTTAAAGTGAGTGGTACTTATATACTCTGTCGGTAGATAAAGGGGTTAAAATACATTGCAAAAAATATCCCATATATTTGACAAAATAATGCTTATTTGAGTACATTTTATTTACATAGATGTGGATATATGCATGTATTTAATAAAAATCAATGAAGCAAAAACATTCACAAGAAATTAAGAAAATTTAACACAAAAGTTTCAAATATTTTGAAAAGTAAAACATTTATTGTGTTTTCTGAAAATAATCTAATATTTTTCTTTTCTTTGGCTCTTTTAACATCAAATTATCAACAAATTGTTCGATGTCGTACATTTTTTTATTCATTTCACCATTGGAATGTGCGTCTAAATAACTGAGCATGTCTTTCATGATGTTCTTCATTTCGAAGACGTGGGAACAGTAGCTACATTAATCATTCCATTTTCTCCTTCGAAATTGATGGTATCAATTATATTTTTTGAGCTTTGAACAAAATCCAAACTCCATAATTGGAGCTGTACACACATTACCATCAACGAAGTTTTCCAAAGATATTGTAGCACTTTTCAAAAATATAGAAATTTTCTCAAACTTTTCATTAAGTGTGTCTAGTGGTTTCCGTATTTTGTTCATTCCGAGAAGGGAAATCCTTTCGTGTTAAGCGATTTTAGTTTCGTGTTAAGAGAAAAAGTGCATGACAATCCATAGCAGCTTGTCAGAACCATTGTATTATTTCTTGTTAACCAATATTTCGTCTTAAGAGTTTTCGTGCTAACCGTATTTTACTGTATAATGCTAAAGACTTTCATGAGTGTTAACAGTTTTAAAATCTTTTCCTAAAGCTGAGAGTTAAGAAATTAAATACAGTGAAATACGCTTAACGTGGAAACTCAAGACGAAATATCGGTTAACACGAAATTATACAATGGTCCCGGCAAACTACTAAGTGTTTTCATGCATTTTCTTCCCTAAACACAAAACGAAAAGATCTTAACATGAACAGATTTCCCTTCTCGGAATGAACAAAATACGGAAAACATTAGACACTTAATGAAAAGTTTGAGAAAATTTCTGTATTTTTGGACTGTACAACAGCATCATCGGGTATTTTGGAGTTCGTTTAAAGCTCAAAAAATATCATTGATGCAGATTCGTCATTGATCCGGCGAAGAAAATGAAATGAGTAATGCAGCTCCTGTTCACACGTCATCCAAAATGAGGAACATCATGAAAAGTTTGAGCAGTTATTAAGAAGCGCATTACAATGATGAAGTGAATAACAAAATGGACGAAATCTAACATTTTTTTTTGACAATTTGATGTAAAAAAAAAGACAATACAATCAAAAATATATATCAGATTATTTTCCAAAAACTCAATAAATGTTTTGTTTTTCGAAAAACTTGGAAAATTTTGTATATTATCTTTCATTAAGTTCTTGTGAATGTTTTTGCCCCGTTGATCTTTTTTTAAATACATGCATACATACACATCTATGTAAATAAAATGTACTCTAATAAAATTAATTTTGTTGAATATTATTATTTTTTTTGCAATATTCTTTAATACGAAATTCGTTTAACTTGAAAAAAAATACATATTTCCTCAGTTTCGTATATTAAACATTTTTTTTCACTGTAATTGATTTTTTACATCCACAGCTATTAATTAAAATACTTACATTTGGTTTACAAGTTATTCAAACTATTGAGTATATCCATTCTACAGAATGTGTTATTTGTGTAGGAGGGGGCAAATACAGCTTCTCTTTCGAGTGATTCAAACGGAGTGTCTCTCCACCCTTCTGGGTTGGGAACGGTCGCGTCTTACACCTCGAATTCCTCTCGAGGTCCCGGATCGCAGGGGGAGTGTGGTTTTCTCACGTCCATCGGTTGTCAGCGGGATGTCAGATGAAAGAATCCCGCAGTATTTTAGGAGTGCAAGCGTGTATATAGACGGCGTCATGCTGTCTACAAAGGGAGGCGCTCTTGCAGCTGTGAGGGCGGGGAAACGTTACAGTGTTCAAAGGTTTACCCATGTGGGTTCTAAAAATCAAAAAGAATTTTTTCCCCCATAAATTGCTTCTTTAACATGTCTAGAATACGGTGGTAAAGCGATTTTTTAAAACTCGAAATCGTTGTAAGGAAGCAGGGGTTAGAATAGCAGTTGTTCGTAGCGCTAAGTTAAGATTTTCATTGTTTTAATCGGACTTGAAGCTTTTTTTAAACACGTTTTTCTTAAAACTGTGTTTTCAAACATTTCTCCATCACATTTCAAGAATGATTCGACCGAATGACTTCAAATTTATAGGGTAGACTCAGCACACATATACGCACCAAATGGACTACGATCATTCCAAAATTCAAAACATTTCTATTTTTTTAAACAAAAATATAACAAAAAACCATGAAATTCGAAACTTTTCTTCAGAAGTCTACGAAAAGTACAATTTTTTTATATTTTCAACTGAATATAGTTCATTAGGTGCATTTAAGAGTATTGATTAAAACGCAGTTAATTTTTTTTTGACGTGAAACGTCTTTAAAATCGCGGCGAAACATACGGGTACCAGATTCAAAAAGTGGACCGTAACGAAAAGGTCTATATCATCGTACCTTAATAATTACAAAACTATTAGTCCTAGAAACAAAAATGTGGTGTGAATATTTCACTTATATAGTCACCTCGCTGTTATGACCTTGAGTTCGGGTCTGGGTCGAGCGGGGCGGCGGGGGAGGGGTACTGCGTTAACTGTGCGAAACCGGCGCTCTCGCTCGTTTCTATTCAGTGTAACTCGTGACTCCGACTTGATAGCGCGGTGATTTTTTCGTGTGTTTATCAAGATTATTGAAACCGATTGATTCATACAAAAATAAGTGTAATATTTGGACAGTATTTATATTAAAAATAACCAGAAAGTGATAAAAAATATATATAAACATTTGCTATGTCGGCCTCAGCTCGTGCAAGAGCCAGCCAGAAATATAAATCACGGCTATCGTTGGAAAGAGGGGGCTATGGGCCACACACAGGTACCCTAATGTCCGGCGCCGAGCGAGCGAGACGGTTTCGGGAACGTCGCAAAGCCGACGCCGCGAGGAACTTTTCTGCTGCCGCCAACCTCGCGAGCACCTCTAACACTGGAATACCTGTACTTATGGACGTAACGAAAGAACAGACAATCGATATATCTATTGGATCTGCCACGGAACTGAGAGATCTTAATATCAGTAGAAGTGAAGCAATGCAAAATCATTGGCGTTCAGCGGACAAACGCTTCAAAACGGTATTTGAAGCCAATTCGTTTGGTTTATGTTGAACCTCAGCCGTCAACCTCAACAAGAATTCGGAAGAGAGTGCGCCTTTGGCAGGAGTTTCCAAATCCAAGCATGGGCCAACTATGTAGAGTAAAAGAGAAGCCCCACGTTATGTGCAAACGTGATGTGTTAGATTTAAAGTGGACACCTATTGTGACTAGAGCCGCCAACATACCGCTCGGTGGGAATATCAAGTGTAGACGTAACCAATTTCCGGTTGTGTCCGCAAGCGCGATCACCATTCATAAGTCACAAGGTGACACATTCGACGAAGTCGTTTTCAACTACGATAAGTCACAACAGATACAGCTTGTGAACGTTGCGCTGAGTAGAGTAACATCGATTGACGGTCTGTATCTCACCAATGATAAAGACGATTTTAAATTTTATCACGGGTGAGGCAGCACGGCGCCAACGGTGAAAGATATTCGCGACGAGTACAATCGGATGGCCAATCATCGCCTTCCCACGTTGTCAATGAAAGCAAGAGCCTTCTTTAAGCGAGACGTCCTAGCCGAACGCAATGAAGACCAGGGGGGCTACCTACACCGACGACGGCAATTAATTTTGATCGTATCTGCTTTCAATGCACAAAGTTTGGTTGCCCATGCAGGAGATATGGAAAGCGATAATATATTGATGAACTCCGATTATATGGTAATTAGCGAGACTTGGATGAATTTCGCGAAACTGTGATGATCAATGGCTTCGAACTATGAGCAAGTAATAACACCGCACTTGAACATCGTACACATTGTCCGTCTACCTCATCTGAATTGCCGGTGCGAGTTTCTGCAGCCGGAGATTCTGCAATCTACAGAAACCAGAAAGCTCCACGAACTGTAGCGAAATCATAGTAAATGCCAACAAGTCATGCGGAAATTCAGTCTTGAGAAAACATAATGTCGGCGACATATGCTTGGTGGACGTTAAAGTCGAAGATCTTACGCTGTTTATCCTCGGTGCCGTATATATACATCCTAAGGCGTCGGCTGAAGCTATTAAGCTATGTCTTTATCAATCACTCCTGCCATATTCAGCAAACTTAACAAAATTAATACCGAACTCTCAGCCAGACTTGGAGACTCCAATCGTTCTATGCGGCGATTTCAATTGCGATCCACAACAGAACAGCTATCTTGTTGAGTTCATGAGGAATGAATTCGGCCTTAACTACGTACAAACATCACCGACAACATTAGGCAATACCACTATAGATTGTACATTCACCAGAAATATTAATGTTGACATTATGCCGTATGTTTCTTATTTCACATATCACAGACCTATGTTAAATAAAATCGTTGTCGAATAGTAATTGTAATAATAATTTATGTTTCTATTATGTATCTGTTCTTTTTTATTAAAATACTTAAAACACCGTGAATTCTGTTTTTATTTATTTCAATCTTTTACTTTAAAAGCGATTCGCTAACATAGACGTTTCACGTGAAAACCAACGCCTGTGTGCCCCAGCACAGCCCCACCCGATTTTTTTTATTTCAGATAAACCAATCACCCGGAATCGTGGAGGAAGTGAGCGTCCATTTTTTCGAGGCGGGTGTGTTCAGAGAGCTATAATTCACTTTCTATTGGATATTTTTGGCTAAAAAATTATACACATACTTTTAAGATAAATATATAAATAAATGATAAAAAAAAACGTAAACTTCTCTCATTTTGCAGGACGTCAAAAAAATTCCTAAAAATGCTTAAAAAACTGGTCGTCACATGGGTGAGCCCCTTTAAGGGTTCACCCATGTGACGACTATGTTATGACGATTACGTTCGGAAACGTGATTTTTCAAAAGCGTATAAATGGGTAATATTTATGATATTTAATATCACTTAAATTAAAAAACGTATATTATATTGTTTTAAGAATATTACAACAACAAAAAATTATTTAAGTACAATATTTTGACAAAAAGGGAACATAGAATGACAAATTTTCAAAATATTCTCCTTTTGTGAAAAATGCTTCTATTATAATAATATTTTGCCTGTATATAGCTCAGACCTCTGTACAGAGGCTGAACTAGAATTTTTGAAATATATAACTTAGAAGTGGATTTATCCTTATTTTACTACAAAGAGGGTAGAAATTTTAAGAAAAAAAAATTTCGATAATTATTTCAATTGGTATCAACTCTGAAAATAATGTGAAGTTTTCCAAAATCCTAGTTCAGACTCTCTGGAGAAGTCTTTACTTAATATAAGCAAAATATTATTATTGTAACGTCGTCAGATGGTAGCGTGGAAAAAATACATCACAGCAAGGTTGTGGGAGTAAAAAATACTTTTAATTTTTTTCTCCAATATGAAAATTGATTTTAGTTAGATTGTAAAGTTAATAGTTTCCGTGCCTATAGCCGGTATGGAATCCCCGTTTTGAAACCGCTCACTCCACAGCTTGTCTCCGTCCAGTCCGCAAGGCGTTTTTTCTCATTCGCGTTTCGGATTCCTGGTCAGCATCACCGAGCAAAACTCTGGGATTCTCCTCTCCTCTTCCTCCAACGATCAGCCCTTCTCTTTTCCGAGCTCTTTTCCTCGACCTCTCCTTTCAGGCCACCTCCTCTATTTTTTCTTTTTCGGGTCTCCTCCAAAAGAACCCCTTTTAAACACCAGGGGTGTGTTCACAACACGCCCCTCGCTCCTTCTTATTCGCAGGTCACCAAAGTCTCTCTTGACCTCCTCCTTCTTCCTATTGGCACATATCACGCCAAAACACACCCGAGCTGTCTGGCCCAAGGCGCCATAGTTCCTTGTCCATCACGCCACCTGTTTCTAGTATTCCATTCACAAAACCCTAGAAAAGATAACATGATTATTTTGAGATGGCTTCGCCTATTGTCAATGGGGCGCCGGCTCTACTTCACTATTATGGCGACCCGTCTGTCTGACTTCACTCCCTGAGTTCAGACAATAAACAATGGCCCCATGGCCACGTGCACTGGTCACTCCCCAGCTGGTTGATCATAAAAATCCAGGGACAATCGATGGGTGTCGTTCTTGTCCTTGACCAGCTGGTGAAACCAT
Organism: Trichonephila clavipes; assembly: GCA_019973935.1. Taxonomy (NCBI): domain Eukaryota; kingdom Metazoa; phylum Arthropoda; class Arachnida; order Araneae; family Nephilidae; genus Trichonephila; species Trichonephila clavipes. Next base: position 340,997 of record BMAU01001371.1, on the reverse strand, counting down.
AAAACCTATTGTGAATCGGAAGATGGGAATTCACTCCCATCGAAGATGTCACATTATAGAAGCATTTTTTATACAAAGAGAACATTTTGAACAAAGGTTATTCTAAGTTCATTTTTTGCCAAAACATTGTATTTAAATAAACTTTTTTGTCATTATGTCCTTAAAACAATTTTATACATGCATGCTAATCTAAGTGACACTTAATATAAAAATTATCAATTTACGCGTTTTTTAAAATAACGTTTCCGAACGAAGTCGGATACCTTAAGTCTAATTTTAGAACAACACGAGAGCTGTTGGCGATCATTTTCGTGATTTTAAACTGTGGTAAAGTGACAAGGATCTCAAGCCAGTGTGAGAACTTAGAGCCACGAATAATTTAACGTGCATCAGTATAAGGTGGATCTACTGTGGCATTAGGACTCGAATTCACAATTTGCTGGCCACACATTCAAGACCATGGCTATACACCTCTGTTGCCACCAAATAAAAAGTCAAACATAATATTGAAGGTGATTCCAAATCAGATGAATATTACTTTCTTTGAATTCTTTGAATTTTTTAAAATGTGAAATTGTTTCGTAATGGGTCTAATCGCGTACTTCCTACTAATTCTCTTGTTGAGTAATGGTTCTTTAAATATTATTCTATTGAAAAATTTCCTCCGAAGAAGAAGATGCGACTTATTCAAATCAAAGCTTGTATTTAAAGATTAAGTTTCAAGTTCGAATGGGAGAAAGGTTCGAAGCTGAAAGAATAGCAACAATTGATTAAAGTAAAACTAGGAGAGAGCACTTGGTAGATTATTTGATTAACATTAAGATTGACGATTTGGTTAATTAGCTGTTTAAATTGCATTAGTGTCGGCATCAATTTGATTACTTTAGAACTTACTTTAGAACGTTGCCAGAACGTTATAAGAGGAAGTAATCCTATTTATAATTATATCTCCAATTGTTTCGTCTACCTCGCTATTTCTCCCATATTTATCTATGTTTCGTCTACCTCGCTATTTCTCCCATATTTATCTATGTTTCGTCTACCTCGCTATTTCTCCCATATTTATCTATTGGTACATTTCTTAACTTGGGTGTTGAAATTTGCGACATTTTTGATAATTATTAATAAATTGAGTTTGTTTTCATTACGGCTAATCTTCCTTCCATCCCTCGTACATTAATGGATGAGACCGCCCCTCCATTACAGTTTTACTTTACGATTATAATTTTCAAACTGTTTTTGTCAATAAGTAATAATACGCAATAAACAATAAAAAATGAAATCTGTAGAAAAATAACTCGCACTAGTATTTCAATAGATTCCAATTAGATTCGATGAGTGTCATCTTATGACCTTCAAACTACCTTGCGTCCAAAACAAATGTTTTCATTCACCATGTGATTTGCAGATGCAATCGAAATGCATCATAGAACCTTGATGTTTTCATATAAGGCATCCCTTTATTTTAATTTTCTTTTTTCCCTAATGGGTTTTTTTCTTTGAAATAATATTTTCTTATTTTTTTTTGTAAAGGGGCTTATTTGTAATTGCGCATATTATATTGAAGGTTAAAAACAATGCATCCTTATGAGATCCGTTGATTGAAGAAAAAAATATTGAGTTTTCTTAAAAATGTCTTATAAAAACATTAAATTAATCTATATACATATAAAAATGAATGTTTGTATTTATGATCTCGCTTCATTCCAACACTCTTCAACCGATCAGTATGAAAATTGGCATGTATATGTATTTTTTGTGGAGAAGGTTTTTGTGATATCCTCTTTGTTGCAGCTCCCCACCCCGAGGCGCTACAACATTTTAACTTCTGCACCGTTCAATCAATCGCCAACTTGGCAACAGGGTCTCTCAAAAAGGATGCCAACTTGACTCTATCGTTTACATTTCGCTATGTTTTCATTGAATCACCGTTATAATGTAAGGAACGACATTGCTTGCGAATTCTACAATTTTAACATAAAATAAATCCAATAGAAAGTAATATTAACGCATTACACACCCAGATGTAAATTATTTACACTATTATAAGCGCTCATTACACAAAATGTTTAACAATGTGTTTCTTTTACTAAGCAGAGATCAATTCCCACAAAAGAGTTACGGGGCATGATAAATAAAAAAAAAATCTTTTTTTTTATCAGCTTAGATCTACAGACTTAAAATTTAACAAAAATGATTTTTTTTTGTTCAGCTGAGACATGTAAAAAGCTTTTTTTTTTTTTGTTTGTTTTCAGTTTGCAATTCAAGTAAAATTATCTCATCAAAAACTTCTTTATCCTTCAATCTGTATTGTTTAATTTTTCAATTCACCCGTGCGAAGAACGAGTAAACCAGCTAGTTTTTATATATAGCTAAAAGTCAGGTTTGTTTATTACATATTTTATTTCGGCGTCCTGTTTCTGCCTGTATGAAAAATTCAATAATCCTAGAACGTACGCGTCTCTCATAATTTTTTTAACTAAATATTTTTTTGTGTGACATTTAAAAAATACACAAAGAATATAACTATACGAAAATTTAAAAAAAAAATTAATCAAAGAATCAGAAAAATGATTTCTAAATAGGTTTATTAAGTTTCCCTCCATTCTTGTGGATCTCGCGTTGCTTCAAAGTGTGACGTCAATAATCAATCAATCAATCAGCTCTCTCCATTCTTAGTCGAGCGCAAAGAATGTAGAAATTTCTTTACAGTGAAAATAGATTTTTATCTATTATGATTCAATAAAAAAATATCTTCAGAAATATTTAAAGGCACATTTCAAGTTTCACCACTCGTATATCATTACTTAGTTTTAATTACAGCACTACTTATAGTTGCATGACACAGAAATTTGAGATTTAATGATCTTATCAGTAAGGTGTAGAATTTAACCTACATCGCGTTAAGAAACTGCATTTACATTTATGTTCATATTACCATATTTCTTGCCATAAAAATATTTCTTCCATTTAAAAGAAAAAAGGAACGCGTCAAGCAGGGCAGATTTAAGCTAATTTCGGACCCTGGGCGCAGAAGATCTATAGGCTCCCTTGCCACTGAAGAATCGAAACTTATAACAAGAAAATCTGGTTAAATCCAGCTTATCCCGCCCCCCTGGGCCCCAAACGCCCAATGGATGTACTGGCGCTGGCGTCAAACGATCTCAGATCCAGACTATTAAGCTATTCACCCTTAGGAGTAATATAGTATGACTTTACAAAAAAAAAGTCTTAAATAATTGGTTTGAGCAAAGTTTTTTATGGAAAACTAGCTGGTATACTCGTTCTTCGCACGAGTGAACTGAAAAGTTAAACGACACAGATTGAAGGATAAAGAAGTTTTTAATGAGTTAATTTTACGTGAATTGCAAATTAAACAGAAAAAAACTTTTTGCATATCTCAGCTGAACAAAAAAAAAAAAAAAAAAAAAAAAAAGAAAAAAAGAAAAGAACACTTTTGTTAAATTTTAAGTTCGCAGATCTAATAGCAGATAAAAAGGACTTTTTTTTATTTATAACTCCCCGTAACACTCTTGAGGGTTTGAATTTTGAAAATACCTCCTTAAGCTAATCTCTGCTCAGCAAAAGTAACACATTGTTAAAAGTTTTGTGTAATTAATGCTTAAAATAGTGTAAATAATTTATATCTGAAAGTGTAATACATTAATATTACTTTCTGTTGTATTTATTTTATGTTAAAATTGTAATATTTACAAGCAACGCCGTTTCCTAAATTATAATGGCGATTCAATGAAAAACATAGCGAAATGTTGACGATAGAGTCAAGTTGGCAAATGCCTAGCTACTTTCATAGCTCAAGCTTTATTAGAGCTTTGTAAGACCCGCCGTGTAGGGCGGCGATGCACGTTAATGCTTTATCTACCGCATTATGATTTACTGCACTTTTTTACATGCAATATTTTTTTTTCGACCACTACATTGAAAAAAACAAGGGATATACCTAAACAAAATACTCCACTTTGGGGAATTTAATCCGTTAGAGCTAATAAATTAAAGATATTCCACTGTAAAATTAATTATATACACCGTTCACTTAAAATAAGAAGTCAAATCTTTTTCTAATGTGTTCATTAACATATAAAAACGTCAGACACTTAAACTTTGACATAAACTATTTTTTCGAGACAAAAATAATAATCTTTGCAATCCGCTGAAAACGCCATCAACTGAAAATGCAGTATCTGCTACAAAACTATTCGCATTCCTGCTAAAATACTCATCATAGAACCCGTGCTGCCATATTTCTTGGAAGAGTGGATTTCAAGGAATATTACTGTGAAGTATTGGTAGAATATTCCTGCTAAGTTGGTGCGTGGTATGGTAGTTAGGAGAAGGGGGTGCCAGCTCAGGTGTCGTCCACGTCACTTGACCATGGTTAAAACTTACGTGGTCCGTTGCCAAAAGCCTTCGTGTAGCTGAACAGTGCGACGTTAATATTCACTCACTCACTCCAAAAAATACAGTACAGTAGTTATAATTATTTTTATACTTAAAAATGCAATATCTGCCTATTCAATTAAAATTATAGCGTTATAATTAACTACTAACCACACACAAATTTTGAAAATTCGTCCAAATGATGTAGTGTGAAAGAGACAGTTTATTTGCTTTAAGTACCAGAAGCGATAAAAGTATTTATTTTGAAAAAAGATCGATTTCTTACTACTAAATGTGCATAATCAAATCATAAAAAAAATTTCAAATACAGAGAGATTTATAGCAACCTCTCCCTTCTCAAAACTTAGTTTTATTCTGAAATAAAAAAAATTAGGGATTACGCTGATTACAGGAATAAATTAGAAGTGAGTGCCTTGCGTAGCCAAAACAAAAAGGGGTTCTTTTCTTCACAAATAAAAGATAAATATATGCTGTCGTGGGTCTTTTTGCAGCGCGCACGCCAGAATTGCTTGCAGATGGCAGAATTTATTCATAACTTACTTGACAAATATGGTTATATTTTGGACTCTTCGCACAATATCTTTATAAATTATAGTCTATGCCAGGGGTGGTGAACCATTGGCATGCGTGCCATGTTTACGAAAAACGTGAGTGATCGGTTGCAGTTTTCAACGAGATTTTCTCAGTTCAAAGAGTTATCGGAAACTTTTAAGCTTTCAAGCTTTTTTATGTACTTTGATGTGACTTCATTTAATAAATTGAATTTGTCCGAATTCTATTGGTTGTAAATTGATTTCTAGTCTAGTTCAATATGGATTCAAAAAATTTTTGAAAAAAGGAAAAAGTTGAAATTGATTAAAACAGAAAGATTAACAAGCAATATAAGTAAAAATGCTAGTGATGAAATTTTGGAAACATAGAATTTGATTCCAGATACATTTAGCTACCAATCCTAATACAAATTAATTGTCATCCAAACTACCACAACAAAATTCACACTAATATTACTTTAATTTAAATTACAGTTATAAATAAAACATTTACAACTATACAGTGCAAAATGTATTTTTGTTTGTAAATAGAGAGTTTTCAGTTGTTAGTATTTAATTTTATTATTTTTTCAATAATCAAAAGTTAAAATTATTTGATGGCACGTCTCTACCTCCTTAAACATTTCTGAAAGAAAAAATGGCGCGTTGATCCAAAAAGGTTCGCCATCCCTGGTCTATGGTATAAATTATAGCCTATGTGTTATTCTGATGTATAAGCTATATTACTGTAAAGTTTCATTAAAATCCTTTCAGTTGTTTTTGCGTGAAAGACGACCAAACACCCCCAAACTTTCATATTCATACTATACATCTAGATTTATTTCAAAAGAAATTGTGGCAATTTAAGAATATGGTTTTGTTTTAGGAAAAGAATATGGTTTTAGGAAAAGAGATAAATATTTATTAATCTATATAAGTAGTAATCTATATAAGTAAATTTAACCTTATTATCATTCAATATTTTTGGGGTAAATACGTTTTAGGGTGTGTGATTACTTATTGTTTAAGCTTTGTTTTCCAAATATAATTACAAAAGTTGAGCAAAGTTTGATCGTTAATATAGAAACAAGCGATGTATGTTGTTTTCCCTGCGGCAACACTCTCCTTGTGGGAAATTTATACAGGCAAAGTTTACTTCCCAGCGTGAACTTCAATAAGATTATGGCAACCACAGAAAATAATATCAGATAGGCGACTTTATAGCCCTTGACGAGAAATGTGGCAAAAAACACAATGTCGCCAAGGAATCATTGGGAAGGTTCTAGTATCGACCTTCTTAGAAATTTCAATGAAGTTATATGAGTCTTTTGAAACAAAAGTCGAGGCACTGCAGAAGAGAATTCAGTCATGTACGCTGACAGCGATGTGAGAGAGACATTTATCTGTCTGATTTCCTGTTAGTGGAACTGTTTACAGCAGGGCTACTCAACCTGTTTTTCGGCCGGGCCACATACATATGACAACTATTTCAAGCGGGCCACAACATGAGGCAGTGGCGTAACACTTGGGCCTCCCTGCAAAGTCAGGTTTTGGGCCCTCTAGAGCCCTGGGCCCCCCGCAATGCGGGAGTGTACGTTACGCCACTGACATGAGGATTAATGGGGGGAGAGGGACGCTTTAACATCAGGAACATTTAAAATGTGGAAAATTGATCAAAATATTAAAACTCATAATTTAGGATCTTATTTTAAAACGGTGTTAATCTCTAACAAACTCAACACATAAGAATTATGTTTTATGCATTTGTTACCCAATTATGAGGTGATTTCGTTTTCCTTTCATCAATGATCCCAAGATCTTTGTTTGAATTCTATTGTCATAAAAACAAAGCTGCCATATACTTTGATAATTTTTTTTAACAAAGGCTCTCTTATTTCTATTTCAGATATTAATTTATCAAGTGCAGGATGACAGCAAAGAATTTTTACTGAGTTCCGGACTGAAATCAGTATTATTTGTTTAAAATTAGTTTAAACTTACTTGTGCATTTTTATTTCAAATTTATTCAAATACTTTTCGATTTTACTAAAACAAATATGTGAACAAATAACCAAATATATCAAATAGCTCATCGGGAGCTTTTAAAACACAATCAAAGAATTTCTCTATTAATTCATATGTGTCATCCTTAACAATTTCATATGTTTATAAATATCTATAGTGTAATAAATTTTATAGGATGCTTTTATTTGCTGATAATTTTGCTGCTTTTATTTGCTGCAATAATTAATAGTATTTCAGAAATTAAAAGAAAGAAAAGATGAATTAATCTTCGTTATAGAGCAGCAGAAAGTTAAAACAAGACTCTAAAACACATTTTAAAAATTTTAAGGCCTAATTGCAATCAATATCCAGATAATTTAGTTATGGCATCAATTTACGCCTACTGTTGCTTATTTCATTATTCTTCACAGAAATTTTCTTTAAAAAATACACATTTGTTCACGCAGATAAAAAAAAAAAAAAAAGCTAAAAAAATGCTCTCGATTTAAAAATATTTCCTTTCGATAAAACAAGTAATATAAAAAAAAATTTAAGTAAACGCCTACTTAAGTCAACAAAGAAAATTTATTTTAGTTACTTTTTATTAAATAGTTACAATTAATATAAATATGTATATACATTTGACAGAATCCCAATATTGAATGACAAAATAGTAAGTGAATTTCCTTGCAATTTTTCGTGTTACTTTCTATATAGGGTGTTGGATTATTTTCTTTGTGTGTGTGTTACAATTTATTCATTAATTAAATTTAATTATTCTAATAAAATAGCATAGTAAAAAAGAAATCACATTCTCAGAAATTAGGCCTTCCCAAGTGAGATTCGAATCCACGATCTTTGGATTAAAAGTTCAACGCGCTATCCATTGCTCTACAGCAGTGTTCTTTTTATCGCCACGGATCCGTCAATGTTTGTTGATTTTACCGCCGCCCGCTGAGAGGGAGGATGTTGATTGTTTATATTTTAGACTGTTTTGATTTAATAATTTTAATTTAATTGTATTTAATCGTGATTTCAGAATAAAATATAGCTACTCCAAAAAATTAATATAAATTGATTTAACAAGGAACATAAAGTGATTTTCATAAAAAGTAGCCCAAACGCAAGAAAAATATACCACAGTAAATAAAAGAGAAATAATTTAATGTTTCTTGTGCGGACCGGTAGTATTTGATCCACGGACCAGGGGTTGGAGACCACTACTCTAAAGGGACACAAAGGAAGGTTTTCATTTTTATATATGCTGTTGTACTAGTATTTTTATTTGTTACTATTTATTCATTTTTAAATTTAGTTAATGAATTAATATTGTCATCCACTACAAGTTTTAAAAAGCGTATATATATAAGTAAATATAGGAAGAGAGTGAACTATAATAGTAGAAATTGATAAAAGCAAAAAAAAAAGTTCTCTGGATTTAAAAATGTTTACTATAAAAAAAAAAAAAAAAGAAGCCTTTGCTTCAAAAAAATTTGGAGGAATTTTAATGGTAGAGTATGATTATTTAATTGTTATATAAGTTTTCAATTGTATAAGAGAGATTCATGAGCGCAAAAGTAAGTAAAGGACTCATTTCAACCTTGAATTTAGCGGGGAAACACGAGATTGCATCTGTGAAACATTTCACATCCTCGTATTACTCTTACATTTACGGAAAACAATTTTACGTGCTTTTCATTTATATAAAAGCTAGTGATGACATTTAGGATTTGATTTGTGTCGTCATAACAAATGTCAACAACACCGTTAAATTAATTTATTCTGGATTTAATTAGGATTCATTGCCATCAGAAATATTTATAAAACTGAAAGGAATGCTGGTATTTTTTGCATCCAAACAGTACTAATTTAGATCTATGGCAGTTTTTCATTACAAAAATAACTAATTTTTTTAGACATCTTTTCTTCGGGATATCAATTATGGTTTCAAAAAGATTTTTATAAAAAAAAATTATCAAAATCCCTCGAAAAATTTGAAATTTTTTCATAATTATCTATGCTGAATCAAAATAACACAATGTATAAACATTTTAATAAGCTAATAATGATAATAGAACATTGGATTAACATTTAGGAGGAAAAAGGCAAATAGAAGTGGTTAGAAAAACAATTGGAAATTCTTAAATTTGTGATCTTTCGCGAATATAGTTTTCTCTAAAATCCCCAGAAGCAGCAAATAAAAAAATTGAACTTAATATAAATATTTGAAATTTAAATAATTGACATGATCATGAAACAAATTATAGTTTAAATAAACTAAAAAAAAATGCCCTTTTATAGTGAATCGAACTAAGTTGTAACTTAATGTTTTAGTCACCAAATCCGGAAATGGGACCTGAAACCAGTCGCCAGATACGAGACGGGATCTGAAAATGGGAAATCGTTAATCCTGATTATCCTGATCATAACGATGGAACAAAACTATTAAATTATTGTATTGTCATCGGTCCTGGAAAATTGAGTAAAATTTCGAATTAATCTGACCTTTTAAAGTGAGTGAAAATTGAATTCGAAGATTCTCTCTAGTACATATACAAGTGAAGCTTATAAAGGGTGTTAAAAAAATTGTGTGTGTGCTTATGACCACATGATAGAAGTAAAAACTTTTGATTTATTCTAGACAAGAGAATCTAATTCTTTGGATGTACTACGTTTACTTTTGCGACATTTTCGCATGTGGGCGTAAAGCAGTTGTCTTTTTCATGCCTATTCATTGGTGGATTTCTTTATTTCATACGTTTTCTGTGAAGAGAAATGTTTAAATAATTATGCATCTCCTTATCAGTGGCGCACACAGAAGTTTTTCAAGGGGGGGGGAGGTTCCAGGATTGAAGTCCACCATTCTCGTATCATGCTCCAATACGCTGTCCAGCATATTGTTTTGATTATGTCGATTTTCGGAAATAAAAAACAGTAAAAAATTAATTATTGAATAAATAATTAGCATTAATTAATAAAATTAATTTTTAATAACAAATGCTTCATTAATTTTTATGTACTATATACATAGAGAATTATAATCAATCGAAGAAAAAAATCAAGGGCTATGAGGGGTTCGGACCCGGGGACCTGCCCCCTTGTGTGCGCCTCTGATCCTTATATATTTATATATGAATATATACGATTTATATAATATAAATATCAATCAATCTCTAATTATTTAAAAATATGTGTACGTAAATAAATTATGTATGTTATATTGACAAATATATATGTTTATACGGCACTTATATACTATCGCAACAATGCGAACGTGCCAGAAAACTCGCCAAGTTGGCAACCCTGCTTTCTCAAGTGTAGTACGCCCTGAATTGGAAACCATCTGCTTCCTTTCATATAATGTCACCAATACCGCGGGGATGATACGTATAACTGCCATTTATATAACTTATATAATGTCGTATACTATGTAAGGCTAGGAAAACTTGTGCCCTCGGAGCAGCCCTCCCCCCCCGTTTACTTTTCAAAAATTCTTTAAGCAAAAAAAAAGTAGAGGGTTCGTACTATTCCACTATAAATGCTCTCTTTTGTTTTTTAGTAATCTCTTAGTTGTCATCATCTCTTAGTTGTTATAATCTCTTAGTTAATATAGACCAAACTATTGGCAACTTTCTCCTAAATTAACTTCATCGCATCAAATTCATCTGCAGTGGATTACCTCTCACATAGATCTAGAGGGAAATGAGATTGCGGACACTTTAGCCAAGGCTGGCGCTTGCGAGGTATCAGAGCCGTCAGCACCTCTCACCTTTTTTGGAGATTTTATCTAGCACTAAACACCAGAATAAGACCGCTTGGATTACCCCCAGAGCCCCATTGGTGTTCTGGAGGCTCTCTGACTCACGGTTTTACAAGACAGGATCAAACTCTTCTAGCCCGCTTTAGAAGTGGCCATATCAAAACAATGACATTTTCCGAAGGACGCAAGAGCTTTGAAATGTGCACGAACTGTTCTTCGGAGCCAGTCACTCCTGCTCAGATCCTCGAGTGCCTAGAGCTCACCAAGCAGGACTTAGCAGACGTTCGCTTGCTGGTGTTGGACTTTCTGAAAGTGTACGATGTCATGGACCTGGTCTAGCACTGCTGACCAATGGGGGCGTCAACAACAAATTAACTTCATAAATTTTCGGATTTTAATCCTTTTGGCACATTTTTGGGCTTAAATGCTCTTTCTGCTGAATCAAAAAACGGATCACATTTCGTTTCTTCTTATCTTCAATCTCCTACGTAAGAATAATCTTTTTTTTCAATTATTTTCGCTTGCTCTTCTCTCATTCACTTCCCGAAGTTGAGTGGAAGTGGGCTGTATCACAGTAATATTTGAAAAAAAGAAAACAAAACTTCACCTGAAAAAGTGTGCATGAAATTTTTACTTAAAGTAAAGACTTAATAATTTATTTTTTAAAACTGAATACCATTTCTATGATTTACGTCTAAAATATGTAGTTGTGACTACTATTCAACAATTTAAGCATAACAAGTTGTCAACAGATACTTAATTCTTGTGATTTCATTACTGAGCACAAATGTAATTGCAATATATATATGAACTCAAAATATATCTTATTCGATATTTTCTTTCAAACTCATGATTTTATTCAATTAAAGTTATTGAAAATAATAGAGAGCACTCACACACAAAAAAATCCAAAATTTAAGTGTTTCCAAATTACTCAGGGCCTCTGCCTTAATGGGGGCCTCATTTTGTTCTCAACTCAACTTTAATAAGATCATGATTCAAATAATTTTAGCTGTCAAATGTTACTTCCGGTTGTGTTCTACGAAAAACTGGGACCACGGCCCACGGCTTCAGAATACGAGGTACCTTATCAAAAAACGGTATTACCCTCTCATCATAATTAATAAGAAAAAGGAGAATAATTAATTGAAAGTTCCATAAAATTTAAAAGATGCTATCAAAATTATTAACAAATGAAAAAAAATTAGAATTTTAAATTAAATGCCTCTTTTCTTTTGCAATCAATATAAAAAATATGTAATAAATTATAAATACAGGGATTGTTTATTGAACATGTACGATAAGTTTTAATATTTTTTTCTAATTAATATTTCTGTACATCGGTTGATTCAAAATTAATGTGACCAATTTTAAAAGAATATAACGACCGTAAAATCCGGCGTTTAATGCGCACCAAGACTTTCAATCTGCAATTTTTGGTTTTTAGATATATTCACCGTATAACGCGCATTCCATTTTTCAGAAAATACCTGTAATGTACGTGTGCAATGATCTTATGTTTTGTAGGCATTGATTCGAGGTATTACTCTAAACATTAGTAAAAAAAATGTTCTTCTAGAACTACAAACTTTTAAGTTTACAAGGAGAATGTCATTTCTTTTAAATAAACATTATTTCGATCTAGTATGTAGAGGTCTAACAGTTTTCTATGCTCATCTTTTTCTATTTTTAAAGCCCTCAATTTTATACCTGGCATATAACGCTCAACCGTAAATTTCGATCTTATTCTTTGTGTTCAAAGTGCACGTTATACGTCGGATTTTACGGTATGGTGGATTTCGATCGTTTTACTACTGGTTTTATTTTAAAATGAAACATTTAAATTACTAATCTAACCATTTTTATTAGTGGGAGTAGATTATAGTAACTAAATTAGATTCTCAAGCTCGGAACGAAGTTTTAAAGCATTTTGAAGAATGGTTGTTCAAATTCTGTTATAAATAAAGCTTTTAAAAACCAAAAAAGACATTTTTCATTGTATTACTACCTAGAGTTTGAAAAGATATAAAATTTGGCTCGCTATCAAAAGCTCAAGGGAAAAAATTTGAACGAAATGAAGTCTCTGATGAAAAAGAAGAAAGAAAGTCTCTGATGTGTAAAAAAGCAAAAAAAAAAAAAAAAAAAAATGACGAAAAGAGAATTATTGCTGTAAAAAAATCCTCTGCCTCAAAGAACTTTGGCAAAGAAACCACAGGTATAGTAATCAACAATTTATCGTCAGATAAAGGAAATTGGCTATAAAAAGGTGAATAAACCAGTCTGTCATCAAATGTCTGCAAAGACCGTAGATAAACGAAGGAAACTCTCCTGGCCTCTGTATTTAATTTTACGCAAAGGTAGATACAAAACATGGATAACTTTCGAGAAAACACTGTTTCATCTGTCGCCCAAACTGGCGAAACGAAAATACAGCGTATTTCACACGAAAAGCGCCACAAAGACGCAGCTATTTTGGAAAAGGCAAGTTAGCCGCCAGGTGTTATGGTATGGATGAGAATGTCCTCTCAAAGGTTAACAAAACCATTTTTTGTAAAACTAAGGCAAGTATTGATGCCAAATACAATCATCAAAAAGTTTTGAAACACATAATCAAAGAAAGTAAAAGTCTTTACCTTTGAGGAAAGTTTTTTTCCCCACCAAAGTTCTGCATCATGTCACAGTGCAAAATCAACTATAAAATGGCTAAAAGATGAAAAAAAAAAATAATAAAAATTTTCTTCCTAATGAGAAATAGCTACTCTTTCTCCAACTGCGAATATTTTTTCAAGGGGATACTTAACAATACAATTAAATCGATGTAAAGTAAGAATACTTTAAGGACTTCAAAAAGCAATCAAAGAGGAAGTTAGAAAATTTCCCCCCAAAATGTTCAAGAAAGCTCTTTTGGCTTGGCTAAGCGCTTACGTAAAGTGTACAATGCTAAAGGAAGCCATTTTGCAAATCTCATGTAAATAACTTCATTCGATAAAAATTCATGATGATCTGAAAATGGTTACATTATTTTTGAATAAGCCGGTAATATTAATATACTACTGTTATATCCAGCTTATGTAACGTGCATTTTGAACATAAAAAATAAGATCGAAGTTGACGGGTGCGCGGTATACACCGGGTATAAAAATGAGAGATTTAAAAATAAAAAAAGATGAACATAGAGAAACACAAGTGATATAAAAAAAATTTTAAGTCAATTCCTACTAAGATCAACAAAGAAAAATTTTATTTTAGCTATTTTTTATTAAATTGTTACAATTAATATAAATATGTATATGCATAGGACAGAATCACAACATTAAGTGGTATTTAATTTTTATTAATTATCATTAAAGTATCGTATTGTCATCCAAAACAATCGTGTCTCTACGCTGGATTTTGAACCGTGATACGCCGGATTTTACGGTGTTTATTTTTTTAAAAACATTGTCAGTAAATATTTTTATTATATTGTGAAAACCAGTTAAAGATTATTCCGTGAGTCAAATGTAATCATAAACAAAAAGGAAAAAAAATTCTCAATTAAAGATTGTTTATCAAATAATTATACTCTCTGATAATGTTTTTAATTTGCATATACGCATCATTAAAGTTGCATCAAATTAATTAACTAACATTCATTCATTCGTCTCTCTTACAGAAATTATTGACATATAATTTATCAACATAAATATGCCATTAAAATATTAAAACATTTCCATTTATTTCAATTGAGGTTAAGCTAATTAATTATCATTGGGTTTTTGTGATTACATTAATTCATTATATGTGTTTACATTATGTTATATAACTATTGCTATTCCTTTAATTGATAACTATTAACATTGCTATTCCTCATAACGAGAGTAGGAAAATGTTAATGCTATTCATTTGCATTAAATAATCGTGAAAAGATTGCTTGTAAGCAGAATTAGATCGCTTTTTCTAGTAGTCTATACATTTATAAAAGCTTAATTTTATAGAAAAGGATTTTATCCATTAACCTGTAGACTGAAAAAATTTATGAATGATAAACTTTATGTATTTTTTATGTGTGACTTATGTGCAACTTTGACATCAGATTTTATTATTCTCACAGCAAAAGTACCTAACGCTTAGTAACTGTTCAATTTTTTAATGATGATAACAATTTTATATTTTGTTTATATTTGGCTTTAAAAATGATGATGCCACTCTCATTTCGTCATCTACATTTAAGAGAGCCTCAATCTTTCTTTCATTTTTATATTTGTTAAAGATGAAAATTCGAATTCACGCAAATAAGATATAGAAAATTGTAACAATATTTTAATGCTTTTTTTTGCTATTATAAGATAATCGCCTCTAATTTTATTTCAAAATGACTTAATTAATTCTTCCGAATGTTTTGAAATTAAATCTCGATTATTTCAGAGCGAAATTAGTTTTTTCTCTTCATTCGAAGTTAATTCATATACAGATATATCCGTTATACCAAATGGATTACGAACCTAATCAAATTTTTTTATATCCATCTATCCACGAAAGGATAAGTTTAATATACCACGAATACCCATAGTTTATTTCTATAGAATGTCCGGATAATTCGGTTCAGGATTTTATTTTTTTACCAGAGTATAATTAATAATTAAAAAAAATTGGTGGCACACTAAAATCCTGCGACACAGTGGTTAAGAATCACTGCTCTACACGGTGCATCGTCATTGACATTAAAACTCGAGCTCTCAACTGGCACCGGGTTCCTGACCTTGACACCTAGACTACCGTGGTCACGAAGGTTATTTCAGAAAAACATTTTGCAACGTAAACAAAGTGAGAAAACTATATTTTAAAATAAACGAGCTACAAGCATAATTATCAATATAGAAACATGTGAAACATACATATAACCCTTTATTTCAATTCCTACTATATATTAGTTCACTCTCACTCTCTTTCTATATATATCTTGTTCAAATTTTCAATCGTTAATAAAATACTTTCTATTCATCCATTCAAATTCAAATACATTTTTTAAAACTTGTAGTGGATGACACTTGATGTATGTTAATGCAGTTTTTTCAAACATCATATATAGAAAAGACGTAGAAAAGAAAATCTTTTGTTGTAGCGCAATGTATAGCGCGTTGGACTTCTCATCCAAAGGTCGTAGGTTCGAATCCCACCTGGGATAGCCTAATTTCTGTGAGAATGTGATTTATTTTTTACTCAGCTATATTATTAGAATAATTAAATTTAATATGTGATTAAATAGTAATAAAAAATCCAACACCCTATATAGAAAGAAAAATGAAAAATTGCAGGGAAAATCGCTTTCTATTTTGCCACTTAATGTTGTGATTCTGTTCTATGTAAAGAGTGTTTTTTTTTCAGGTATAGAAGTTTAAGTTGGCATTACTTTCCAAGATGGCGACCGATTTAACAGCTGTCAAGTGATTTATTCTCAGTTTGGTTTGGCAATTTTTCAAAACGATCATCAAGCAAGGCGTAGATTCGTCGAATGGGCCCAAAACGAGATTGCCGTTGTTCCCGATTTTCATAAGCGAATTTTGTTTAGCGATGAAGCGCACTTCTGGTTGAATGGCTACGTCAACAAACAAAATTGCCGCATTTGGAGTGAATCCACAAGTGTATGTCGAAACACCGTTACATCCAGAAAAACTGACTGTTTGGTGCGATTTATGGGCTGGTGGAATTCTTCTTCAAAACCGATGAAGGCCACAACGTTACAGTCAATGGTGATCGGTATAGAGCCATGATTACTAACTTTTTCATTCCTGAATTGAACAATCATGATGTCCAGGAGCTGTGGTTCCAACAAGACGGCGCAACATGTCACACAGCTCGTGCCACAATCGATTTATTGAAAGACACGTTTGGTGACCGCCTAATTTCACGTTTTGGACCTGTGAATTGGCCTCCAAGATCTTGTGATTTAACACAGCTAGACTATTTTCTGTGGGGCTATGTAAAGTCATTGGTCTATGCCAGTGCTTCTCAAACTTTCAATACTGGCGCCCCCTTTTCGATCACAATTTTTTCGCCCCCTATACATTAATAGTGTACTGAATGCAATAATAATGCACTTTGACGCTAAAGTTACAATAGGTGATCTTAATTATAAACCATACAAATTAGTAACATAAGTATTAAATTTTGTATACTACTTTTAAGCAAAATAAATAAATAAATAAAATAATAGGATAATTATTGTGTTATTTTTCCTTTCTCTAACTTTTAAATTGAACATATTGCAAAATGCGGTAGCTGCTTAGAAGACAAAATATAGATATCTGCTAAATATAGGAAAAAAATCCAGAGGGTCAATTTCTAATAATAAGCATTCCTTATAAAAACTTTGCTTTCCAAGACAAGCTCATGGACGTCTTTAATACTTATTAAACTTGTTCTTAATTTAGTATTAATTAGTTATAAAATATTCTGTGCAGCACTGATACATTAAAAGTATACCGGCTGAAGTGCCCGCTCTTTGCTCGAGTTCATTTATAAGAAAATAAAACATTATTGATATAATAGCTGAATTGTAAGGGAAGCAAAGCCAAGTGCTCGACAATGTTTACAAAAACGTAAAATGATTTTTTTAAAATCGTTGCTCAAATTATAATTAGTTTTAAGCGAATTGTAATTTTAAGCCTCACAGAATTAGCATTTATAATTGATGTTAAACAGTAGCGCACACAGGAATTTTTCAAGGGGGGGTCCGGGGTCGAAAGTTCACCAATCTTGTATCAGGTTCCTTTTGATTTTGTCGGTTTTCGGGAACAAAACACAGTAAAAAACTAATTTATTTTCGATATGCTCGCGCCCCACAGTTTGAGAAGCACTGGTCTATGCGGATAAGCCACAAACGCTTGACCATTTGGAAGACAACATTCGTCGTGTTATTGCCGATATACGGCCACAAATGTTGGAAAAAGTCATCGAAAATTGGACGTCCAGATTGGACTACATCCGAGCCAGCCGTGGCAGTCATATGCCAGAAATCATATTTAAAATGTAATGCCACAAGATTATCTTTTGAATAAAAAAAATTCATGTCAATCGAATAATCGTTGTTTTATTGCAATTTAAAGTTCTATACCTCTAAAAAAATATATATATTTATATATATATATATATATATATATATATATATATATATATATATATATATATATATATATATATATATATATATATATATATATATATATATATATATAGGATTTTTCCTTTGAAACATTTGTTAAAAGGTTGAGTCATATCCTTTTCAGAGGACCATAAATCTCAATTTTATTTATTACTGCATTCCGAAGCAGCGCCATCTAGTGAGCTTTCGTAGCTCCGGCTTGAATAATTTTTCGGCAGAGGCCAACTAACCACTGCTTGTTCAACACGTCGCGTCTTTACCGCATTTCCGCGCCCAGCGCGGCACCACCAGTCCTAACATCCAAGAATGAGAAAGGTTTATTTCCCCGTCTTCTAAAGGTATAACTCAACTTTTAATTAACCTAATTCCTGCATGTCTTTCTCTTTGTAATTGTCCTTTTTTTTGTAAATATTTTCCTTTAACTTTAAATAAATTCTCTTTTACTTTGAAGTATTTGTGTTTAAATGACTTAGATTCAATTAATAATTCATCACTCACCCTTAAATACTTACCCCTAGACAAACCACCTCGCCAATCTAAAATCCCGCCTTCTGAAGAGTCTGATTTTTATTCGAAGATTTATTCGGACTCCCATATATATATATATATATATATATATATATATATATATATATATATATTTATATTAATTGTAACTATTTAATAAAACGTAAGTAAAATACAATTTTTCTATCTTGACCTAAGTAGAAAGGCTATTTTTTCTATTATTTGTTTTTCAAATATATTTCATGCGTGTTCAGCTTGCTACACAATAAGTAGAACTGAATCCTTGAGACCTTAAGCAGAGCTATAAGATGCCAACTGATGTGTCTCATTAAATTTTTTTTTATTTATCCTGATTTAAAACAATGAGATCAGAGACCCCCTTCCCTCAATAAAACTTTCAGCGCATCGACAGTTCGAAAAAACTTTCACGAACTTATGTTTTCTTCTAACTTTTTTTATCTGTTTTCTAGCAAGCAAATAAAAAAAATCTGTTTCTCAAGATATAATATCTAGCAGACTCATCTCATCAAAGCAAAGTTACAAAATGTTTCAAATCTTTTGTTCCCTAAGATAATAGGCTCCTAAAACAAAATATATTGCTCTTGGTGTTATCCTAGTTTACGGTTACCTCAACACTGTTTTATCAAGTGAATATTAAATACGTATGTCATCCCGGTGTGAAAGGAAGATAAATTTGATAAGTAAACTGTACAACTTGTTTTTCTTATCGTAAGTGATTTTTATGATTCGGATAAATACATTGTGAAGTGAGCGAGAGATATAAGTTTTTATTTCGAAAATTAATCCATATTTTTTGTAGTTTTTTCTAAGTTATTCTTATTTTTCCCATTTATCAGAAAAGTGTAGGTAGTATATGTTTGTTTTTAGAATTTTATTCTAGCAAAACACAAATCAGATAATTTTAATGGTTTTTTTATCTACGAAACATTAAATCGCTTAAGCTTATTGACAATATTAACAATTTTATAGAATTATCACTCATTTTTTTTTTGCCAAAGTTAAATTAAATTTTTGTTTTTTAAAATTTCTGCACAAGCTTATATATATATATATATATATATATATATATATATATATACAAATAGCTATAAAACCTAGGTATAACTAGTCAAGATAGTAAAAAATATTAGCCTCAGTAGTACATTAAGGTATCCGACTACGTTCGGAACCGTGATTTTCAAAAGCGCATAAATGGATAATTTTCATGATATTTAGTGTCACTTAGATTAGAATATATGCATAAAATTGTTTTAAGGACATTTTGACAAAACAAATTTATTTAAATACAATATTTTGGCAAAAAATTAACTTAGAATAACCTTTTTTTCAAATGTTCTCCTTTTGTGAAAAATGCTTCTATTAGAATAATATTTTGCCTGTATATAGCTCAGACCTCTGTTCAGAGGCTCAACTAGAATTTTTGAAATATATAACTTAGTAGTGGGTTTATTCATACTTAACGACAACAAAGGGGAGCAATTTTAAGAAAAAAACGCGAATAATTATTTCAATTGGTGGTAACTCTGAAAATAATGTGAATTTTTCAAAAACTCTCTCTATATATAATATAAATCAGTGATACGCAACCCCCGGTCCGCGGACCGGTACTGGTTCGTGGACCAAATAGTGCCGGTCCGCACAAGGAATAATAAATTATTTTTATTTTATATACTGTGGTGTATTTCTCTAGGGTTTTAGGGTAATCATTTTATACACCACATTAAATAACTTAATATTAATTTCTTGGTGCAATTGTATTTTATTCTGAAGGCCCATTTAAATACAATCAAACTAAAATTATTAAATAAAAGCAAACTAAAATATAAACAATCACCATCCCCTCCTTCAGTGGGCTGCGTTAAAATTATCAAACGTTCACCGGTCCGTGGCGATAGAAAGGTTGAGGAGCACTGATATAAATAATATAAAATATATAAATTATATATGTGGCATCCAGGAAATCCAATCGTTCTCGTCATCTAGCCACGCAGTCTTCGCGCGCAGGCGCAGCAAATCTAAACCAGAACTTTTGAACTTTGGAGAAGGAAAAAGTGAAGAAGGACTGAGGTGCGCGAGCAGGCGTTACCGTTCACACATCATCGAAACTTATCTGTAAGAATAGCTACCTTTTTAAATTAATTTTTGTTAAAGTTTACAATAAAAAAGAAGAAAGACAAATGTCTTGGACCCCTTGTTGTCTCCCACATATATATGTATATATATAATGTATATATATGTATACATATAATGTATATCTTTATATATAAAAATCTTCTATGCGTGTGTATGTCACTAAACTCCTCTTAAACGGCTGGACCGATTTCGATGAAATTTTTGTGTGGGTTCAAATAAATTCGAAAATGGTTTAGATTCACAATTCGGTCCGATATCGCAGTTAGTTAAAAAGATATTAATTAAAACATTCAAAAAATACATCTCAACATTTACCTGCTTTGTTGTAACAACACTATTGTTATAAACACACACACACACAAGTAATATAAAAAAAAATTGAAATCAGTTCCTACTTAGATCAACCGAGAAAAAATATATTTTAGCTACTTTTTATTAAATAGTTGCAATTAATATAAATATGTATATACATATGACAGAATCACAACATTAAGTGGTAATTAATTTTTATTAATTATCATTAAAGTATGATATTGTCATCCAAAACAATCGTGTACATAAAATTTCCTTTCAACTGAATGCTTTATTTAACACGTGAGAAAAAAAACCTTTTCAAATTTTGACATAAGTCGCCAACGTGGCTGTATTTGTAATTTTTTAAATAATTAGTTTTAATCAAAATTAATTTTTATGAATTATAATTAAATTATAGTATTGTCATCCAAAATAATCATGTACATTACATTTCAGCTGAATTGAGGGCTTTAAAATGTATTTTATTAACGATTGAAAATTCCACTAAGATAAATAAATAAATAAACAAACAAACAAATGAAATATGTATAGAGATCGTGAGCTTATAGCAGGAACTGAAAAAGACATAAGTTGGCGTCGAAAATTGATTTTCAGTCAAACTGGCCAAACCCGGTCTTTATTGTTACGAAAATGCAGACGCGCGCGCGATTCAAGGCTTTTTAGCGTTTTTAATTAATATCTTTTCAAATAATCTTTTTATATGTAATTCTTCTGTGCGTGTGTATGTAACTGAACTCCTCCTAAACGGATGGACCGATTTTGATGAAAGTTTTTGTCTGTTTCATTGGACTCGAGAATGGTTTAGATTTATAATTCGGCGGTTTAGAAATGTTTAATTAATTTTTTTTTTATATAAATTGTTGATCTTCGAATGTTTTACATTGGATCCGGCAGACTGCGCTAAGATCGCAGTATCGAATATTCAAAAATCTTTTATTTTTAATTTAAGATGCGTGTACAAGACAACGTCTGTATATATATATATATATATATATATATATATATATATATATATATATATATATATATATATATATATATACATATATATATACATATATATATACATATATATATATACATATATATATATACATATATATATATATATATATATATATATATATATATATATATATATATATATATATATATATATGAGTGTGTGTGTCCGTT
This sequence comes from Trichonephila clavipes, assembly GCA_019973935.1. Lineage (NCBI taxonomy): Eukaryota > Metazoa > Arthropoda > Arachnida > Araneae > Nephilidae > Trichonephila > Trichonephila clavipes. Next base: position 318,988 of record BMAU01001371.1, on the reverse strand, counting down.
ATTTAAATACTTCAAAAAAGGAGACTTCTTAAGTTAATTACTTTAATATAGATAAAAAGGACATTATAGGACGGACACACAGGTAAAAAAAAGAGAATAAGGCTATCTGCTTTTACATAGTTAGATTTAAAACATCACGCGTGTTAGAGGTTTTTCATCTCGCGCTTATGGCGGCGGGAAGAGGGGAATAAATTATCGCTATAAAAACATCGACAAGAAACAGTTTCGTTTTCGGCGTTATTCATCACAAAGAAATTTTTTACATCAAATAAATTTCTTTTTCAAATTAGAAGATAATTCTCCAATTTTCTCATGGGTCATACTCTTTGTTTAAGCATTCTTAATTTCATTTTTTGGACATCGAAATGGCTACTTCAGTTTTGAGTAGTTTCTGAAGTAAAGGATTCCACTTTAAAAGCGAAAGTCATCTCATTATTAACGGCTTAGGAAACTCGTATATCAGGAACTGATGGCAGAATGATGTTGTCTAGGGGGTTTCGTTTTAATTTTAAAAAAAATAATCGATTAAGGGCAATCCACTTAAAGTAAAACTGGCATTGGCCGAGCCCTCATGTGAGTGTGTGTCCGTTATTTAAATACTTCAAAAAAGGAGACTTCTTAAGTTAATTACTTTAATATAGATAAAAAGGACATTATAGGTCGGACACACAGGTAAAAAAAAGAGAATAAGGCTATCTGCTTTTACATAGTTAGATTTAAAACATCACGCGTGTTAGAGGTTTTTCATCTCGCGCTTATGGCGGCGGGAAGAGGACTGTCTCGCAATCTTGGCTGACTGCCTCGAGTCACTTCAGTTCATGCGTGGCTTCGGAAGTGGTCTGCGAGTAGCTGACATCCACATATATATATATACATACATATATATATATATATATATATATATATATATATATATATATATATATATTGAAAATGATGTGTTAAAAGGTTTTTAACAATGAAAAAATATTAGGGAGAAATATTTGGATGCAAGAGAGAGTTATATTTTAACATGTGATAATAATGAAACAATGGAATTGAATTTATAAAAAACAAAAAAAATATATGGTTATGTAGATTCGGGTTCGTGGATTTTATACAAAACAATCACAAAAAAAAAATAAATAGCTCTTTAAGAACGATGCGAATTTATTATCAAAAATTCAATCCTTTCAACACAGGATTCATCGGTAATATTCACAGGGTAAATATTCGAAGTTCTTCACACCTTCAACAGCAATCAAACACAATAATCACTGTTTAAAAATATACGTAAGTAAAGATTATTCACTAGCACAGCCAAGCTAAACGCTAGTCAAAACAATCCTCACTACTCGCTGGTTTAATCAAGACTGACTGGTTGCGGCTGGCACTCCAATTTATAATTCCGACGGAAACTTCCAGAAAAATCCACACGCGTCACTAAGCATGAACATAGTGACTATATCCACTACTTTCTAGAAGAATCCAGAGGGTCCCAAACTCGCCAACATGGTCGCCAATGACGCCAACTTGGTTGCCAAAAATGATGCCAACTTGGCTCTACCGCCAAGATTTCCCCAAGTTCTCATTGAATCGCCATTATAACGTAAGGGGCGGCATTGCTTGTGAATAGTACAATTTTAACTCGAAATGAATACAACATAGAGTAATATAAATGTATTAAACACCCAAATACAAATTACTTACACGATTTGCACAAAATTCGTAACAATATAAAGAAATGAATACTGCTAATGCTAATCAATGAAAAATAAAAATTCACATAGTGTTTGCCTTAATCCAAGTTTTCAGCGTGCATATTCAACCTATTGGTCATGGTCACAGATTCGTGGTCGACTGTCCTTAGTCAAGTCCTAGTGCCACTGAAGACCCGCTGTGTAGAGTGGCTGATGCACGATGAATTTAACCAGAACAGAGTTCTCCCGTTTGCGTGGTGTGTAGGGTTTGCAGTATCGGACCAAAAGTTAAATACCGGTGTTCGGTATTTTATAAATCTTAATACCGGTATACCGGTTTTCATAACGGTAGTAGAAGTTTTAGGTAAAAAGGAAAATACAGATGTTTCTTTGTTTTATTTGCTAGTTTTATTAGAGAGGGTAAATATCATAAAAAAATTAATTTGTAATTTTTAAATTATAACTATATAAATAATCACAAAAAAGTAAAGGAACATCTCATTAATTTAAATCACAAAAAAGTAAGTGTAAATATCACTATTCAGTCTGTGGTACTATAGCAAATTTTTTTGAAATGTTATCTTTAAAAACATAATGCGTTAATTGTACTGTCATTAAGCCTGGAACGTAGTTATGTGCAAAAATTAGCAACTGTCGAAAACGCTCTTTCGGCATCTAAGCTAGTAGGTGATATTGTTAGCAATACGTGATATATCCCTTTCCCCAGGTATTTTCCTCTGAATCTCTCACCTTCAAATAAATCGATTTCTCGTCGGATGGTTTTGGATATAGCTGTAGCTAAAAAGGCTGCCGACCTCTATTTTAGAAGTACCTTGTGTTTTTTAAAAAAAAAATGTATTTTTAAATCTAGATATATATTATAAATGCGAAAGTTTGTGAGGATGTTTGGCCGTCTTTCACGCAAAAACAACTGAATGGATTTTAATGAAACTTTACAGTAATATAGCTTATACATCAAAATAACACATAGGCTATAATTAATAACATAGGCTATAATTTATAAAGATATTGTGTGAAGTGTCCAAAATATAACGATATTTGTCAAGTAAGTAGGAAAAAATTCTGCCATCTGGAAGCAATTCTGGCGTGCGCTGCAAAAAAGCCCACGACAGCATATGTATATCTTTTGTTTTGTTTGATCCTTTTTGTTTTGGCTACGCAAGGCACTCGCTTCTAATTAATTCCTGTTATCAGCATAATCCCTAATTTTTTTTTATTTCAGAGTAAAACTAAGTTTTGAAGGGAGAGGTTGTAATAAATCTCTCTCTCTTTATTTATTTTTTTTATGATTTTATTATGCACATTTGATAGTAAGAAGTTGATCTTTTTTCAAAATAAATGCTTTTATCGGTTCTGGTACTTAAAGTAAATAAACTTTGTCTTTCACACTACATCATTTGGACAAATTTTCAAAATTTGTTTGCGGTTAGTAGTTAATTATAATGCTATAATTTTAATTGAATAGGCGGATATTGCATTTTTAAGTATAAAAATAATTATAACTACTGTACTGTATTTTTTGGAGTGAGTGAGTGAATATTAACGTCGCACTGTTCAGCTACACGAGGGCTTTTAGCAACAGACCACGTAATTTTTAACCATGGTCAAGTGACGTGGACGACACCTGAGCTGGCACCCCCTTCTCCTAACTACCACACCACACAAACTTAGAAGGAATATTCCTTGAAATCCATTCTTCCAAGATATATGACAGCACGGGTTCTATGATGAGTATTTTAGCGGGGAAGGCGAATAGTTTTGCAGCAGATATTGCGTTTTCAGCGGATTGCAAAGATTATTATTTTTGTCCCGAAAAAAAAGTTTATGTCAAAATTTAAGTATCTTATGTTTTTGTATGTTAATGAAGATCTTAGAAAACAATTTGACTATTTATTTTAAGTGAAAGGTGTATATAATTAATTTTACAGTGGAATATCTTTAATTAATTTATTAGCTCTAACGGATTAAATTTCCCAAAGTGGAGTGTTTTGTTTATGTATATCCCTTAATTTTCAATGTCGTGATCCAAAAAAATATATTGTATGAAAAAAAAACTGCAGTAAATCATAATGCGGTGGATAAAGTAATAACGTGCATTGCCGCCCTACACGGCGGGTCTTACAAAGCTCTAATACAGCTCGAGCTATGAAAGTAGCTAGACATTTGCCAACTTGACTCTATCGTCAACATTTCGCTATGTTTTTCATTGAATCACCATTATAATTTAAGAAACGGCGTTGCTTGCGAATATCACAATTTTAACATAAAATAAATACAACAGAAAGTAATATTAATGTATTACACTTTCAGATATAAATTATTTACACTATTTTAAGCATTAATTACACAAAACTTTTAACAATGTGTTACTTTTGCTGAGCAGAGATTAGCTTAGGGAGGTATTTTCAAAATTCAAACCCTCAAGAGTGTTACGGGGAGTTATAAATAAAAAAAAAGTCCTTTTTATCTGCTATTAGATCTGCGAGTTTAAAATTTAACAAAGGTGTTTTTTTCTCTTTTTTTTTGTTCAGCTGAGATATGCAAAAAGCTTTTTTTGTTTAATTTGAAATTCACGTAAAATTAACTCATTAAAAACTTCTTTATCCCTCAATCTGTGTTGTTTTATTTTTTAGTTCACCCGTACGAAGGACGAGTATACCAGCTAGTACTATTATATATTTCAGTGGTCAAAATTTTAAATATCTAAGTATTACAGTTATACGTTGACTATTTTAATGATATCTTAATTTCAAGTGGTATTTCCTAAGAAGAAAGGAAAGAGTATAATCTGTTGCTTGAGTACTTGCAACTCTCGCTTGGAAATTTTTTTGTTATCCTCTTCAAGTGCATACAAAAGAGATACTTTTATTTCTAGATCCTGTAGGATGTGTTTCATATCTGATAGCAAATTTCAAGCTCGAGACACAACAAACATTCAACCACAATCGTGCGAAGGAAGGAGATTAGCGTTTTTGAGAACGAAATTAAAACTTCACTGAAGGATAATGCGCATAAAATGGGCGCGAGTAATAATTACTTAGAATTGTCCAAAAAATTAATAACCGGAAAAGAAACGAGTTTTCGAGGAATTGAAGTAAATCGAATAGATGTATGGAAAAACAAAGTTATTAAAATGGTTTTATAATTATTTTTGTTATTTTTTTAAATTTTATCTATGTTTCTCTTCTATGAGTACTGTAGAACTAAATAACATGAATCTTTTTCTAATATTATATACATTAGAAACAGTTCTACATTAAGATTTTACTAAATTAAGTAATTCTTACTGGTATAAAATGTTTCATTCAGAAATTAGCTGGACGATTTACAGTATTGTTAAAGTAATCTTCGCCCAGTGACGTAACGGAGAACACTTGGGCCCCCCTGCAAAGTCAGGTTTTGGGCCCCCAAGATGGATTTTACAAAGGGTAGGTACTTGGCGATAGTCAGGCTATGGGCCCTCTAGAGCCCTGTGCCCCCCGCGATGCGGGGGTGTACGTTACGCCACTGCCTTCGCCCCCCTTTTTCGCATTGCTTTTGACCTTGCCAAGAATCACCCTGCTTAAATTAAACTAGTGACTGAATACGAACGTAAACACCGTTGAAGAAAACAACGCACTAAGTCCGATTGGCACTAGTGCATGAAGAACGGGCGATACGAAAGACGCGAATTGAAGCAGAAAACAGTGAGTAGTATCATGAGAAAAGGAAGGATGAGAGAGACAGAAGGGGAAAAAAGGGAGAGAATTCTTGTTTCTCTTACGTGTAAGACCTATCACACAATTCTTATTACAATCACTTTTCATTTTTCTTTAATAATATTAATCTAACACGAATTTCAATTAGCTGTGCGTAATTTTTTGTATAAAGAGCTTATAAAATACGAGTATAATTTCTTCCAGGGTTTCGAAGCGCTATAATAAAAAAACCAAGACGAATACAGCAAAAAAAAAAAAAAAAAAAAAAAAAAAAACACAGAAGCATTTCAAGTTTTATTTACATATGTTACAGGTGTTCTATGTGTGAACCCTTGGTAACACGATATACATCAATGTCCACTTCCTGCTACACTCTACTCAACATGGCACTATCAAAGTTATTGGCAGCCCGTGTTATACTTTCCATGTTATCTGAAAACTTCGTCTTTTGCATAAGAGGAAGTTTTTGTACTCCCTTTGCCCTTCTTTGTACTCCCTTTCGTATTTGCTGAAGCAGAGCTGCATAAAGAATAACACATATTGCAAATAACGCTGTCAGTACAATGTTGAGTAGAATGTGGCAGGAGCTGAACTATTGCATTGATGTAACTAATTTTTCACTCATAGAACACCAGTAAGGTACGTTAATAAGAATTTGTGGTGGTCTCCGCAAAAGGACCCATTTCCTGTTAGGGAACTAGTGACGTCTCAACAGTCAAGGAGTTTCGCGTGGGAAAGTATCCGAGACCGGACACAATGACGCTTATGTTCTAAGGCACATAAGCCTTTGACCTCCGTTTATCCAGCCGACATAGAAGTGACCAGCGCAGTTCCCACGCCAATTTCCGGTTTCACAATCCACCGCGTGAGGGGTGACTAGAACCAACAGACGAATAGTAATTCCGGCCCTTTCCAAACAGAAGTGATTCTGCATCACGTGAAGTTTGGAAGGGCGTGACGTATTCGATCTTTAAAGAGACACCAAAAGGGGAAACTCAGACTCTTGATACGCTAAGAAGCTTCACAAATACTAGAGAAATGCTACTACAGGATTCAACACTCCTCTCCCCCAGTATACTCCGATGGACTCTCTCTCTCTCTCTGATTGACTTCGAGATTTGCTTGGACTCTCAGACCTACAGTAACCTATAAAGGCTGATACTTACGAGCATCTCAATGTCGTCAGAACACAGCATTTCACATGAGTGCTCCGGCCTGACCGGCTACCTCAACAGCTTTGCACCTTAGCAGCACCATAGCAAATTGTTTCTGAATTCTTTCAAATGTTCTTTTTTTGCTATATTCTTCTCAGTTTTTTTATTGTAGCACTTTGAAACCCTGTAAGGAATTGTGGATAACCCTTTTTTGTTACGAAGAAAAATGCATCCAGTGACAGGTATAAATTAACTAATTTGGTTGTGGTCATACTTCATCACATTGAAGGTGACCTTGCATTCCCTCACGAGTTTCATCCACATTTGCGTGAAGCTAATCAACAATAATGCCCAAAAGTAGGACGTGGAAAATCCCTTTGTGGTCAGAGAACAACATATAGTCCCGGTCTATTGTGGTACGATAAACTGTGATGATGAGTCCTTTCTTTGAGGAACCAATTAACTGTTCAGGTTAAAATCGTTTTTCTTAGATGTATTTTGTTTGTTAAAAGAATGGATATGTAAAAGAATATTCGCTTTATATTTACAAGATGATACGACAAGCACGTGTGAGAAAAGGAACTGGCACCAAATTATTCAGTTTCTTTTTTCTTCAAAGCCTGTTTTCACCACTTGTGTAAAAAGATCAATATATTGTCCTTGTTGATATTAATTATTTGTGTAAACTTTAAGATTTGTTCACATATTTCGGGTCTTTTTAGGTACAAAAATTACATTTACTAATGGTACGAGTAACAAATAATTCCCTAAGATTTATCTAAGAAAGAGTGTTACGAATAATAAGACTTGGATATTACTAACTACATAAATTATGAAAAAACGCATGCAAACCAAGCTTAAGTATGATTAAGTATACTTTTCTTAGTTAAATTATTCACTGGAATTACGAATTTTATCGTGTACAATAAAAATAATTATAAAATAAAGCTTGGTGTGATACGGTCACCCCACGCGATCATGAAAGTTAGTATGGAGTGCGCGCCTGCTCCCGGGTTAAAAAGAAAGGTCCGAAGTTTTTCGTAAACTTATATTATTTTTTTATTTTTGTTGAGCAATAAGGCTGTATTTTGTTTGGTTTTATTTTAATAGCCCTGCGAAATTGTAATGTTCACTTATGCACCTGAAATATACATATATATTTATATCGAACCTCTATATTGCGAATTTTCTACTTAGCAAACTTTTTCCTGGCACCAAGAACATTTCACGATTTTCTTCGTAAAATAACCTCCCAATAGCGAAGTGCATTTTCTGTATAATGAACTTCTCTCTTGTGACTCAATTTTTTTTCTCTTTATTTTTGAAGTATTTCTAGACATTTCAAGTAGTTATCATTTTTAACACATTTTATCGTGGTCATAAATCTTGAACTTGTTTTATTAGGTGCCTAACTCGCCGAGTGCTACAGAATTCCGGGTGTTTCATACAAGAAGTACAACCTTTAACCCTCATTGTCTAGTTCACTGGAAACATCTTCTATATTCCGTTTTACTCTCAGTGGAATCTCGTGATCTTGAACTAGTCTTCGTTCATTTGTAATGTTGAGCAGTCGTATTAGTAACTTCGCTTCTCGCAGCTCAAAAATGTCAAAATGTAAGTGCTTGAACATCAAAGAAAAAAAATAATTCCGCAGGAAGTGGATAAAGGCGTCAAGAAATTTCCTTGCGGGTTTTTTTTATAGGTAAGACAGCTGAAATAAACATATATTAATCTACAAAAAAGTATGAATAATTACTTTTTTTTAAATGTATAGTGCTTATAAATTTAAAGTTTGTCTTTTGTGGTTTATAAAGAAAATTTAAAGATGAACCTCTATATAGCGAATTTTCCGTATAACGAACTTTTTTCCGAGATTTTGCGACTTCGTTATATAGAGGACCGACTATATATATATATATGTAACTACCGTTCATGGCATAAATCTCGATCTATCTTACATTCTCTAATTCTTTTTCTGGATAGCTTCAGTAATGAGGTGGATCGAAATTGGATGATGTGGCTCACTACATCACCTATTTTATTTCATTAGATCAATATAGGGATCGCAGAATCGTTGAAAAAAAGCCAAATCACTATAACAGAGTAAGATCATTCACTAAATAAAGCGATAAAAATGAATTTGGACCTAACATAACAAAAGCTATAACTGATTTAAGTGCGTCCCTGTTTCCGTCTTTCTTTTTTTTTAAAGAAATTCAAGTTATCAATCATTTTTTTAATTGCTTGCTGTGATTTGATAATAATTTAGCTATTCCGTTCATTTACTGTTACATTAACTTTCCCATTTGGATTATTATTTTTAATACCATTGCTTCTTTTCAGTTAGCTCCAGTCAACACAATGTTCCAGTCATCATTATTCACGCTCGTCCATCATCAGCTCTCGGCGTTTCAATTAGTGTAAAAGCACTCATTGTGGCACTCCCACTCGATTTTCCACTCTGTCACATCAACACCACTGGAGAATTTGATTTATATAAAGAGCAATGGCGTAAGTTTAAATGATGGGTAAAAAATATCAATGAAAATGAAATGATTAAAACAGTTCACGAGCACGAGAAACAAAAAAAAAGTTATCACGAGAAAAAAAATAGTGGCAATAAAAATTCATTTCAATAAAATTAAATTATATATTTTTTTGTATTATTTTTAATAATAGATGATTATGTATTAGGATGGATTGCGGTAAAATGGAGGAAAAAATTATTTTTCATCGGTGGCAACGTATGCGGAAAAGATGTTCAAGGACAGTGGTGGCGAACCCCTTTATGGATCAACGTGCCATTTTTTCTAAAAAAGTGTATAGTAAGGTATAGAAGTGCCGTCAAATAATTTTGACTTGGGACTATTGAAAAAAAAGAACTAAATACCAACAACTCAAACTCTTTATTTTCTACGAAAAATGACTTTTTGTACTGTATAGTTTAAATGTTTTAGTTATACGTGTAATTCAAATTAATAACATTAGTGTGACTTCTGTTTTTGCAGATCGGATGACAAATAACTTATATTAGGATTGTAAGATGTTACTTTTAGCAGAATGCATGCTGAATTGGAGTCGTCTGTTAAACGGTTTCTAAGCAATTAATTCTTTTTTTTGTGGTTCATTTTTTTCACAAGATAATTTGTGATTTGTTTCAGAATGCCGTTTTACAGACGGTATTCTGCATATCACTTTTCCAGAACATAAAACATACACCGCTTTTTTTTTGTCACCTTTACTGATAATGCCATATTTCTAGATTCACCAAGTTTGAAATTCTCTATTACACTTACTGTCTTGCAATGTGTGTTCTTTCGCTGAACTAGCCATATTAAATAAGTTAAAAATCGTAAATATAACACAAATAAACTTTAAAATATAGTTGTGTCAACGAAATTGACTATGCTATGCATTGACAAATTTTGCATCATAAGCAATTGTTGTCCAAGACGTAACTAAGGCAAGACAATAACAAACGAGAATACTCACTTCGTAATACTTCATAGTGAACTTTGTTATTTTGAAATAAAATGTAAACCATTTTTAACACTGGCGTACCCCAAATATTGTGCCGCGTGCCATTGATGGTACGCGTGTCCCTGGTTCACCCTCCCTGTTCTAGGAGATTAGAAGAAAAATAATAATTAAAAAAAATATTATTTTGAAATTTAAAATTGCCACAAAAGGATTGAAATTTTGAAAAAATGGGAAAAGATTTAATTTTAGTTAGATATTTCAAGACTTAAAAAAATAGAATTATTTTTTCTACTATATAAATTACCAAAAATAATGATTATATATGAATGAGTCCTAAGTATTCAGTAGTACAATGCGTACATTGCAACTTTTATAACCCCTGCTCACTTTCTTCCTACACCGTCGAATCGGACCAATCCAAGACTTTTTCAACATTCCGCTTTATCATGCACTGTATTTTCAACAGTAGGTTTTTTTAAAATTCAATACTGTTATTATTATACTACTATTATACTATTTATTAAATGTACCTGATGTTTTTCTCTCTTGTAACTATTCAGTAAGAGCTATTGAGGAGGCTTTGAAATTTTGCTTTACTGAGAGAGAGTCAATACGGATATTTGGATATTGAGTGATACCCGAAGCTCTGTTCAACATCTATCTGAATGTTGATGGCATGGTGGCAGAACGACAAAGAGTATTGCCCAGCTATTAAATAACTTGAGTGCCAATGTTAAGATCTTTTTCATTGAGTACCGTCGCACATGAATGTCTGAGGGAATGAGACCGCAGATGGTTTGGCGCGTGAGGGCAGCCATAAAGATTCTACATTTGGTGGGTGACTTACTTTTTCAGAAATTGCCACCCGGGTCAAATAAGATATCAGTTCTTCTCGAAAGCAGTGTGGTACGAAGGAAACTATGAGTGGAAACTACTCTTGCTGGGCCTTCGCAGTGGACATACTCGAGTTAAACGGCGCGGGTATTAAAGTTTACCCTCCATGTCCAAATTGCAATGTGACCCAAGCCACTCCTGCCCACAACGTGGCTTGTATTGGTTGCCATAAGAGCCAGCTGCTCTCAAGTCCTGCTACAGTTCTTCATCGTTTAAAAACGCACGGCTTCATGGACTTGATCTAGATGGTTCTGTTTATCAAGTGGGATAAGAAAGAACACTATTTACCGTAAAATACGGCGTATAACGCGCACCCATACGATCAGGCTGCATTTTTTAATATTTTCAGGTATTTTCGCCGTATAACGCGCGAAAGAATCTGAAATTTTAGTATACAACGTTCTTATGTTTTGAAGTCATTTATTAGAGATATTATGCCAGACTTTAGAAATAATAGTACATTTCTAGAACTAAAACTCTTTTAGTTCATAAGGTATATCGTTCCTTTTAAATAAACAGTATTTCGATATATGTAAAAGTAAAATTTGTTTTTATGCTCATCTCTTTTATTATTTTTAAAGCTATCGTTTTTATACCCGGCGTATAACGCGTTCGTTCTTATTTGTTGTGTTTAAAGTGCGCGTTATACACCGGTTTTTACGATAGTATGCATCCTCTCATCGCAATAAAGGTTAAAAAGTATTAAAATACTTGTTTGTTTTTTTTATAAAAACTACTTTTACTTTTTACCATAAAGAAAGCTCAAATGTGTTAATTTCATTCCCTTTGCGGCAGTAATTAACATAAAAAATAGTTTTTTTTAATCTTGTTTTTTTCCTTCGTCTTTTCCGCATAGGTAGGCTTGGAAATTCTGAAAAAAAACTTTTTCGATTCACCCTATTATATATGAAGTTAATGAATATTTATATGGCATGCAGCCAAAAGCAACGCAGTCTTCGCGCGCAGGCGCATCTAAGTAAAAGCAGAACTGAAACTTGTGAATTAGTGAAAGTGAAACAAAAACTTTTGGAGATTAGAGCAGAATTAGAGAGAAAGGAGAACGCGAGAGGTGCGCGAGCAGGCGTTACCTTCTGAATATCATCGTCAATCTTATCTGTAACCACAACTACCTTTTTAATTAATTTTTGTTAAAATGTTAAAATAAAATAGAAGAAAGACCAACGTCTTGGACCCCTTGTTGTCTCCCACAAATTATGGGGGCTCGGCCGCGATCAATAGAATTTCGATTTTGAACCAAAGTCTGGACAATGAACAACAGCGTCCGTGAAGGAGACGCTCCGCCATTTTTCGGAAACTTCGTTCAACCTGTGTAGAGGTTGGATTTTTCAACTTCATTCCGCCTGTGTAGAGGTCGGAACAAATAACAAAATAACCTGTGTAGAGGTATTTTGCAACGAACCATCGACAAATATTCCGCCTGTGTAGAGGTTGGAAAACCCATCGACGAAAATCCCGCCTGTGTAGAGGTTGGAACTAATTCAGTGTGAATAATCCGCCTGTGTAGAGGCCGGAACTACAATTTCAACTAATTACCTGCGAAGAGGTGAAATCAGTGGAATCAACGTTTTTATTGGATACATCGTACGTGCGAGCAACAAGGGAGCTAGAAAAAAAAGGTAGGATCTTTCCATTTCTAAAATGTATAAAAACGCCCTTAAAGAGGATCTCATAAGAGTTGTTCAGGAGCTAGACGGTATTGTCGAAAGTACTGACACTATACTTAAACTAAAGACTAAAATTGAGAACAGTAGTACATTTGAAAGTGATCCAGATTTTGTTAAAACTTTAATTCAAAACTGTATAGATGAGAGAGTATCGCAAAACGAAAGAGAGGTAACTTCAGAACAAAAAATTGAGCTCGCGAAACTTCAGTTGGCAAAATTAGAAAAAGAAATCGAACTTCAATTAGCTAAAAATAAAGCATTAAGTTTAAATCCTGCAGCTAAAGTCGAAGAAAAACAGTTCGAAACTAACATAGAAAATATGATAAAAAGTATAAAAACTTTATCTCTTCCTGTTCCCACCAGATCTGAAAATTTTAATCTGTTCTTCCAATCATTAGAACGCGCATTTTTAACCAAGAAAATAAATGACGAATATAAATCTGAAATTTTAATAAATCTTCTGGGCGAAAGAGCTCATAACGTCTTACTGTATATTAAAGAAGAGGAATTAAATGACTATGAAAAACTAAAATCTATAGTACTCAGAGAATTCCAATTAACCCCTCGCGAGTGTTTAAACTCATTTAAAAATGCTGTAAAATCATCAGGCGAGACATACATCCAATTTGCTGCAAGATTGACGGCAAACTTCCAATATTATTGTTCGTTAAGAAAAGTTAATTCCTTTGAATCTCTATGTGATCTTATAATTTCTGATAAATTATTTGAAACTTTAAATAAGGAAACCGCAACTCATATTGGCATTCGAGAAGCAGAAGATTGGTTTAGGCCTATTGATTTAGCTAAAGAGTGTGATATTTATATTTCATCTAGAAGCGGATCACATAAAGAAATTCCTATTACTTATGGATATACCCAAGACCCCTTTAAAAATAGATCACAAAACTTTAAACCAAAGGTTAAAGAGAACTATCCCCAATATCTTGAAAGAGAAAATAAAAATTGCTATATATGCGGTGATTCATCTCATTGCGCAAGAGACTGTGAGAAGCGTTTTAAACCTAAAGAATCTAATGATCACATCCATAATAAAATAAACGTGAATACTTTGAAAATCGAGAGCGAAAAACAAAAAATAGCGGTGAATGTGCAAATCTTCAATACGTAAACATTTTTGTGGAAAATCAGCCCGTAACAGCATTGATTGATTCAGGTTGCCAGATCCCAGTTTTAAATTCCTCACTAATTAGAGTACAAACACCTTCCGAAGAGATCATAACATTAAGTTCATGTTTTGGCGAACAGCGTATGGTAGAAGTTAAACCCATAAATATTTCTCTTAATCAACACTCTCCTAGCTTAAGTGTTGGAACGGCAATATCACCGACCTTGACCGAAGAATTTATTATACATCCCAGTGTATATTCTGAAATAGAGAAACTAGGCCACGCAAAGAGCGATGTTTTATTGAGTGAAAATGAATCCTCTTTAGGTGCTCATGCTTATGCTTATTCTAGTGCTATTTCTTTTCCAAATGTTTCTGTTTCAAATGTGATAGAAAACTCTAGTTATGATTTGCCATATGTTAAGGACTTTAATGCTAGAAATGATTCGAGTTCTCTAATTAAGGATTATAAGTGTAATAAAATTAAGAGTACTAAGTTAAAATTGAGTATTGTAAGAGAAAAATGTTCTGATATAGTATTGTGTAAGAAAGCCAATGGTGCCATGAAAACGAGTTCCGTGGAATTTATCTCCCGCTCACCTAACCCTTTACCTATGAAGAGTAAACATCATCGGTTTGTGTTGCTCCGAAGGATCTTCCAGCCTTGGCAGTGGAAGCGAAGGAAAAAGAGAAATCGTTTCGAACAGACGTCCAGAACTCTACAGAGGAAAATATCGATGCGTTCAACTAAAGATCAACTTGTTAAAAAAGACGTTTTCATGCCTGTGAAACACAATGTTTTCCTGTGGAACCTTCCGGATGTCGAAGAGGTGCCTTCACATGATGGAGAAACTGTCTAGTTCAGAAAAATTATGATATGTTTAATCTCTATATATTTGTCGTATAGTCCTTGTCTGTTCCGTTTTTTTTTGTATGTTTCAGATTCTCCTCTGGTCTCCATGGAAATACCGCTGCGGACAGCGTACGGTCAGAATGGCCGTTGTGGCATGCAGCCAAAAGCAACGCAGTCTTCGCGCGCAGGCGCATCTAAGTAAAAGCAGAACTGAAACTTGTGAATTAGTGAAAGTGAAACAAAAACTTTTGGAGATTAGAGCAGAATTAGAGAGAAAGGAGAACGCGAGAGGTGCGCGAGCAGGCGTTACCTTCTGAATATCATCGTCAATCTTATCTGTAACCACAACTACCTTTTTAATTAATTTTTGTTAAAATGTTAAAATAAAATAGAAGAAAGACCAACGTCTTGGACCCCTTGTTGTCTCCCACATTTATTGTTGTAAAATGTATAATATAAATTTTTTTGTACTGAATATTTTGAAAAAGAAAACAACTTTAGACAGCGATTCTAATGTTACCAAAAATAAAATATTTTAGAAACAAGGATTCACCAGCGAAGAAAATCATTTCTTGGGACCATAAAATTAATGCCTCTTTTATAAACAGAAAACTTGTAGTTTTAGAAGAGGATAATTAAAAATTAACAGAAAACTTTAAATTATGAAAAGATCATTGTTAAATTTGTATAGTGAAAGCATTTCACACATTCATCAGAAATTAAATCCTAGTAAATATATAAAAAAACATGTAATATAAAAAAATTTTATATTCCTACTTAGGTCAACAAAGAAGAATTTATTTTAGTTAATTAAATTTAATTAATGAGTTTATATTTGAAAAAACTGTATTAACATCCTGTGTCATCCCCTACAAGTTTAAAACAAATGTATTTGAATTTCAGTGGATGAATAAAAAGTAATTTGAGCAAGATATATATATAAAAAGAGAGAGAGAGAGAGTGAACTAATAGTAGGAATTGAAAAAGAAGTTTAATTAGTTAATGAAAATATATATTTTTTTCAAAAAAAAATATCCTCTACAAGCTAATCAAATCTATAAGCAAGAATTAAAACTTTGGAAAATTGTGTGTTTCAAATAAAAAAAAGTCGAGGTAATTTTAAGATCAAAAAGTCACGAATGTTCTTTCTACTGCTGTTTGAATCAAACCTCTAGTTTCCTGATTTATTCAAAACCCACAGAGAAAAACACGAATAATCCTATAAAACATTTAAATCTTTCAAAAATTTTATACTTTTATGAAGTTAGATTGTGTGTGTGTGTGTGTTTCCCTCATTTAATAAACATCAAATATACTTAGAGAAACCTAAGCTTTTTTCTTTTTAAATTTGGAATTGGAAAAAATAATTTCTTTTCTTTCTTTATCTTTTTCGAATAACAGGCTATTCTAAATTCTAAATTTCTTTTTGATACTTCGAATATATTTTTACATAAACCAAGTTATCTTACCTTTTATTCAAATTTTAATTTCTGATGAGCGATTTAAAGGGATTCTATTCTGTGTAATAAAACACTTCACACACTTTTCTTGTAGTATCTTCTTACGTAATTTGATTACAAAGTTCTAGATGGAGACTCGAAAGATCTCACACCTTAAAGACGTATAAAATATTGGCACAGTCTTGGTTGTTTCTCATTAAAAATTTATCAACTCGAAAAATAGCATTTTTTTTATGTATAAACAATCCTTAAAATTTATTTTCTCTGGCAAAATCACTGAGGCTTTCTCTTATTATATAGGGAAGAAAAGAAAAGTATAGTAATACATATAAATGAATCTTTTATCATATCTTATAAGTAATAACATTTATTTAAATGTAAATTTCCTGATATTTCCCATTTTCTTAGAAAAGACGTAAATCATACTTTATTCTTTGTTTGGCTTTGTTTCGAACAATAAAAAAAATCTTTTCCTCTTTTCTTCTCGACGCTAAACAAGTCATCGATAGAATTTTCTCTTCGCTGACTAGTTTAAACTATTCGAAAGAAACCAAGTTTCTTCATCATACGTCAAAAATGCGGTCGGTTCAGAAGTTTCACTGTGTGTAGTCAATGAATGAAGGTGAAATGGAAATTTAACCAGCAATAAAAAATTCCGCTCAGTAAAAAAAAAATGTTTGTGGGAAATAAATTTATACGTTGTTTCCTTTTAAATCAATTACTTATTTTTTTCACGTTTTCATTCATTTTCACTGCGCATATATCAATATTTCATGAACATCTTTAAAAATGAAGCCCAAACTCCAAAAAAAGTTCCAACTGTAAAATTATTCAAATCGAATTTTTAATCAGTTACAGAAACAGCTATCAGATTAACATTATAGAAAACGATTTATACATTCAAACAAAACTAAAAAAACAATAATTATATAATTATAACTATTTTTAAGGTATACGACTACGTTCGGAACCGTGATTTTGCAAAAGCGTGTAAATGGATTATATTAGATATTTAGATATTTAGTGTCACTTAGATTAGAAAATGTATATAAAATTGTTTTAAAAATAGTATTACAATAAAAAATTATTTAAGTACAATACTTTGACAAAAAAAGAACATAGAATAATCCATTTCCAAAATATTCTCCTTTTGTGAAAAATGCTTCTATATAATAATATTTTGCCTGTATATACCTCAGACCTCTGTATAGAGGCTCAACTAGAATTTTTGAAATATATAACTTAGAAGTGGGTTTATTCATACTTAACGACAACAAAGGAGAGCAATTTTAAGAAAAAATCGCGAATAATTATTTCAATGGGAGGTAACTCTGAAAATAATGTGAATTTTCCAAAAATCCTAGTTGAGCCTCTGTACAGAGGTCTCAGTGAATATTATTATAATATAAGCATTTTTCACAAAAGGAGAACATTTTGAAAAAAGGTTATTCTAAGTTAATGTTTCGCCGAAATATTGTATCTAAATAAATTTGTTTTTGTCAAAATGTCCTTAAAACAATTTTATACATGTATTCTAATCTAAGTGACACTAAATGTGAAAATTATCCATTTATGCGCTTTTTTAAAATCACGGTTCCGAACGTAATCGGATACATTAAGTATTATGCATTATTGTAATGTATGCATAATATTTCCCATAAATAGTGTAAATGTAATGCTAAATACCATTACATTTCTTATTCATACATTGAACACACTTTTCTTTAGTTTGAATCCTTGTTGCCTTAAGACAACAGCCCATTGGATTTAGATCTTTTCATCGTAATGAATTAAAAAAAAATGATAGCTAATCTTTTACCTCACTCGTCCGTCTTATACACCCCACTATACGAGGTTTTTATAGCTTGTTAAATGCAATCAGCGTATTAAAAGAAAACACATATTTTACATCAGCTGTCATTTTTCGAAATGCATATACTTTTAGCTGCGCCTGTCTAATATTTTTACACATAGCATTTGCAAATGCATCTCTCTGTCCATAAAAAGAAAGTTTTTCGTGTGCAGTTATAAATGTTTTTATACATTTAACGAAAAGGAGCACCAAGAACGGTTTGCCTAGAGGATACCCCTTACCTTACAGCTCTTTTACGAAAATCTGCTTACGTCATTGATCGTGATCTTATAAAATATCTCCAGTAATTTCCAAAAGCATCCATAGGATCGCCAACATGACGAAAAGTCGCCAAAATGATACCAGCTTGGCTGTATCGCCAATATTATAATGTAAGTGATGGTGAGGCTTGCGAATATTAATAAAAGTTTTATAATTTGAGTAATGGGTATGAACAATTGCATAATTTGTGCAATGGGGGTAGGGAGTTGCTGCGCGGTCAGGCAGACAAGGAGTACCCCTTCCAATATTTTTAAATATATTTTCTTTTGTAGATTTTACCACGGTTCATTTAAATTTCACTTCAAGTAACATGTAAAAGTGCAGTATATAATACTAAAGACGAATAATTTTTAAAAGGACAAAAAAATAAAATAATTTTGCAAATGAGAAAAGTGTAAGCATATTAAGAGATTAAAAGTGAATAATTTTTTTCTGTTGTTGCTTCAAAATAATTTTTTATTAAGAATTAACAACAACTGAATACATTTTTCTTAATAAAATAAACATGACATTTTTTTTTGTGCTTCCAATACCTATTTTATTCTACTTATTATTTTTCTCACTTTTATGACAAAATTTTTTTATCTGCAGGTTTTCCCAAACTGTTAAAAAAAGTCCCTAGAAATACTAGCATTTTACTTTAAAATATATTACACAAGAGAGATTATGGAGTAATGCAATATTTCTGAGTACATAGAAGGTTCTTAAACAGTCTAGACTAGTTTTGTACATTTTATTGCCTGTTGTTTACGAAACTCCTTTTCCCTCATGGGAGTGCAGGGATTATTATGAGAAATGTCAATTGAAAAAAAAATTTCGTAAATGTATCCTGAGAATTTATTTGCGTCATCCAAATTTCCTAGAAACCTTTTTGAAGAAAAGGATTTTCAGTGAAATTTAAATTGACGTTGAACTAATTCGCATTAGACATGTATATTTTGGATATAAAAGAAGAACCATGTCAATATCATTTCTTGTGATACAAAATTATCTATAAACAAGTAATATAAAAATTTTAATTCAAATTTGAACCATGTATATATATATATATATATAGGAAAAAGTAAACTAATAGTAGGAGTTAAAAAATGTGACAGCTAGTTTAATTAAAGCTTGGCGCAGTTGGAAAGAAAAAGAGAATAATCTTTAAAATTAATTTAAAATTTAATTTATTATGATAGATAATAAATTATTTCAAACAAAAGGAATCATTTAATAATTTTGTATTTTAATAATTTACAATTAATTTATAAAGTAATTAAATTATGTTCTGAACATAGAAAACCATTTTGCAAAAATTTGTAAATGCAAAAAAATTTTTAAAAAAGAAGTTTGGAAAGGGTTATAAAAAGGTTAAAAAAGTGATTTAATAAATGATTAGAGCAATTGAAAAAAAGGATACTGTTTAAAAGCAATTTATATTAAAGTATTGTGATAGATAATTAGTTATTTCAAATATTGATTTAATAGTTGGGTAGTCTCAATTAATTTCAATGAAATTAAAAAGTAATTGAATAATATACAAATTTAATTGAATGAAATATATGATGTTGGGAAAGCGCGGAAAAACAAAACAAAAATAAGTAATATAATTTTTTTTAAAATCAATTCCTACTTAGGTCAACAAAGAAAAATTTTATTTTTGTGGCTTTTTGTTAAATAACTACTATTAATACAAATATGTGTATACATATGATAGAATCACAATATTAAGTGACATTATAGAAAACGAATTTCCGTTATATATATGGTGTTGGACTATTATTTTTGTTTACTACAATTTATTCATTAATTAAACAGAAGAAATGGATCAGTATTCGAAAAAATTGTATTAATATCAACTGTTATCCACTACAAGTTTAAAAAAATGTTTTTGAACTTGATTAGATGAAAAGAAAGTATTTTATTAACGGTTGAAAATTTGAATATATATATATACATATATAACGTATTGTAGTAGCGTTGGCCGGAGTTGGTTTGTTGTCATATCGGGTTTATTGAAGACATCTTTAGACTTGACTGTTTCTCCTTTATTAGGAAGCACACATCAGCAGATATAAAAACACAATTGCGGTGCATTTTCACATTGAATAGAGAAACTTTCGACGATTACTAAGTAAAGCAGACAACTACAAGCAGCAGCAGCGGTTATTTGCATTTTTACATGATGAAAGCAAGCAGACAAAGAGAGCGATTACACCAGATCGATCCCACGGAACCAAATTGCAACCAGGACCATTGGACTGCATCAGAGGTATTGAGTTATAAAATTATAGACTGAAATATTTTAGTTCCGAAATTCGTGAATTCGTTCCTCGTTGCAGTCTTTTTAAGTCACGTACTCGTGACCAGCATTGCCGAGTCACGTGCTTAAGGACGCCACTGAAACGTGCAGAGAGGCTGATGCCTATTAAGTCTGTCATGGCTGAAAGTTAGAAGAACTCCTCAGGCGTCGCTCTCGGCAGTTGACCCTGGTTCAAAATTACGAGGTCCGTCGCCAATAGCCGCTTTGCTAGAAAATGTGTCTTTAACCTTTACGAGCGTCATTTATTTCTCTTTTGAATTTCTCACAGTTTTTTATGTTTTATTAACAATTAAACAGTAGCATTTATGAAATATATTTAATTTTGAACAATTTTATGTTTATACGATTAAACTTTAAGGGTGGGAAGAATACTTCCCAAGGAACCATTCATCGTCATAAAGAAAATTAAATTTAATGGGGATTATTTGCCATGAAAAGAGGAGAGAGAAGTACGTTGCAATGCACACGGGAACATCCCATTCTGTACACATGTAGAGGGTCCTCTTTTCTTGTCCCTTTCTGATACATTTCCTACATCGTCTAGAGTTGGAAACCATCTTTAGCATATGATTTCTCACATTGGCTAGCAGGGCGTCCTTTCCTTTTTCTTGAGGAATATCCGTCTATTAGCTAACGAGATAATGTTATATGGAATGTTAGCTCATCTTAATTTCTGTTTCTTT
The DNA here is from genome assembly GCA_019973935.1 of Trichonephila clavipes. Lineage (NCBI taxonomy): Eukaryota > Metazoa > Arthropoda > Arachnida > Araneae > Nephilidae > Trichonephila > Trichonephila clavipes. Next base: position 297,816 of record BMAU01001371.1, on the reverse strand, counting down.
TGTTCACTTGCCCCAGTATGAAACGATTTATGATGGCACGATCAATAAGAAAATAAAAGATACTATGCAACCATTTTACATATCTTCCAATTTGGTATCTTTCTTGTATACTTTGGACATGGCACTTTCTATTTCTGCTTAAGTAAAATATATTATGAATGGGAATCCTATATTCCTAAACATCCTATATTTCCTCCTTCAATACCTTTTTTACTAAGTTAGCATTGAAAACAAACATGAGATTAAACTCAAAATTTTTTAAATTTTCCTTAGAATTTCCTTAAATTTATGAAAACAATATTTTTCTCCTTAAAATTTGATCAATATTTTGTTAATGTATCCAAATCTAATTAAAATATATCAAATTTAATTCTAGCCGAATATCATGCTTGATTTTTCGTAGAGTCAATAATTATAAAGCATCTGAACTTCAACAGCATTAGAATAAGGAAATAAGATCTCGTGAAATTAACAATCCGAATCATTGACCTTCATAACTCAAGGTCAGTGAATTTAATATGAAAACTGTCGAGCGAGGTCTTGAATATTGGGTTTGAAGATCTTTCTATTTCTGCACAATTTCTTTCATAAATAAGTTCTTTTTGTACTTCATTTGCTAAAGTACTCTGCGCTGTTTGTTATGTTTTTGAATTGAATCTTAGTTAAGTTAACAAAAAATTGCTCTAAGGTTAAATTATAAATCCTAAAAATTAAATTAAAACAATTCATTAAATCTTTAATCAAATTTTTCAGTCACGAAAAAAAAATGTTCAGATATTTTTTTGAAGAGCCTAACGAGGAACTTTCGTAGATGTTACAGCATAAAAAATTATGTGAGGAATGAAAAAAACAAACAAAAAACAAAAGAAAAATAAAGTATTGACAATTCAATTCTAAATAGTCTATTGCCTGGAAAGATACAAAAATATAGAAAGAAATTGAAAAAGAAACAGTTGCAAAACTTCGAAACGAAAATGGCTGTATTATGTAGTTCAGCTTTATTATCAGCCATTTTTAAGATTTCCGATGACATATAAATTAAATACAAACATCAATCAATAATATAAAATACCTCTTAACTCTGCATAAATTTTACTTCAATGGAATAAGAGCTTTATTAGAAACATTTTATGGTTATAATATTTTTTAAAATATTAAATCCAATACTATTGAATGTGGGTATGAACACAATAATACAAACAAGTAATATATGAAAACAATTAAGTAAATTCCTACTCACAGGTCAACAAAGAAAACTTTATTTTAGTTACTTTTTATTAAATAGTTACAATTAATATAAAAATGTGTATATACATATGATAGAATCACATTATTAAGTGGTAAAATAGAAAGCGATTTTCCTTTCAATTTTTCATTTTCCTTTCGGTATAGGGTGTTTTAGACCATTATTTTTGTTTTTTACTATTTATTCATTAATTAAACTTAAGTATTCCAATAAAATAGTATAGTGAAAAGAAATCACATTCGCAGAAATTAGGCCATCCCAGGTGGGATTCGAAGCCATGACCTTTGGATTAGAAGTCCAACGCGCTATTCGTTGCGCTACAGGGACAAAACGAACGATTTACCATTCTATATATGCTGTTAGACTATTATTTTTGTTTTATTACCATTTATTCATTTTTTTAATTTAATTAATGAATTAATATTTGAAAAAACTGTATTCACATCAAGTGTCATCCACTACAAATTAAAAAAAATGTATTTGAACTTGAGTGGATGAATAAAAATTATTTTAGTTACGATAGAAAATTTGAACAAGATATATATTTATAAATAAATATATAAAGGGAGAGTGTAAATTAATAGTATTAAATGTGAAAAAGAAACTTTTATAAATTTATGTTTTTTTTACAGAATGTAACAACATTTAGTTTGCCGATTGTGTCACTCAAAATACTAAGAAGAGTCTGGGTTAGAAATGATATTTTAAAACAGTTGTTTGTCTTTTACTTTACATATTCTTAGGAAAGAAATGCAAATGAATTCTGGGAGGTGGATTGTATACAATAAAGGAAGAAGCTTGAAGTTTATCCGTGGTGAAAATATGAAGAAATTTTCCTAGCTAGTTTGAAATTGCAGCTCCGAGCATCAGTGTTGGTACATCTCTCTTACAGTAGAAGTTCCACAAAATAAGAACGGTCCGAAAATATGGAGTTATAATTATTGATCTTGAATAAGAAGCTGCTTCTCTCTTCCTGTCACTGGAATGAAAGCAATTGTAACAGGAAAACGCATTAGAATAAAGAAAGTAAAGGAAAGCTAAAATTCTTAAGAGCATTTGTAAGTCAAAATAAGCAGAGAAAAGCATATTTAATTGTATGAAATGTGTCAGAAACACAGGCATAGCTAGTCCTGAGTGGGCCCTGTATCAAAATTCCATGAGGTCCCGTTTTTGGAAAAGAAATAAAGACACTTTTTTCAAAGTGTGTCATTATGTTTAAAATTTTGGGACCTCTGTAACTTGGGGGCCCCATATCATTGATACGGCGGTCGCTACGCCTCTGGTCAGAAATCACGTTTTTATAGTGTAATTTAACTGTACACCAGTGGCGCGCACAAGGGGTGGGGGTCCGGACACCCCCCAAAGCCCTTGATTTTTTCTGATTGATTATAATTCTAAGTATATAGTACGTAAAATTTAATTAATATTTGTTATTAATGATTAATTTTATTAATTAATGCTAATTATTCAATTATTAGTTTTTTACTGTGCTTTGTTCCCGAAAATCGACAAAATCAAAAGGAGCATGATACAAGAATGGTGAACTTTCGACCCCGGACCCCTCCGCCCCCCTTGAAAAATTCCTGTGTGCGCTACTGCTGTACACTATACCCAAATTTCTATGTATTATAAATGAAACATTTTTTATAATTGGTCTAATTCCTACTTGTAAATACTTGTAAAAGAGTACACAGAATAAAAAAGGAACGAAAGTTAATCATTTAGGATTTATTGACCTTGAAAGTAGAAACCTTTTTTTTCAGTAATAAAAAAAACATCAATTGCGCAGAGTTTTAAGAATAATGAAAGGAGAAATCAATGATTCTAATAAGGAAAAAAGTGAAAATATTTAAAGCTGAACATTGATTTTTTTACGTGCGAATGTACCCAAGAATAAGGTTAGCTCGCTCTGTGTTTGTGATAATTTTTAAATTGCTGCGCGTAGAAATCTGGCTGAATTTCCTCTTGAAAATAAGTAAAGATGTTTGCCAAAAAATACTAAGGAAACAGAGGTTTGTGGATTAGGGATTACTGACCTTGAAACAGAGGCGTTACTTTCGATTGAAATAAAAGCATTTGTATCAACATGCAGGCAATGAAACAGAGAGCACACATGGCTTGAACAAAAGAAAAAGATATTTCTCAAAAATAATTCCCTTTTCAAAGGAATACATTAAAAATAAAAATTCTTTTTTTGTGAGCAAAAAAGAAACCTGTCTTCCTTAAACAATTTCTTATATATCGTAAGAAAATTAAAAATAACTTCTATAAAACATTTTACAGATATTATTAAAAATGAAGAATATTGCAACAATGTAATTTAAGCTATTCTTAATACATGCAAAATATATGTTTCCTGACTATAAATTTTCTGACTATTATTAGATAATTTATTTTCTTATTAAATTTCTGAATTTTTGAATGCGTCAATATATATTTCAAAAAGATTTTAAAAATAATATTGTTTTAGTTAAATTAAATATTAAATTAAGTAATAGCTAAAACTACAATGTATTAAATTTTAAGCTATCGTTGTTTCCTTTAGTAATCCAGGGTATAAGTTTAAATAAACACTCACAACAACAAAACGAAATCATGACTAACAACAATATAAAATGGAACAAAGTAAAATCTATTTATTTCTCTAAATTAAATTATGTATTAATTTTCTTTTCTGTGTGTGTGCCATTTTTAGTTCTTAAGATTTAAAGCTTACCAAAAGAAATAAACAATTTTTAAATTCTTTATAAAAAATTCTTTATATGTGTTTTTATTTTTACAAAAAATAAAAATACATGCACATGAAGTCAACCTTTTAAATACATTAATACAAAACCTTTGTTCTCAAGGGTACTTTTAATTGGTAAAATGTTATTCGAAATATACCTTTTAATAAAACGGACATTAATATTCTTAATTTTAAAAATTATAAGAAATACATACATTATTAAAAAATATGCTATCAATAATAAATGAACTATTATTGTATACAATAAAATGCTTGATTTTTAATTTAAATATATTTGTTTCTATGTACAACAATTTCTATTTAAAAAGTCACGCAAGTAAATATTAATTCTAAGCACGATGAAATTTTTTATCTCAAAGTTTAAAAACTTGGATCAATATTTATAAGATTTCAAATAACGAAGAACAAGTCGTAAAAATTTCGCTATAATTTCCTTCTAATAATTCTATGCTATATCTTATTTTGAGTGCAATGTATTTTTCTTAAAATGAAATGGAAGTAAAACTTTAAATTAGATTACAAAATAGAAATAATCTTTCCAAATAATAAAAATAATAAAAAATTCTGCTTAAGCTAAAAAAAATTTCATCAAGGAAGAATAAAATCCCACATTTTACCCTCTGATGTAATCAGATTATTATTGAAAGATTTATTTCAATTCTTCAAATATGCAAAACGACATAAAATATACATTGTTTAAAGGTTGCTTTTTTGCTGTAAATTTCAATGTATTTAAAATGTTATTTTGATAAAATTGAGAATATTTATTTTTATATTTAAAAGTAATTAATCGTGCATTCAAGAAATAAATGAGTTTAGATTCTTAATCTTCAAAATGATGCAGATGATAAAAAATTATTTGTTTTTTCCGTCCTAATTGAATTTATCAAATTTTCTAATGTGTCACAGAAAACGCTAAATTTTTAACAAGAAATATTTTTAAATAAGATAAATCTGAAAATAATAGTATGTTCAGATATTTATATCCAAAATAGGCATATAAATTACATGACTAGTAATTAAGTGACAACAAATTAGTTGAACTATTCACTATAACGTAAAACATATAAATAAGAGGATTATAGCATGGGAAAACTTTTCATTTAGAATGAAAACTAATAGTTATAAAGTTTTTAATTAATAAATAAAGCAATACAACTAATGATACAGTTTGTCATCGTTTCTATCTTCTTGAAGCTTTGCAAACGCAAATTTTACAAGTATTGCGTAGTTACTGTTTGTTTACTATTTACAAAATTCTTTCCGATTTCATTGAAATAAATTAATTTTACTTGATTTTGAAAATTCAAACCACTAATTTTCTGTAAAATTAAAATAATATTAATTTTGTTTCCACTCTGGATGATGAATTTTTGAAACAAAATCGTATTGATATTGCCAAAAACGGAAGAGAAAGAGACTGATGTTTCCCATGTGTTTGTTCTGTTTAAAAAATATATTTAGTTGTAGAGAATGACAGCTGTAAACGAACAACAGAACATGCTCACAGCGGAACAAAAATGCAGGAAATCCCAAAACAACGCGAAAATCCTTTCGATTATTATTCAAGTGAAAGTTAAATCGAACGACGCAGTTACACACTGGCCTACATTCGAAGAAACGGTAAACCTGAAAAAATTCCAATTTGAATCGAAATTTTTAAAAAATTTTTTTAAAATAATGTACGGTGTAAAAGAAAAAAAATATGGGTACTTACGAAAGCCCGGAAATTATCCATAGAACAGTTGAGTTTAGCTTCCGGGAAATCATTTTGAAAATAAATTGTCTCTATCTCGACATTAAGCGCAGATCGGGCAATGACTCCGTTGTTTCTCCAGACGGGCGATAGAGGGCGCGACGTTCATAACAAACAAAACTCATCGGTATCACCGTTTTTCTTTAGAGAAAACGAGGTTGGAACTGAACGGGTGAAGACATAGATTGTTTGTTGACGTCTAGCGGAACCTGACGCATTTTTTAAAATGTCAGGCACGTGCGATTCTCTCTCTTTCTTAAGACCTATATAGTTATTAAGGAATTCTCTCTCTCTACTAACACGAGTAGGGTAGTTATCTTTTGAAAATCGAATTTGCTTTGTGAGATTTTTAGTTTTTATGTGCTCTCTCTTTTCGGAATAGTTTTTAAAAAATTACAACCAATTCTTGTTTTCTTTCAACGGTAGTTATGTTCTTAGAAAAGGGTTAAAAAATCGTATAAAAATACATGCAACATGTGTTATATTTAGGGATATGTTCCGCAACTTTAAAAAATCGTGTAAAATGGAAAAATCTTTAAAAAAAACTTTCCTAAAAAACAGTACAAAAAAAATTTAATCCATGTTACATATTTATAAAATAAAAACCATTCAGTTTTATTATCAAAAAAATTAAAATTATTGCACATTGAAAATTTAGCCTATAAGTGCATACATAAGCGCACACAGGAATTTTTCAAGGGGTGGGGAGTCTAGGTTGAATGTCCACCATTCTCGTATCATGCTCCAATACGCCGTCCAACATATTCTTTTGATTTTGTTGATTTTCGGTACAAAAAACAGTAAAATCTTGATTATTGAATAAATAATTAGCATTAAAATTTATAAAATTAATTATTAATAACAAATACTTAATCAAGTTTTACGTAATATATACATAGGATTACAAACGATCGAAAAAAATCAAGGGCTTTGGAGGGGGGGGCTCCGGACCTGAGCCCTCTCCCCCTGTGGGCGCTACTGAGTGCATATAATATATAAAAATTCAAATTGAAATTAGGTATAAAGCTACTACCAATTATTCACCACTGCTTAAGAATAAGCGTGCACGTTTATTACAAACTAGATCCAAAATGCTATCGTCAGTAGATGTGTGTGTGTCAGGTATGTCTAACTCAACTGTCGGCTTTGATTCAAATGAAAAATTTCGTTCGGTATTAACGTCCTCGTTTTTTTTTATGTTACTAAGTCTGTTATTAGCAACTATTCTTTTCGTTTCTCAAGTTGTTTATATTATTCTTGATATCCTGCTACACAAAAAGATTATGTTGAAATTATAATGCACGCCCTATGTCAGGATCATAATAAAATATTGTTCCAAACGTGTAGCAAATTTCAAGCCCTCGCGAATCAAACCAACTATGAATATCTGAACTTAACCTTCGACTTCGTCATTTTCAATTTTTATTATTATTTAAGCTGTCATAAATTTGATCAAATCGTCCTCATCCAAGGGCACGAATCCCCAAATACTTTGGGGATTCGTACCAGAACAAAAAATTCGTGTACCGTGTTATTTAAAAAACGTGTAAAAAGAGAGAGAAAGAGTTGGGAATACTTTTATTAGTCGAGAATTTCGAAAGGAAAAGCTTTATTTTCTTAAAAAGCAGCTTGCATTTTTTTCAATTCCTACTATTAGTTCACTCTTTCCCTGTATATCAAATTTTCAATCGTTAACAAAATACTTTCTATTCATCCAATCAAGTGTAAATAACCTTTTTTTAAACTTGTAGTGGATGACACTTTGATGTTAATATATATATATATATATATATATATATATATATATATATATATATATATACAGTTTTGTTCAAATATTCCTTCATTAATTTCATCAAATTAAATTTAATTAATTACTGGTTTCGACGCCAACTTAGATTCGTCTCCATTGTTGTAACAATGTAACAGTTAAAACAATGACAAAAGTTGGCGTCGAAAACCGAATTTTCAGCCAAACTAGCCACACCGGGTGTGCATTGTTACAACAATGTAGCCAAATCATGCTCTTTTTTCATTTCTTACTATTAGTTTACTCTCTCCCTATTTTTATATTTTTACTTATATATATCGTTCAAATTTTCAATCGTTAATAAAATACTTTCTGTTCATCCATTCAAAGTAAGAATGGACTTAATTTTTTTTATATTACTTGTTTAAATTTATAAAAGGAAAAAAAAAAGACTGTGTAGTTTTTTTAATTTGCGGTGGCGAAAATATTTGTCGCCATATTGATATTAGACCATACTCAACTTACTTTCACATTATTCGGAAAAACACGGATTTTTTTGCTGGCAAAACATTTTTAATTTACTATAATATTAAATTGGTTTTTCAAGTATATAATGAGGATTACTTTTATTGTAGAGAACCAAAATTCTTTTTTCTTAATATGTCCCGAAGAGAAATTCTTTACATCTAAGTGAAAGTTTTATTAAGGCCACACTATAAAGCAACACGAGAGCTATTGGTGATGGGCCCCGTAATTTTAAATGAGAGTCAAGTGACGAGGACGGCATCTGAGTTGCACCCCTTTCTCCAAACTACCACATCACGCCAACGGGAGGACGTCATTCGTGAGCGAGGACAAATTTAACGTACATCAAACCCTTTACACGCGTCTTTAATTACACTGGGATTCGAATTTATGACACGCCCGTTACGAGCTCGTGATCCTAACCATTAGGCTACAGCAGTAGGATTTATTTTTAAGATTTTAACTTTTTTTTAAGAAAAAAAAATTACAGGATGTAAATTCAAGAATAGAAATGGAAAGAGTTGATAGGTTAAGTTATTCTGCAGATTGAATTTCATTAAAATATTTTTAAAATCCAGCTTACTGTAATCTCTAATTAGTTGGCGTCGAGAGTGAAAAACCTAGTTCCACTGAACACCTGCCATGCAGAGAAGTTGATGTACGATTGATGCCGAGTCCTTTCGTTGGCGTGGTGAGATAGTTAGGAGAGGGGTCGTTCTCGTCACTTTGTAAAGGTCTTGCCTCTGCTCCTAAAGGTGTCGGAGAAATGGAAGGAAGACTGTTCATATTCAAAACCACTCAATTTATTCACAGTACTAATCACAACACAAACTCAATCAACCAAAGTTAAGAGATGCACCCAATTATTAAATATGAAGAGCAATTAACGAGATACACGAGATATGAGAAAACTTTGAATACTTAGAACGCTTAAGTCTATTCAATCCCTCTGACTTCTTTGCTATTTAATATGGATTAAATCTTAAATGACAGATCATCAAGTTACATGCAACAATTATCAATTACTAAACATCTGCACCTCACTTCAAATGGATTAATCACTGCTCCGCTAGCAGTCTACCCATCTCTCTAGTAACGTTTCCCGCCACACAGCTGTAAAGCGGAGTCTTTGTGGATCACCACACGTGCATTTGCACCTGCACTTTAAAATTATTGCTTGGTCCCTCCTTAGATCTCCCCCGCAAGTTTTGACTTCACGAGGGACCCTTTCCTGCCACTAGCAGGATGTAACGGGATGCTAAAAGGATATCAGCCCCTAATCCCCGAAGAGAGAGAGGGAGAACCAGAGATGCTTTGAATCTTCCAAGTGAGAGGACGCCGAAAGAGAACGCCTCTCTCCCAAACCACATAATTTGAACTCTAATAATTTTATAATAAGTTTAATAACTTTAATGTATAATCTGTAAATAAAATCTGTGAAGTAAATAAACTAAATGTTTATATTAATCAATATCACGCTACCGTTATTTATCTCAAACATCTCACTCTCTTTCTAACCTGGAAGTTTAGATTTTATATACTAGACTTAATTTGCATGCCCACGTTTTCTTCTTCGGGAGGAAGCTTTTATAATAAAATAATTTTTAAAGACCAAAAATTCCACTAGAAGACTATTAGTAGAAAGATTGCGGATAGAGACGTCACAACTTGACCGTGGTTCAAGTAATCAATTATGACTTCTGTCGCAAATAGCTCTCGTGTTACTTCACAATACGACGTAAATTGAAACATATCAAATGTAAGTTAAAATGTGCTTTCTATTTTATACATTTTTATTATAATCCTTTAAAGAGCCTAAAAAGATAAAAGACGTTTTTTTATAAAATATTCTTAACGTTACAGCTGTTGTCCATCAGGTATAATGGTTAGCGACGCCGGCTGTTGTGCCGTAAGGCCTGGGTTTGAATCCCGAAGAAAGCATGGATGCTTGTAAACGTATAGTATCCGTGTGGCATGGGACTTTCTAAATAGATGTTGAACCGCAAGTCCTCTCCTGAGGTTGGTAGAAGGGGAAGAGAGATGGGAAACCTCTGAACCACCCCCAGGGTGTTATCCCACTAAATTGGGTTGAAACGAGCCAAATCGTACTGTCACCTGCATGGTGCTCAGAGCTACGGCTAACGACAGGCGTCACTTAACCATTTGCAATAATGAATTTCGTGGGGCTCGATCTGACCTTTGCCGATCAGGTGGCTTTAGTAACAACAATAGTGTTACAGCAAATCTCATTGGCAATTTTTAACGGGCATTAGTTCTTCAGATACGACTTAAGAACTTTCAACATGACACATTAATGTTATGTCATGCAATTAAGTACTATTGTTGAATTGTCAACCATTTTATTACAGGTCTTGGGAGACATTTTGTAAAAGAAGTTGTGACGGGCTCACGCGTTTTTCATTAGCACATCCTTTTGGGTTCTTTAGGGTCAGAATGAATAGCAATTCTTTTCCAACCAACCCAAGAAGTAAAGCGTGAAGGAAAGATGCAAATTAGGAAGCTTTTAACTAACAGAGTAAGCTGTGTGGCTTTTGGGGAATGTTATGATAGTCCGTATTTCAAGTGTGAAGAGGTTAAGTGACAGCCAATAGAAGTGACCCGTGACAGAGAGCCCTTAGGTCAAGGTGCACACCATTGCACGGCAGTGAACCGCAACTTCAACTAGGATCAGATAGATTGATACTGCGTTGGACATTAAAGGTAGGAGTGACTATCTAATATTCGGATCTGTGATCGCATTGAATTTATGCTTAGGCTAGTTAGTTATTGATAGTGGTCCGAGTTACGTTATTTCGGTATTATATATTGTGTGTTTAGCCACCGTGGATTCTTTCACATATCACATTATTACCTAATATGTTAAAAGTTTAAGTTAAGATCTTAATAAAGTAATATTAAGACTATGGCAACTTCTAGTTCTTCATTTATTTCTACACCTCCAGCTCACGCTGATAATCTAGGAGAAGGGCACTCGAGTATCTTGACCAGACATAAATAAATCAATATAAAAAGGGGACATGTGCAAAAAAACCAATAGGTGAATATCCTAACCGGGTATTAAAAAGAAAAGAGGTGACGTTGTATCTGTTAATCCCCCCCCCTTTTTTTGTTATTACTTGTACTATATAAAGCTCTATTCTTCAAATTGTACTTAACGTTCCCTCTCTGTAATCAATAACAATACAAAATGTTAATTATTTGTACGTTGATGTTTTACACATCGCATATTTTTTATTTTAAGTTGTAATCTTGAAGTGTAGTTGTATTCAATCCATTATTAAATTCTACGTTTCATTTTTTAACTCAATATCATGCGCTGATTTCATTCTTGGAATTAGAAATAAAATACATATTTTTTAAAATGTTATATGCATAAAACAAAAAAAAAAAAATAACTAAAATCAATATCTTCATCCCTTTTACACAAGCTTTCTAAATTTTATATAAGCGTTTCGTTTTGTTCTTGATGAATGATAAAACTTGTACTATATAAAGCTGGGAAATTAAAGTGGGAAATTAATAGTGGGAAATTCAAACTCCAAAGATTGGTTATGAAAGAGAGAGATAAAAATATCCCCTATAGACATTAAAACTCAGCTTAAAATGAAATTATAAATTACCGTATTTCCTCGAATCTTAGCCGCGCTATTTTTCCAGAGTTAATGCTACTGAAGATCAGGCGCGGCGTAGAATCGAAGACAAAATATTTGTTGGATGAGGGAAATTGAATTTACACCCCTTTCAAAAGGAAAAATGTAACCGTCCAATCTGGCCTCTTGTATGGATGACTTAACCCATTCCACAGTTTATCTTAAGTATTCAGTCTTTCCTAAATATCGTTGTGTGCTCGTATTTAAAAAACAATTCTATACTTTCTTTTAATTACCTATACATCAAAGATATCAGTAATAGCATCAAGATTTCACTGTGACGAAGTATGAAAAGGAAGGAAATTTTATATTCAAGAAAAATCGGAAACTGAGCACCGGTCTCTGCAAATTTGACACGGATGAAACTAATATACATCGATGGTGTAAGCAAAATGTTAAATTTTTTTATTGCAAATGTTCAACAGTCTTTAATAATTCTTTTACATTTTTCCATTGTACATTCTTTTAAAAAAATGTTGCATGGAAGACGATAACACCGTGTGGGAAATGGTGAGGCCAACACCCATTCCGTAGTCAGCTCTGACAATAGGAGTGACGAATTATTTTCGAAATATGATACCAACAGTTAGAGTAAATATAGGTTCATGAATGTATTTGACAGTTTTTGATACTGGTAAAATAAATAAATTATTAATTTATTGTTTCTCATTAACAATTTTAAATTTTTTTGAAGTATCGGATAATGATAACATTTTACACTATTTTTTATTTTTTCTCATAAACGTGTTGAGAATCGAGGGTGCTGCTTAGAATCGAAGACAAGATTTTTTCATAAAAACAATTCGAGAATTTGGGGTGCAGCTTAGAACTGATGGTGGCTTAGATTCGAGCAAATACGATAATTAAATCAAGCACTCAAATAAGTTTTTTAATTTAAGAATAAGTTTGAAATTCTTCGAAAATTAGATTCTTTTAAGTGTAAAAGATTGTTGCTTTGTACACACAATAAAGATAAAAGAGAGAATATTTCGAAACACTTTCTGAAATTTTAGTCTCTAATAAAGTTGATAACGATTTTTTTAAATTCAAAATCTCGAAATCTTTTTTTAAGATAATGTAAATAGTCACTGTTCATAGTAAAGCATTTTCGATTTTCACAAGAAAAACTTAAATATAAGTATCTGAAATTCTTAATTATCTTTCAACTGTGAATATGTGTGATTGCGCATTATTTTCTTAGTTCGTTATATTTACGTAAAAGAAGGGACGAATAAGCAACTTCGCATAATTACTAGTTTAATTACTGCTTAATTTAAGAACAAGTCGCTGTTGTTGTTATTAATGCCACCTGATTGGCAAAGGCCATATGAAGGCCCACGAAATCCATCATGGCAAAGGGCTAAGTGACGCCTGTCGTTAGCTGTAACTTAGAGAACCATACAGGTGACAGAACGATTTTGTTCGGTTTCAACCCAATTTTGAGAGAGAACACTTTGCGGGTGCGGTCAGGGGCCTCTCACCTCTCTTTCTCTTCCAACAACCTCACCAGAGGACTTGCGGCTCGACGGCTATTTAAAGTACCCCCATGCCACGAAAGCACTATACAATTACAAAACATCCATGTCTTATCCGGGATTAGAACCCAAGTCCAACAGCACAGCAGTCAGCGGCGCTGACCACTATACCGAATGAGCGACAGTAAAAGTCGTTGATATATAAATGAATTGCAATCTTAAGTTAGTAATTGATATAAAGGGTGTTTTTTTGAGAGGTATAGAAATTTAAATTGCAATAAAACAACGATGTATTATTCGATTGACATGAATTTTTTTTATTCGAAAGATAATCTTGTGGCATTACATTTTAAATGTGATTTCTGGCATAGGACTGCCACGGCTGGCTCGGATGTAGTCCAATCTGGACGTCCAATTTTCGATGACTTTTTCCAACATTTGTGGCCGTATATCGGCAATAACACGGCGAATGTTGTCTTCCAAATGGTCAAGCGTTTGTGGCTTATCCGCATAGACCAATGACTTTAAATAGCCCCACAGAAAATAGTCTAGCGGTGTTAAATCACAAGATCTTGGAGGCCAATTCACAGGTCCAAAACGTGAAATTAGGCGGTCACCAAACGTGTCTTTCAATAAATCGATTGTGGCACGAGCTGTGTGACATGTTGCACCGTCTTGTTGGAACCACAGCTCCTGGACACCATGATTGTTCAATTCAGGAATGAAAAAGTTAGTAATCATGGCTCTATACCGATCAACATTGACTGTAACGTTGTGGCCTTCATCGTTTTTGAAGAAGGATTCCACCAGCCCATAAAGCGCACCAAACAGTCTGTTTTTCTGGATGTAACGGTGTTTCGACATACACTTGTGGATTAGCTTCACTCCAAATGCAGCAGTTTTGTTTGTTGACGTAGCCATTCAACCAGAAGTGCGCTTCATCGCTAAACAAAATTCTCTTATGAAAATCGACCATTATTTTCGAAATAAAATTGCACAATTTGAAAGCGTTGTTCAGGCGTGAGTCTATTCATAATGAATTGCCAAACGAAACTGAGAATAAATCACTTGACAGCTGTTAAATCGGTCGCCATCTTGGAAAGTAATGCCAACTTAAACTTCTATACCTAGAAAAAAACATTCTGTATAAATGAATTGCAATGTTAAGTTTTTAAAAAATTTCGTAAGATTTTTACAGTTAGGAGAGAGAATTTACACAGCCCAAAACTCCCCTATTAAAAAAAATACTCATTTGAAATATAATATTGGTAAAGAAACTAAATGCGTACTTTAGACTTTCCAAATAACTTTCAATCTTTTGAATCGAAAAATAAAGTACAATTTTAAGTTTTGGGATATAGAAATCTTTGTATTTTAATTTCTGATTGATTAATTTTTATGTTTGAGAAATTTTATGTCATTTTTTCTTCTAATATGCTTAATGTAGGGTCGTTCAGTAGGATGACTTTGGTAAAATAAAGAAATCAGCTTTTTTTTTTTTTAGATAGAAGGAAATCGCCCACTACAAAAATTCACAAATATCAGCCATTCTCCTTCTACAGTCTATAAACATCTGAAACTTGTGAAAAAGCTTATAATCTAGATTACAAGACATTTTTAAAAAATTGAAAATTTATCTATTCTGAACACTGGCGTAGGTAGTTCTGAGTGGACCCTGTATCGAAATTCCATCGGGGCCCTTTTTTGGATATGAGAACGCTGTTAGTTACACATGTTGGGGCCCCCATATTATTGATACGGTGGTAGCTACGCCTTTGATTCTGAAGCTGAAAAAATAACTTAAATTTAAGAAAGGGGACCTTGGGTAAGCAAATCTATCTTTTTGTATTTAGTTCTATTTTAAAAGAAATACAAACAAATATTAAAAATATTTGGATTGTATTTTCAAGAACGAAGGTGACATTCAATTTTAGCCTTTTATGAAAGAAGGTTCATTCTTCAGAAGAGCATATATTGCTGGGATTTTATGGCGCTACTAAGAATATTTTTCGAGAAAAATGTATATCGTACACAACCAGCATGAGAGAGTGGCGGAACGGAGAATGTTAGCCCCCCCCGCAAAGTTAGCTTTTGGGCCCCAAGCCTAAATACGTACTTGGTGTCTGTCAGAGTTTGGGGCCACTAGAATCTCTGGTCCCCCCCTAGCAATGGGGGGGGGGGTTGCGGGGGTGTACATTACGCCACTGACCAGTATTCTTAAGGAATTCCAACATTTTCTTTCTTTTTTCCAAAGTCTTCTTCATTTAGTTTTTAGCGAATATACGAATATGTAATACAGGGATACAGAAAGCTTTGCTTATGTAAAATTAAATGTGTTTCATGTCCTATTTTCAAAAAATATTCCTCAAAATAGTATTACAATTACTTGAATGAATTTCGTTTTATGCGTGGAAGGTAAAAATGGACAGAAAGGGGAAAGACTGTTATTTGAAAAATGCTATAATTATTAATTTTTTAAAATTTTTATCTTTATAACATCTGCAAGAAAAGAGCCAAATTTTGAGTTAAGATTTATTTGTGTAAAATAGAGTTTGATTAAATTTGGATCCTTAATTAAAATTTTCTATAGCTCTATTGTGATATTCTAAAGAAGAAATACTCTCTCTAATAAAAAAATAACATATAATCTTCCTTTCTTTATTTTTTTTCAGATCATTGATTTGAAATGATTGTTGGCATTATATATGATTCAGTAGGGGGAAAAAAAGAGGAGACATCACACACAAACACATACAATTTAAAGATACCTTTCATTGTTCGTAACTCACATTAGATGGCAGCACCACGCTGTAGCGACGAATTTCCAAATCTCACGACGGGATTTTTCCCCTTCTGCCTCCGACAATAACAACATTCAGCTGCAACGAATTGCATAAATCGGGGTAATTTAAGAAGAATTTTTCAGATTTTATATTTTTTTGTGATATTATATTATGTGATGATTACCTTCTGGGGAAAAAAGGTTAAATTTTTAAAGAGTTTTTTCTTATGCTAATTGTCTAAAGCAACTCTTTCAAATTCAAATACCAACTAAATTGTTAACGAAAAGAAATGGTGCTTTTATCTCATCTTGATTTGAACGCTTTCTAATAAACTATAACGTGTAACATTTATCAACTACTTCTCATCATTCACAGACAAATGGAAAATGTGAACGTGTTAATCAGTCTATTGCGTTATCAGTAACTAAATTATATATATATATATATAAGATGTAAAGTAAATTCTTCTCCTACCGAAATTCCATGGATGAAACTTCCAGAACACGTAATTAATGAATATAATTTAATACCTCATTCAGTCTTTAAATTCCCTCCAGCATCTTTGTTATTTAGCCGTTTACCATATACATATCCATTAATCCAAAATTCAAGAACTCCGCCGTCTCCATGCTGAAGTATGGAAGTGGGGGTGTTCTTGCGTGGGGATGTAAATCAGCTTCAAGATTAAGTAATTTCGTATTTTTTGATGGTATTGATAATCATGAGCTCTATTTAAATATTTTAAGAGAAAATTTTAAATTATCCACTTAAAATTGGGATATTGAAGACTCCATTTTTTAACAGGATAATGACGCCAAGCACATTGCTTTCAATGTACGCCTCTGGTGTCTCTATAACTGTCCCCAAATTCTGAAAACACCTCCTCAATCCCTTTATTTAGCCCTGTAAAACATATCTGGTGAGAATTTGTTTAAAAAAAAAAGAAAACATGACATGTAAACACATAATGGGAAGTAGAAACAGTAGTCACAGAAGCACGGAGGAAAATCGATGCAGAAATTACAAAAAACTGATTAAATCTATACCAAGACAATTAACAGTTGTTGTGGACACTAAAAGATATTCTAATAAGTACTAAATTAAGAAAAAAATACAATATTTAAAGCTATGTTGAGATTTTTGTAAAGTGTGACTTTTGTGGCGTAATTTTTTAGTAGCTTTTTAATTATTAAATTTTAAAAATAACAGTTATGCTATTTTTAAAAAAATTAATTATATCTAAATCATTAAGAACAAGTTGCGCATATAAAAAATTACAATTCCGAAGTATTAATTTCTATTATAGAAAATTTTAAATTTTATAGGAAATTGCAAGTGTCCGAACACTTTTGTGGCCAACTGTACATTTTTGTGTATATAAATTTCATTGTGTACATTTAACTATTAGAATCAACACACTATACATTAAAATATTAATCATTTACTAGTTTTGTTTCCAAATTCTTAAAATATTAATACCTGAAAAAATATAAAAAATACTGTAGTATGTTTTTGCAAAAATGAGATAATTTTATACAGGTAAAATGAAATATAAAAAAAACCCCGAGTAATCAAAACCACGTTAAGGTATTCGAACTCGTTGAAATGACCAAATTCGGCATAAACACATATATTTTGTTTTATATTTTATTGAATAGAGGTACCTTTTGGCTTTAGAAGACATATTTTATTTTGTTTCTACGATACCTAAAGGCCAAGTTACAATCAATTTTATAAAATTAGAAAAACCGGAAGTGGTTTTTTAATCTACCAGAAGTGAGCCTTTAAATTGTTCAAAATCTATCTTGGCTAATCTGATAACTCAAATGTTACACATGTATTTCTCTAAAACTTTTTTAACCTGATATTTATATTATTTTTTCTAGAGAATATACTAAAATATTTCTTATTGTATGAATATTTTTGAGTTATGACCTGTTATTTAAATAACGGTCTCATAAAGAATGTTACATTTTTATAACATTTACTCAATTAGCTCTAACATTTTAAAATTCATTAAAAGTTAAGTACCTTCTCTAGATTAATGCGTCTAATTTGTTTTAGTAATACTTTAGCTGATATAAATTCTTACTTTTTTTTCTCTAATTGCTTTAAGTTTTTCAAAAACAATGCTAAAATTTTGCTTATAATCATGATTTTTATAAAATTTAGATTTTTTTTCAATATTCTTAGCTAAATGTTAGTATTTATGAGTACTGATTCTTAAAAAAGCATTTATAATGTTTTAGTATGCTATTTTTTTTAAAAAGTACACCGAAAATGTTTGGATACCTTAAGTACCGTTAGGCAACCTAGTAGTTGAAACAATTTCGCAATAGTTCCAACTTAGTTGCATGAGTTATCAATCATTACTTCTTTATTTTGAATTTCAAAGCACTATATATAATAAAAAAATTGAATATAACGCAAAGAGGCAGGGTTTTTTGTTAATCATATATCCCTTTATAATAAAGAGTGTTTTTTTCTAGGTATAGAAGTTTAAGTTGGCATTACTTTCCAAGATGGCGACCGATTTAACAGCTGTCAAGTGATTTATTCTCAGTTTGGTTTGGCAATTCATCAAAACGATCATCAAGCAAGGCGTAGATTCGTCGAATGGGCCCAAAACGAGATTGCCGTTGTTCCCGATTTTCATAAGCGAATTTTGTTTAGCGATGAAGCGCACTTCTGGTTGAATGGCTACGTCAACAAACAAAACTGCCGCATTTGGAGTGAAGCTAATCCACAAGTGTATGTCGAAACACCGTTACATCCAGAAAAACTGACTGTTTGGTGCGCTTTATGGGCTGGTGGAATCCTTCTTCAAAAACGATGAAGGCCACAACGTTACAGTCAATGGTGATCGGTATAGAGCCATGATTACTAACTTTTTCATTCCTGAATGGAAAAAATCATGATGTCCAGGAGCTGTGGTTCCAACAAGACGGCACAACATGTCACACAGCTCGTGCCACAATCGATTTATTGAAAGGCACGTTGGGTGACCGCCTCATTTCACGTTTTGGACCTGTGAATTGGCCTCCAAGATCTTGTGATTTAACACCGCTAGACTATTTTCTGTGGGGCTATGTAAAGTCATTGGTCTATGCGGATAAGCCACAAACGCTTGACCATTTGGAAGACAACATTCGCCGTGTTATTGCCGATATACGGCCACAAATGTTGGAAAAAGTCATCGAAAATTGGACGTCCAGATTGGACTACATCCGAGCCAGCCGTGGCAGTCCTATGCCAGAAATCATATTTAAAATGTAATGCCACAAGATTATATTTCGAATAAAAAAAATTCATGTCAATTGAATAATACATCGTTGTTTTATTGCAATTTAAAGTTCTATACCTCTAAAAAAACACACTTTCTATAAGAACACATGCATAAGTAAAGAGTGCCATTAGTTAAAAATTTTAGTTAATATTATTACGAAATCATAACTTCGATATACATTAACATACTAAATATATTATATATATATATATATATATATATATATATATATATATATATATATATATATATATATATATATATATATATATATATATATATATATATATATATATATACAGAAGGTCATTCATACTTAATGGAAATGATTTTACTAGTTAATTTGCATCAATAAATAAGGCATTTTTTGTGAAAATTTCCTTTTATCTGATAGCCATGATTCTTCACAAAAGCTCAAGCTCGAATTTTTTTATGAAAGTAAACTTTTTCTCATGAAAGTTTTACTGCATTCCGTTCAGTGTTCTTGAATGTCATTTTCCCAAGGCTCGTTTGTGCTCGTAAGCACAAAAGTCAATTGGAGATATACAGGGTTATTTTGCATGCATTTCATCAAATGAGATACATTTTATTCCTGTTTTTGACTCTTTCTTTGGTAAATAAGCGGCAGTGGCTAGAGCTATACATGTAACTAGAGGCTTTATGAATGTCCTTTGCACATAATGATGGAATTTCTTCTTCAAAAATTGGATCTAAAACATTCTTCTGATAGTAGAGTGAATTAATTTTGGTTCAACTTGAGACTGATTTTTGTTTTGCCGTTGTTGGAAAATCTTGCATCTCTTTGGAAATGTTACTGTATGCTGACGAAACCGTTTCGTCCAGTCATTCTCGTCAGTTGAACAATAGAAAATCGATCTTCTTTTCCTACAGTCACTTAAATATACTCGAGTGTTACCACAATCGAGTGTTACGACAAATAGAGTGTTACCACAAATGTCCATTTTCCAGCAGTAGGGAGTTATTTACATAATTTCCTACAATTTGCTTTTCTTTCAGCAATTTGTTTTAAAAAATGAGACGAATTTTAGGTTTACGAATTTGTTTTATTTTTATAAATCCTTACGAAGGATTTTAATTACAGTTGTTGAAGAGATTCCTAGTTTCGATACAATTAATCTTTGAGTCGGCAGAATTTCTTTTAGGATCAGAGACTTCACTTTTTTGATAGTTTCCTGCATTTTAACAGTCTTAGGATGAAGTTTCGTGGTCATGCTTTCATTTTTACTTTCTGCTACAAGATGTTTCTCTTTCAATAATATATTATAAATACCTTTCATTGAAATGCAATAAAGGAGTTTTTTACACCGCTTTTTTAATTTGTTTTGATACGAATCTTTCTCCTCGAAAAACGCGGTTATGTAACCTTCGAGCTGTATAACAATTTTAGGAGCCATTTTCAAGATAAACATTTTATTTTGCATTCCAATCAAATGAAAATCTTAGCAGTCAATTATTTTGAAGTTATCAAAGTTTTATCTCAAAATGCGAACGAGAAAATGAATCACAAAATCGTTTTCATAAAGTACGAATGAATCGAAACTTCTGTACTCGCAATTATACATGAGAGTAAAACTTTTTATAAAGTGTTGATTCGAAAACATTTAGCAGTAATTTATAATAAATACTTTGAAATACATTCCACAATTCCAAAACACATGACAATTAATTTCTTGCATTATTATAATTATAATAAACATTACTTTCAAATAGATCTTATTTATGAAAAAATGAAACTGATACAGGAAGAAAGAGAATAAAAGCAATACAAACACGATAATTTTATTGATTTAAAAATACAGACAATATTTTGTGAGTACAAATATAAAGAAGAGATAGTACAAGATCAGTAAAAATACTTCTAGAGTTTTCGACAAAGCGTGCGGAATCTGAAAAATATGTCTTTCGATTGAAGAAAAATGCATGTTGCGTATATGTAAGAGAAATTTTCCAAATTTTAAAAAATAACTCGTATTTAACTTTGAAGTGAAAATTATTATTGGAAAAATAAGAGAAATTTAGTTTATTCAACTGAACGGTGTTTTAAAAAATAAAAGAAATAAATTTTAAACATAATTTTATTCAAGTTTTGGCCTCGGGGTAAAACTAATTATCAACTCTGAATAAGAAAGGAGTAATTTGTAGGCTACTAAAATACAGAGTGCCTTAATAGTCCTTTAAAACACACTTTGATACTTTTTATACTGATTTCTCATTTTTATAAATAATTTTATGTGGATTCCAGAGAGAGTTTCCTTATAAAAAAACTTTGATGATGCAAGATGCAAGGCCTGTTCAAAAAGTATCTGACTCTGAATTTTTCCGCGCACAGTAGAAATTCTAAAAAGGCGCCACTGTGCACAGCGGGAAGTGATAGCTTAACGCCCATGCTTGAAATTTTCCCTTCGTTCCAGTGCACCAGTCTTTCCTGCAGCACAGTGAAGTGCTGTTATGCGTGTGCGTCGGATTTTTATTTCTCTAAAGATGACTGAGGAGAGGTATTGCATCAAATATTTTGTCAAAAGTTTGGTGATTTTCTGAGTGGAACAATTCTTAAGATTCAGCAAGTGTTTGTTGACAATGCTATGGGGGTCATCCAAATTAAAGAAGCATTTAACATATTCAAAAGTGCCCTACGTCGGTGGAGAGAGGCCAGCGTTATGAAAGGCCAGAAACAGCTTGAAATGTAGCTGTTGTTGAAAAGGTGGAAAATTTGGTAATGAAAGATCGTCGTTTAACTTTGCGAGAGACTGCTGAACAACTAGAGATCAGTACTGATTCTCTCCTCGCGCCATTTTGCGTGATATTGCGCGAAGTGGCTGGAAATTTGTTCCCAAGCTTCTGCAGGTGGAACAGAAAAACTTTGTTTTGCAGTTGCACAGGACGTTCTGGACATAATCAACGCTAAACCTGGCTTCGTGCGACTTCTGCCTTTTCCTGAATTGGAAAATGCCATTGGAAGGATTCTTTTTTCAGAGTAGAGATAAGATAAGGCAAAACGCGACGGTGAAGTTGAATATTATTAAAAAAAGCTTTTCAGACGTGTTTTCGGCAATTTAAGAGTATTAAGTGTGTGAAGACACAAGTGAACTTTAAATTTGATTAGGATCCTAATCCCGCAAAGTAACTAAGATATTTTTCTGGTCGAAGGTCGGATACTTTTTGAACATACCTTGTACTTTATTAAGTGAATATTTCATATAGGGCTTACATATTTTTCTTTTGGGATTATTAAGACTTTCAACTAAAACTTTTAGATGTTATTAATTAAAAATTAAATACGAATCCATATGCTTGAAATTTAACTAAAATATTCTCTCTTTCTGATTTCGTTTTAAACTAAATAGTTTAAAATTCCTGTAAAAAACTGACATATGTTTAAATATATATTTCTAAAAATTTTAACTTGAAGATTCTTGAAATGTAACGCAATAACAGGATCACTGTTTGCAAAAAAAATTATTTGATATCAACTTGTAGAAATTTAATGCATAAAAGAATGTTGTTTTAAAATTCTTCAAAAATCTTATTATTCCTTCTAGGAAGTATCATGATGATGGATTTGTTTTTTTTAAATATCCTTGAGATCTTTAAGAGGTACATTTGAATTTCTGTTTATTCCAACCAAATGTTATTCTACATTTTCGAACAAGAAAGCTAAGAATTCCTTTAGAAAAAGAGAAAAAAAATTTAAAACTGCTACACGGATTGAGGAAATACACAGGGAAATATTACCCTTCAAAGAAATAAGGAAAAATCATTCTTAAAAAAAGTCAGTGCTCAATCACAAATGTGTACGTGGGAAACATATAAACATGTATTTATAAAATTCTTTTAAAACTAAAGATATAGATTGATAAGGAAATTTTAGTCTTCATTTTAGCATTAATGTATAAAATTATATTATCAAAAAAGTGCAGGAAGACAAAATATGGTGTTATTAATCAAGTGAAATTCAATGAAAATCAGGAAATAGAATCTAAAAAATTCAATTTTGGAAAAGTAATAGGATAATTTATAATTATTCAAATTAATAACCTTTAATGCATGGGATCTAAAGAACCTTTTGGGCTTATTGCCTTGACACAAAATAATTTTAAAATATGTCAAAGCATGAAAGGTTTGAATAATTGGAAGAAAATTGGAATAATTGGGAAGGGAATATTTACTGAGTCCCTGTGTTTCATTCAAGTGTTTTGAATAGATCGTGGGAACTGTTTTTTAATGTGTATCTAAAAGCATTATTTCTTAAATAAACATTTCAGAAATAAATATTAAATTATGCTTGAAAAAATGACTATTTTTTTCCCTTGAAAAATAGCAATATTACTTTTATAGTTAAATCATTAACTGAACTAATAATATTGCTCTTTTCAACATTTGATTTTAAACTAAAAACCATAAATTAAAATTAAATTTGTTATAAAAAAAGGAATTACTTTATACTATTAATAAGAAAACAAGAAAATTAATATATTAAAGATAAACATTTGGTAAAAAACAAACATTTCTTTTGAAATTTTATTAAGTTAGGGAAAAGCAAGTATTATAAAAAAAATTCTGTAAAGTCAATTCCTACTTAGGTGAAGAATGAAAATTCTTATTTTAGTTAATTAAGTTTAATTAATGATTTGAAATGATGGAGTGTCATCCACTACAAGTTAAAAAAATATATTTGAAGCCAAGAAAAATTCGTTAGAAAAACTTACTGGCTCCATATGTTGGTGCTAGTTCTAACTTTGTTAGAAATAACGCAGAATAAATTTGAAATTAAAACTAAATTTTAATTAATGAATTAATATTTGAAAAAACTGAATGAACATCAAGTATCATCCCCTACAAGTTTAAAAAATGTATTTGAACTTGAATGGATGAATAAAAAGTATTTTATTAAAGAATGAAAATTTGAACAAGATATATAAATAAACAAATAAATATAGCGGGAGGGTGAACTAATATAGTAGGAATTGAAAAAGGTTTTAACTCACTGCTGGTTTTAGACATAAAAACAAATTGCATGGAATATTTTCAAAAAGCTTGGGGTCTTTTAATCTATTTTATATTTAAATACCTATACTTGTATGCTTGGATGAATAAATATTATAGAAATCCAAGAATCACACAATATTCTACCGTTATTTAGCGAAGGAATATATTATAAGCCAAAAGATAACAGCTTAGCTCCGCCTACTTAGAGTGCAACATTAGAATCAAGGATGAACATTGCCAGCTACAGCAATATTTGTTCTTTGTTGAAATGATTCGAATATTCGAATCCTGAGAATAAGTAAACGGTCATCCAGAATATAATAATCAATGAAAATAATATTGATTATGGATTAGCTCTTGAGGAGTACTTGCTTTTGTACACGTTAAAAAGTTTCTTGCTTTCTTTTATGTAAATTTCAGGTTCTACACAAGGGTAGAAATTCTAGAAGTCTGTTCATCTTGAAGGTTATGTCTGCAACCCTTTAATTTTGGAATTGATCTGTGGAAAATAAAAGAATATATTGATAGGTGTTATTGGATTGAATAACATAAAAAATACATAATTAACTAGTTAACTTTTGCTCCCCCGTTTGAGAGCACCCAACTGTATGTGTCACAGAAATCAAACAATGACGAGTATATTCGTCAATTACAGAGTAAGTGCAAGGACGGCTCTATCCGTGACCATCTCACTAACAATCTTGTTGGAGAATTTTTGGTCCTTAAAAACTATATTTTATTAGAACACTTCCTCCGAAGAAGAGAACGTGAGCATGTAAATTAAGATTACTGTATAAAGTCTAGGCTTTCAAGTTAGGAAAAGAGAAATAGGGTAGGCTGCTAGAGTAGCAGTGATTAATCAAATTTAAAGTGTAACACAGATATTTAGTATTTGATAATTGTAATAATTAAGGTGACGATTTGTCACTGGAGATTGAAAATAGATTAGATAGCTATGAAAACAGTGCACTCTTGAATTGAAGTAAGTGTTACTGGTAATAAAAGTCTTCTCATACCTCGCGTACCTCGTTAATTGTCTTCATATTGCTTAAATTGGATGTATTTAGTTTTAATTGATAGAACTTGTGTGTTGCAAATAAACTAAGTGATTTTGAGCATGGATAGTCTTCCTTACCTTTCTCCTACATCTCTAGGCGCGGAAGGCAAGAGATCCTTACAATGTCGCTGTTAAAATATTGAATCAAAAAGATGGGTTTATTTTATAAAATTATCAATTTTACTACTAATGCTTATTTATTTGGTATATTACATATATCGCATACATATTGGAGTTTTTATGGATATCTGTGAATCTGAGAGTGATCGTCGAAAATTCCGGACAGAGAGACCAAAACATACACTGATTTACTTCCTCCTTCTCCACTAACAAAAAATATTTTTATACTGTCTTGGCTCTAAGGAAATTCTGGATTAGATATCGTAGGCTTTATCATAGTCCTCCTACTAGAAGGCATCCCCTTGCCTTCACTACCCCAATAAAATAACTGTTCTTTAGGCTGCACGGCATTGGGCCATTAATCTAATGTCAAAACAGGGTCTTAACATCAAACGATTGGCATTTACACCACTCGATAGCTAGCTAACTTCGAGCCAGTAGCTATCAATGGGCTCAGCGCCTTGTCGGCGTCACGCATTTGTGCCATGGCTGACCATACCTGAAGGAACCTTATCATAAATCAACTTTCCGACTTTTGCCTTTGCCTCTTTTAGACTAACATCACTCGTCCATCCGGTATAGTGGTTAGTGACTCTGACTGTGAAACCGCAGGGCCTGGGTTTGAGTCCCGGAGAAGGCATGGATGTTTCTAAATGTATAGTGCCTTCGCGGCATTGGGATACCCTAAATAGCCATCGAGCCGCAAGTCCTCTCCTGAGATTAGTGGAAGAGGAGAGAGGTGGGAGGCCCCTGACCACCCCCAACGTGTTTTCCCTCAAAAATGGGTGGAATCGAGCCGAATCGTATTATCACCCTCATGAGGCTGAAAAAGCTAAGGCCAACGACAGGCGTAATATTCTAACCCTTAGCCGCGATGAATTTTGTGGGCCTTGATCTGATGTTACTGTCAATCAGGTGGTACAATCATCAACAGCGCAACAGACTAATATCAAGAAAACTTTAGCATCGTATATAAATCGTTATGCGAACTATACACTGTTTCAGACGGTGCTTGCAGGGGCACATGAGCACATCTTAAACTTTCATGTTTTTGATTTGTTTGTTTTACTCCGACCAGTGGCCTCAAAATATAATTAACATACTGAAATTCGAGAATATGTTTTGTTTTTCTCAGAAATTACACTTTAAATAGCCAATGGTCACTACTTCTTACTCATGACGAGTATATTCGTGCTGACACAAATTCCTACAGCTGCTCCATGACGAGTGTATACTCGTCAATCACAGGTAACTTGTTAAATGGCATACAAGTCAATTGAAATTAATTTCTTTGGAATTTATTCATAAAGACTCTCAATATTTTTTTTCGCGCTTAAGATTTTGCCTCTTAATCCATACAATTATTTGGAGTTATTTTAAATTGGAAACAAGGATTAAACCAAGTTCCCTCTCTCTTGTGTGATAAAGATGATGAAGAAATTCTGAACAAAATAAAGTCTCAGCCATATTTGTTAATTCTCAGATAAATAGAATCCCATTGGATTAATGTGTCCTTAGTAAAATGTTCGTTATTTCTAGCGTTAAGTTCTGGATGATTCTGTGTTAATTATATAGACAGCAGATTGTTCCAGTATCATTAGGACAAATTTCAAGGGGAGGTAGAGGACATCACAAGGTTTCAGATTTGTATAACAGCTCATGGTCGAAAACGTCTTCCTTCGACACTAGGTGGCGTTGTTCACAAGAGTATTTAAGGAAACAGACCTGCATTACTGCATCGTTTCAGCTGTCATCTCCCACAGAGGAATATGGAACATTTTACATACACCGAGTTTGCAGATATGCACCTGAATTTTTGATTGACTGAAGGAAATGCACGAGCAGCAGAAAAATTGTCTCGCGAATCATCCCAATGTGTACAAATATGGGTCATTACGAGGTAATAGGCATAGTGAGGATGGGCCACGAGTGACTCGAAATCCCATCATGGTTCTCAGATTCCTTCCTACGGTATCCAAAATATTTTGTTCCATGCATGGTGCAAAATACATTGGATACCGTGCCCCGTTAAAATGTGTGGTCCGTCCTCACTGTGCCCATTAACAGTAATAATTCATATTCCCACAAATTTTGAAGCTAATTAGCAAATATCCGTTTGTCTAATGCAGTGGTCTCTAACCCCCGGTCCGAGTATCAAATACTACCGGCCCGCATAAGAAACATTAAATTATTTCCATTTTATTTACTGCGGCATATTTTTCATGGGTTTGGGCTACTTTTTATGAAAATCACTTTATATTCATTTTTGGTGTAGCTATATTTTATTCTGAAGGCACGTTGAAATACAATTAAAATAAAATTATTTAAACAAAAAAATCTAAAGTATAAACAATCAACGTCCTACCTCTCAGCGGGCCGCGGTAAAATTATCCAACGTTGACCGGTTCGCGGCGATAAAAGGGTTGGGCAACACTGCCCTAGAGCATCTCTCTCAGTGGGTACCTTTGGCGATACAATCGTTCTGCTGTTCGTGCATTTACTTCTACTAATACGAAAATCAAGCGTATATCTACCAGCTTTGTGTTTGTAATACTTTCCGTAATCCTCTGCGGGCGATGATAGTTCAATAATTGTGGCAATTCAGGTCTGTTTCTTGAAATGCTCTTGTGAACACCCCCACCTAGCACCGCATAAAGACGTTTCCGATCATGAGTTGCTAGGCAAATCTGAATCTTTGTGATGTCCCTCATCTCCTCTGTCCCAATGATCCTGGGACAACCTTTATATTTGGGGTTTCCTTCTACCTACTTGCTAATTGGTGGAAGAGGGGAAGGTGTTTTTGTGTGTTTATTTTGTTTATTTATGCATCAAATGTTTATAACAAACGTTTCTCAGTATAAAATTAAATATAGTTACAGCATAAGCAAATAGTTCTTTTTCGTACAAATGCATTGATTCCCCCTCCATTAAACAATATGGTACTTTTTAACCTTATAAAATGTCCTCCCCCCCCCTTCAAAGTTTGTGCTCTATTTTACTTCAAACGTCGAATGGACCCCTGCATGACTAAATCATGCGAGATTATTTTTGTGTACTAGAAATACTGCAAAATTTGCACAATTTACATAATTAAGAACGTACTATGCACATAGAACATCGGGTGTAAGCAATATTTTTTTTAACTATAAATATATATATATCTTCAATAAAAACAATAAACTTACATATTTTCATAAGGAATCTGTGTCCAGTCTTTGAATTTTTGCTCTCCTGAAAAAAAAAATTTATTTGTGATTTAAACTAGATATATTTTCTCTCTTCTTTATGAAGTAAATATTGCCATTTGTGGGTTAGATAATCTGTTTTAAATCTTTTAATTAAATTTAGAAGCAAAAGAATCTCCAAGAACGAGTATCCATGCAAAATAAATCAGTGAAAATATTCATGACAAAAACTTAAGTTATGAAATATGTGATAATGCAAATACTATAAAATACGTATAGTATGAAATGAATACAAAAAATGAAATAAGAATGAAAAATAATATGATTAAAAGCTTAACACAAACATTTTACACATTGAAGCAAAAATATTAAATACTTATAGAAAGAGGCAGATTAAGAGGGGGACGGCCGCCAGACGCCCCAAGCTTGATGATTCTAGTTATCTTAAACCGATATTGTAGTAAATTCCTTTCATAATCATTTAAGATTTTTCTTTAGCCGTTGAAGTTTATTATTGGCAATACATTTTCTTTTGAAAATTTAAAGTAAGCGAGTCTCTTGACTATTTTTATTTTTCGACTCTTGAGCCCATGGGCCTTAAACCTTTTACCACCAGGGGCCTCCCACTACCTTAATCCACCTCTTTCTACAGAGTGATTGGTTTTTTTTAACATCACACTCTCTCAGAATCAACACAAGGGTTATTGGTGTGATGGTTCTCGAAATTTCTAGTTATTAGCAAATGATGAGGATGTCAACCACTCCCCAGATATCCAAACTCCTTAACATCAGAGTCCTTTGAGCTTTGAATATAGGCATTAAGTAGAATCATGAATCGAACCTATGATTTGACTACAATAATAATCGCCACAAACTGGTGACTATATCAGCGTTTCTCAAACTGTGGGGCGCCCCCCCCCTAGAGGGGCGTGATAATATTACATAGGGGGCGCGAGCATATTGAAAAGTCATAAATAACAGATTTAAAATAATTATAAATTTACTGAAAGGAAGTAAAACTAACTACGTTCTGATATAATAAAAACATACACATATTCACATTGATATAAGATACTTATAAATGCATCAGTACGGCAAAAAGTATTTGATAATTAATTTTTGAATACTAAATTAAAAAGTGAAGTATTAAGTGTTGACTTCCATTGACTTGTCATATACAAAACCACGTACAAAATATAATACTTATTTTGACAGTTTGTGCAATTTATAATTATAATCGCATTGTAGTTTTAGCGTTGAAACACATTATTATCGCATTCAATGCATATTTGTAGTATGAGGGGGGCGATGAATATTATGACTGAAAATTGGGTCGCAAACGTTGAAAGTTTGAGAAGCACTGGACTATATCCATTCGACTATGATCGCAAACAACATTTACAAGATTCAAGTATATATAGCTAAATACACATTTACTGAACTGAACTGAACTCAGTGGCGCAACAACCCTTTAGGACCAAGGCCTGCTGTTCCTGTCTCGGCTTTCGTGACCTTAGATGCAGGGGTACATGTTCAGATATTTCGGTCTAATAATCAGAGTCTGACGCAAACCCCCCAGTCTTCAGTCCCTAAGCAAGCTTGGTACTCATTTATCGACCACCTGAAGGGATCAAAGTCTGAGTCGACCTTGCCTAGCTCGGTATTTGAACCCGAGACCCGTGGTGTGGAAGCAAGATACACTATCTCTCAGCCACTGGGCTTCAAAATATGCATTTAGATGGTATAAATACTATAATGGTATAAAGGGATGTTTTCACAGATAATAAAAATATTAATATATTTCTTATTAAATCCTATTGTAGAGAGTATGCTTAATTTACAATATTTGTTTGAATCTAAGCAGCAATTTTTTCCCAATGTTAATATAACTGAAAATCGGGTAAGGCTTAGAATCGAGGGCAAAACAATTCATTGAATGGGGAAAATTGAATATGACACTTACAATTAGAGCAATTACAGGATCACGCAAAATTTTAATTCTAGAAAAATAAATTGATTATTCACTACTTATAAGTTCTCACTTTAACCTTTTTTTAAGGTATCCGACAACGCTCGGAACCGTGATTTTAAAAAAAAATGCATAAATGGATAATTTTCATGATATTTAGTGTCACTCAGATTAGAATACGTGCATAAAATTGCTTTAAGGACATTTTGACAAAAAAAATTATTTGAATATAATATTTTGGCAAAAAATTAACTTAGAATAATCTTTTTTCCAAACGTTCTCCTTTTGTGAAAAATGCATCTATTATAATAATATTTTGCCTGTATATAGCTCAGACCTCTCTACAGAGGCTCAACTAGAATTTTTGAAAAATTCACATTATTTTCAGAGTTACCACCAATTGAAATAATTATTAGCGTTTTTTTCTTAAAATTGCTCCCCTCTGTTGTCATAAAATGTGAATAAACCCACTTCTAAGTTATATATTTCAAAAATTCTAGTTGAGCCTCTGAACAGAGATCTGAGCTATATACAGACAAAATATTATTCTAATAGAAGCTTTTTTCACAAAAGGAGAATGTTTTGAAAATAGGTTAATGTAAGTTAATTTTTTGCCAAAATATTGTATTAAAATAATTTTTTTTGTCAAAATGTCCATAAAACAATTTTATGCAAATATTCTAATCTAAGTGACCCTAAATATTATGAAAATTATCCATTTATGCGCTTCCGAAAATCACGGTTCCGAACGTAGTCGGATACCTTAAATTTAGTAAATATTGAATACCAATAAGGCATTTTTACTAATTTTTATTTTTTCATCAAAATATGTTGAGAATTTGGAATGCGGCTTAGCATCAATGGCGTCTTAGATTCGAATAAATGCGGCAATCCCAGTCCAAAGTTTACACTACGTGATGTTACGGAAATTTCGGACTCTTAAATGGCTTCTCTGCTGAAAAGGTATTGCAACCGGAAAGCGCGTTTGCGGGCCAAAAGTGAGACTACTCTTTCAATAAAATTAAATGATAGGAGTAACTTTGGCGACAAACAAATTGGGTCGCCGTTGCCAAATTTGGCACAAATATATACACCGTATTTATTTGAATTTAAGCCAAGATCTGTTCTAAGCCGCACCCCAAATTCTCAACAAGTTTTCGTGAAAAATGAAAAATAGTGTAAAATGGCTTATCTGTAATGGGTCTGCGATTCTACTAACTATCCTCTAGGGTAAAATTAATCTTTTAACTGTGATTTCAGTTGAAAAATTCTCTGTGTGAAGAAGACAGGATGTATGGAAATCACAACTTCTATTTAAGTGTTTGTAGTAGAGTAGAGAGGGGAATGGTTGAGAGTGGATATAGGAACGTGAATAAGATAACGACCGGAGGTCGTATACTTAATCAAGTTGGAAGACACACAAAGATAATACAAATAGTGGAGTCAAAAGTGCTCCAATATTAATCAAAAGGGATTGCTCCTCGGGTTTAATGTTTTAAGTGCATTCCCCCCTTCAGTTGTCTAGTGTTATTAAGTAAAATAGATAATAAAAGTGTGTTAGAATTACTGCGGCTGATCTTTACTCGACCCCCCCCACCCTCAACACAAGCTTCCACCGAGATGTTACATATCGATACCCAATTGTACGAAATTAATATGAATTTAAAATAAGAACTAATAAAAAAAGAAACGAATAAAAATAGTTATTTTACCATTATTATAAACTTTTAAATACATATATGAACCTATAATTGTTCTAATTGCCGCATCCAGCGAGATTTTTTCCCTTCGATTCCAAAAGCCACAACTGATTTTCAGTTTCATTAAAATTGGGGAAAAGTGCGGCTAGGATTCGAGTAAATACGGTAAATAAATAAATGTTGTTGGAAAAATCCCCGTAAAGGTCTAGGACAGGGATAGCGAAACAGTGGCACAATATTTTGGGCATGTCAGTGATCCAAATGGTTTGCATTTTATTTCAAACTAACGAAGTTCACTACGAAGTGTTAGGAACAAACTCGAGTGATCGCTCGCGAGGTGGTGGGGAGCAGGCTCGTTTGTTATGGTCTTGCCATAGTTATGTCACGAGCTACAATAGCTTATGATGTAAAATTTGTCAACGCATAGCAGAGTCAGTTTCATTGACATAATTGTATTTTAAAGTTTATTTGTGTTATATTTATGATTTTTAAATGTTATTTAACATCGCTAGTTCAGCAAAAGAAAGAAAAGGTGCAAGATAGTAAGTGTAACAGAGAATTTCAAACTTGGTGAAGCTAGAAATATGGCATTATTAGTAAAGACGACAAAGCGGTGTGTGTTTTATGTTCTGGAGCAGTGGTATGTAGAACATCTTCGGTGAAACGGCATTTTGAATCGAATCCCAAAGCCTCTTGTCAAAAAAGTGAACCACAGCAAAACTAATTAATTGCTTAGAAACCGTTTGACATGAATCCAGTTCAGCATGTATTTTACTAAAAGTAACCCAATATAAGTAATTTGTCATCCAATTTGCAACATTAGAAGTCACACTAATTGTTACTTTATAATTTGAATTACACGTATAACTAAAATATTTACAACTATACAGTGCAAAAGGTATTTTTTCGTAGTAAATAAAGAGTGGTTTTAGTACTTAGTTTTATTATATTCCCAATAAGCGCAAGTCAAATTTATTTGACGGCACGTCTCTATACCTCATTAAACACTTCTTTATAAAAAAAAATGGCATGTCGATCTATAAAGGTTCTCCTAACCTGGTCTAGGATGAATATATTTCCCAATAGATAAATAATGACGAGTCTTGTTTTTTTAAACCTTGTTTAAGTGAATTCGTTTCCTAACTTGTTCAATGGGACTATCGCGTAACAACTTTACTCTCCGTTAAATTTCTGGATCAGAAACAGTTCTCAATAGGAAAATCTTTGATCTCAAATTTTTGATTTTATTTAATAAATGGATTTATCACAACAATTTTGTGCCACCTAATAGGACCAAAGCAGCCCGGCAATCTCGGTCAAGACTTCCATAACCCTCAATGTTTGACTCGAGTCCCGAATTCGAATCCTGATTCCGTTAAGCACCTCAGGGTAAAATCATAGAGCTCTTGTTATTGAGTGGAACTAGGCCCCAAAGTTGTCATTTAGTGTGGTGTGTGAGTTAGAAAAGTGAAGAAGTTCAAAAATTATCTTTGTTATCAATACGAGATTCTAAGAAATGGAAAAAAAAATTTTTTTTAATGTTCATTTGATCTACGTGCTATATATTTTGCAGTATCAGAATTGCATCATACATATATTTTTAATGCGAAAAAAGGTCTTTAGAG
This sequence comes from Trichonephila clavipes, assembly GCA_019973935.1. NCBI lineage: Eukaryota > Metazoa > Arthropoda > Arachnida > Araneae > Nephilidae > Trichonephila > Trichonephila clavipes. The sequence continues at coordinate 263,912 of BMAU01001371.1, read as the reverse complement.
CTCGCCATATTATTTTTAATTTCTTTGGATGTTTCATATGGCATATTGCGGCTGCGGTAGCCGGGCGGTCAAGGTCGTGAACTTTTGGATGACGTTGTCTAATCACGTGTCAAACCCTGAAGACCCTACATGAAGAGGGACCGAAGCACGTTAAATCTGTCGGAGCTCAAAGTCTTCTAGTTAGCGTGGTGTGGAGAGGGGGTGCAAACTCAGGTGTCATCCTCCACTTAACAGAGGTTCAAGATTGCAAAATCCGTCGCCATAGCTCTTGAGTTGCATCAAAGTGAGATGTTAATTAATATTAAATCAAATCATATGACCAATAGACTTAATAATGAAATTAGTTAAAGGCTGTTGGAAAGCTAAAATCTTATTTATTTAACAAGTTTAGATTTTCACATTTTTAAATTGTATGGATGTTAACCTTTCTAAAAATACCTTACTTTAACTTCTAGGGTAATTAGAAGCTCTTAAAACCTATTTTTAAATAATTGTTGAAACTGGGTCACGCCCATTTCAATGGCGAAAAATGTAAACAAAGTTTTTCGTCTTTGGTTAAAAGTTGAACGTATGATATAAACCAAAGCATGTAACTTTTATTGTAAATTGAGCCTTTTATTTTTCTATTTCCTAGCCGATTAGAAGTCTCACTGTATACATTAAAATCAATTTATCTCAAAATGTAAATTTTGATGTTCGATGTACCTTTTCTGAGAAACTACTGTTCACAAGTATGTACATTTTTTATGATATATTTATAATGATGGCTAATATATACTACAATGAGCTTTTTGTAAAAAAACTCAAAAATGTATTTTTTACAAATTTTTTTATGTGAAAAATGAGTCAAATTTTACTGTTTGATAAAATATTTTAGAAATTATGAAAAAATTCAAAATTGGGTAAAAGCTTATTTCAGTATAATGAGAAAGATATACTTTAAATGCATGAAAAATTTCAAGTATATACATATAACAGATTTTGAGAAAAGTTACATTGAAAACAGCCAATTTAACATTGTCGGTATAGAGGTTTCTTACTCCTTTTGGTAATCGGTTTTTATGCATTATGAACACTTACTTGATGTCCGATTCCGGCGAAGGAGGCCTCAGAGTATTGGAGTCTGTGCTACCCAGGCTGTCACTGCCTTTGACTGCCTTCGTCCTCTGCAAGGAGGGTTGGCGACTGGAGCGCCTCGAGGGAGTGCGGTCTTTCTTAACTGCGTCCGCGATGGGAAGGGTGGACTTGTTGCAGTAGTCATCAGTGTCGCGGTCCGTGGACGAGGATTCGTCAATGTTGCGAAATCTCGGAGCACCGCAACCTGTAATTGGTGGAGCATGTAAGATGGTGATAAATGGTAAAATTGTTAATAAACTACTAATGAGAGAGATAGAACACATACAAAATGATATCTGTTCGCAGACTTTCGAACTACCATCCGATTTGTTCTAGTCCTATGTTTACGGCGGGTAAAACAAATTTACTGTTCTTGTCATTTTTCTTTAAAAAATGAATTTTTACAAGTTTGTAAGGATTTATATCACATTACTGACTGAATGAATTCCTGTTTTTAGCTCAATCGCCCTTTTATAAAATTGCCAGATATATATATTCTTTTTATTCACTGCCTCGCCCTTTAGTGAGAATTAAAGACACATAATTATATTTATTTATAATAATTAATTACAAATACTAATAATTAATTGCAATGAAATTTATAATAATTAATTACGAATACTAATAATAAATTGCAATGAAATTTATAATAATTAATTACGAATACTCATAATTAATTGTAATGAAACTTACATAATTAATAACAAATAAATAATTGCGAAAACTTAACACTTCTTTGATTAGCATTTAACACGAAAAACATTAATAGACCGTTTACACATTTTTTTAATATTAAGCAATCAATTTTATAAAGTAGTGGCAACATGAGGAAATAAAGTTCTGAAATAGTTGTCGAATAAAATAAGTATTTCAGTACTTTTCATTATTTCCTGTGATGTCATTATAGGAAAATATAGTTAATTATGTCATAACTACAAGTTAATGACTGAAGTACACGTATAATAATTGAACCACATGGTAATTAATTAAAAATAATAAAGTATTATGGTATATATAACCATTGTAAAACGTGAGGATTAGAATTTAATACAATCGTATGAAGAAAAAATTGGTATATATACATAGAGGGGAATATGTATAGTATATGGTTTTTTCCCACAAGGTAAGTGTAATAAAATCGAATAAAGAATTTTTAATATATTTATTCGTTTAGCTTTAAAATACCAGAAAACACACACACACATATATATATATATATATATATATATATATAAGTGACACATTTATGGAAAAAGTTATGTATCTTTTCCTAAAAGTGTCGATCTGGTAAAAACTGATTAAAAAACAGATTTTATTTAAATTTCCCCAAATTTCAAAATTTAGTTACTGTAAGATATAAATTAAGATAAAACAGCAAATATCTGTTTGAAAATTGTAATTCTTATGTCTATTATCAGTTCGCAATATGCGTATATATATACAGTTGGACCTCTATATAACGAAGTAGCTAAATCCCGAAAAATATTATTTCGCTACAAGAAAGTAAGTTACCAATAAGACGGATCAACACGAAAAATGAACGGGTCTAGTTCAAGGACATGGGGATACGAGAAAACTCCGGTAAGAGTGAAAAGGGATACCTAAAAGTTTCCAGTGAACTGGACAATGGGGTTAAGTGTTGCACTTCTTGGAAGAAACTCCCAGAATTCTATTGCCCTTGCCGAGTTAGGCACCTAATAAAACCAGTTTAAGATTTATGACTACCATAAAATGTATTAAAAGAGAGAACAACTTGAAAAATCCAGATATACTTCAAAAATAAGGAGAGAAAAAATTGAATCACAAGAGAAAAAGTTCGTTAGAAAGAAAATGAACTTCGCTATTCTTGGGGTTCCAGGAAAAACTTCGCGATACAGAGGTTCTACTGTATATATATAACGATTATTTCTAAATCATGAACTTCACAGAAGTACGTGTATAAATTAATAACTATTGTCTAAACAGTACTTCATTAGTAGCGTTATAAAGCTGTATACAAAAAGTAATACAATTAATTGTAGCTCTGTTTTCGTTATAGCACAGCGCATGAACAAATGTACCATTTGGTACAAATACCACCTTTTTAGGCGGTCACTTGTTATTCATTTGTATTTGAACAATAAATGCCTTCACATTTCTTAGAATTCCAAAGAGAATCTACTTTATAGGGAAAAAAAGCATTTTCCTAAAAAGTTTTATTTTTCTTTCTCTCATTAGCTTTACCAGTGAGTGACTTGATCTGTGCATGGTCTCGGACTGGTGTGTCCATTGTCTCCACGGCCACGGAGACCTCTTCTTGCTCTCCGTTCCTCTCCGGATCCTTGATAGGTTCAAAGTGCGTGTGGTCCTGGATCTCAATGCTCAGCTCTTCCTCTTCTTCTACGTACTCGTCCTCTTCCTGTTCACTCACCGAGGGGATGAGACCCGTGCGCCGTCTTGAAGTGACGCTCGATGGAGGAGTGGGCTCTTCCGAAGAGTTGAGGCTGGACATAGAATCTGGAAATAAGGATTAGATATTAACAGATTCCAATGGGAATTGGCTATTTTTTGCATGCAAATTGAACGGGATATTAGTCATGTTTTGACTTATGATAGGAGTCAGACTCTTACAGCCACCTGTGTATTCTTGTGATCAATTAAAGTGCCTCTTTGAAGATTTTTCCAGTTTCACCATTGACTATATTGATCGCTGTAGAATATCAACTGTATCTGGAACTTTTTTGACTTATAAGTTTTTATTTAGCTGTTTTTTACGTACAAAAAGATTACGTACTTAAGCTTTTTTTGTAAGATTATTATGCATATTAACTTCTGAAAGAAATGATACTGATAGGTCGTTTATAGGAAAAGTTAAATTATAACCACCTGTTACATTACAACATGCCTTCAACATACACATTACAACATACCCTCCTTACTACATCCTATACACACACACACATTGCAACATACCCTCCTTACTACATCCTATACATTACGACATAGCTTCAAAAATAAAAGACTTAAGTTTCTTGTGCATTAATGTCTCCTCAAATTTTAAACCATACCTTTTATCCATTACACATTGTATAATTAGTTATCCGAGCACACACGGAGTACATACTCGTTAATTCAGTGGGTCCGAAAGTCTTGTGGGCTGAATCACGAGTGCAGGGGATTGGAGAATATTTCTCTCCCTTTCAGTTCCATGCCTAAATTGTGGAGGTGGAGATAGGTGGTGTCGCCATTTATCGTCCATTCGGGGAATTTCGTCGAGCTAATCCGTACTGTCACCTGTATGGTGCTCAAGGCCAAGGACAACGACAGACATACTTCTAGCCCCCTGCCGCTATGAATGTCGTGGGCTGCGTTCTGACTACGTCAGACAGGTGGCATTAGCCACAACAACAACAGCATAATTCATTATACACCTTTCCATTATCACCGTAGATCCCTTGATGAAATAATGAGTCATTAACTATTTTTCCTTAAAAAAATGGGCACACACCGCCAATATTCTAAAAAATTACATTAATTCAAAGGAAAAACAAATATCCCCCCTCCCCCGGCTCTAAGTTTCCGAAACGGAAATTCGAATGACACTGTTATAGACAATCAATTTAGAAAAATGTCGATACTTGAGTTAGTTGTTGAATACTTTCGTTTGTAGTTTACAGCAGAAACTGTGAGACGCCTCAAAACCGTTTATAATATAGCAGTTACAGAAAGCTTTATCTAACGTAGGAATAATTCTTGCATAATTGATTGAGTTGTACAGAGGGTCTCACCTCTTCCTTCCGAAGCCTGACTGATGGTGATGAGAGGAAGATCTCCATTTCCAGTGATCCCTCCTCTCCGAATCCATCTTCTGTCCTCTCCTTCAGAGGAAGACTTGTGGGACTCAGTGGACATGGGAGATGGCCGACGACTCGATCTGGAAAGGAAAACAATTATACAAACAAAATCATTTTTAGCAATTACACACACACACACATATATATATATATATATATATATATACAGAGAGAGAGAGAGAGAGAAGAGAGAGTGGTTCTTTATTTTCATAAAATATTTCTTTCGATAATGTTGTTAATATGCATCCTTCCTATAAAACATTCCTTTATAAGTATTAAAATTATTCCGATAATGTTTTGTTTTATGTAATTGATACTGTATAAAAGAGGGAATTAAGGTATAAACCAATGATTGGAATATTTATATATGTTATGATATATTGTGTAATTATATATGCATGTCGCAGGGAAATGGCGAAATTAGGAATCTCATAAAATCCCTAAGGGAGATGCGATGATGACTTGACGGTAGATGTTAAAATCAAGTCTCTTCAAGGTAATTTACCTGATGAAAGTAAGTGATTTTATCAAGTCCCTGAAATGTTTCAGTGAAATGATGGAATGAAATAGTCAAGATTTGCATTGGCAAAATGCTATACGGGGGGGACACCTAGGGGGTCGAGTCCTTGTACTTCCTAACCCTACAGGTAGTACTATCGATCCCCTAAATATCAACCCCATATCTTTAAAAAATGGCAACATAGGATTAACATAGAGATTGATATTTTAGTTCGTAAGCAACCGAGGGGAGAGATGCTATACGTCAAAAAATATCACCCTAATTTTAAAAGTATTTGTTAATTAGTTTTGAATAAACAATTTGTATTTCATTGACTATTGTTGTATTACTCACTTCTGCATTTAATAATGCACCCTATTTGTTAAATAAACACTTTTAAACTCTTGACAATATTGTTTCATCATTTCACTGAAACAGATCAGGAATTCTTTCAAATCCCTTACTTTTATCAGGCAAATGACCTTGAAGAGACATTTTATCATGTCCCGTCAAGTGATCATCTTCCATAGGGATTTGATGAGATTCCTAATTTTGCCATTTTTCTGCGACATACAAACTCCGAAGAGCAACTGAATTACAGATAGCTGGGTTTCAGCATATTTTGTCCTGGGGGTGGCCATTTTGCCATACTTAGATGCTGAAGTCATTAAATCAAATATTTCTCTTTACACTTATGTGCTTTTTAGCACACTAGTGTAAAGCTTTAAGAATAAATACAGCCTTTTTAGGCTGTATTTGTTCTTAAAGCTTTCAAAAATTTCGAGTTTCCGTTCAGTGTTGTATGATCAAGGAGAGAATCAAGCAAAAATCATCCATAGTGTCTCCAGGCTTCACCCTACAATACAGTATTCAGTGGATTATATAGAATTCAAAATGATCACGTAATACATATCACGTAAACGTGCACATAAAAAAGACTTAAAGGGCAAATATTTCTTCAATTAAAATAATAAAAATATTTTAATTGTTGAATATGTTACTTTAATCATAAAAGATTTTTAAATTTTACTGTCATATTATGCTTCAAGAAAGAAAAAATAAATAAAAAAATACCATGCATATTTGTTGATAAGTAAACTTGTTCACACTAAAAGATGAATAATAAATTATAGTCTAAAAAAACTAAAAAACACGCTTTTATGATTAATCGAACTAAAAAGTAAAAAAATAATTCTTCATATGAGAATAAAAAGATTAATGAGAAAATTAATGCCATTGGGTTAAAAGCGTGGGGAGCTCGATTCCAATTCTTATAATTTCTTACTAATTCTATTCTGAAATGTTGAGTTAGTGTAAAATAGTACACCACGCTCTTACCACTAAGGCATTAATTTTCTCGTTCATCCTTTTATTTTAAAAACGAATTATTTTTTTACTTTTTAGTTCGTTTGCCACACAAAAGAGTGCTTCTAGTTTTTTAAAACTATAGTCTAGTTTTCATTTTTTAGTTCGATCTATAATAAAAGCATGTATTTTTTAGTTTTTAAAACTATCATTTATTCATTGATAAATTAATCTTAAGTGTCATTTTTTTAGAATCTGGAATACCCATTGGCATCCTATCAGTGCGCCAATACGGCCCGGTTTGCAAAATTTAGGATTAGCCAACTGAAAGAAATCTGGAAGAGCTAAGTTTGAAATATTTCATGTAAAAAGTGTTAAATTAATGATATTTTTAACCAAAAAGAGCTCAATATTCTCTCTGAAACTTGCATTAATATTAGACACAAAAGTACACGGTTGGAGTCGAAGAGTTCGTGAGAAATTATTTTTAATCCGGTATTCCTGAATCAACTCTCAGCTGTTTTGGTAAAATGAAGCAATGGATGGTATTTCATTCCACAGATCCGACAATTTCGAAAAAAAGACTTCATGACTGAGTTTAGCAGTTAGAGCATAAATTATTTTTTTAACATGCACGATGTCATGTAACATGTCTTCTTTTTTATTTCCATTTTCAGAAAAACTAAACGATTGTTTATATTAAGGCAAGAAATTGCTGACGCACGTTTTCGCTTTTAGAGTAGTAACTTAATCTTTCAGTCACCAAGTCTGAAAATGGGATCTGGAACTGGTCACCAAATTTGGGAATGGTATAATGAATTAATGGCCAAATCTGGAAATCGTTATTCCTGATGATCCCGATTAGGACAATGGAACAAAATTATGAAATTATTGTATTGTCACCGGTCCTTGATAAGAGTGCAAAATTTCGAATCAATTTGACCTATTGAAGTGGGTAAAAATTGAGTTAAAAAATTATTCCGTTACACATACAAATGAAGCTTATTAAAGCGTGTTAAAAATCACGATCCTCGTTTTAAAAAAATCGATCACATCCCCTATTCTTGAGTCCAGTGGAGAAAGAAAAAAAAACGGTTTTCAACCAGTAATGACATTTTGAGACGATGAGAAATCCTTTCCGAATTATAAATAAATATTGTCCTTTTTTTTATCGGAAAATTTGTTTCTTATTTACTTTTATCTTTTAGTTCAGGAAGTTCTTTATACAGTTCTCTGTATTCAGCCATGCAAATCTGCATATCTTGTTGAAATTTAAAGTCAGATTTCTCTACATTTTGAGTAACATTCAAAAAACGATTTTCTGGATTTGCATCGAATTTAAATTTCCTCAGATATTAAATTAATAGTTATTTCACACATTATATATTTTTACCCTCGTCCCTTTGTAAGCAATTTGTGATCTAAACTGTGTTAAAATAAATCAGTTACGCAAAAAATAAAGGTAAATATTTCAGAATTCGTGTTATATTAAAACCGTGTATAAAAGAATAATGTGCATATTCCATTTTACAATGAAAATATAACCCTTACTTGTCCTTAGAGTGATCTTCTCTGTGAGCCTTCTTGTCCTCAGGCCCCTCAAATTGGTCATCTAAAGGATCTCCACTTCCAGGATATAGGATACGTTTGCCTGAATAAGAAATAATTATACTTTAATTTTGTATTTGCATATTTGCATATGGAAACCAGTATATAAGATTATGTTTGAATTATATGATTTAAAATTTCACAAAAAACTTTTGAAATCTTAGATAATGTGAAAAAAAAGCAGAATTTTTTTTCTGTGTTTCCCACGATCTGTGATTCACATTACAAGTGTAGATACAATTTAATTTAATTTTTGGTTCGATTTCGTCTACGCATATAATGATTTTGAAATTGCAGGCATATATATATTAGTTATACTCGTACAATTCGGAATTTTATAAGGATGATATTTAGTTATTTATTAAAAAAATATATTAGTCTTTATCATCTATCCTGTTCTAAAAAAAATTCAAAATTACTCGTCTGTCCCCCCTCTCATGCCTTAAATATTTTCTCCAAATCAAAATTATGTCATCTGTGAAGCTTCATTTTAATGTTTTCTTGAAAGGTGATATAAAACAATTGCCATTGTATAACTCCCTAGTGAGTGTTACATTTGAGGGAAAAAAGAAAAAAAAATTTTTTTTGAATGTGTGATGCACATCATGTGGAACCCTCTCTAGAATGACATGGGAAATTATAATCCAAGTCTCACAGTTATTGTTATAATGACAAATTATCAATATTTTCAAATTGCAACACCTGCTTTTCATCATTGATACTTGATATATAATAACAGAAAAAGACTTGAAATAAAGTTTGGACTGTATTTGCAACACGAAAAAGGGAGGGGTTAAGCAAAAACTAAAAAATATAAAACAACCCATAAAAGGCAGATATTCAATAGGAAAGAAACCTTTTTATAAAGTTTTATGACGAGTTCTCCAACATGACGACACTTTACGTGCCTATATTAGATAACACTGCACGTACTGTGTGAAGAGCGATCTATTGAGTCTCGCTTGTGATGGTAGACTGCACTCAAGACAAAGTTGGTCGTTCTGATGCGTATGCTTTAGATTTCAGGTATCCTCACAGCCAGAACTCCTTTGGAATGAGAGAGATCCAGTGACCTGGGTGGGTACAGGAACATGTAATGGCATGCCATAAAAGTACTGAGTTAACAAACACTTGACACAACACCCTGCATCTGTGGCTACAGCAGCGTTTTGCGTTTGAGAAATTTCACAATAGCTAATCGAGAATGACGAAATCGGTAAAAATTCATTCTTTAAGTATACTGTTTATTGTATACGTTTTTAAATCGTTGGCGGTAATCTCTTCAAAGAAGTAAAGGACAAGTGCTTGTTTTCCCATATCACACACATACTTTTATTTCGTGTAGTGAAAGTGCGACCATATAATATAGATTTTAATTTATTACTTGTGTAAAGTTCTTCCAATTAACGTTTCTGGTTATCTACATATATAAAAATGAATGTTTGTATGTATGACCTCGCTTCACTCCAACACTCTTCAACCAATCACTATGAAAATTGGAATGTATATGTATTTTTTATGGAGAAGATTTTTGTGCTATCCTCTTTATTGCTGCAGCTCCCCACCAGGTGGTGCTACAGCATATCAAATTCTGCACCGTTCAATCAATCACCAAGTTGCCAACGTGATTGTCAAAAATGATGCCAACTTGGCTCTATCGCCAACATTTCGTTATGTTTCCATTATAATGAAAGAAACAGCGTTGCTTAGGAATATTACAATTTTAGCATAAAATAAATACAACAGAAAGTAATATTAACGTATTACACATCCAGATATGAATTATTTACATTATTATAAGAGTTCATTACACAAAATTTATAACAATGTGTTACTTTTGCTGAGTAGAGATCAGCTTAGCAAGGTGTTTTCAAAAATCAACCCATAAGAAAGTTACGAACTTTTTATCATCTATTGGATCTACAGACATAAAATCTAGCAAAAATGTTTTTTTGTTCAGTTGAGATAGCTGAAAAAGTTGCTTTTTTTAAAAATTTGCAATTGCGTAAAATTAACTCACTAAAAACTTCTTCACCTTGAATCTGTATTGTTTAATTTTTCAATTCATTCGTGCGCAGAACGGGTGTACCAGATAGTAAGATAGATAATTTACAAAACTGATTAATTATTTCAAAAACAAACACGCTGAATATAATAGCGAAAAGCGATGCTGCGGTACAATACGCTTTTTTTGGTGGAGTGTTGCTAGATCTCGTGTTCTCAGATTACATTACATAAAATATGATAAAAATTGTTGCCACTAATGCTAACAAATGAGAACCTTACACAGTCAATAAGAAATATACTTTGATGGGTTGTAGAGTGTATAAAGAGCAGAGAAAAATAGTTATAGTGAATAATTCAGCATACTAACCCCCTGATATCGATACAGCAATATTTGAAAGAATTGTAACGTCGTGGATGATAGTAATTTGTATCTTCACTATGTTATAAAATTCTCATTTGCACATTAGAAGCACTTTTTGACCAAAAGTTTCATTTATTGGTTCACAGAAAAAAAATTGAAATATTTCTTGTATCTTAAAAAGGTTTATGAATGAAACTTCCCAGTTGATTGGAATTTTCTTTTCAAAATGCTTTGCGCACGCTCATGAAATTATTAATTCACGTGTTTATAACTTATATGGTACTCTCAGGAAGTATGGACATTATATTTTTATATATTAGAAACTTAAATAACATATTTTTATGTATGATATATTGGGAAATATGGTATATTTTTTTCACAGAAATTTGTATTTTAAAATAGAAATGAGTAACAAATAAATGAAATGAGGGAAATAGAAATAATAATTTTTCTAGAACAGGGGTCGGCAACCTCTTAACTCTGTCTTGTCAAACCAATCTACCAATAGGATTCAGCGTGCCACAAAGTACTTTGGTGTGCAAAACTTAAGCAACAGGTGGGTTTATTGCCAAAACTTTACGAAAAAACATCTGAGAGACATGATATTCAGAAATGAGGAAGAGTATTATGTACGTACAGGATGACGAAAGCATCGGCTCTGAAACAGGAATACAATGGATACGGTATGGAATCAAACAAAAACAAGAACGCATAGTATCGTGACTCATGATGGTCCATCCAACAGGAAGAACAACAAGCAGATGTTCCTTAATATGGTATATGCCCTCCCCTCACTGCAATGGTTGGTTCGCCCCGTCTCCGCATACTCAGAACCAGCTGGTGCAACATTTCTTGCGGTAGGAGTGCCCATTCGCAATCAGCATCTGTTTGAGTTGTTGGGTATTCTCCGGATGATGTAAGTGTGGTGCAAAAGGTCTCCCCAAAGCATCCCACAGATGTTCGATGGGATTTAAATCCGGGAAGTACGCTGGCCAATCCATTCGAGTGATATCTTCACTTTCCAGTAGCTCCTGAACAACAAGAGTCCGATGTGGCCAGGCATTGTCATCCATAAAAAATGAAGTCTGGGCCAATGACACCTCGGAACAGATGCACATGGGGAAGAAGTACCTCCTCCGATTACAGACCTAACCGATTACAGACCATCTGTCGAAAATGTGGGGCTCAGTTCACCCGTTGAGCATAATGCCTCTCCAGACAAGGACTCCATGACCACCGTAACGGTGTCTTTCCTTGATGTTACTGGAATAAAACCGGGTCTCGATCTCTTTCCAAATCAAAACGCATTGAGAATCGCTCCTGGTACTGAACCGACTCTCATCCGTAAAGAGGACACGACTCCATTGATCAGTTGTCCAGTTTTTGTGCTCTCTGCACCCCTGTAAACGGTGGCATCGGTGGGCAAGTTTCAACGGGACGGTGGGCGAATAGGCCCCCTTTTTGAATTCGTCTGGCTACAGTAAACCGCGACACTTGTCGCCGCGTTGCTCTAGAGAGTTGCTGAGCAATGGCGCTTGCTGACTGTTGTCGACCTCTTTTCATCTGCAGAATGATACATCGGTCATCCCCTGCAGTTGTCGTCCTCGGGCGGCCACCACCAATCTTTCTAACAGCTGTACCTGTGGTTTGGAACGCTTTCAAAGCACGTGAAACGACACTTTTGTTGATTCCGAACTTTGCAGCTACACTGGTGACAGTACGCAACACCTCCAACTTTCTTATTATTCTTCTTGTGTGAAGTCGCCCAGGTGATTTCTTCTAGCCATATTTCATGAACTGACTCACTGGCACTTGCAGCGAATATGTTGAATTGCGTCTCCGTCCTTCGTTTTGTTTTACTGTTGAGCAGCGCGCGCCGACATCACTCGTTTTGTGTACGCTCACGTCGCCTCTGACGTTTTGTTCCTGATATTTGCATACGCATGACGTTTCTACTGACTTATGTGTTCACTGTACTGATTTCCAGGCCTCCTTTTCTGCAATTTCATGGCTATTTGCTAAATTTTTACATTGTTGCTTAAATTTTGCACACCAGTGTAGTAAATTTTGAAACATTTCGATTCCCTTGATAATGCATACAGAATTAGAAAACACAGGTCAATAATATAGATTTTTATACGATTCAGAGCGTTCGGTTCTTAAGCAATGTCTTTGCGAACTCGAAGTATTTTTCATATGAGGAAAGATTCTTTACTTACTTAAGTAGAACCGAAAAGGAAAAGTAGAGCACATATAATTTTCTTTCTTTAAACAATTAAATCTCTCCAGCATTGACATTCAATAATTTACAAAATAGCTGTAAATTTATCTTTGGAGTTATCCTCCAAATTTTTTTGTAATTCCGTAAATGTTTGTTAATATGAAAATGTTTGTCAAATATATATATATAAGGCCCATTACAAATTTATGAACTTCCATCCACTCAAATATCGAAAAATTTGTTTTGTGCAGAGCATCACTGAAAACTGTTCTGTGTGCCACATGTGACACATGTGCCATAGCTCACCGACCCCTGTACTAGAATATATTTCTATTTATAAAAAAATTCTAAAATATATAATATGTTTCAATTTCATTAACATATATAGACAGTGGTCTATATATGTTAATGAAATTGAATCATGATATTATATTAGAAGGTTTTTGTAAATAAAAATATGTTCTAGAAGAATGTATCCTATTCTTTAGCATTAAGAAGTAAACAAAAAACTTACTTTTCTTTGTGGGTGTGTCGTGACTATCGTCAGACTCCTCCCCTAGAAGCTGATTCGACGTTCGGAATTTGTTCGGCAAGACGGGAAGAATTTTCTTCGCAGACGACCATTTAGTTGGATCTTCTGGAAGTTCGATGGAGGGCTCAGGAGCTGAAAAATTGGCTCAAGTTAAATATTTTAATTTGGAAGAAAATCATTTACTTTACGGAAAATGAGACTGAGCAAACAGTTGAATAAAATACAATTTAGAAAATGTAGATATGAAAATAAAACTATTTGATCAGCTTACGTTTCGCTGCGTCAGCTGGTTTTTCTCTTTCATTCTTTTCCTAGAAAGCAAAATAAAAGTGATTTACGAATAAGTAATTTTAAATTCACTATAAAATATTCAAGAATTAAGCTCTGAGCTAAAATTTTAAGGGATACGAAAGTAAAATTGTATATTTGAAGTATATATTACAAAAATTTGAAAGTAAGCTTGACAATGGACGGCCAGGACTAATCCTAGGGTGTCATTCGCTCACGTGCAAAGACCTAACGCACCGCCCCTCTAGAGCATTTTCCATATATTTTGATTTATGTTGGCGTTATATATATATATATATATATATATATATATATATATATATATATAAAATACATCTACCTGTATAAGTGTAAAAAGTAAAACAATAACACAAAAATGGTTTCTTTTAAAAAAAAATTTCTAATGGGCTGTGTGGTTTAGTGTTCTTCCATTGCAGACATTCTCCTGCAGCTGGTATCTCTTTTTAGTGCGGCACCATATAAGAGGATATCAATTACCACAAGTAATTTTGACGCCCAATTTCTTCCCCAGAGGGAGGCACCTGAGCTCTGGCGATGCGAAACCATATTTCGGACTCTTATTTGCCTAAAGCACCTAAGCTAAACAGGTACATGCCGTATTATCATGCGACATGGCCACTGTCGATTTTCTGCATTATGAAAATCTACCGAGTTGGGCCGGGGTCGAACCCGCAACCTTAGGTGCTGAAGGCCAGTGGCAAACAAACCACGCTCCCGAGCCCGTTGTCAGAGTTTATTCATCCCCTTTAATTTGTCTTGTCTGCATATCACGCAGTAATTTCTAGAGTTTGATAATTAAAATAAATGATCAATTCCATTAGAAAAAGTTGAAGTTTTATTTTATTTTTTAAAAATTTTTTTTATTTACTTATTTTTTAACTTATTTTATTTACTTATTTTTCCCTAAGGCCAAAACATTTCAAAAGAGCATGAAGATCCTACTTGATGGAGCAAGAACATATGTGGAGTGCAAGCATTGCCCGGGCACGCAGGTGGATCTCAAAAACCTTTTTTTGCTGCCTTTCCATTGATTGTACCATTTTCAAAATTGGGACACATCATGCCCAGACAAAGCCATGGACATTGTCAAGAAAGTTATTCACGCCTTTGGCAATATCTAAGTTTTACTATCGCTTCTGCCTGTGCACTTTGTCATACATGACAATAACAACAACTAGTTCAACTAGATTGTAATCATTTCCAGTTTGATTCAATGGCTCATACACCCATGCTATATTTGGATCCTTCCAGGAATTCTAAAAATGAGCGCGATCTTCACCTTAACCAACATGAGGAGTAGGTACCACGACAAAGTATAAAATTAATAGCATATGAATCGAAATTAATTGTATACCACCTTCCATAATTAAACTTGAAATTTCCGAGCAATCTGTAGCAAAAATTATGCAGTGGAATTGCATGAAAATTGGGCAATGATAGAATGAAATGATGGAAATTTTGTCGAGGGAAAAAACCCAATGAGGTTCGATAACCACCCTCAGGGGGCATGTCATAGCTTTATTGAGAACCTATTATAATAAACTACAAAAGTTTGCAAAACATGTTCGATATGCTGTCCACCATTGTCTGCTACCATCTGGAAGCGTAAAACCGCATATTAAACTGTTGAAAGTAGCATGAACTGCGAAAGCAGTTTATGAAAGCACATGGTGTTCCGTGCTTTCTTTAAGGTCGGATAGAGATGTGAGGGGATCACGGTAGAGCATGGCATTGAGGCATCCCCACAGCCAAAAGTTGTAAGGGTTTAAGTTGTGGGATCTAGGAGGCCAAGCTGTAGTAAAAGACAGGCTGAGATGATTCTGTCTTCACTGAAATGGCGGCGGAGCACTTGTTTCACACAACAGGTGGCGTGCAGCACACTTCCTGGCTGAATTCTAAATGTTGTCGTTGCTTCAAATTTCTTAATCATGTTTGTTAATCCTTGACTACTAAGAGGAACTTTACAAAGAATTTTTCCACAAAGCTTTGGTAGCAGAGTCTCCGTTTTAATAAAACAATTTCATCAGTAAAGCATGTTCTTGGTGAGTCAACGTCATCTTTCTTGATTCGGAAACGAGTATGGTTGCGTTTTGCTTATCACATCTTTGTATCCAGCGGGTTGCTGCGCGCGCACAGGATTACTATGGTTACGACATTTGCGTATGCCGATAGTTTACATTGCACAACACCATCTCTAGTGGTGTTTTTGTGAAACTCGCTGTTTTTATCCTCGTTAAAATTTCCATCATTTCATTTTCTCTGCCATTACCCAATTTTTACGCAATTCTACTGCATAGTTTTTGCTACAGAATGCTCGCAAATTTCAAGTTTAATTATGGACACCCGGTATTTTGTCAACCTATCATTTGCAAATTTTATTTTAAAAAATGGCATACAATAGCTATGTGGGAAAGATTGATGAAACCAGTGTAATGAATAAACATATACCGATAAATGAATAGACAAATATTTTAAAAATACTTAGTACTTACTCTCCTCAACTGCATTTTGAGATCGTTATTAGCTTCACGTAAGGAACCAGTGAGCGAAACTAAATAATAAATGATTAATCTGAAAGAAATAAACACGGAAATCACTTTAAAATGCCTGTAAACTTTCCTATGAGATGGAGGATATTTGATTTCTAAAAAGTTTAAACACCAACGTTTAAGTTATCTCATATTCCAAAGCACACAATTTGTATGACTACTCAGTTAAAGCTAAAAGTCTTGAAAGTTTATTAAAAGATATATTTCCCCACAATAAAAATACTATTATTCAATGTCTAATAATACTATAAAAGAGAAAAAGTAGTGTGTACTTACATTAGCAGCAATAATAAAGGTATGACGACGCCTGGCGACGTAAGATACTCAATGACTTCCACCATGAATTTTGGTAGAGCGTTCAGAACGTACGAAGTCAGGACGTTGTAAATTCTCCTGTGAGAACTATAACACAACACAACGTACAATAAACATAAAAGGCACTATGAAATTACGGAGACATATAAAAAACACAAAAAAGGTTGAATTTAAGAAGTTTATTTAAAGAAATATATATATGTAGCTATCCAACACATTAATAACAACATTAACCCAGTGCTTCTCAAACTTTCAATATTTGCGACCCAATTTTTAATCATAATTTTCATCGCGCTCCCTAAATGCAAAATAATAATGCACTTCGATGCTAAAACTGCAAAATGATTTTAATTATAAACCATGCAAATTATAAAGAAAAGAATAAAATTTTGTATATAATCTTGTATGTGACAAGCCCATAGGGTCACTAATAAGTATTAAACTTATTCTTAACTTAGTGATGAATTAATGGTGAAATACATTGTGCAGTGTACTGATACGCTTACAAGTATATTATTATTATATCACAGAGTAAATATGTATCTTATTTTTTTTATTATGACCGAATGTATTTTTTTTTGCTTCCTTTCAGTATAAATTAATATTTTTTTAAAAATCTTTTATTTTCGACTTTTTGACATGCTCGTGCCCCCTGGTAGGATTATCACGCCCCCTCCCTAGAGGGGCGTACCCCACAGTTTGAGAAACTCTGCATTAACCAATTAAATTCTGATTATTTTTCAGACGACAGATATCAGTTTTAATATTAAAAAAAGTTTTTTCAGTGGTATGTTTTCAAATGATTCTTTCGTATTGATCATTTTCTTATTTTTAAGACTGAATTTTTTTTCATTCCAAAATACTCTTTAAATGGTTCAGCTCCTATCTAAACAAGTAATATTAAAAATAGTTTAAGTAAATTCCTACTTAGGTCAACAAAAAAATATTATTTTGGTTAATAAAATTTAATTAATGAATTAATACTTGAAAAAACTGTATTAACATCAAGTGTCATCCACTACAAGTTTAAAATGTACTTGAAGCAAAGAAAAAATTCACTAAAAAAACTTACTGGTACCATCTGTTGCAACTAATTATAACTTCTTTAGAAAAAATGCAGAATAAATTTATAATTAAAACATGAAATTTAGTTAATGAATTAATAATTAAAAAAACTGTATTAACATCAAGTGTCACATACTGCCAGTTTAAAAAAATGTATTCAAACTTCAG
This sequence comes from Trichonephila clavipes, assembly GCA_019973935.1. Lineage (NCBI taxonomy): Eukaryota > Metazoa > Arthropoda > Arachnida > Araneae > Nephilidae > Trichonephila > Trichonephila clavipes. Next base: position 246,024 of record BMAU01001371.1, on the reverse strand, counting down.
TGGATGAATAAAAAGTATTTTATTAACGAGTGAAAAATTGAACAAGATATATATATATATATATATATATATATATATATATATATATATATATATAATCCAATATATAAAATAATTTTTTTTTCAATATATAATCATATACATATACATACACATATATATAAATTTATACACACATATACATATACATAAACAAAAATATAAAAATAATCATATAGTTATATACCTAAGATAACTAAAAGTAGGAAGGAGGCACATAGTATAAAGACAAATTCCTGACCTTAGGAACCAGGATTGCAGTTGTTTATGTATATGTGTGTATAAATTTATATATATGTGTATGTATATGTATATGATTATATATTGAAAAAATTCTTTTCTAATATATATATATATATATATATATATATATATATATATATATTATATGTATATATGTGCGTGTGTAATATAATTCCCTCTCTATCTCTCTTTATATATATATATATATATATATATATATATATATATAGCATCTTTTTAATTTTTTTAATAATATTTAAACAAGCTTTAATTCTTTGGTTCAAAACTAACGCCTTAATCTTATCCGAAATCCCTGACCGGCCCATTTAACCAATCAGAGCTCTTATTACAAAGCAGTCACGCGTTTGTCACTGCCGGTATATAAAGCGGAAATATTTTCTGATTGCTCTTTTTGTCTGTTTGCTTTCACCATGTAATCGGCTCCATTGTCTCCGGCTCGTCGTCTTCAATATGTGTAAATAGCTGCAGCTCGTTTATCCTTTATGTCTTTGTGTGTTCGTATGGTTATTGAGAAGTCGTAACGTCTTTGTTGTTTCATGTCAAAATAAAAATATGAACGTCCACTCTGAAGATGTTTTCTGTGAAACCCTGTGTAAACAAACGAATACACCAATACAGGCTAACGACATTACATACGCACACACATATATATAGGGAGAGTGTGAGCTAATAGTAGGAATTCAAAAAAGAAAAAGCTACTATATCCAAAATTACATATTATGTATATTGTTTTAAAAATAAGAAACGCACACAAGGATTTTTGCCTATTCTTGTGAACTATGCTACTTTGGTGAATATGCCTTAGAATTTGTTTATCAAAAAGTATTTTGTAGATATTTTTCTAAATAAATATAGCACTATAAATCTCAATTATTTTTGCTTGAAATAATAGGAAAATGCGGCTAAAATTTTAAATAAATAAAAATTTTGAATATTTCAAATTTTTTGCAATTTTTTTTAATATTATATTTTTTATTTATTATAAAGTTCTTTAATCAGATAAGTATTTTATCAATTTTCATAATGGTTGAACAAAAATTAAAGATTTAAGCCTTTGCATCATATAACCTTTTAAAATAAAAAGGGAAAAGCATGTATTTGTTGACATATTAATATTTGAAAAAACACTTTGTTTCCCTGAAAAACACTCCATAGTAAAAAAATTCTTGTTGCATTCTATTCTCCCTACTGTATTTTTACTATTTATTATTATAAATGACCAATATAGCCGTGAATCCTTACTTTAGGAAAAACAGAATACAGTAACACATGTCGGTGTTAATATTGCTACTCGTGTGTGTGTTGAATGAAATAAATTTCTCTCAGTTTTTTCTTATCAATTCCATCTTCTCTTACGATTTTGAATTGATGATAAATTCAAATACTCTTCAAAACTTTTAAATATGTTCGTTTTTCAAAATTCCTAATGATATAGGTTCGTAATAGCATTCATTAAATCATCTGAAAATATTTATTTTATGCTATTTTTCCCTTTACTTAATAGTAATTTCTTGATGAGTATGTGAGGTCACTAAAAACAGCAGTTGCTCATCTCACCTGAATGGTCCACAGTGCCACGACGGTTCCAACCAGACGCATGCAAAACCAACCGGCAAAGTGCAGAGGAAGAGCATGATCAAGAGCAGGGCGTAATAGAAATTGTTGGATCTGGAAGCACGGAAGACGGTTTCATGGGGAATGTTAGCGGTGAGAACGGCCCAGCTGCGCACGTATACGAGGATGCACAGCTTCACGGTGTTGATCGCGGGTAGGCCGGGAGAAAAAAACATGCCCATCCTAACAAGAGAAGAGTTAAAACATTATTTCATTTTTACTTTAATTTTAGTGATAATGACCCATTACCAAAAAAATGCACTTATTGTGGCACCGAATTTTTAAAGAGATATTTATATTTGACAAAATTGGATAGTTTAAGTGAAAGTAAGACAAGATTGAAAATTATCATTATCGCTAAAAAGTTAATGAAATGAAATTAACTGAAAGAAAGATACGAGGCGCTTCCAGAAAGTAAGTTTCACGATGTTTTTCCTTTTAAAGTAAATGTAATTAGCCATGTCCATTGCACATGCGTAACAAATCTATGACTTATCGATCATATGCCAGCATGACAGGTCCCACCTCGTGCCAGTAGCGTGGTAGCAGTGGTCCGAAATGGAAGCTCTTATTCCTTCTTCTGTCGACTACGAGGTTCGGTCGGTGATAAAGTTCTAGAATGCACAAAGCATTGCCCCAATTGAAATTCATCGTCAGACTTGTCAGTTTTATGGGCTGAATATCATGAGTAAGTTCATGGTGTGTCGTTGGTGTAGGCAGTTTTCCGAAGGTCATCCAAGTGTCCATGATGAAGAGCGCAGTGGGCGACCGTCCCTCATCAATAATGATCTTGTTCAGCTTGTGCGGTTGCGCGTGATGGAGAACCGTCGCTTCAAGATTACGAAGCTGAGCAGCCATTTTCCGCAGATATAGCGATCTTTGTTGCATGAGATTGTCACTAAGCACCTTCTGTTCAAAAAATTGAGTGCCAGGTGGGTGCCGAAAAACCTGACACCCGAAAACCAAATTCAACGTTTAGGAGCAGCACTGGCATTTTTTCAAAAGGTATCACGATGGCGGTGACGAGTTCCTCGACAGGATCATCACGGGTGACGAGACTTGAATTTCAAACAGACGCTGTCGGTACGGAAAGTGATGTGTATGAAGTACTGCGACAGGAAGAGCATTCTTCTAATTGACTTCCTTCCACGTAGTGAAACAGTAAACGCTGACCGTTACTGTGAAACACTGCGGAAATTGCGACGTGCCATTCAAAACAAGAGGCGTGGAATGCTTACTGCAGATGTTATGCTCCTCCATGACTATGTTCGTCCACATACGGCTCGACGCACAGCAGCTGTTTTGACAGTATTTGGCTGGGAGTTGTTTGATCATCCACCCTACAGCCCTGATCTTGCTCCCAGTGATTTTCACGTTTCTTGCACCTCAAAAAATGCCTGTCCTCTGGTGAGTGTTTTGGCAATAACGAAGAGCTGAAGACGTCTATCACACGCAGGTTTCAATCTTAAGTGGCAGAGTTCTACGACAGAACGGTACAAAAGTTGATGCCACGATACGACAATTGTCTCAATTCTGGTGGTGGCTATGTTGAAAAATAGCTGAAACATTGTTGTACGTGTTTCCAATAAATATGTTCCTGAACGTGAGAGTTTTTTTTTAAATAGAGAAACTTACTTTCTGGATGCACCTCGTATTTCAAGAAATTCTATAGTTTTAAATAGTATTCTCTGAACTCTGGCAAGGGATAATTTTTGTAAGTAATGAATGCTTTGGAATTTTTTTTCATATAAAAGATTTTACTCTGAGAAGGAACATGTAATATATAAGTCAGATTGCCTAAACTTCCATTTTTTTCTATACGTAGTATGATTCAAAAGTTTTGGGACAAGGTGTAAGAAATTACCCCTGAATGAATTTTACCGAAGCTCATCCATCTTCAAAGTAGTCCCCTTGTGTGACAATACACTTCTGCCAGCGTTCGTATAACTTTCGGTCGCAACCTCCTGTAGGGCCTCCTGCGATGCTACTTTCATCTCATCTGATGACACAAAACGGCTTCCCTGTAAATGTTTTTTCATTGGTGGGAACAGATAAAAGTCACACGGGATTAAATCTGATGAATAAGGGGATATGGAAGCACGTTAGTGCGAGTTTTGACGAAGAACTCTTTTACCAATTGGGATCGATGTGCTGGTGCGTTGTCATGCAGAAGATATATCGATCGTTATTCTGCCAGAACTGAGGCCACTTAAGACAAATGAATTCTCTCAAACGGCGTATTCGAGAAGTGTGTAGCCTCGGCAATTTGTGTAAGTGATTGGCGACAATCTTTTCGAACATATTCAAGCACCAACGTAACATTTGCCGCGTTCCGTGAAGTTGAAGGTCGTCCAAAGTGCTCATTGTCTTCGATAGATTCTCGACTCTCTTTAAAACGCCGATGCCAATAGTAAATAGGATCTCTCCATGCTAGATTCACACCATACACCTTACTAAACATTTCTAATGTCTCCTTACATCGCAAAGCACAGCTAACTAGTCTCGGAAGATAACAGCTACGCATGCGATTAGATCAGATTACATGGGCTAAGCCTACCTGGTCAGGTAGGGGAGGGTTAGGAGAATCCATTGCAAGTGGTTTAACTTTAGGTACTTGCTTTTGTCGCTAGCAATGATAGCACTCCCCGAATTTTTGGATCGTACGACGTATATTTATGCCACAGAAAATTTGCATTATGCTAATTATGCTACAGAACATTTGCATTAGAGAAACTAAGATTGATATTTACAGAACATGATTATTCATCGAATTGTAATGGAATTCTTATTCCAATAATTTGTTTTTATTCAACTAAGTGCTTTTCAATTTTAAAGGGTTTTTCAATGTTTGCATTTTAAAGAAGGTATATTATTCTTAATCTTTAAGGTATCTGACTGCGTTCGGAACCGTTATTTTAAAAAGGCGCATAAATGGATAATTTTCATGCTATTTAGTGTCACTTAGATTAGAGAGAATACATGTATAAAATTGTTTTAAGGACGTTTTGACAAAAAAATTATTTAAATACAATATTTTGGCAAAAAATTAACTTAGAATAACCATTTTCAAAATGTTCTCTTTTTGTGAAAAATGCATTTATTATAATAGCTCAGACCTCTATACAGAGGCACAAGTATGATTTTTGAAAAATTCACATTATTTTCAGAGTCACATTAATTAAAATAATTATCGGCGTCTTTTTCTTAAAATTTCTCCCCTCTGTTGTCGTAAAACATGGATAAACCCACTTCTCAGTTATATATTTCAAAAATTCTAGTTGAGCCTCTAAACAAAGGTCTGAGATATATACAGGCAAAATATTATTATAATAAAAGCATTTTTTACAAAAGGAGAATATTTAGAAAATTGGCCGTTCTATGCTTATTTTTTGTGAAAATATTGTACTTAAATAATTTTTTGTTGTAATACTAGTCATAAAACAATTTTATATACATTTTCTAATTAAATGACACTAAATATCATATCATAAATATTATTCATTTATACGCTTTTGCAAAATCACGGTTCCGAACGTAGTCGGATATCTTAAATTTTTACAGAAAATGAAGCAAATAAAATTTTAGGTAGATAAAATATGTACTTACCATACTAGTCCTTGGTTATTTACTAAATGAAGAATGTTCTCTGCAATTTTAAAATCTCCGTAACCTGGCTAGAATTTTAAAAGATCGCAATTAGTATAATTAGTACTGATTTCATAAATTACTTACATGACTTCGGAGATGTGGTAATAACTTGGTAAAATCTTATTATAGCCTCCACCCTTGGGGTTAGAAAAAATGACTCTAAGTCTAAATTGTTTCAACTTTTCTTTTTCATCTCAATAAAATATGGTTTGGTGTTTCCTATACAGGGTGTCCCCGAATGCCGTGTACAAACTTAGAGGTAAGGTAGAGAGCATCCTGAGGAGCCATAATTACATTGGGAAGTATAGGCGGAAGCGTAACCCTAACGAGATAAATCGACACAAAAACAGTATGGCCACAATACATAATGTAATGCTAAACGCTTCATTACAAAAACAATAATAAATTAAAAGTATTACATTAAGAAATCACAGTAGGTGCTTGAAATTGCTTCCATTGGTATGTATGCATGTACGACTACGGCGCGACATGGATTGACGCACATGTTCATAAATACCGGGCGTTTAAGCATCATAGCAGCAATGAATATTAGTGCACCCAGGTCCATTTCAGAATTGATGGGAGTGTCGTCAATCATGGCGCTGAAAGATTCACTTTCCGCAAGGTTCTGAAACAACCGAGAGAACGTTTGATGATTCGTTTGACGCCTCGTTGGATATCTTTCCCCTTGCAACCGAACAGCAACACGTCCAGTTTCGTTGACTAGACCGTATAAAGATTCATGTTCATAGCATGTTCATGTTCATGTCTGAAACGAGGAAACCACATGTGCTGAATTTGCAAACTCACGTACAGTGCCACTTATCACTTCCTCCCATGCTTTCTAATAATTATTACTCCTCTCGATGTTCTCTACCACCCTTTAAGTTTGTACACTGCATTCGGGGACACCCTGTTTGTTCACAACATCCCGAAGTATTAAGAAATGATGATTTGGCGTCATTTTTTCCCATCGCCAAGGGAGGGAGTAGTTTATAATATTAATCCATGCAATAATTTTTATCAAAACTTATACATTAGAATGTTTTACGCCAAACTAAAATATACGAGTACTGTATGCCAACAACTTCGGATAAAGTCTTATTAATTCTATATTGATGTAATATAATAAAACATCGGGTGTGTATACTCACGAATCCCTTTTCCAGGTCCCAACACCAGCAGTTGTTGGCGTATCGTACAAAGACTGCCCGGAGGAAATCCGTTATAATCGTGGAGATGACTGTCATCACCAAGTCCATGATAGTCAGCTTCACCAGTTCCTGAAGCAAAAGCGTGCTATCTTATTAGTTTATGGATAATATGAGATAAACACACACACACACACACACACAAAACACACACAAACAATATAAAAAGAAATTTAAGTCAATTCCTACTTAGATCAACAATGAAAATTTTTATTTTAGCTACTTTTTATTAAATAGTTACAATTAATATAAATATGTATATACATATGATAAAATCTTAACATTAAGTGGTAATTAATTTTGATCAATTATCATTAAAGTATCGTATTGTCATCCAAAACATTCGTGTATACAAAATTTCAGTTCAACTGAATGCTTTAAAACACGAGGAAAAAAAACCTTTTCAAGTTTTGACGCAAGTCGCCAAAAGGGTCGCTAAGTCACCAAAAGGGTCGCTAAGTCACCAAAAATGATGTATGTATGTATGTATGTATTTGTGTAATGGATGTATTTGTAATTCTTTAAATAATTAGTTTTAATCAATTAATTTTTATTAATTATAATTAAAATACTGTATTGTCATCCAAAATAATCATGTATATAAAATTTCAGCTCGATTGAGCGCTTTAAAAAATATTTTACTAACGATTGAAAATTCCACCAAGATAAATAAATAAATATATATAGAGAGAGTGTGAGCTAATAGTAGGAATTGAAAAACACAAGAAATCATTTCATCGAATTTCAAATAATTAAGGATTTCTTATTTACCGTATGTACTCAAATCTGAGATGCACTGTTTTTCCAGTGCTAATGCTACTGAAAATTGGGTGCGGCTTAGAATCGAAGGTTAAACATTTGTTGGATGAGGGAAATTGAGTTCTTATTCCCTTACAAAAAGAAAAACGTAACCGTCCATTCTGGCCACTTGCATGGATGACTTATCCCATTTCGTAGCTTATCTCCAGCATTCAGTCTATCCTAAACAACGGTGCCTGTAGGTATTTAGGAAATTTCTTTGTATACATTTTCTTTTAATCACCTAAACATCAAAGATATCGGTAACAGCATCAAGACGAGTTTACTATGACGCAAGAATGAAAAAAGGAATAAACTTTATAAGTTCAGCAAAAAGCGGAAACAGAACAGCGGCCACTGAAAATTTTACACGGATGAAACGAATACACTTCGATGGCGCAAGCAAAATGGTATAATTTTTGCTTGTAAATGTTCTCAACAGTCTCAATTTTTTTAAATTCTTCAATAATACATTCTTTTTAAAAAATGTGTGATGACTCCCCTGGGTCACACCTTGAACACCAAGATTAATTTGAGGCAAAGAACCACTAAGAGCCATTTTGAATAATAATAATATTTATTTATTATTATAATTTTCTCAGAAATCTCTGATAACATATAATACGATAATGTTACGTCGCTTAAAGGGATTTGCCTTTATATTAAATTAAATTACTAAGAATGCAATTAATTAATAATCTAGCTCAAACTCAAGTAAGGTTTACCGAAATAGGAGATCCGAGAAACACACGTATTCGAATTCTTAACTTTCATTAACTTTAACTAAGTCGCTTAAACTGACGCTTTTTTTAAGCGTACGTGAATTATATTTACCGCTGGCTTATATCAGCTTTCTGGTACGTCTCGCAGCACGACGTCTTCACGAATCTAATCTCCTTGAATCTTCTAGTAATGCGTTTAAAGTTACGGGCTCAATAACCTACTATCATCTCTCTTGCTCTCTCGCAACGCTCGACTTAAATACCTTATCTAATTTGAATATCCCGTTCATCTTTTTGGAGTTGATTGGAAATATAAACGCGAATTTATATTCCCCAGAAAGACGCCTAAGAAGATTAGTGGAAAGGTTCCGTACAGATTCATCACAAATGTTGCATAACAAACCACTGTATGGTACGAAAGACGACCAACGTGTGGGAAAATGGCGACGCCGGCACCCATTCCAAAGTTAGCTATGACAATGTGGGTGACGGACCATTTTCGAAACACGATACTGACGATTATAGTAATTAAAGGTTCATGAATGTATTTGAAAGTTTCTCTAATACTAATAAAATAATTTAATAATTAACTTCATGTGATTTCTCATTAAAAAATTTCTAAAAAGTTTCTTAAGTATTGGATATTGATAAAACTTTCACACAGTTTTTTATTTTTCCTCAAAAACATGTTGGAAATTAGGGGTGTTGCATAGAATCAATGACAAGATTTTCTCACAAAAACATTTTAAGAATTTGGGGTGCATCTTAGATTTCAGTAAATACGGTAAATCTCGACAGATTTAACATGCATCGCTGCCCTACACGGGGGCTTTAGTGGTACTGGGCTCGAACTCGTGACATGGTAAGCCACGGTCCGATATCTATACCACTCGGCTACCGCGGCCACAAAACCTGTCTGACAAAGAGAAGTAAAAGAAATTTCTGAAAAGGGGATTTATAAATGACACAAATATAGAAATCCCTCACATCTCGCTCAGTAACACACACACACAGAAGTACTGGTGCCCAGAGAGAAAGGGAAAATTTCCATAGGGATAAAACTGTACCCACGGAAAAAGCCCTAGCAACGCCGAGCTAAATGGAGAGAAAACAGACCCACCCAACAGGACAAAGATGTGGAAGAAACTTCAAAAAAGAGTATTTTAATGACATTAATATAGAAATCACACACACACACTAAGAAGTGCTGACACTGAAAGGGAAGGGGAATCTTCCAAAGCATAAAGCTGTACACTTGAAGAAGCCAGTGCAACGCCGATCCATCTAGCTAGTATATATATATATATATATATATATATATATATATATATATATATATATATATATATATATATATATATATATATACTAGCTGCATGGCCTGGTGTTGCACGTGCTTTCTCTTTCCCTCATGACGCAAGCATTTCTCTGTGTGTGTTTGTACGCGCGCAATGTGAGTGTGATTTCTAAGATTATTTTATTAAATTTCCCTTTTTCGAAATTTGTTCCACTTATTTTCGATTTAATACAGGTTTTTTTAACCTCTCTCTAGCTCGGCATAACACGAGTTTTTATTTAGTGAAAAATTATTGTTCTCTCTTCCCCTCCCCCTCGCAGATAAGATACAGCTTCAAATTTCGATGTATGACTTTTAATAAACAATATTGAGCTAGTTAAAAAATTAGTAATGTGAAGCAATAAAAAGAAAACGTTTCTGATGCTAAGAGTAAAACAAAAACTTTCATCATTTTTTTAATAATAGTTAGTTTCTAAGAATCTAAAATAATAAAATATAAATTTCAGATTTTCATGAATCAATCAATCGTTACATATAGTTAGCTTAAAAATGTCTCTAAAATGTATTTGTATCCAAATTAATAGACGATGTACTTTGTAATTAACAAATATTAATTTAGTAAGGAAATAATAGAAATAATCCTTTTAAAAACGTATTCATATTTAAATTAAAATCCATTTCCTATAAGTAATAAATAAAAGTAAAAATTACAGACACCTCTTGAAACGATTGCTTTTTTTAATGCTTGGGGTAAAGGCTAGATGAGGGAAAACAGTATGGGGGAAAGCCTAGATATATATTTACATGTACAGAAAAAAAAACATTCAAAAAGAAAGAAAAATCTATCTGATAAAAACATTTTGAGATTTTATTTAAATTTTATAGTTTTTTATACCACTGTGTTTAGTAAATATTTAAACACGTATCGGACGGAAAAAAGTATATAATACAAAACTAACATATTCATTATTTTAACAATAATTTCCTTCTTAGGTTTTTAAATAATAAAATTGATAAAAAAATGTTCATTTAGCAAATAATTGTGACATACCATTTGCTTAAGAAGTAGCAGTAAAAGAGAAAATCTCGTCCATAGATAAAATTTAATAAGTCTATATTTAATATTTTTAAAAATATAAAATAATTAAATTATAGTTAAAAATATATGATATATATTATTTTTATTACATTAATTGAAAAATATTTTTTATTTAAATAATTATAATACTATTATTTATGTGTTATTATGATAATTTATACGATATTTTATTTATATTATATTACATATCATGTTATAAATTACATAAAATATCATTTAATACTTATTATAACATATTTTTACAAAAAGTATCCTTTATTACTAATTATATTTATAAAGTATAATGTAAATATTTATATAATTGCATTAATTATTTAATTTTTTTAAAATGCAAAATAATTTTCTAAAATGATTTAATATTCAATAAACCTTTTATATTATATACAAAGCTTTATTTTTTATAAAAAAAGAGAAGCAACAACATCATACAGAATTGTGGTGAATTAAAAATATATAAAAATAAAAAGGTAAAAAGGCTGGAGATTTACTTACATTCACTGTATAAAATAATTCAAAAAAAAAATATACTATATAATAAAAGTATATTTCAAAATTTTTAAGGTTTTTTTTCCACTGTTCTTCAATAAATCATTCTTCAAGAATGAAAAAAACTATCAGTTGTCTTGCGGTATTTAAAACATTAATGTGTAATGAATTGAATACTGCTATGAATATCAAATAACGTAAGTGATGACAATGCATAAAGCAAAGAAATTTCATTAATCTTTCTAAAACCACGAAAAGAGTGATATTCACCATCGCTCATGCGCAAAAGTTACACCCGTCGTATTTCTCAACACAAGAACTCATATTAGGTAACGCGACCTTGATATCAAATGAAATTATATTATGAAATTGTATTATATAATTATATAATGATTTAAATTATATTTAAAAATTCTTTAAGAGCAGGTTTTTTAAGTGAAAGCCTTCAAACTTCACATGTCGACTGCAAACTACAGTCATTTTAAAACAAAAAATGAAATAAAAAATACTACATGGATTAACTCACGCAAAAAGGGTAAAAAACAAAAAAAAAACTTTTTTAAAAAAAACCCCGCAATTTTTAAGCAATTTTTTATACAGATTACGGATAATATTGTTCTACACACGGAAAGAAAGTTTCGTGAGATTATTTTTTATAAATAAAGAAATTATTAAGTATTTAAATAAAATTTTGAGTATTTTTTGAAAAATTGTAAAAAAAAAGTTTTCGACATTTTATTTTTAAATGACTGATTCTAAAAGAGAAAAACATGAACTTTTTTAGTGTAGAATATCATTTCATTAACGCGAAAGAAAATGCAAACGGAACGATTTAGAAATAATTTTCATAAAAACGTATCGATTTTGAGTCATTTTAGAAAAAATTGTAAAAAATAGAAAACATCAGTTTTTGTAAAATAAATTATACCGCATCGTGGTGAAGTAAATTATCTTTCCGATTCTGTAATTATTTTTTATCTGAGTCTCATAAAAAAATTAGATCGTGCTTTTTAAAAACGTCCTGGATAAAAAAAACGTCGAGAAATCGGAACTTCGCTAAACTTATTCCGAAAAACCGCTCGGAGGTAAAAAAAGCCAACAGGTGTAGAATAATTATGCTTTTCAAGGTTTTTAATTAATATGCTTTTAACTAATTGTAATATCGGAATATAACTGGTCAAAACGGATTCCTCGGATCATTTCCAATCTTTTGGTACCTTTGGCGAGTTTCTGCATCGAGCGGTTCTTGAGAAGATAGGTACACGAAAATAGTCAGATACGTTTGTTTACCTATGAATTTTAATAGTGTAGATATATATATTGTAAATTCTAATTTTTATTACACTTTTTTTTTACTTCTATCTCTTTTTATTTCAAGGTTTGAATAAGAGAACTTGACATATTTTCATTTCAGAAGAGTTTTTTTTTGCTCTCTGTAATACAAATATATATTTTTAAATTTTTTTCCCGAAAACTGTTTGCTAGTTTTTATTAATTTAGTTTTCATACTAAGAAATTGTACTTTTATTTATATTTTACAATAAAAACTTTTTATTCCTGATACTTAATTTTTTAATTATAGCTGTTATTATTTTAATTATAGCTTGTTGCAGAATTATAATTCCTTGAAAATAATATTCCTTTTATTTAGTATAATCAAAATTATTGTTCACAAAAAAAAAGTTTTTATCGTTATTGTATTAACCGGAAATTTGTTTAAAATGTTTTCAATCATTGCCAAATCAATTAAAAAATCCTGTGGTGTTTGCACAAATAAAACAACTTTTACCCAATGAAAGTATCCTACAAATTTATGCATTTATATGATAGCCTTCTAATTTCGGAAATGAGCAAGTGAAGATGCACCAATGAACGATGTACGCAACATCAAAAAGTAAACAAAATTTATGAAGTAAACCAAAGGTCACCAAAGTGGTGGTCTGCGGACTACTCGTGGTGCGCGAGATAATTTCGCTGGTCCTCAGAAAAACGTGTGGGGAATATGCTTACTCATCACGTTAAGTTTTAAGATGCATTGAAACATAATTCAATTTATAGCAATACGTGAACAGTTATAAAAACGCTGCTTCATTGAATAACGCCACGGTAATTTAGTCGTAGTGCTGTAGCTGCATTATAATGTGCGGATAATAAATCCGTGTGTGGTGAAGATTCAGGATAATAATTCAAGCATGTATTTTTCACTCTCTCTCTAAAAGAAAGCTTCATCGATCTATATCGTTCGACGAAACTCTCAAATTTAAATTTCATTCATCCTTATCAAGATTTGTTTCGTCTTTCCATAAAAAGTGAAAAGGTGATGGAAATTCTGATTCAATTATCTACAACTTATTTATGCAAAAAAGCCTTTTTATTTGTCACAGCCATCAAAAAATGGTACCGATCTCAGCTTGAAATAAAAGCAGTTCGCCGTCTGGCGTGATTGAGTGAGTGAATATTAACGTCTCAATGTCTCACGAGGGCTTTTAGCGAAGGACCTTGTCATTTTGAACCATAGTCAAGGGAAGAGGACGACACCTGAACTGACCCCTCTCGCCTAAGTACCACAAAAACGGGAGAACTTTCGAGTTCTCGACAGATTTAACGTGCGTCGCTCCCCTACAGGGCGGGTCTTCAGCAGTACTGGGCTCGATCTCGTGACATGCCAGCCGCAATCTGATACCTTGACCACTAGGCTACCGCTGCCACATTCTCCGTCCTGCAGTAACAGAACATTAGATCCAAATATTCATAAACTTATTTCAATTAAGCAAGAACATCCATCATACTAGGAATGTATAACGCTAAGAGTTTGATATACTTAAACCATATTTTTAATTCCTTTGTTTTTACAATTTTTGTTGATTTTGTTTATTTTATTAAGGTTTGTTAATAAAGCTTTCATAATTTGGTTACAATTAATAGTTTTATTTTATTAACTAGGTACCTTTTAGGTGTGACAATTTTTTATAAACATATTTAACACTTATAAAATCCTATTATTAGTCCGCGCGATTTAAATTATGAGTTTACTGATTCGTGAGGTCGAAAAGTTTGGCGATCGCTGAACTAAACGATGAATGACATAGAAAAACTTCTCAGATTTTTGTATTTTTAAAAAAAAATTTTTTTGCAAATTCTTACAGTTTAATTGTTTATTCTGAATCTTTAATAATATTTTATTACTTAAAATAGCAAGCAATAATGATTCTGGACAAAAAATTCAAATCTATTTACTAGTTTGTGTCAGTTAATGTTAAAAAGAAATCTTTAATTTAACAGTTACGAGTAATCATAGAATCAATAACAATAAAAAAGTCATTAGGTAATAAAAATTTCATAAGTTGCGGAGTAAATTCTCAGAATAAATAAAATGTTAGGAGTTACTTCAGTAAATATTATATCTTAGACTTTTTAATTTTTGATCGTACATTCAGTTTTCCTCTTATGATGGATCAGCCCCTTGTGACAGCTCTTCAAAGGAAAACTATAATTAATTAGATATTTTCAATTAGCACGAGACCATTTGATACGGCCCCGTTACTAGTTAATTTCTTCTTGATTTACAAGAGACATGATGAATTATGAATTACTGAAAATGAACATACCTATAACAGTTTTTGATTAAAAATTCATGTTTTGTTTCATCTTTTGTATCGTTAATTAAATATTTATCATAAAGGAGGTAAAGAGAATGCTTAAAGTCAATTGCCTCTAAGAAAAACGTAGGTATTATTAACAAGCCTTTGAACCAGAAAAAAACGTTATTTTGGTCGGGGCGAAACCGGAACTGAACCAAAAAAAAAATTCCGGTTTACTTCGGTTTGATGTATTTTAAGTCATTTTGTTACTGCAGACAACTTTCAAATATTTCCTAATTTAACGTCAACCATAGAATTATCATCATTACATGTACAGGTATAGGACAAAATAACAGGAACAGCGGTGAAAAAGTGAAAAAATTTTATTAGTAAGGGGTTGAACCACCTTTGACCTGAATGACAGCTTGCATTCGACGTGGGATGGACACAAATAAAGGTCTCGAACACAGTACATCAAAATTCGCACTTATTCCAGGTGCAGGGCAGCCTCGAGGTCAGATAGAATGCGTAGAGTAGAAAACCGAGCGTGGAATTTGTTCCCTAAAAGACCACACAAACACTCAATGATATTCAGTTCAGATGACTGGGGATACCACATTAGAGATGTACTACTTCATCATGATGCCCATATAACCTTCTTTGAACACAGTGAGACGTGTGAACAGGGCATTGTCCTCTTGGAACACGGGGCGATCTCCCAGGAACAAGTTCTGAAGCATAGGGTGAAGATGATCTGCAAGAATGTTTCCCTAATCGTCGCCTGTCATCATCCCCCTCAAGATAACGAGATGCATCAATTTACAGAAAGATATTGCACCCACACCATCACTGTATGTTTTCACGGTTGGAACCATGCAGTCAACATGAAGTGCTTTTTCCGGTGTTCGACAGACGAACACATGTCCGGTGGTCTGGAATAATGTAAATGAGGATTCATCAGACCAGATGACTTGTTCCGATTGCATTTGTGTCCAATTTAGGGGATGTAGAGACCTGAAGTCTCTTCAAAGCATTCCGTGCCTAAACTAACAGTTTTGGAACAGCTACTCTGACATGAATGTTGGGGCTGCGATAGCCCAGTGGTCAAGGTATCGGATCATGGCAGGCATGTCATGAGTTCGAGCCCAGTACCACTAAGGACCCGCCATGTAGGGCAGCGATGCACGTTAAATCTGTCGAGAGCTGAAACGTCCTGCCGTTAGTGTGATGTGGTAGTTAGGAGAGGAGGTTTCAGCTCAGGTGTCATCCACGTCATTTGACCATCATTCAAAATTACGTTGTCCGTCACCAAAAACCCTCGTGTAGCTGAACAGTGCGACGTTAATACTCACTTAGTTACTCACTGCCATGAATGTTTGCAACATGCAACTCCCGTTGAATGGTTTTCATGGATACAGGGTTTTGAAGGCGGGTATTCATCTCGGACGTTATCTGCGGCAGTGCAGACTTGCGTTTTCAGACGACTAACCTCTTCAACCCCCGTCTATCACGGTCCTTCAACTTTGACTTTCGCCCTCTGTTGTGTTTCTCAGAAGACGCCTTACCCAGATTTGTGTAAACTGTCATAACCCTTGGCACAGTGGTCCCTAAAACGACCATAAGATTGGCTGTTCTGGACAACGGCGTTTCTGAGAGGTGAGCTGCAACTATCATGACTCTTTTCACGTCAGAGAGGAGGTCGGATATAATGACGCTTTGCTAAGAACAGACTTTTTTCATGCAACTCTCACATTGACAAGTGCTTAACAAATTACCTTCCCTTTCACCGTCACTAGGTGGCACACTTTTGCGACATGTGGTGGCCGTTTATTTGACGGTTGAAGGATGACTCATTTTTAAGTAGGTGTTCCTTTCTTTTTGCCCTATACCTGTTCATTGTTTCTCGATTTCCTGTTTTGATGTTCACTAGTTCAGTTCCTTAAGAAACTACTTACAGAAGGCAGATTTAATTCAGTTGAATGAACTGGATGATTTTTTAAGCAAAATATCAGTCTGAGTTTTTACTAAAAAGTTGTAATGGTGGTTTTGGCAGCTTCAGCTACACAAGTTATTGCTGAAAGGGTGTTTTCAGGTTTTCCGAGACAACAGAAATAAAAATAATCTCAGTGAAGTCAGGTTTGAAGATATATTAATAATTAGAGGCAACTTTCATATGTTAAATAAATAAAAAAACATTTTTTGCATAATTATTGCAAGGCTAAGTACACGATGTGAGCGGCTAGCGTCAAGTGACGAGGGTACGCATAATCATTATAATCATGAACAAAGTTGTCAAATGCGATTTTGATAATGGATAACAATGCCAATGCTCGCCGTCCTCAGTTAAACCGCTCATATCGTACATGCTTGTTAATTATATCGATTCACATAGTGTACTATCTAAAAAAAGAATATAATTTTTTAAAATTTTGATAGAATTACATTTTTATTTATAATAGTATTATATTTTTAGTACAAATAAGTATATACATAAAATAAAGTTATTCATTTGAAACTGAATCGAAAATGGAAAATCGTTATTTTCGGCGAAACGATAACCGGAATTGAACCAATATAATTTTAGTAGAACAAAATGAAATCCGGAAATATAAAAAATATGGTTCGAAGCCCTGATCATTAGAGTTTAAAAGATCATACATTCATATTCCTTAATAGCACTTTTAAATGAGTTTGGATATTGGTGTAACTTCAAACTTTAGGTTACTCATCAAGATAATGGTCAGAGTTCAACAATTTTTTTATGTTGAAATCTGTTTCTCATAAAGATTTGAAGAACTGCACGATAGCCATGAACTCGTATATTTTAAAATAAGGACTGTTATAAGAAAATTTATAACACTAATTATATTTGATCAAATAAAGAAAAATAACACATGAAACTATTTTCGCTCCTTTTAATACAAGCTTCTCGTACTTTCTTTTTACACTATCTGCACATCTAATTTATAATTAGTACTTTTTAATTAAGGATAAGATTTTAAATTTCAGTATCAGAGTGATATGATTCGTCAACTAATTGCTAATAAAACTCGTCTTAGAAAATGATTGTCTGTTTAAACAGGACAGTTTTTAAGAATGTCAATTACAATATGTAGTACGATCCAAAAATTCGGGGACTGCGGCCATTGTTGACGAAGGAAGCAAGTACCTAAAGTCAAACCCCTTGAAATGGATTCTCCAAACCCTCCTCTACCTAGCCTGGTTGGTTTAGTTCATGTCGTGTGACCAAACTGCACACGCAGCTGTTATCTTCCGAAACTAGTTAGCTTGGTTCCGCGATTTAAGAAAGATGGCTTTTCTTGATCAGCGTTGAACATTAAATTTTTTCAACGCTTAGGTAAAACATCAATAGAGATTTTAGAAATGCTAAGTAAGGTGCATGGTGAATTTACCATCTCGAGATTCAAGGTTTATGAATGTTATCGGCGTTTTAAAGATGGCAGAGAATCCATCGAAGACAATGAACGCTTTGGATGACTTTCGACTTCACGAAACGCGGAAAATGTTGCGTTGGTGTCTGAATGTGTTAGAAAAGATCGTCGCCAAACACTTGAACAAATCGCTGAGGCTACACCCTTACCGAACACGTCGTTTGAGGGAATCCATTCGTCATAAATGGCCTCGGTTCTGGCAAAGTGCCGATTGGTTTCTTCTGCATGAGAACACACCAGTACTTCGATATCCCAATTGGTAAAAGAGTTCCTCACCAAAACTTTCACTAACATGCTTCCACATCCAAACTTAGCCCCGTGTGACACTTTTACATGATCCCATCAATGAAAAAACTTTTACAGGGAAGTCTTTTTGTGTCATCAGATGAAGTGAAAGTAGCATCGCAGGATGCCTTACGGGAGATTGCAAAAAAGGGCTTCCTGCTGTGCTTCCAGAAGTTATACGAACGCTTACGGTAGTGTATCGTCTCCCAAGGGGACTACTTTGAAGATGGATGTGCTTCTGTGCAGTAAAATATTCAGGGTAAGGTTTTCTACACCTTGTCCCCGAACTTTTGGACCATACTACGTTCAAATAAAAGAAGTAATTTTTCTTGCTTACGTGATAACTTCAACCTATTCTTTATCTTTTTTTGGAATAAAAATTGCGTTACATGCAAAAACAGAAAATGCAGTTTTTTTCAGTTCTTAAATTCTTTTCATAATCAACTACGAGAAACGAATACCAGCTCTTTAGGAAAATTCGAATCTATAGAATGGAATACAGTCATATTAAATGAAGCAAGAAGAATAGCTATGAAACTCATACCGATGTAACCCATTTATTTTGTCTTTAAATTTGAAAAATAATTGGAAAAACAAATATTTCCAAAAAAGTCAGCAGTAGGAAAATATTCATCAAATGGATGACCAGTTCAGGATCATCAATGGATTTAGTTTCTTACTCAGTACTTAGTAAAATACAAACATTGATTTGATTGAAAAATACGGATTTGAAGCATTAACTAACAGCACTCTACTAGCGAGCAACGTTAGACTTTGATAAGTACTAATTCTCGCACTAAGAAGCAATGCAAGGTTTATTGGCAACAAATCTTGTAAATTTTCGTCACTGCCAAGTGGTATCCACAAAAACCGTTAGACTCTAATAGGAAATGGCAAATGAAAATAAAACAAGTAATATAAATTTTTTTAAACATCAGTTGCTACTTCGTTTTAAAAATGTACTGGCGCCATCTGTTGCAGCTAATTGTAACTACGATAGAAACAGTGCGGAATAAATTTAAAATTAAAAAATAAAATCTAATTAATAAATTAATATTTGAAAAAACTGTATTAACACAACAACTGTCATTCACTACAAGTTTTAAAAAATGTATTTGAACTTGAATGAATAAATAGAAAGTATTTTATTAACGAGTAAAAATTTGAACCTAGATATATATATATATATATACTGCTTTGTAAAAAATGCTACACCATGAAGGAATCATCAAAATTAAATGAACTTTGCAGCAAATATCAATCATAAGATGTTACGTAAAATAGTAAAGTTTCAGAGCCACCACGCATGCGTGGAGTACGCAGCGCCCTCTGAACTGATGGTGAAAGCGTATAAATATAGGTCTGTAGTGGGACGTTGAAAATAGTTAATTATTGATTACTTGTTAGTGGCGAGCGTTTAGTGAGACCTAAGTATTCCTCCACGTTGAAATAATGAAAAATTCCAACAACTTACGGAGTTTGAAAGTGGGAGGATTATCGGCCTTCGAATACGAGGATTTTCCTATCGTGCAATAGGAGCTCGTCTGCAGCGGAACATTTCAACTGGGTGATGCCGTGACGGGCTCACGCGTTTTTTCATTAACATGTCTTTTTGTGTTCTTTGGGGTCAGAATAAAGGACAATTCTCTTTTCCAACCAACCCGAGAAGTAAAACGTGAATGATAGATGCAAATTAGGAAGCTTTTAAATAACAGAAGTTTAGAGTAAACGAGGTGGAATTTGGGGAGTGTTATGATAGTCCGTGTTACAAATGTGAAGAGTATGCCGAGAAGTTAAGTGACAGTCAAGAGAGGTTACCCATGACTGAGAGTCTGCAGTCAAGGTAGATATTATTCTACGCCAGTGAACCGCAACTTCAGCTGGGATCAGATAGATTGCTGTTTCGTTGGACATTAAGGTAGGAGTTACCATTTTAATATTCGGATCTGTGTTTACATTGAAATTGAGCTTAGAGGAGTTAGTTATTGATAGTGGTCCGGGTTACGTAATTTCTGTATTATATATTGTGTGTTTCGCCACCGTAGATTCTCTCACATATCATATTATTACCTAATCTGTTAGTAATATTAATATTATGGCAACTTCTGGTTCTTCATTTATTCCTACACCTCTAGCTGACGCTGATAATCCAATAGAAGGGCACCTTACGATGCAAGTTTGGAAGCAGTGGGCCGACGAGCACCGAACAACTCGAAAAACTGGCAGTGGACGGAAGTCTAATTACAAATTTAATGTGGTTTAAAAATTTTTAATGATAGTGTTTTGCTCTTAACATTGTGATGCTGTCATACGTATATACATATTTGTATTAATTGTAATTTATTGTTAAAAAGTAACTAAAATAAAAATTTTCTTTATTGACCCAAGTCGGAATTGACTTAATTTTTTTTTGTATTACTGGTTTTTAGTAAGGTGTTTTGTGGTGACGGAAACTGTGTAGTGACCATAAACTCGTAACGGGTGGGTTTTTGTTTTGTCGAGTTCTATGCTTGAGCCCTGTTGCCACTACGACTCAGTGTGTGGAGGTGCTGATGTCCTTTGAATATGACAAGGTTCAAAGTTCTCACGTTGATTTAGAGTAGAAATTTAAATTTTTAGGGTGCTGAAAAACTCTCGTGAAATGAGCGCGTTTAAAAATGTTAAAGTCCGTTGAGTTGCTTCGAAGTGGGCCGTTAACAAAAACGTGATTACAATTGAATGGGACTGTTGTTTCAATCATTTCTTCTTTCTTGCCTAACAAATGCTGCACTTTAACAATAGAACGCCCGTTGACGCCAGAACCTGTTTAGTTTACTCTTCTATTTGCATTTTTGCAGCAATTTTGAAAGTTTTTCGTGACTTTAAATCTTTTTCCATGGTTGTTACACAGAAATTTTTTTCTGGTTCTAGGTTATAATTAGGAGGGATTTCACAACTAAATATACCTAAAACGTTCACTACTTTCGTTTCAACACCAAGGTAATTTATCATTAAAGATAGTTATCTGTAGTAAAACAAACTTCCAGAAGTAATATCGCCCATTTGTTTGACCTTAAATGCAATTTTATTGGGTTCACAGCGGAATGAGTATTCTAAAATTGTTTTGTCTAAGTGTTTTGTTACATAGAATTTGCTTATTTGCTCCTAGAAAAAAATTTCATTCCATTTTCGAACCTTGTGCAGAGCAGACACCCTGAAACGATGACTCACAGAAAAGGTTTAAGCCCTGATGGAATTGCTAATTTATGGCGAGAGCTTTCTGAGAGTGATTCTATTGAGAGAATGGTGGCGGGCTGTCTTGTTCTAATTTAGAATCCAATGAAGACATAAGATTAAGTAAATGTGATCGCGAATAATCCGAAGAAAGTCAAATGAAATTGATAATATTCCAGTAAATCTTGATCTATATGTCGCTAGGGATGACACAGAATGGATGCCGCATAATACTAATGTTCCTGGCAGATTTGCGACTCGAAATGTTTTGCGACAAAGCAGTGGTTATCAAGCTTCGCGAAAGATAATGTCAAACATCCGTTTCTTATGATATAAATGGACCTAATATATGATAATTACATGAAATAATATTTAAAAAATCCTAAAACTAAATCTTATTGAACAGTAGACCTGCAATTATTTAGTTATTACAATTATTTTATGTTTTTTATATCGTGGTATCATTTCGACACCGGTGCACACCCCATTCAGGACCATGATCACATATATGTGATCACGCGTTCCTTCCTCCAGGGCCCACGGTATCAAATATTTGATTGCGCTTTCCCTTCTCTGAGGCCCATGATCACACCGGTGTGATTTGAATTCCGAACGTTTTAATATTAATTTTTACAAGGCACTAGATGGCGGCTTAAGTCCGTTTTATTTCGAATAATGTTTCACAAAACTTTGATCATCAATAAGTGCTTTCGTCTTCGAGTTTTTTAAAATTAGATCCGGAATGTTTATGAATGTAAGCAACTACACGCTTTTAACTCCTTCGAGAGAATCGGGGTTTTAAAGGTTCGTGATTTATTGCGCTCTGGGTTTCGGTTTATATTTTGACTATAAGTTGAAAACTTATTAAGTTATTGGTCATCAGATATTCATAATAATAGTTTCAGTATTTATTTTATTTTTGTTAATTTGTTTTGTTCAGTATTACAACAATAATTTATGTTCTCAAAAACGTTTAAAAAACAGATATTTATAAGACAAACGCAATGACTCATTTTTAACGAAAAAGATTAGTTTGTTCTTACTGAATCTTTTTTAATTCAGTTAGAACGATCGATTCTTTTTCGTTGTTATCGCAACCAGAGTTGTCATAACCCTAAGAACAGAAAACATAATACTAACGTGATACGATGAAAGCTATAAAGATTATTTAAACATAAAAAATACATTAGCTGTTATTTAAAAGATTTGTATCAGTTGAAGCCTAAACCAGTGTTTCTCAAACTGTGGGGTGCGCCCCCCTGGGGGGCGATAAACCTACAAGGGGGTGCGAGCATATTGAAAATAAAAGATTTAAAAAATTATTTACTGGAAAGAATTAAAACAAAATACTTTCTTACATAATAGAAAAATACACATTTACACTGATATAATTTATATATATATCATCTGGGATATTACGACTTCAAAAATAAAAGCTTCTACTTCAAAACCTCATTAGCTATCTTAGATACTATAACCAAATAAAAAAAATTTTATTTGATTTCCTGTAATCCCATGAAGAGAGATTTTTTTTATTACATTTCCTTTTCAAACCTAAGATTCTACTCTTTCAGAGAAAAAACAAAACCCAGACCCATAATCAAATAAATTTTAGAAAGATAAAAAATTCATCACTGTTATATATTATTTCCATCAACTGTAGGCATCAGAATGTATTTCTGCGGTTTGACCTTCGAACGTGTACGGTTAGTTACGTCCCTGTTCTTATGTATTTTTTTTTTCATTTGGGGAAGTTGTAAATAACTATTTCTGCTGCGCTTTTTTCCTTGTAAAACATTTGAATGATTTTTGGAAAAGCACAGAGAACACTTTGAACGATTACTAGGCCATTATTTATTTTTAAGAGTCTTTCCCAAACATATAAAGCATAATGAAAAACGTTTTACATAATATTTTAGAACATCCATATTGTAATAAATACACTTTTAATCCGGGAGCGGTCACGCCGAACAGAGAGTGCACGAAATCGGTAATTCTGGCAAAACTGTTTAATTGTTAGCAATGGCCCTGACACTATCCTCCTGTTTGACAGTCTTAACGTGAACTAAAATATATTTGTCACATATCGCCCTCTTTTTTTGGGAGTTAAAAGGTTTTTTTACAATCTTAAGGTACTTGTTTTGACTGAGTTCCCGGTGTGATAACTTTTTTTCCGAAATATTTTCTGTGTCCTTGAAAGTAGGGGTGAGTATATTTTCTCTTAATTAAATTATTCACCGGAATTACGATTTTTAGTGTGTACTATAAAAATAATTATAAAAAAAAAGGATTGGGGTGACTCACAATAACCCCGCTGGACCATTAGTATCGAGTGCGCGCCTGCTCCAGGGTTAAAACATGTTGAAGTCTTTTCACTTTAAATATTAAAAATAATACAATTATTCTTCATCGGAATTTTATATTATTGTTCATTATTCAACATCAATTCTAAATGCTAATTCTGTGAGGCTTAAAATTACAGTTCGCTTAAAACTAATTATAATTTGAGCAATTATTTAAAAAGAATCATTTTACATTTTTGTAAACATTGTCTCGCACTTGGCTTTACTCTCCTTACAATTCAGCGAATATATCAATAATGTTTCATTTTCTTATAAATGAACCGTGCAAAGAGCGGGTACTTCAGCCGGTATACTTTTAATGTATCAGTGCCACACAGAGTATTTTATAACTAATTAATTAATACTAAATTAAGAACAAGTTTAATAAGTATTAGTGACTTCCATGGGCTTGTCTTACAGAGCAAAGTTTTTCAAAGGAATGCTTATGATTAGAAATTAACCCTCTGAGTTCTTTTTCTATATTTAGCTGATATATATATTTTGTCTTCTAAGCAACCACCACATTTTGCAATATGTTCCAATTTAAAAATTAGAGAAAGGAAAAATAACATAATAATTATCCTATTACTTAATTTTTTTTGCTTAAAAGTAACATATACAAAATTTAATACTTATGTCATTAATTTGTGCGGTTTATAATAAAGATTGTTGCTTTAGCGACAAAGTGCATTATTATTGCATTCAGTATATTATTAATGTATAAGGGGGGGCGATACAAATTGTGATTGAAAAGAGGGGCGTCAGTATTGAAAGCTTGAGAAACACTGGCCTAAACAAGTTTATGTGAGAGTAAATTTATCGTTTGGGATTTGCCAGATGGTATTTTGAAGTTTTGCGCCTATTTTATTTTATCCGCATGGCGAAAAAAGTCCTTTTTTTATTAAAATGAAAACACTTTCTTTAAAATTCGTACCTTTTTTTAAATACAGCGAAACTTTTTTTTTGTACTATATATTCCGATATGATCAATGTCAGTAAACTGTAAATTTTAGCATATTGATTGCATTAAAGATTCTATATGAATTTTTAAATGAAATTAGACTTAGCAGTGAAATTCAACCGGTCCCATGAGTGCGTATACTCTCGGAACGTGCGGGCCTGGGGAAATGTTTTTTTCTCCTTTCGCCGGTCCTGAAGGGGTTAAGGGTATTCGAAATCCCGAACGTTCTAGTTTTAAAGGACCAGCAGTGTACAAGTACTCTGGTATTTATTCAAAACAATGTGAAATATTAAATCCGCAGCAAAAAAATATACAAATAAATTACAAGAAAAATCACCTGTCATCAGTTTTCGTAAATAAGGCATATCTATTACTATTGGAATTAGTGAAAGATTTCTCCATGATTCACTCACTTGTCCAAAAGCTGTTTCCCAACACTTCTTCCTCAGAAGATCTTTCATTTCATCAGGAATTATTAGGAGGTCCTCCGTGGTGGGCATTCGGGATTTCTTTTCTTCTACCCTGCACCTACTCGGGCACGGAGCGTCTTCGTCGAACTCATACTTGGGACACGAGGGTTGGAATGTGGCATTCTCGAACGGGTCTGTCCCATTGATGGTGAAATCGAACTCTTCCGTGGTGGTGCCGTCTTCGGTGGTAGTAAACGAGGGATCGTGGAAAGACGTGGGATCGACGGTACATATGGGAATGGCGATCGTGCAATTCAGGTCGGGAGGCCATGGAGAATCGGTGGCTGAAGAGGAAGATTCGTCTTCATTCGTGGTGGTGCTGCGAGAAGTGGTGGTTTCTGGAAGGTACAAGTAGAGGATTTTAGGTATTGTAATCAAAGCAGTGTTTCTCAAACTGTGAGGTGCACACCCCTGGGGGGCTTTATAACTCTATGAGGGGCGCGAGCATATGGAAGAGATTATTGAAGAAAATTATTAATTTATGGAAGGTAAACAAACAAAATACATTCTGACATAATAAAAAATATAATACACACTTACTTTGATATAATAAACTTATAAATATATCAATATTGCACAACGTGTTTAATAATTAATTTAGTAACACTAAGTTAAGGGGACACAGTACGATTCAATTGACCAAAATCGGCCAAAAAATCAAATTTAATTTGTTTAGCTTAAATGATTCTTCATATACTTTTCTATAATCTCACAAAATTTGAAAGCTCTAAACTTAAAAAACGCAGAATTCTGATAGATTTCACGTTAGTTTTTATTCACATCTCTATGGCAAATCAAAACTTTAAACTGACTTATCTCGGAAAGATAAAATAACTAGTTTGTCTTCATTTAAAAAATGCTAAGGCTTTTTTTCTATTCCTCCTAATGCTTTGAATTTTTTTTTTACATATAGAGAATAGTACATTTAACAAAAGTTGGTATGCATTTTTGAATCAAAGCAATATTTAATTTTTTAAAAATAATTGAACTCAGAATTTGTACATTTTTTAAGGAACTTTCAATAAACATTCATAAAAAGATGTGTTGTATGAATACCAATCACGTTAACGCAAAACCCTTACCAAATTTTATTATACATAGTTTGACGTACTTGTAAATCAAATTTTATACGTGTACGTACATTTTTGTTGGAGGAGTAGCATTTTAAAATCACTTCACAAATTTTAAGTTTTTTCCTTAAAAAATTACATGGCTAGCTTTTTATGAAGTTTTGAACACAAAATCTGTTTAACATAGTATACATACATAGGAGGCAACCAAACCAATTTTAAAAATTCTTAAATTAAAAATTTTTTCTTAAATCGTACCATGTCCCCTTAAGATCAAGTTTAGTAATTACCAGTGAACCCATGGGCATGTCATATATAAAATTATAACCAAAAATTAATATTTATCTGGATAATTTGTACGGTTTACAATTAATCCATTAACTGCTGATTAAAAATCACGTGATTAGCTCACCAATGCTACAGTTTTCCACGTGGGTACGCGTATGTGAAATATTGGGAGAGGGGGATGAAAAGGAATAAATAAGCAAATCCCTTGAACACTGTCAAGGTTCTTTTATTGTATTCTAAAGCCTTCGGAATAATTTTATGAATAGCAATGCACAGTAAAGATTGTACTTCGAAAAGACATATATGTACGTCCGGGTTAATTAACGCTTTGGCTCAATGAAGCATTTATATACGTCGGTGGCACTTAAAAATTTTAAGTTGTAATATAGCTTTAGCGTCAATGAATTATGAATTCAATACATTGCTATCGTATGGAGGGGGCGGTGAAAATTATGATTGAAAATTGGGTCACAAATAGTGAAAGTTTCAGAAACACTGAATTAAGGATAAAAAGGAACACAAAAAAAAACATCCATATCTTTTGATAGAACAGGGGGGGAGCATACTGTTTTCAGTTTTCATGTATTCTTCGAGTGGTAGAAACTACTCATTTTTAGTTCTCAATCTGTTCATTTATTATTTCCCCCTATACGTCGTAATTGGTTTTTATTTATGTGAATTCCTTTCTTTCCCTAATCCGTTGCATTCCCTCGTTTAAAGAGGTATTTAACAAATAAAAAGTAGAACACGCAAACACAAAGTAAAGTAATTATTTACTGCATGCATCAATACTAAAAATTTTATACTCTTTTTTGATATTTCATGCTGTCGTATCCATCAAGATGATTCAAAGTAAAAAAAAAAGAAAACAAGAATTAAGACTTCCATATGTCAGAAGTAAAATGTTTGAGCGTAGTTACCATGGCATTACTTTAATGAGATTTATAATAAATATATGAATGATTTATATTTATATAATTGTAATAACGTCTTAAAGAATAAAAAAAAATTTTTAAAAGAGCATGATATGTGCCTTAACATAACCAACTATTTTTTATTTCTTTCAATGAATTAAAATAACACCACTATTGCTTAACATTAATTCAAAATAATGACTTTCAAGCCTCTGAAGGGATAAAAGGCTGAGTCGACCTTGCCCAGCCGGGGATTTGAACCCCGGACCTGTGGCGTAGAGGCGCGATACACTACCACCAACGATTTAGCTAGAAATCATAAAATTTTAATATTGAGATTTATATAATAATCTTCTGGAAGAGCTAAAATAAATTTAAAAAGTGGAGTGGTAATCATGATTGAAAAAAAAAATGAAAACTCACCCACTATTTGAGCAGCTCTAAAAGTCTATAAAAAATTTACACAAAATATATTTTCCTTATTTTTTTTAAAGGACGAATGATGCTCCCGGGAAACCGTATAAATACCGTATAAAATCGTATAAATTTTTAAAAAATCATAAAGTGTGCGTTTCAATGAGATTTTACAGAAATAATTAAATATAGCCTAATTAATTTGCTCGTTTGGAACGAAGTTGATATTCGTTACACAACGTTTGAATCTCATAGATGTTGTAAAAGATATAATCTTACAATTTCCTTGTTAACTACACTGCTCAAAAAAATTTGGGAGTACATGGATTTAACAAAATTACGTGAATATTTCTTCTGATAACTAACGTAAAACAAAACATCCATAGCCTTAAGTGTACCAGAAAAAGAAGAAAGAAACTTCACATGCAAATCAACTTTCATGACTTCAAAATACAGAAAAAGAATGTTGGTGCAGAAATCGCGATTCCTTAAAAGTGATAAAATTCAACCTTCCAACTCTTGTTTTGGGGAAGTGATAGGAAAATGTCACGGCCTTTTACTGAAATCCATGATTTGGTGTATTACCAGGAGACTGGAATCAGAACAATTACAAAGAACTGAAGTGGACGCTGTTGGAGTGATAAGAAGTGTCATTGCAAGGTTGTGGAATTGGTTCCAAGAAACAGGGCATGTGTTCGTCGTCGGCCAGAACAAGGTCGTTTACGTACTACCACACAGCAGATATGTCCTGTTAACAGCTCGTCGAAATAGAAGAATGAATGTGACACAGATTCAAAAACAATTTTTTTTTGGCAACAAAACGAAGGTTCTCAAGCCAAACAAACCGAAATAGACTTCATGCAAGTAGTCTGTATGTACACAGATCAATGGTGTGTATTGCGTTGGCAGCAAGACAAAGTGTGACCCGAAGAAAGTGTGCTGCTGAACATCGAGAATGGAGGCAAAATGATTAGAGTCCAATGCTTTTTACTAACGAGTCCCGATTCGGTTTAGAGTGCGATACCAGTATAAAGTATTTGGACGTATCTTTTTGCATATCATTTGGAAAGGCAATTTGATAACTGAAAGGTATGCAGGCAACAACCTGAGACACCAAGTCGTATCTTACGCTGTAGCCGTTGACCAGACCTCATGCAGTGCGTCTTGTGGAGCAATTTCTTAAAGATGAAACAATACAATGTAGAGAGTGACCAGAATGCTGTCCTGATCTTAACTCGATCGTAGATGTTTGGGACACATTCAGATGACGTGTTGTTGCAAGAGAATGGTCTCTTGTTACTTTCAAAGACTTGGAGATCGTACTTCATAAAGAGTGAAACAGTATTTCCCAACGTTTCATCGATAACCTCATCCCATCAAAACAAAATAAGAGTTTGTGTGTGTGAAGCAGTCTTAATAATTCAGGGAGACCACACATGTATTAAAAATCCTGTATCATTTCCAAACAGTCAGAGTATTTGTCATTTACATGTAACCAAATTGTAATCCTGAAGCAATATTTTATGTCCTTTATATCATTCCAAAGAATTACAGCTCCCATACAATTGTTTTTTTGCTTATTTTTTTCTCTATTGTGTTTTGTTACACCTGTATTCTCCCTTTTATGCTTATGTTTGGCTATCGCACAACTGTTTCTTCACTTTTTTGCTTGCTTCTTTAAGGACTGTTGGAAAGCTAAAATCTTTTCTTTTCTTTTTTTGACAATTTGAGATTTTTACATTTTGAAATTGTATAGATTTTAATCTTTCTAAAAACACCTTCCTTTAACCTCTAGGGTAATAGGGGAAGCTCTTAAAATCTATTTTTAAATAATCGTTAAAACTGGGCCCCACCCATTTGAATGGCAAAAAATGTAAACAAAGTACTTCGTTTTTGCTTAAAAGTTGAAGGTCTGACATAAACCAAAACATGTATCTTTTATTGTATATAAATTGAGCCTTTTATATTTTTTTATTTCCTAGCCGATAAAAAAACCTCACTAAATACATTAAAATCAATTTATCTCAAAATGTAAATTTTGATGTTCTATGTACCTTTTCTGAGAAACTACTGTTCACAGGTATGTACATTTCTTATGATATATTTATAATGATGGCTAATATATCGTCGGCCTAATTATCAGACTGCGTAACTCCACCGACGTTACTGATTTGATATATGAGTGCAACGGGCCAAGCACGTTTTGGCGCGATTCCTTAATCCTTTTGTTTTGTCTACGCAATGCCTCAGTGCGCGCTCCGCTTTTAATTTATTCCTCGATCAGTATAATCACTACTTTTCTTTATTTCATAATAAAACTATATTTCGAAGGGAGAGGTGGTGGCAAGATTTTAGCATAAAAAATACAACAGAAACTAATATTAATATAAATATTACACTTCCAGATATATAAATTATTTACTCTATTTTAGGGGGTTCATTACACAAAATTTGAACAATGTGTTACTTTTGCTGAGCAGAGAGATCCCGCGGGAAAAAAACCAAAACCAAAACCTACACTAATATACGTTATCCCCATGGCAACCACATTATCGCACGACAAAAATATCAAAGTAAACTATATTGTAATATTATCGCCTATCTTGGCGAACATAAACAACAACTTGGCGCCTAGCCTTACTGTATCAAATTAGCATCCCAGATGGAGTTACGCAGTCTGATAATTAGATCGACGATATACTGAAATGAGCTTTTTGTAAAAAAAACTCAATACATTTATTTTTTACAAATTTTTTTATGTGAAAAATGGGTCAAATTCCACTATGTTTGCTAAAATATTTTATATATTATGAAAAAATCCAAAATTAGCTAAAACCTCATTTTGTTATAATGAGAAACGTGTACTTTAATTGTATGAAAAAGTTCAAGCATTTACATATAACAGATTTTGAGAAAAGGTCAATTTAACATTGTTGGTATAGAGGTTTCCGACTCTTTTTTTTTTTTTTTTATGTGTAACATCTTTCCTCTCGATTGCTGAATTTTGTCGGAGTGATTTCGTCAAAAGGGACGGAAGTTTGTAACAGGAAGTGACGTAAGCGCGTGCTATTTGATTTGACCAATGAGAGCGCGTGGTCGCTACCCTCGCATCGGGGTTCAAGTCTAGTCGTTTTTATTATATTGTTGAAGTTAGTACTTCAAAAGATTCGAATTCTTATTCAGGATAAACCTACGATAAAGTCTCAGGACTCGTTGTGTACGAAATCTGAGGTTAATTTATATATGTAAACTATATTAATAATTATATTTACTGTTAAGCGTATCTGACAAAGTTCAACATTCTTAAGAAAATACGAATAAGTAATCAGGAATTATTCGAATTATAAAAATTTTAGTGCGTATCTTTTTCATACTTTGAGGTTAATTCCTGTTGCTGTCAATATAATATTTTTAATTGTGATTAAAAAAAAGTTTTCTCAACTAAAAAACTCTTAATTAAAACTCCTAAATAAAATTTTCATTAAAGATATAACTATTCGATAGAAAGTTATTTTCAATCATACTCGATTCAAGACTCAATTAAATCTCACTCAGTTCAATCACACATAAAATCATGGGAAGCGAGTGATAGTTTTTAAAAGAGAAGAACCATCTTCGGTATATGGTAAAAATACAAAATGCAGGAAATCTTTAATTTTTTGAAACGTTTGATTCGGAGAAATGTATATGACCACCGAAATCCCTGTTTGTCCATTTCCAAGTCTATCGTATCCACTGTTCCTCAAATTGAACAAGAAAAAATATTTTTGATAAAAATTGCATTAGTCCTTGTGTTATATATATAAATAAATAAAATTTTCATTCAAGATATAACTATTCGATAGAAAATTATTTCCAATCATACTCGATTCATTTTTTTCAGATTTAAATTACTATTGCGTAGGCGATATTACAATTTATATTACTATTGCGTAGCAGCGAGCAGTTTTAAAGCATTTGCTAAACCGGTTCTCCATCTAAATATTTGTTACAAATTTTTCTTTACAAGTATGTTTTACAAATTGTAATAGAGCGATATTGTAAAAATACAACATATTAGCAATATATACACATGCTCATCAATACTTGGTGATTTATTTTCTTATTCCTTTTTTTAATGATCATGATCACGTTTTCTTAAAATTCAATTAGTCATTTTATTTTGCGACTAAGGCATTAGTGCAAAGTGGTAGACGAAAAGAGTTCATGGTATTATTTAGACTGAGGTGTTGTTATCCTTGCTAATATTTTTCTGGAGCAAAATCAGATCGATTCTGTGGCACTTATAATTTTTAAGAAAGCATATTTTAGAACTTGAGTTTAAATTGCACCCATTTGAGTGCTATTTACACTAAAAACTTCCTAAAAATATTTCGATAGTGACTAGGAAAAATATTTTGTCGGCGTGTATTAAAACAAGATTTCGCTGAAAAATACATCTAACAATTGATTACATAAATTGGTTTTAAATTGTAGGAATTTTCTATCGTAATTATGATGTATGTGTATAAAGAATAAACTTAAAAATTTATCTTTACGTTTAATCGAAACAATTCATCCCTTGCTCATTAAGAAATTATTAAATAATTTGATATTTTTTAAAGTATTTCTTCTATTTGTTGTTTACCTGGCGATTATTATTTGCATTTATGATTATTGAAAGAATGTGTAAGCCACACGTGCAATAAGAAGTAATTAGAAGAGCTAAGACTGACTAATGTAACATTAAATTTAAGATCCATGCCCTTATTCACTAGAGAGAAAGTCTATTATTATTCAACATTTCTTCTTGTAAATAATAACTGTTGTGCTTCATTGATAAATAATTGATACAAATCGCATTTTATTATAAGCATATTCAAATATTGATTACTTTGTTTTAAAAAACTGAACTTAAATATTCTTATAGGCTAAGGTGTGCAGCCCCAAGATCCCGCAATACCGGGATCCCGGTGTTTTTTTTTTTCAATCTCGAGTGAGTGAGTGAGTGAAGATTAACGTCGCACTGTTCAGCTGCACGAGGGCTTTTGGCGACGGACCACGTAATTTTGAACCATGGTCAAGTGACGTGGACGACACCTGAGCTGGCACCCCCCTCTCCTAACTACCACACCACACCAACGGGAGGACGTTTCAGCTCTCGACAGATTTAGTGTGCATCGCTGCCCTACACGGCGGGTCTTTAGTGGTACTGGGATCGAACTCGTGACAAAGCCAGCCACGATCCGATGCCTATACCACTCGGCTACCGCGGCCTTTTCAATCTCGAAGTAACAGGATTAAAATAACTAATCCCGGGACTAATTTTTGTCTAAATTATATTTTAAAATTTTTTTCTCATTAAAATTTTCTAAGAATTTAATTCTTAGAAAATTTATATTAGGTTGGGGAAAAAGAAATCCATTATTTTTGCATGGAAATGAAGACTTTATTTAACATGCTTCTGACTGTCCGATTTGGGTCAAATATGCACAATTTTTTGCGTAATTTATTGCCATTTTAAAGGTAGCTTCATAATGCCTCTCTCATAAAAGTCTTGGCCCTTATTGGCGAAAATATCTAGTAATCGATTTTCACAATTTTCTATTGATCCCGATTTCTTTTCTCTCAGGAAGTTTTGCAAAGCGAGAAGAATGTGGTAATCATTGGTGCCAGGCCCGGAGAATATGGTGGATGCATTAAAACTTTCCAACCAAGCTCCCAGAGGTTCTGGCGAGTCACTGCATAAGTGTGTGGCCTGGAGTTGTCCTGATGGAACACAACACCTCTTCTGTTGGCCAATTTGGGCCGTTTCTGGTCAATCGCTAGCTTCAAACGGCCCAACTGTTGACAGTAGAGATCTGAATTTAGTGTTTGGCTAAGCGGAAGCAACTCCTAATAAATGATTCCTTTCCAGTCCCACCAAATGCACAGTAGAACCTTCATGGCCGTTAGTCCTGGTTTGGCCCCCGTTTGAGCTGCTTCGCCGCACTTGACCACGATCGTTTTCGAACAATATTGTCGTATGTGACCCATTTCTCATACCCAATCACCATCCGCTTAAGAAATGGGTGGATTACATTCCGTTTGGCCAAGGTTTCGCAGATGGAAATTCGATCCATCATGTTTCTTGGTGTTAATTGGTGTGACACCAAAACATGGAGCTTCTTTTTAAATCCAACTTTGCGCAAATGGCTTAAAACTGTTTTATAGTCGATCATTAGCTACTGGGCGATACTGCGACTACTAACATGCCGGTCAACTTTGATTATTTCTGTGATTTTATCGGCATTTTTGACTACGGGCCTGCCTGTGCGAGGTGCATTTTTAACATCAAAAATACCTGAACGGAATCGACGAAACCAAAATTGCACGTAATCAGCTATTACAGTATGGGCAACATAAACACCATTCGCAATTTTAGCAGCCTGGCTTGCATTTTCACCTTTATCAAAGAAATATTGTAAAAAGAACCGAATTTTCTCTTTGTTGACTTCCATTTTTAACACCCTGTAACTCACAACTGAATGGACCAAACAAAAAAAAGCAAGATAATTTTTTTAGTGTTAAATGTCATTTTGACAACGAGTATAAATTTGAAATTGTTTGATTGATACTTCACGAGATATCGACATTACAGCCATGTACCGAAAAGAATAATGGATTTCTTTTTCCACAACCTAATTTTTTCTTATGAAATATGTACGTAGAATTTTTTTTGTGCAATTATAAGTGCTATAACTAAAAAAAATATATGCAGCTTTCATTTGTCCTATGGGAGAACGTCACACAGATCTAAGTGGCTCCCGCAATACATACAGAATAATATAAGCAGCATTTCAAGAATCTATTTAGCCACAGTTCCTTCTTCAATCAAATGCCGTTAATTAATAGTGGACATGTTTGAAAACTCGAGACACTTCTCAAATCACATTGCATTACTAAGCTCTTACAACTGGATCTTCTATTTTTGAAATTGATCCACATCCTGATTCAATAACTGGATCAATTTATACACAAAAACTATTAAATGTAGCACAAGAACTAGGTAAAGTTATCAAAGAGGTATGTGCATCAATGCAGTCTTATTAGATTTGAGACACTGTCATCAAAAATTTAAAAAGAAATGTCTCTTTCTTTTTTGAAAATGGACGGAGACGAAGTGCCTGCTTGAAAAGAGCATTATTCCAATTTAACGAAGATAACACCTACTAGTATAGAATCCGAACGCGCATTCTCTTCGGAAGGACAATTTGTAACAAAAATAAGAAGCCGTTTGAACGATGAAACGCTGGAAGAGCTGTGTTTTTTAAAAGCATATTTATATACATAAACACAAGAAATAAAGAAATGTTTTTTTTTAATTTCATTATGTACTATATTTATTTGTTTTTATGATGAATAAAGTTTTTTTTAAAAATTTATTTAAATAAAATTAATATTAAACCAATTTTTAATTATATTTTGAGTTTTATTATATGATTTCAACTGTACTAATCTGTTGTTTTTAATAAATAGTCCAATCCTATTCCCGGGATTTGGATAATGTAATCCCGAGATTGAAAATATTACACGGGATTGTGCAAACCTTATTATAGAAATCTATTAAAATATACAATTCTGACTTGAAAAGTTGTTAACATGTTAGTAACATCATGTTGGTAGCAAGGATAGCTTTACTTACCGTTATACAAAAAAGTAGTGGAAAAATACGATGTAAGCGTACTAAGTGAGTCATTAAAATCCCCCCAAAACGTCCAGTTCTCTGGAGGCTCACTCACATAATCTAGAGGTATATCCCAAGTCATTTTGCCTTCTTCCAAATCCAGGGCTGAAGACACGTTGAAAAACACTGGTGGCAGAGCGATATGTGGTCCAACAGGGGCAGAACTACTCACATTCCAACTAGCCATGCCAAAGGCTGTCAAGTTGGCGATATTCCCAATCAGATTGTCGTACGCCAAATCATCCTCTGAGGTCGAGTTGTCCAGGAAGTAGTCGCCATCTATCGAGGACGCGTTGGGTTGGGTAGTACTTGTGGTGACCAGATAGTCCGTGAGGTTGATGCCTGCATAGAATGCGGCTAAAGTGCAGTTGTGGATGATGATGTAGGTGCAGTTGTAGGGTGAGAGGAGGGTGGTGGATTCGGTTTCGTCGACGGAACCGATCGCTTCCAGGAGACTACGAGTGTGGCGAACGCTTGAGTTCTGGGCATCTATCATCTCGGTGATGTTCTTCGCCAGATCTTGCAGCTCGTTTGTCTGAAAACAATGGAAGACGTCAAAATTTACATTTGATAGGGATGAAGTGTATTTAAGAAATTAAAAAATAAGAAAAGTGTTACTTAATCCATATATATGCTTTTCTTCTTGTAATAAAACAATTAAATCAGTATTTCTATTTGTGATGTTGATGCCACAACAATTTGCACAAAACTTTTTCCCTTCTTCCTTCTTTTCCCCCTAATATCTGGGTTTTCTTAGGAAAAATTGAGGTTGTTAAAACTTTTTGTGCATATATAAGTGTCATACGTGCAATTTTTGTTAGATAATACTTGATAAAACTTCTGCATCTTCATTGCAAGAATATAAGTATTGTTCATATGACTCTTCGGAGGATTCAAATAATCTTGTGATTCAAAAAACAAGCACCACTAATCTTTCAAATCTACCTGGTGTTTGAATCCTTGCAAATATCATTACAAAAATTTAAATCATTAGTACTGGCGTAGCTAGCCCTGAGAGGGCCCTTTATCAAAATTCCTTCGGGGTGCTTTTTTAGCCCTTTAAGACCCAACCCACACGATCGTGCGGGTTAGATATTCAAATACGTTTTTTCTTCTAGAATAGTCGTACGTAAAAAATTACCGAAACCAACGGTTCAGCTGGTTTTCAGAAAGTGTAAAGTACCACTTTTTATCAACAGATGATGGTTGTGGTCCATGTTTTACTTTCAGCTGGCAAATCTAGCTTTGTTTTCAAATACAACGAAAACACATCTTCTTTTTATCTGTCGTAAAAAGGTAATTATCAATATATTCCTAATTGCTTGGATACAAATTTTTGTATTAGTGTTTAAATAATTGCAAAATAGAAAAAATATTAATTATACTCTTGTGCTTGTTAATGTTGCTTGTGGGACTCGAGATTTCGTTACCCGCACGATCGTGCGGTTTGAGCGTTACTTGAGTCACTGCAGCTTTGAAACTAAGTTCTTGCTTTGTGAGTTTTCATTTCTGTTTCGATAATGTTGATAGAAGCCTGAATAAAAAAACGAAATATATTATACAATTAAAACCCTATTTTCTTGGGGGTTTCCGTGGATGAGTCCCTTTCTTCTTTCACTGGCTCATTTTTGTAATTAATTTTCTTTTTTACACATTTCATGAGGGGTATGGCATTTTCATCCCTTACACAGATATCTGCATCCATATCTCTTTCTCCCCCCAATCTGGGTCTTCCGGTGGGAGTTAGTGTATGGTGTGGTTTAAATATTTTATTTTTTCTAAATAATAAAATTTTCTCCTACATTTTATTATTTTTCATGGAATTCTGTGCTAACTTTTAACCGAAACTTTTTCAGGTGTCTCAAAAGAGAAGATATTTTGCAAATTATAAATAAATCAGATTGAAATTAAATCAGTGATCTCTCGGATAATGACAATGTTGCGAACAAAACATATGAATCATGTATACTGAAAGTAGAATCAAGTTCAGGTGAGAGCAATGAAGAAAAACATGGAAATATTTGAAATGGAAAGACAATTTTGGATAATTCTTTTCCATAAAAGTCTATTAGCACATTCATCTCATTGTTTTAGCTGTTGCAAACTCTTGGTTTATGTGCAAACAAGATGCAATATCAAATAAAATTCCTCCAAAAATCAATGCGGATCGCTTAAAATTTAAGTTAGAGGTAGTTGAAGGGTTAGCATCCTCTCCACCTACTAACAAAAGTATTTTAACTGATGATGAAGATAACACTGTTGTAATTCCACTCGCAAAAAGATCGAAGTGTTATAATCCACCTGCTATACATATCATGCCTTTTATCCTGGCCATTCCAGAATAAAAGGCTAGATATGTATAGTTATTTTCGGTGTGTTGCTGACATTTCAATCCCTGGCAAGTTCAGATTTGAAAACTACGAAAGCAGTTCGAAAACATGTTGTGAAAAATGCCAAGTTAATTTATACTTGTCAAAAACAAAACATGTTTTAAAAATTTTCACACTAAATAAATAATGAGTTAATAAAAGAATTAATTACGTACATCAATAATTTCCTTAATTGTACAATTTTAATTGAATTAAAATTGTTTCTTCAATCAATTTAGAACTAAAAAGGTATAATTCGTAAAACTTCAAAGGTGACCTGTTTCACAGATAGCGCCCAACCCGCATGATCGTGCGGGTACCGCCTACGTTCTAGGGGGAGGGGGCAGCGGGAATTTGTTATTATTTTTCCCAGTGTTATTGGGGTCAATATAGTATTAATAACTGGAAGAATTTTGGGTCTTAAAGGGTTAGACATGGGTGCCTTGTTAGTAGGAATGTAGTTACACACTTGGGGGCCCAGTATCATTGATACGGTGGTAGTTACGCCCCTGATCATTAGGAACATTTTTCAATAACGAAAAAATTCATAATGCTTCAAACTTGAGTGACGGAAAGGTAGCCAACGATTCTAATTATTTTAATAACAGTTTTATTTATAGAGAAGTACAAACAGATGATTACACAAAGACAAATTAACGTATGTACACAAAGAATTAATATTGTAGATTATTTATAATAGTGCAAACCACATTCGTTATAAATAAGCTTTACAACGTTCCAGAAATGGCTTTCTAGAACAGTTCCACTAGAAGGAACTCAGACAGATAAAGTCTCTGTCTCTCTTTTATCGCAGTAAACGCACAAACAGATTCTAAACGCTTTCCTGAACTCAGCTAACCTTTGTTTCAAAGGTCCTTTATATAGTCTCGTGGTAGGTTCTAGAAAGATGAATCATAGAGCCTTCTTGATGATTCCTTGGGGATATAGAATTTTCTTCAAATTTACTACCTAGAGCAATAAAGTAGCCAATCTGTTAAGTCACATTTACTGGGTTTGACATATCTTATTTTTTGAGTTCAAGCTAATAAATGAATGCCAGCAAAATTCAACTTTCCCACAAAGAGAGTGTTACCGTAGGGTAAACGATATACGTGGCATGTTTCAGTAACTTAACGAGGATTGGTGTAATATATTCTCCTCTTTTGACGATCAAAATCAACAAGGTTCATTGAGTGAACCAGAAAGAATTCTGTTTTAATTTTAGATAAACGTAAGATAATAATAAGAGATTTAGATAAGAGACAGATGGAGGGTAGAAGCGAGGGTTAAATTCTAAGAGCTGTGTGTTCGAAGGATATTTATTGAATTGATAGATGATAAACCATGCTTGGTTTTCAACAAGTAATACATATATACAATTAATTAAAAAACATTTGAAGATTCCAACGCATAAAAATAGGACTTACTGTTTTGTAAACCTTGGCAAAAAGTGCGAAGATGAGGGTGTATAAATTCAGAAGGTATAAAAGAAGAATCCTGAAAAAGAAAAAAAAACAATACAAAATTAACAAATGCATTCAAGTAGGCATTACAATATCCTTCAGAGAAAAGCAATTTGCAAACACTCGGTCTCAAAGAGTTTATTTAGTATAGATATGAATATTATAATATTAAACATTGTGGAAATCATAATTACATAATTATTTAAAATTTTTGAGATAAAAGGGAAAATGAGATTGGAATTAAATCAGAAGTGTTTTTTTTTAAATTTAAATAATATAGCATTATTTGACATAATTTGATTAATATTACATTAAAAATATATATAATATAAATTTTCCCCTCTACTTACGTGTCATACTGTTCATCAATTTCGCCAAAACAAAAGGCGTCACCGATTCAAAAAAATATCGCCAAATGTTACCATTGTTATTGTGTTCAAACATGAGTAAAAATATTTTCCACTTTTGTCTGCATATTGTGGAATTTGGCAACTTATTTGACGAAATTGGACGGCGGTATAGTGCGTAAGTATCATTTTTTCATATCTTTTTATCATAATAATTCCATATTCTTAAAATGGATGTCATTAAGTGTTATTTCTAAGTCCAAAGTCACCATTAAAAAATAAAGGATGTTAAGAACAGTTGACTCCTTTCGCCGTCCAGAGATGGCGCCACGAACTGGGACTTTTTTTTTCTAGAAGCATTTGTTATTGGCGGGAAAAATTCGATTCGATTCGTATGTGTGTAATGGAAGCATCGTTTTTGTTGTGATTGTGTTGTGCAATGTTTTCCTACATGTAATGGTGTGCTTGTGTGTTTTTTTGTAAAATATAGACTGGAAAAATTCTTTGCTTGTTTCTCAATGACTCATCGTAACTGATTATTTTTTCCTCAAGCTTCTATAAAAAATGTTTTTAGGGAGTCCAGCATGGAAGCAAGTTCGCGGTAAGTCGAAATACATTGGCATCCAATTAACATGATTGATTCTAATTCTATATTCATTATTCTAATTCTAAATCGATTCTTATTCTTATTCATAACATGTGGTCCATCGAGTTCAGAGTTGTTGATGTGATTTATTCTTTGTTATTTTAATTATTCGTTTCATATTCGATATTCTTATTCTAGTGCATTTACTCTGATACGAATTCTTGAAGTATTCTTATACATTTTGATTGATATTATTTATTATTTGATTCTAGATTTATTCGTTTATTCTATTTTGTATAAACATATTTTGATAGTTTGTATTTGCATTGTGTTGGCATTTGTTATTGTGGTACAGTTGTATATTTTGTGTAGAATTTTAAAATTCCATTTTTATAAGCATTTTAAAATTTCATTCATAAATCATGGCTCCAAAACAATCGAAAAATATTGGTAAATTTGATTTAATTATAAAAGAATTAAAAGCTTTTGGAAGTAGGATAAATGAATGCGATGATAATAAATCACGCATGTGTTTTAAAAACACAAGTGTTGCAATACGAAACTAGATTAACTGAAATATTCAGTGAATTGTCAACTCATGAAAGTGATGAATCATTTGATATTTATATGAAATATAAAGGTATACTATTCCATTGGGTTGTTGACCTTGAAGAAAAATCTCAGGTTGAGGAAGTAAATAGTAGTATTCATGTAAAGTCTTCAGTAGTTAATCTACCAAAGCTTGAAGTTCCGCATTTTTATGGAAATTGCGAGAACTGGATTTCATTCAAAGAGTTATTTAAGTCTTCTATTCTAGATAACAAATCAATAAATGATCTTGAAAAATTGCAATATCTACAGGCTTCTGTTCGCGGGGATGCAGCCAAATTAATTCGGGGTTTTGCAATTACTGTGGACAATCTTAAGAATTGTTGGGATATACTGTGCAGTCGGTATGAAAACAAACGACAATTAGCTCTTAGCCAAATAAATAAGCTATTTAGTATTAAGATTTCCAGGGCAAATACTTCAAAATTGCTTTTGGAAATAATAGACATTTGTAATGAAGTCATTCGAAATTTGAAAACTTTGGATTTAGAAACAAATTCATTAACAGAGTTGATCATAATAAATTGTTGATCATAATACTGTTGTCAAATGTAACCAAGTAAAATCAGGAGTAAAACCAGATGTTGTTAAAGGTAACAATTGCATTCTATGTTATCAAAGCCATGCCTTATTCAAATGTCCAACTTTTAATTCTATGAATGTAAATGAAAGATGGCAAGTGGTACAGAACAATAATTTATGTACCAATTGTTTGAGGAGTAACCACAGGCTTGACACATGTAGAATAGGATTCTCTTGCAAAAACTGTTCCGAAAGACACCATACACTATTACATATATATTCAGTCAGTCCTTCAGCAGATACTCAAGCAAATTCTGTTGTGACAGTGTCTAACTGTTACCCTTATTGGTAAACTAATTTAAATTTTGCAAAGCTAGCAGTGAAATTTATGTGTCGAGGAGGCATGAAGACGAAAAACAGTTTCTTAAAATTGGCCTTTAATAATCAATCATAAAGTCACTTTGCTCGTTACTGGAGCGATAAAAAAAACAATAAGTTCAAAAAGCAACATTACCAGAGACATCCGATGCGAACCGTCTTCTAATATTGTAAAATGAATTTCTAAACTAAAATGGTGATGCAACCTGCAGTTGCATTGCCAACCAGCCGTTCTCTCCCTCTAAGAGTTAAACCACTCACACACTTCTTATATTTCTGTTTCTCCTTCCTTTTCTAAAAACTAACATGAGCCGAGTTTAAATACTCGCTCGATTTGCATTGCAGTTGCTGCCAACCACAAATCACGAAACTCAAAAAGATCGGGTTCGAATCGGTGTGCTTACTTTCATTGAGATCATGGAACGGGATTGGAAAAACAACACAAGGAGATCATACAAATTTGGATCCGACTTTTTAAATGTCTAACACTAACAATTGCACACAATCGGCAGAAGGTCACGTATTGTTGTCCACAGCATTAATAAATGTTAAATCTAAACATGGTGAACAAATAACTTGCCGTGCTTTGATAGACAATGCTTCTCAAAATTCTTTGATTTCCAAGCAATGTGCTGATCGCTTAAAATTGCCATTAAAACACACCAATCATAAATTAGTAGGTGTAAATGAAACATTTGCTGAAACTTCATTATATTCAACAAATTTTGAATTTTCTTCTTGTGTTTCCTCTGATAAATTCCAAGTAAAAGCTTTGTTAGTATCGAAAGTCACTTCAGCTATGCCAAATTTTCCAATTAAATATCATGAGTGGCCTCATATCAAAGATTTAACTCTTGCTGATCCCCAACGTTTTATATTGAAAATGAAATAGACATTCTTTTAGGTGCTGATGTTTTTATGACATTAATTTCAGGGACTC
This sequence comes from Trichonephila clavipes, assembly GCA_019973935.1. NCBI lineage: Eukaryota > Metazoa > Arthropoda > Arachnida > Araneae > Nephilidae > Trichonephila > Trichonephila clavipes. The sequence goes on along the minus strand of BMAU01001371.1, from coordinate 202,937 downwards.
CTAAAATGGGACCCAAAGGTACACCATCAGCATTGCCAACAAAATTAGGTCATTTATTGTCAGGTACCATAAACACACAATATAATCAAAATTCATCCCTAATCTGTCACACTCTTTTAAACATAGACCATTCTTTGAAACAATTTTGGGGGAACTTGAATCTGTTCCTAAGGACATTCCGTCAATGGATGAGGATGAGCTATGTGAGTCTATATTCGTAAATTCTCATATTCGTAATGCAGATGGTAGATATATTCTAAAACTGCCATTTAGAGATGATTCAAGTATTGGAGATAGTAAAGAGGGTGCATTAAAACGATTCTATTCTCTTGAAAGAAAACTTCACTCTAATAATCAATTAAAGGAACAATACACAGAATTTATGAAGGAATACCAAAACCTTGGTCACATGACTCCTCTCGCATCAGATGTAAAATCTCCACATTATTTCTTACCACATCATGGTGTGATTAATGATAATAGTTCCACAACCAAATTAAGGGTGGTGTTTGACGGCTCATTCAAAAGTACAAATGGAAATTCTTTCAATGACATTCTGCTGACTGGTAAAAAACTACAGTCAGACATTTTTCTAACGTTACTTAAATTCAGATTCTTCCCAATTGCCTTTTCTGCTGACATTGCAAAAATGTATAGACAGATATTAATATCACAAGATGATGCATGCTTTCAACAAATATTTTGGAGGAAGTCTCCAGAGGAACCATTAGTGATATTCAAATTAAATACAGTTACCTATGGTACATCTTGTGCCCCATTTCTTGCCATCCGAACGTTGAAACAATTATGTGAGGATGAAAACATCGCTTTCCACAGGCAGCTAAGCTCGCAAAAGATCATTTCTATGTTGATGATTTGTTAGCCGGTGCTGACTCATTGACTCGGCTAGGAAAATTGTTCACGAACTGCAAAATTTGATGTCAGCCGGTGGATTTGAGCTGCGGAAATGGTCGTGCACTCATCCAGAAGTCTTGTCAGACTTGCCAAACACTCTAAAAACAAATATTTCCTCACATTCATTTGATGAAGAGTCCACCCAGAAAATTCTTGGCTTATTCTCGGATTTAAACGAGGATTCGTTTAAAGTAAGAGCAGTCTTATCAGACCAGGTATCCACCAAGAGACAGATGCTATCAATCATCGCACGCATCTTTGATCCTCTGGGGTTTGTCTCTCCCTCAACTATAATTTTAAAGATTATTCTTCAAGACCTGTGGAAGGCAGGGCTTGACTGGGATGATGAGATATCACCAGACATTCTTAATAGATGGAATTGGTTTCAAGCAGAAATTTCATGCCTGAAACAAATAAAAGTTCCCAGGTATGTTCAAACACAAAATGCTAAACACTGTGAAATTCACGGGTTCTGTGACGCCTCCTCAAAGGCATATTCAGCCATAATATACTTACGTGTTGTTTCTGATTCGCCACACTTATTCTTAATGGCTTCAAAAACTCGTGTGGCACCTGTACAAACAATATCATTGCCTAAATTGGAGCTTTGTGGTGCTCTGCTTCTGGCTGAACTTCTAGATATATTTAAGAAATCTCTTAACATCACTCACGATACATTTTTATGGTGTGACTCAACAATTACACTGAGTTGGATAAATAATCCACCTGTAAAAGGAAATCAATTTGTGCAACACAGGGTTGGGAAAAAATTCACGCACTAACCTCAAAAGAATCTTGGCATCACATTCCGGGAAAATTAAACCCGGCAGATTGGGCAACAAGAGGCCTCTATCCGAAACAACTTCTTGAAAATTCAGAGTGGGTAGCTGGTCCAAAATGGCTTCATGATATCCATTCTTCATCCAATTCTTTTATTACTTTCTCTGAACAACCTGTTTCACTTGTTCCTATTGATCAGTCTGAATCATTAAGTGACTCTGCTGTTCTTTCAACTGGTGTTGATTATTCTCTTAGTTTCTTGGATAAGTTTTCCTCATACATGAAAGTAGTTAGGACTGTTGCATGGGATATTCAGATTCTACCATAATTCCAAATCAGTGTCCAAAGTTACTGGGCATTTATACACACATGAATTAGAAACTTCAATAAAAAAGGTAGTCAAATTGTTACAAAATGGAGAATACCATACAGAACTTACTCTCTTGAAATGTAACAAGCCTCTTCCCAAATCTAGCAAACTTCAGTCTTTGAATGTATTCCTTGATTCTGAGGGAATTCTTCGTGTCGGAGGACGTCTTCGTCTCTAACAAACTCTTAAATTCGAACAAAAGCATCCTATGCTCATACCAAAAGAGCATCATTTTACAAGTTTAGTCATTAGACATTTTCATAGAGTCAATTTCCATGCTGGACAGGAACTAGTTTTATCCCTCATTCGTCAACAATTTTGGATCCCGCATGGTAAATCAGCTGTCAAGAAAGAACTGCGCAACTGCATAGACTGTTTTAAACTTGTGGCAAAACCTGTCTCTCAAATGATGGGTGATCTACCAATAGCACGAATCAACCCTTGTCGTGCTTTTGAAAAAGTAGGAATTGACTTTGCTGGACCTATCACGACAAAGTGCTAACATACTCGCAAGGCGAAAAACTTCAAGTCTTACATCTGCCTCTTCATATGCATGTGTACTAAAGCGGTGCACCTTGAACTCGTATCTTCTCTATCAGCAGCAGCATTTCTGTCAGCACTGCGTCGATTTGTTTCACGCCGCGGCTATCCATCAGACATTTATTCTGACAACGGTACCAATTTTGTTGGTGCGTCAGCTTACTTGAAGGACTTGTTTCAATTACTTCACAACTCTAATGTCCAGGACTATTCGTCAAGCAAGAACATTCAGTGGCACTTCATCCCTCCATATGCACCGAATTTCGGAGGTGTGTGGGAGGCATCAGTCAAACTCACAAAGCAACATTTGCTCAAAACGTTAAAGGCGGCTGTGCTGAACTTTGAAGAGTTAGATACAATGTTGTTCCAAATCGAAGCGTGCATAAATTCACGTCCTCTTTATCCTCTATCATCAGACCCTAAGGATCTCCAGGTGTTAACACCCGGACACTTTCTTATCGGGTGTCCCTTGCTCGAACTCCCTGATCACAGTCTGACTAACCAATCTTTGAGTATTCATTCTAGGTGGTCTCTTCTGATGAAGTTGAAAAGGATGTTCTGGTCTCGCTGGCAGCTCTCCTACCTCAACACCCTGCAGTCCCGAACCAAATGGATGCAGGGCCAGAAAGACCTAACTGTAGGATCCCTCGTCCTCATCAAAAATCCAGCCTCTTTCAGCACCAGGTGGACTCCCGGACGGATTGTGGCCACACATCCTGGAGCTGATGGAATATGTCGTGTCGTCACTATCCAGACCTCAAGTGGAGTTATGACAAGACCAGTCTCTCAAGTTGCAGTCTTACCCCTACCACCGTCGACTATATCTTCTCGCCCTCCGGAGGATGTTCAGAACAGTTGACTCCTTTCGCCGTCCAGAGATGGCGCCACGAACTGGGACTTTTTTTATTCTAGAAGCATTTGTTATTGGCGGGAAAAATTCGATTCGATTCGTATGTGTGTAATGGAAGCATCGTTTTTGTTGTGATTGTGTTGTGCAATGTTTTCCTACATGTAATGGTGTGCTTGTGTGTTTTTTTGTAAAATATAGACTGGAAAAATTCTTTGCTTGTTTCTCAATGACTCATCGTAACTGATTATTTTTTCCTCAAGCTTCTATAAAAAATGTTTTTAGGGAGTCCAGCATGGAAGCAAGTTCGCGGTAAGTCGAAATACATTGGCATCCAATTAACATGATTGATTCTAATTCTATATTCATTATTCTAATTCTAAATCGATTCTTATTCTTATTCATAACAAAGACATTTCCGTAAAATGTTAGTGAAGATATATTCAACTCTGGTACAAATCATAATTTTGGTAAAGAATTAAATCTCTTAAAAAATATTACTTTGTTTCTTCTTTTTTTTATTAATGTATTACGAAATTATTCTTATCCTTATCATTATCCTTATTTTAAAGAACCGAATTATTTTCTTTTCAGATATAAGAATGATGACATTTTTTTCAATTCCTACACTATTAGATCACACTCTCTATATATTTATTTATCTTCGTGGAATTTTCAATCGTTAATAAAATATATTTTAAAGCGCTCAATTGAGCTGAAATTTTATGTAAATGATTATTTTGGATGACTATACATTTTTACTTATAATTAAGAAAAATTAATTAATTAAAACTAATTATTTGAAGAATTATAAATACAGCCACGTTGGCATCCTTTTTGGCGAATTGTGTCAGAACATGAAAAAGTTTTTTTTCTCACATTTTAAAGCGACCATTGGTCCTGAAATTTTCTATACACCATTGTTTTAGTTAAAAATACGATAGTTTAATTATAATTAGTCAAAACTAATTGACTGAAACTAATTATTTAAAGAATTACAAATACAGCCACGTTAATTTCATTTTTGGCGACTTGGGTCAAAACTATAAAAGATTTTTTTTCTCACGTTTTAAAGCATTTAGTTGAACTGAAATTTTATATACAAGATTGTTTTGGATGACAATACCATACTTTAATGATAATTAATAGAAATTAATTACCACTTAATGTTGTGATTCTGTCGTATGTATACATATTTATATTAATTATAACTATTTAATAAACAGTAGCTAAAACAAAAATTTTCTTTGTTGATCGAAGTAGGAATTGACTCAAATTTTTTTTTCTATATTACTTATTTGAAAGAAATTTTTGAAGTGATATTTTAATCAACAAAGAACAAAAAAAAAATCCGGAATAAAGATAAAGTATTAAAGAATATTCAAATGTATCAATAATACACTTATATATAGAGAGAAAGAGAAAATTAGTCTTATATATACCTAGCTAGCTGCCACCTGAGTTGGACGCGCGGATGATACTTCTCTGCCATTCCAATCATGTCGAAAAGATTAGGAAATAGAAGGGAGATGAAGGAGACTACTAACGTCACCTGAAAATGAACAGGATTCATTACAACGATACTGAAGAGGTGTGAAGGAATTATTTAAGACGAAATATTGGTTAACGCGAAATAATACCATGGTCCCGACAAATTGTGTGCTATGTATTTTCATGCATTTTTTTAACACGAATCGAAAATTGGTTACAGAAGTCTTGCTTTCTGCGAAGGAACAAAATACGGAAAACACAAGATTTAAGAGGGGTGCTTGAGAAAATTTCTATATTTTTGGACTGTCCTTCTAAACCATCTGGAAAATTCATTGATATATGTATATATATATATTATATATGTATATATATATATATATATATATATATATATATATGTATATATATATATGTATATATATATATATTATATGTATATATATATGTATATATATATATATATATATGTGGCAGCCAAAGCCAAGCAGTCTTCG